>JANHMN010000016.1:17530554-17547726 GCA_030674055.1 Rhabdomys pumilio
AGGAGTGTGTGTGTGTGTGTGTGAGAGAGAGAGAGAGAGAGAGAGAGAGAGAGAAAACGGAGGGAGGGAAAGGAGGGAGGGAGGGAGAGAGAGAGAGAGAGAGAGAGAGAGAGAGAGAGAGAGAGAGAGAGACTATACTATACGTGTTGTTGATTGTTGTGGGAGGGAGGGTCTCAGTCGATCTGGTTTTAGTGAATAGCTGAGACAAACCAAACAGTCCCAGGGCCCTGCTCTGTGCTCTTTGAAGACAACGTGTTCCAAAGAGCAGTCTTAAAAGTACGCGTTTGGAGGATGCGGCCCATGATGCTTTTTTCTGGCTCCACACCTACCTGTCCTCTCCCCCTCCTCCGACAGAGGACAGAGACTACAACTGAACGCTTGTTTGGGAATGTGTGCGGCGGCGAAGGAGCCGTATTAGAAGGCGGTGAGAACAAACGGAGAACAGCGTTGTTTTAGTGGGATGTTGGGAACTGAGTTGCAACTAATTTGTGTTGCAAACGTGTAAATTGGAAAACAGACTGGCGTGCAGCAAGCACTTCTGTGGACTCGAAAGAGGACTCCACAGAGATGTTCAAGAATCTAGATGTCTGTTTAGCTGTCAGTGGCAACAGCAGTCTTTACAGGGACTGCTAAAAATCATTGTCTTCTTCCTGACTATCTTGCCATTGCCTAAACTCTTAGTTTGCTTTCCTGAAGAGCTGAGCAGGCTTACTTTTGGTTCAATATCCTCAACTACTTGGAAGCTTGTAGAATGGCTTGTGTCTCAGTTCAGTAGCCAGATTTCGGCAAAAGTGAACTGGTTTGATTGTGTGTGACCTATAGTGTGCCTCCAGACCAAATGGAATATGAAGACCACAAAGTAGGCAGGGAAGGAAGTCCGCTTGGGAGATGGGGGGTCTTGGTCACTGATGAGCCTCTCCTGACTTCATTTCCTACATATGTTCCAAGCCCCTCTTAATTCCCTAATTTGGGTTCTGTGGCATTCCCCCATTATTTCCTGCCCACTGAACATCTTAGCTTAAGTACAAAGGCAGCAGGGCTCAAGACTGATACACTGGGCACAGGCCACCAGAAGAAGTTTGTCATCATGGGCTTTTCCTCTAGTTCTGATTGAGTGGGGGCTTAGAAATGCATCATAAACCACACTTCTCTGTCTACTCCTCTCAAAAAAGAGTTGTATCCTATCTTGGGCCTCCTTTTGTCTTTCTCTTGGGGAGGGGGTCTATGGTCAGGAACCATGGAGTGTCATTGACTATTCTAGGTGGAATCTTCTGGCTCCTCTTACCCCTTTGCCAGTGGAAGAAGTGAAAATCTGCCCGAGTTTCCTCTAACTTTATTTTGTTCTTATTTTGGCTACACTGCTACCGAGATCTCCAACCCTCTGTCAGAGAGCTGGAAGCGGGATGCCAGGCCCTCTCTGGAATCTGGAGTTGCAACTGGAAGCAGCAACATATGCGTCAATTTGCACATGGGCCCCATAAACCCATAGCTACTGTCACCTTTCCTTGGCTGGACAACTTCAGCTTTTGTCAACTTGAGGGAGCAAGCATGAATCAGAGCCACCCTTTTCTTTATCTGGAGTCCCTACTTACTCGGTGTCTCTAGATTTCCCTTCTGACACAGATGTGTAGGCTCAACAAATGTCTGTTGTTCCATGGCCCTGATCCCATGCTTTTGATTTTTTATATGGTTGCCCAGGCTCTAGATTTGCAATGGGTATCTTCAAGGAGGCAACCACACTACTGACCTTACTGGATTGCGATCTTGGTGTGCTCTAAAGATGCTCACCTAATCCATGGAGCCTAATTGCACAAATCTGTCTTCCAAATCAATGCCTGGGGCTGGTCAAAGTGTTTAAAAGTTAAAAAATTAAAAAGGTTCAGAGAGATGGGTGGTCCCTTCAGTGACCCTAATTCTATTTACTATGTATATAAATGTAACAACCAGGAGGGAAAAAGGTCACCATGGTCACCATCACCAGGATGAGTCTAGCAGAGCTCTTAGAACCTGGAGAGAAGGCTGCTTCCCATGAACCTGATACTGCAAACCGCACATATACTTCATGTTATATTGGTAAGATAATTCTAGATCTTGCTAAAATTTACATGCTGCATTTTTCAGTGGAAATATACACATATACATGTACACGCATATATAATTGCACATGTGTATATATTACACACATATGTATGTAAATATACATTACACACATAAATATATTTATGAACAATGAAATATGTATATTTATGGACAATGAAAAAGAACTGGTAATTGGAAAAGGTTGCACCATCTTTACATACAACCTGAGGTGATTAAACAGTTGCCCTTATGCAGATATAAGCATGTTGTATAAATCCAGTTCAGGGTGAGATCACCAAATCTTGGTGCCTCTTTGAAATTTACCAGCCTCAACTTTCTTGATTGCTTTTCTAAGTTGAGCTTTGTCCTCTTCCAGTCATTTCCAATACAGTCAGGGGACGGCCACTATAGAAACTCTGGAGTCTGCTCACAATATATAGTCCCGTTCCACGTCACAAATACACTCCCTATGTTCTGTGTGCTGTAGGCCCAGCTGTGAGTCTGGTCAGCACTTTTGGACCCATACTCTGGAGTTTTCTCCAGCCAGCGATGTAATTTTTACCGGTTCTGTGGAGGTGGATCTGACTCCAACGCCAGTGATGGGACACTACTGCTTCTCAAATCCCAACTGACCCAACGATGGAGAAACAATCCCATCGCATCACAAACTCCTCCAGCAAAGCTCCCTGCTGAGGCATGCAGGAAGCCTGTAATTTCATCTTTGGGTAGCTGAAATTTGCAAAGGGTGTGTGGTGATGGGGGAGACCCTAAAGAAGTGCAAGTCTTTACTACGAGCGCCACCCAGTGTCTACCAGGAACAGCGTGGATTCAGCAAACTTCCCCAGCTCAGAATCATTATAGGCTGGTCCTGAAAGGCCTACTACCAGGAGGTCATGTTTTGTCTCAGCTTCCAATAAACCCTTTGTCACCCCCCCCCCCCCCCCACCAATGCTTTTTCCTTTCTCTCTTACATAGTCCTGAGGCGATTGGAAGACATTGAAAGTCATCTTCTTTTTTCTAGACAATCTGAGATAACATTACCCTTTCCATCCAAATGAGGGTCCAGGCAGGCTTCTGGTCCTTGTCTAAAAAAAGAGGAGGAGGAGTCTTTAGAGTAAACGCTCTGGAAGGTGAGTTTGTTGGGGTATGTCATTTTGTTTATTCACTTCTTTAGACACAGAACCTCATATATCTCAGGCTGGCCACGAACTTGCTCTGTAAAGAAGGATGACGTGGCGCTGGCGATCTACCTCAGGGCTTGTGCTTGCCTACTCTAGCACAGAGTTACCCCTTCCCCAGGAGGTCAGAAAAATCAATGGCAACATTAAGCCTTTTCCCTTTTCTGATTCATCTGAAAATCTCTTGAAATGGGAATAGAGCATCCCTTAACTTTGAGTGTGAGACTCACTTCAATGCACGCACACACACACACACACACACACACACACACACACAAAATACCTAAACATACCTAAGGTTTTGTTTTTAAAGATGCGAACTTTAATATTGCATTTTACACAGCATTCAGATACAGGGTTGCATAATATATATTGGTGTTACATATGCATATTTGATGTAAGCAAAGCTGTCTTGGTCTCAAATATATATATACATCAGGGTCACATCTGTTTTTTTTTTTAAGTCTTGTTATTTGGCTTCTTTATTTGTCAGGGAAAAGTGCTAGCAGGGAAGTTCTCTGTTGTGTTTTCATTGTTTATGATACATTGAGGGCATGTTTGCTTGTTTGAGATAGGGTTTCTCTGTGTAGCCCTGGCTCTCTTGAAACTCACTCTGTAGATCAGGCTGGCCTCAAACTCAGAGATCTGCCTCCTTCTGCCTCCCACGTGTTGGGATCAAAGGTGTGTAGGCCTGGATTATTTATTTAATTAATTAATTAATTAATTCATAGAATTAAAAAAACAAGACTGGTAAAGTCATGTGTTCTGTGATGGTAGATCTGAGAAACCACTTTGTTTCCAATAACACTACAGTTATCTTTGAGATAGAGCACTATGACTGTTTAATAACTTTAGTAAGTCATTAAAGAAATAGCCCCAAAACATTCTGTATGATGGCTGCATAGCTGCAGTTCCATGGATCGGACTAAGAAGAGAGTCATGACGGCAAAAACCAAGGAAGAAGTAGCTGACATTTGCATTGGCAATGCAAATGGCCTGTGCCACCTACTCTGGTTAAAAACTGACTCTCCGAGATGATTCTGAGTTAGTAAAACTACTCAGTTCTCCATCTAGAATCAAAGTTTTTGTTATATGTTTATGAGGCTTAGCCCAAGTCAACATGTTTAGAAGCCCATATGAACTGACAATTAACTCACCCTGGGAGGGATAGGAAAAAAAAAGAGCCCGAGAAGGCAATCGGAAAAACAAAAGGAAAAATTCTTCCTGTTCAAAAACTAATTACAATACCCACTTAGCTTTGCTTAAATAGGTTAAGCAAGGTTAGAGATTATCCTCAACAAAATAACATCGAAGGGCACACTATTAGATAATTATATAAATATTCTGAATAAATTAAAAATCCCCAGAGGCAAAATCCATTTTCCACTTAATTTTAACCTAATAAGATGTTCAGTTTATTTTGAATGATAGTGTGTATCATAGAGTTACACATATTTTGTTTTTTATAATTAGGACATGAAAGTATGTTTATTCATTTAGCTTAAACATAACTATTTAGGAAAAGACGTCAAGTATCCTCTCAAATCTATTCTATACGCGATGAATTTGACACAGCACAGCTGAAAGCACTTCAAGTTTATCGAAGCAGGAAGTAAATGGGTTTCCATTATTTTATGTTTCTGCAAACCAAAATCATGGCACGTTTTTCACCATAAGCTCAGAAGATGATCTCTGTGAAAGGAAAGTTTGGCCATGATACTATTTATATAACAGTTATTCTTAAGTGTATATGAATATTCCGATTACAAATGCCCCCCTGTGCAGTTATCGAGAAAGGAGCTGTCAGATAGGAATTCAGTAGCATCAGGCAAGCATAAGTCATCTATAGTAGCTTATCAATTCCAGGCCTAATTTAGAAGTTTAAAGTTCTGAGGCTGGGTAAATGGCTTGGTAAAGTGCATGAATGAGAACTTGTATTCAGATCCTAGACACTCACTTAAAGGCTAAGAATGCTAACATAAGCTTATGACCCCAGTGCTGGAGAGGCAGAGGGGCAGATCCCAACAGCCTGTTGGCCAACTAGTCAAATGGCAAGTTCCAGGTTCAATTAGAGAATCCGCTTAAAACTAAACAATAACAAAATAAAGGCAAAGACACAAATGAAGCAGACACTCATTAACCTCTGACCTTCGTACAGGTACACATGTGCACATGTGAGCACACACAAACATACATAACACACATACACACTCACACATGTGTGCAAACATATATACATCATAACACACTCATAATACACATCATAATGTACATGCATGTACATCATTACACATACTCACACACGCACTCATTGATTTGAGGCCTCTGTATTTTATGATATAACAACACTATGCAAAGATGTAAGAAACCATTTCTAAAGTCAAATCCATTAAGAGTATTCAAACACGGTGAGCCAGATAAAACTTTCAGAGCAAGAAAGGGGCACAAAGGTGGACTGAAGTGGTGAATTAAACTGGTTTGGCTCCCAGTGGGTCATGGGCACACTGCACCTGTCCAAGAGCTCCGTATTTGTGAATGAAAGCCACATATATATGCCAGCTAATTTTGGTATGCCTTGACTAGCTCAATGTCTGGGCACTTATTAACCTCCCCACGGCTAGCACACACACCCTTCTTGTATTCCTGAGTTAACATCTTTTAAAAACTGTATTTCATCTCTGCTATCCCACTACCTTCTGGGGAGACCCCGCCCATAGGGTTGCATTCCCTTTCCACCTTCGTTTCTGGATGGTTTCTCTCCTGCAGCTCTTAAATCTGATCCCTCTGTGTCCAGGCGAGGGATCCCACCGATCCCTTTCCCTCTCTCCCTCGGTCCCTTGCCCTCGAAATCTAAAAGTCCCACCTTCCTCTCCCTGCCCAACCATTGACTGCATGGCAATCTTAATTATCAATCAAAGCCAGCTGGGGACAGGGGCCGTCAGGTCTGGAAGCACGGCTTTTGGGAGCCAAATTAAGACAAAGCATTAGAACCAATTCCCACCAGCGGATGATATAATTTTATAGAACTTCATTGCACTCTGCCCTAATTATATCATTTTAATAGACTAAAACAAACAAAAAGAAAACACAAAACCTTTTCTACAGCTGTGTTTATTGCCTTATACCTTTTATAAAGAAGAGAATCTTAAACAGGCAACCCCAGTCTGAGATAAGAGGTCCTCCTGCTGTGTCTCACAGTG
This sequence comes from Rhabdomys pumilio, assembly GCA_030674055.1. Taxonomy (NCBI): domain Eukaryota; kingdom Metazoa; phylum Chordata; class Mammalia; order Rodentia; family Muridae; genus Rhabdomys; species Rhabdomys pumilio. The sequence goes on from JANHMN010000016.1 coordinate 17,537,012, forward strand.
TAATCAAGGGAAGGCACAGTGCCCACCTGGACTCACCTTCCCCTGTGTTCCTGCAGAAGAAAATGAAGGCAGCAGAAAGGAAAAGTCAGTAGCTTCTGTGAGTGCAGTGCAGATGACAGAGCAGTGGAGCCTCTCTGGAAGCCCTGAGTAGAAAAGATGGGTTCCTAGCTGCCAGAATCTTCCCAATATCCCTTGACTTAGTGAGTCGACTCTGTAGTTGCAGATTCTACATCCTTTCATCCGACCAACCTTCTATTGAATCTATTTATGAAGTGAAACTATGTGTGATGAAGATGGTAGACTTTTTTTTTCCCCTGTCGTTATTCTATGGGAATAGCATTTACATTGTGTTAATCAGTCTGAGAAATTTAGAAAAACTGTAGATACATTGTGTGCAAACATCATGTAATTTTATATAATGATGTCATGCTTGCTTGGAGGCTGGACACAGCTAAATCCCTGGCAGACAGGGGCGATCATTTAGTCACGGAAAGCAGCTCATCAAAGTTCACTTTTTCAACATTAAATCTTTAATCATTGCTAACACACTGTATCAGGAGAGTGGGTGCTACAAGCACCTGGTGATGCTTATAGCAAAAATATTTGCAAATATATTCACTGATGTCAATTTATCAATCCATGCCGATTCTGAAGGTTTGCACATACCCCACTGGCTTGTGCCTTAGGAAGCTCCACCCCCTCTGATGTGTGTATTTCTATCAATGACCAAGAAAACCGAGGAACACTTAGGTGCTGCTGTAGATTTTCGTGTATGTAACTTACTGTGTTGTACACATAACTGCTAGCTCAAAATGAGATTTAAAGATGTCTGGATATCTTTTTTTTTTTTTTACAAGTTTTAGAAATTCTTGGAGTCATAGATATGCAGATCCTTATGAAACTCCTGAGTTTCAGATAGTAACAGAATAGACAAAACACTAAATCTTATGGGATAATTTGAAGATATATGTAGACCAAGTTAAATAGTTAAATAACAGATATGTCCAAGAAAAGCTGTGTTCACATTTGGAAGAATAGGATATATTACTGAGTTATCCATTTTCCCCATTACAACCCGATTTGTTTCTTCATTATTGGAGTCTCAGTGCTTTGCATTATGAAATTTAATTTAATTTGGATTAATAAAATTTCATAATTTTAGTGCCAACCCCCCAATACTTGTCATTTAAAATTTCAGACACTCTTTTCTCAGTAGCATATTATGAGTCACTGAGCCAAATGGCAGTTAGTTAACCTTCATGGTAAACCCGGAGAGACAAGGGGACTTTGAGTTTTGTTTTTCAAGACAGTTTCTCTGGGTAGCCCTGACTATCTTGGAACTCACTTTGTACACCAGACTGACTTTGAACTCTGAGATCTACTTGCCCCTACCTTCCATGTCCTGGGACTAAAGATGTGTGCTACCACTGCCTGCTAGTGCAGTGCTTTAAATGTTTTAAAAAATTGATGCATATATATATATATATATATATATATATATATATATATATATATATACCTCTATGTGGGTTTGCTCATGTGCATGCAGGCTCAGAGGCCAGAAGAGGGCATTAGTGGATGCACCGAGGAGCTTAAGTTATGATAAGTTTCTGATGTAGTTCTGGGAGTGCCACTCAGATTCCCTACAAGAACAGTATGTGTTCTTAACTGCTGAGTGATTCCCTCACACACACACACCCTGGACATTTTTCCATTATTATTGAGAAAAGTAAGTGAATCAGAGAGTACTTTTGTTACAGTGAAATATTTTTAAAAGGCCTGTTAATTATTCATACAGCTGAAATATCAGTTAGGGTGAAGTACCTAACGATTAAAATTGCCTACTAAGCTTCCAGGTTTATAAGAACACTGAACAAGACTAGAAAAGAAATGGAAAAGCAAGAAGCAGAAGCACCAAGCTCTCTGCTCCTAAGTAATTACTGAAGTGCTGAAAGAGAGGCGAGCTGCCTTTCCGAAGCTCGTTCTTGGGAGAACACCTCACAAGGAGGTCAGAATGAACTGGGCTGTAGATACCGTGGCTGGATCACTGTTAAAACTTTGTTTTAAAGATTTGTTTATCCAATTTTGAAATGTGTGAGTGACATGTGTGCATGTATGTATGTGCATGATGCGTGTGCTGGTCACTGCAGAAGTCATACTTTCTGGAACTGGAGTTGTCCATGGTTGTGAGCTGCTGTGTGGTGCTGAGAACCAAGCCCAAGTCCTTGGCAGGAGCAGCAAGTGCTCTTAACTGCTGAGTCATCTCTCCAGCCTTGTCACACACGGTTTGATTCTTTATGATTTCTGGAACGTTAACCTCTCGCCTTGCACCACACATCAGTTTAGGAGAAATGATCTGTATTTTTTTTCTATTACAAGAGGCCTTCATCTCTGTTCCCAGGCTTAAAAGGAACATCTGGCGTGGCTTCTGAAGACTTTGCAGATTTCAAAGAGGTTTTGCATATATTCACGTCTACTTTCACAGTGGCCTTGAGAAGCAGCTATGTTAAATTTTTGCAGGTGGTCCTCGGTGTTTGCATATTTGCCTCTCATTAATTTGAATTGGCTCATCTTCTAGAGCGGCACTCCAAGCTCACCATTTACTGGTGGGTTTGGGCAGTGTGGTGGTAACATTGCCACTGCCAGTTCTGCTGTCTTTGAGGACTGGTATTGAAGGTTGCAGACAGTCTCCCTGCTACCTCTCACTAGGCCTATGAATAACAACCCAAAATTCCTGGCTTTGAATGCACCTTCTACCTCCTTCAGCCTGCCGAATCTCTCTCCTTCCTACTGATATTCTTGCAACCCTCTTTCTATGACTGTGGAGGTTAGACATTTGGGCTGTTTGTGTAACCTTTAGCTCTAGTTTGTGCAGCCCAATGTTCTCCTAAGAGGATCTCAGCCCCCCTGAATACATAAACAATAAATCATCCCATGACCTAGTTGAGACAGAGAAAGGATGGCCTCAGAGTCACTATGTAGCTAAAGTTTGGATCATTGGATCTTTGAACACCACATCCTTTTGCTTCCAACCCCAAATGATAAGATCACAGGTATGCATACTCATGTCTAGCTTTTGATTTCATTTTTTAGCTGTGTTGAACGGATAGCCTCCTTTTTACTATTTTTCCCATCCATCTATCTATCTATCTATCTATCTATCTATCTATCTATCTATCTATCTATCCATCCATCATTTCTTTCTTTGCTTGCTTGCTTGCTTTCTTTCTTTCTTTCTTTCTTTCTTTCTTTCTTTCTTTTTTTTTTTTTGAGACAGTTTCTCTGTGTAGCTATGGCTGTCCTAGAACCTGCCATGTAGACCAGGCTAGCCCTGAGATCCACCTGTGTCTGTTTCCCTAGTGCTGAGATTAAAGGCATACACTACCACCTCCCCACTTGGATACCTACTTTCAAGTTTCATGTTTTTTTGTTTGTTTGAAACAAGATTTCATTATGGAGCCCAGGCTTGCCTTAAAGTCACAATCCTCCTACCTCAATTCAAAAATGTTGGGATTATAGGCATACATCTTTATGCCCTGCTAAAACACAGTCATTTTGAATAAAATACACTCCTTAAATACCTGTTTGACTAATACACAAAGGTCCAAAGAACACATTTTAATAATAATAATTATAGCTGTATTCTCTTAGAATTTTGAACTTCTTTTTAAAACCCTAGAATGTGGGTGAGGAGGTGCTTAATGACTAGGATCCGGGTCCAGATCTCCAGAAACCTTACTAAAAATAGCTGGGTGTGAAGTTACACCTGGAACTCCAGGACTGGTAGTAGTGGTTAGACAGGAGGATTTATTTGCATGGTACAATGAGCTCTAGGTTCAGTGAGAGCCTGTCTGAAGGGCATAGGCAAAGAGCAGAAGAGAAAGACAACTGATGTCTTTCTTAGGCAACAAGGTGTACACACACACACACACACACACACACACACACACACACACACGAACACATGCACACACACGAGAAAGAGAGAGAGAGAGAGAGAAAGAGAGAGACAGAGAGACAGAGAGAGATTGACTGAAGAAAAAACCTTACTCCTTTTTTAAATGTAAAAAAATGACCACAATTAGGCATTTTATGTGCTGTTTTGTCAGTGTTCGTCTTAGTTTGCTGCTTGCAAGAGCCAGCACAGAAGCATCACCATTGTCCCATGTTATAGAAAAATGAGAGCCAAAGAGGGCTGGAACGCTTCATTATAAATTCATGACAAGTAAGCTGATTGCAAGAAAAGTCTGTGACATCTTGTATGTCTAGCCTTAGACACTAGAATAACATTTCTGTTGCTTATCTCCTCTTCTTTGTATCCTTAGATTCTTACAATAGCATTGCATTTGCTAGCAGTCATTGTTTATGGCAACAGTTTCATTTTCTTTTAAGATTGTTTATAGCAACAGTTTCCTTTTCTCTTAATAAGTCTCATTTCTTTCTTTAGGATGAAAGTGTTGGATATCAGCATCCTCTGAACTAGGACACTGAGTTGAAGCGAGCATGGTAACTCATGGCTTTAATCCCAGCCTACAGGAGCCAGAGGTAGGTGGATCTCTGAATTCAAGAAGGTCAGATGGGGCAAATTCCATGACAATCAGGGCTGGAGAGAGAGAGAGAGAGAGAGAGAGAGAGAGAGAGAGAGAGAGAGAGAGAGAGAAAGAGAGAGAGCGAGCAGAGAAGAGGAGAGAAGAGAGAAGAGAGAAACAGAAAAACAGAGTTAATATATTATGCTGTGTATCTAGAATGTGGGGCCATTAGAGTCCAAACAATGGGAATTTGAGGGAAGATGCTCTGACAGAAAACAGACAATGCATTATTAGGTACCACAGTTTGGAAAGGCAAAAGATCAAGATGAGTATGAGTAGATGAAGGATAAGGTACCGGGTGCAATTGGAATGATGGGAAAATTTCCAATGTTCTGCAGTGTACTAGGATAGCTATGATAGACAACGATTAACCATGAATTTAAAAATAGCTAACAGAATTTGAATGTTCTCAACTTAAAGAAATGATACATGTCTGAGGTGATGGATATGCCAATTAGCCTGATCTGCTAATTGCATATTATGTACATGGATTGAAATGTCTCATGGTATCCCACAAATATGTACAATTACTGTGTCAATTAAAAATTAAAAACATATTTAAAAGGAGAAATCTTAGTTTCTCAGTTGGTGTTAAGTATTATGAGCAGCTGGTCTCTAGAACTGTTCCAACACCCACATGCAGGAGAGCTGGAAGACATGGCTCATAGCTGCCTCTGTTTCTTTTTTCCACTCAACTCATTCATTCACACACATTTCTCACATGTGGACTGAGAGAGTGTCTTGACCATTGTTAACATTATTTCTTATCAAAGTTACGTGTTGGGTTATGATAAAATTTTGTATGCAAATCAGGTCTCCTTTAGAAGAGAAGACGAGACGATAACAGTTACTCTAAGACAACAGAAGTCAGCTGGAAAGGTCATAGCTAAGTCTTGATTTTATGATACACTTTTAACATACAAAGTCCTTTAAGAGGCCGTACCACAGAGTATCCTGTCTCGTAACACAGCAAATTTATCCAGTTGGCAGTGCAGAGAGTTTTCTAGATACTGAGGGACTGAGCTACATGGCCTGTTATCTGCCAGGACAGTGAAGGTGACATGGTTGTGCAGACTATGTGCACTGCACATATTTGTCCTGATGAAGGAAGAATGAGAGCTGATATTTGACTTGCACCATCCTAACACAGCCATGTGCTCAGGTCGATGACAGAGGTTCTACTCTCAGATCACAGAGGTGGAATCTCTGCATGCAACTCATGCTAGTCTTCATCTAGATTTTCATAAGGGCTGATGTTATATTCATTACTTCCTCTGCTCATTATCCAATAATCTCAGCGGAAATCATGTCTCCACGTTTTAAATTTTTGCTTAATGAAAACTCCTCGTGTAGTAGAAAACCTCAGAGACTTGAAACCCAAGACTTCTGCATGTTCAATATTGTACTTCGAGGCTTCAGTTTCTGTTCAGGTTGAACATTCTTAAGGATATTTAAAAATCTACCGTATGTAGAGGACGAATGCTTCTCTTTGAACTGAGCATGCAGTAAAGAGATGTGTCTCTTCTTCTATGATGTGTGGCCTTTATAACAAAGCTCTCTTATACTTCCAAGGTTTCTTCGAAAAGTGAAACACTGAAGAATATTCTTTCTCACCAAACTTTTAAAACGTACTCTCTGTCCCTGCAAAAGACATGATTATCTGGTGCAATTGACATTGGACCACATACCCAAGGAACAATGAACATTTCAAACACGAATTGCTGTTGAAAATCACTGTCCTATTCTGGGCTGATGATGTTCGTGGAGGAAATTAACAGAGAATTTTTATAAAAACCCATTGGATAAAGAAAATCAGACGAGGACTGCCAGTTTGTCTTCGAAGCTGCTTGAGCAGATCTGTCATAACAGACAGTGCCCCAGATTGTGGAACCCTCTCCTTCGAACATCTTTTAATGGTAGTAGAACTTGCGGTGCCATCATCTCCTTTCAATTTTGACAGTGTTACATGATCTTTATAGACTTGCACTGACAGCATCATTAGATCATCTCACCTGACTTCCTCATGGCGCACATCATTGCATTGTGATGGTGCAGTTCAATTACCAGTGAAGTGAATAGGGTATTAACGTGATTACTGAGAAAAGTTAGCATGTACAAATATAGCATCCTACTTTTGAAAGCAGTTTATAGCTATTAACTAGCCTGCCCAATGTTTCTTGGATCCAGTGAAACTTACAGTTTTTTTTTTTCCCAAGAGGATGAGAGGAGATGACCTAGACAATGTTACAGGACCATGAAAAGCCATGCTTTCTTTAACTTCCCTGACCATTGTAAGGAGGGTATAAAGGTTTGCAGTAATGAACCACTCTCATGAAAGGGTGAACATGGCGAAATTTTCTTTCCATTTGGAAAGCCCACCTTCCCTGTTTCTAATTTATGATTGTCATGGCCCCGAGCAGGGAACCATTTTAGATCTTGTGAAGACTTTGGTAGATAAACACTGTGAAAATTTTTTAAAACATTTTATCTTAGCAAAATAGAATTCATTTGTTACAAAGAACCCCACTCAATTTACAAAAATATCACAAATTTATTTATTTATTTATTTATTTATTTATTTATTTATTTATTTATCTATTTATTTATTATATGTGAATGCCATGATGTGTATGTGAAGGTCAGAGGCCCACCTGCAGGACTGGGTTCTCTCTTTTCACCATGTGGGTCCCAGAGATCAAACTTACATTTTCCAAGCTCCATGGTATATTCATTTACCTGCCGAGCTATCTTGCCAACCCCAAGTATCCAACTTCTAGCTGTTACTCAGAGAATAATACAATGTAATGATGATCTTGAAAAAAAAAAACTTTAGGGCCATAGAAATCTTAAATATCAAGGTTCAATATTTTCTCCACCTAGTTTCTAAAACATTACACAAAAACAGTCCTTTCACTGACACCTCAGACTTTAGTGAGATGCAGACAGGATAAATGGTATGCTGATTGTCCTTTTCGAATTCTCACAATTCCTGCTCTCAGTTTTTCAAGTAATGAAATAAATCAGCTCTGTGTGAAGATGAGAGTTTTATAAATTTTCAGAGCTTCTGTTTTCTCTTTTGTGCCCTGTTAAGTAAATATCTTAAAGATCACCAGGAGGGTGGAATGACACAAGAGATGTTATGTATGACATTCTTGGCTTGTGTTTGGGCCTAGTACAGATTTCCAGAGAGAGTACAATTTCCTGTAGCCCAAGGAAACTAGGTCCTGTTAACTAGGGCAGGAACTGTGATGACTTGACAGTGGTTCTTTCTGGACCATTTCTTTACTTTGCCTTTTCTTCTGTGGGCTAGGGAAATATTCCAGTTGTTGGAAGTATAATTTTCTCATCAGTTCTGCAGTTGAAGATGATGGTGTCAGTGGATAGAGCCATAGGATCCTTGACTAATATAATTTTACCAAATCCTCCTCCACCTACCTGTGAAGGAAGAAATCAAGTGAGAAAAATACAAGTATTCATTTTAAATGGACTAAGTCAGAACATCCAGAATGCCATCTGTATCTGTATACACTAACCTATTCATAGCTATAACTATTTTATGACAAACTAGTATTTTTATATATTGGGGTTTTGTGGCATGGTGGTGGGTACATATCTGTGTGTGGAGGTCAGAGGATGACCTTAGGTGTCATTTGTTAGGTTCCTTTGTTTTCTCCTTTAAGACAGAGTTTTTAATTCACTTGAACTTTGCAACACAGGTTCAACCAGCATTATGCATGCAGAGATCAGCTTGTTTCCACCCTCCTGCTGAGCTTTCCAGCATAGACCACTGCACCCAACTTTTATGGAGGTTCTAGGGATTTGAAGTCATGTACACGAGACAAGTGCTTTGCTAACCAACTGTGCTATTTCTCCAGCCCCTAAACTAGTATTTTAGCCAAATGAGCTTTTATTAGCAATATCGTATCTTTTATACTTTAGAGACAGTCTTCAGCCTCTCCTTGTACCTTGACATTTTATCTTTCTATGCCCAGCTTGCATGTCTCATCTCAGTTCATCTCATACCATGCAACTGCTTCTGTATCTTCAATGGTTCTTCTACATCTAGTTTCTGAGCTCTACAGAGACATTTTACGAGGGACACTTATTCCCCATAAAATGGATTTGGACTCCACGTGACTGCACTAAGGTTTCTAGGATCTGCCCTTAACCCTGCCCCACCAGCATCTCCCCATTTCCTGTCTGTCGACAGTCTTGTTTATTCGGCCCATTTGATTTCTTTCATGTTCTTCTGTCACTCTTTCCACACCTACATTTCATCTCTACCCACATGAGGACTTAATGTAACAATCAAATGTTATTCTAGATATTTTAGGTAGAAAAGGATGTAATACAGAAGATAGGATACTTTCAGTGTTGGAGGCTAGAGGGGGATGCTAAGCTAGTTGTCTCGATACTGCTCCTGAAGCATCGGGGAAGCCAGAGTATGAGTGACTGAACACAGGACCGTCTGCTAGAGTAACAATTCAGAGATGCAAGACCACTGCCATCACTACAGCTCTCAAGGAAAGATATTTGAAGACACAAAATAAAACCAGTCAAGCAAACAAAACAAAACAAACAAACAAAAAAAAACAAAAAAGAGCAAACCCACTAGAATACATTTTGGGGGGAAATTCTCTCAAATTCATGTTTCCATATCCTGTCACTAGCAGTGAAGAGCCATAAGGGATTTAAAAATGAGCTCTCCTTCACATCAGTTTTCTATACTGACTAGAAGGCATGCTACTTATTCCACATTACAGAATCCTAGCTGCAGAGATGTCTTGGTGAACAGAGAGCAGCTAATAATTGGGTACACAGAGCTCCAGAAGGCATCCACGGTTGTAACACCCATCCCTTCTTACCTTTGTGCCATCTTCCGTCTTCCTTGTCTACTGAAACTTTACTTCCCCATTTCAAGGCTCAGTTCAAGTGTCTCCTCCTCCAGGAAATAGCAAACAATGTCAATGACAGATCTTTTTACTTACTTATCATCCTTAAATCACATTGCAGAGATGGTAAATACGGGGTTCACATGGCCATACCCTGGTTTCTCATGCTACTGTTTGTCAGCATACTTGATAGGTAAGATTAAAGCACAAGATTGGCTTAACCTGAAATTGGCCTCAATCCTTCTTCCCACAGGACTTAAATCAGCCTCAGCCAACTAATTGGAAATAAATGCTTTGGATAAACCCAGTTCCCCTCTCCTGATACCCATGCTGCAAGCATCTGAACTACCTTTGGTGATATTACATGCAATTCTGACTTGGTTGTTCCCTCTAATAGCATCATAGTCTTCAACAATGGTAACTGGATTTGTGGTTTGGTTTGGTGTTTGTAAGCAGCCTCTGAGTCATAGATATTTATTCTGGAAAAAGCTTCGAGATAGAACCTGTTAAAACTCATCTATATTACCTGGGTTCAAAAAGGAAATTCGGAGGGATAACGATATGAAGCACCTTTCTATGATCACACAGAAAGTATCAAGTTTTGTCTGCTAATAAAGCATCACATTTCAAAATAGAATTCTAAATGATTCTATTATGAATTTTTATATTTTAAAGTTATCGATTATTAATTTCAATACATCTCAATTGGAATTTCTACTGTTTTGATTTAAAAAAAAAAAAAACTCAAACATGACCAAAACCAACTTGGGGGAGAAAGGGTTTATTTTATCTTACAATTCCCAGGTCAGACACTGTGAATGCATGAAATCATGGCAGAAACTTAAGCATGGTTGGAATCTAGAGGCAGGAACTAAAACAGAAGTCACAGCAGAATGCTGCCCACTGACTTACAATTCATGACTTGCCCGTCTTGCTTTATACATCCAAGGACCACTGGCTTAAGGATGTCACTGCCCATGGTGACTTGGGCCCTCATAAATCAGTCATTAATCAAGAAAATGCTGCACAGACTTGCTTAGAGTTCAACAAATGTATTTTCTCAATTAAGAATCCTCACTAATGCCGGGCGGTGGTGGTGCACGCCTTTAATCCCAGCACTTGGGAGGCAGAGGCAGGCGGATTTCTGAGTTCGAGGCCAGCCTGGTCTACCAAGTGAGTTCCAGGATAGCCAGGGCTACACAGAGAAACCCTGTCTCGAAAAACCAAAAAAAAA
>JANHMN010000016.1:17547826-17571653 GCA_030674055.1 Rhabdomys pumilio
AAAAAAAAAAAAAAAAAAAAAAAAAAAAAAAAAAAAAAAAAAAAGACTCCTCACTAATGACTCTAGTTTGCATAAAACTAATCATCACAGTTGACCCTCTGTCAACTGTGACACAGAAACACAACCCTACTAAACCATAAACTTACTCTTGTCGTCTCCAAGATCTCATATTAACATCATCAACACACAAAACATTCCAGCTTTTAAGTCCCTTGGACTTTAAAAATTCAAACACTTGAGATGTTCAGTTTGCTACTTTGAGCATCTAAATTCGATCCCAAAGTTCAAAGCCTCTCTAAACCAGCTAAAGTTCAGAGTGTCCCAAGTCTATCCAAAATATTCAAAGTCTCTCTAAAACATCCACTTTAAAAAAAACACTCCTGTTAAAAATGTTAAATGGTTCCTTAGAGGGAAGAATTAGGGCATTGTCACACTTAAATCAAAGTAAAACATTAATTAACAGTGTGAAAGATTCAATGCCCCACTCGTGGTCCTTCAGGGTCTAAAGGGCCTTGGAGGCTCCCTTTCTTTGCCCTGCCCTCCCAGCACAAAGTGTCTCCTCACCACATCTCCCTTTAATGCTTCTATTTGGACATAGCATATAAAAGACAACCTTTCTAACAGACGTTCCTCCTTCCTTTTGCTATTTTGTTTCTTAAATGGTAAGGAAGTAATTTCAAATGGTAAATGAACCTGTAGCTTAAGAGCACAGAATGGAAGGGAATGATGAGTCAGAGGCAGAAGCACTTTCTGGGTAAGCTGCGTTTGACCCTAGAATCCACACAAATGCAAAGGACTGTGCTGACTCCGTGTTACCTTAATCTCTACATCTCTTGACCCACTTTTTTTGAATAATTAGAACAGGGCCCACTCAAACGCCTAGGATAGTCTCAACTCCACAATTCAGCCAGATATGCAGAGTCCCCTTTGCCATATATGGTAACTTAACTATCCATCCCAGGAGTAGGGCACTATTCCTGTTAGGTGATCATTTCTCTCTCCCACATTCAGCATCTATGATATGATACCATCCTGACCCAGTTTTCCCTGTTTATTTCTGCCTTTCTTTTTCCTTTTATTCTACTGGCACAGTGTTGGCATGGACTACAGCGATGATTATCAGAAAGGCGTGTCCTCTGCATTCACTTCTATGTGGTGGTTCTTTCCTTATGCTTCTGACCATGCTGTATTTATATAACTAATTCATCTGCCTTCCTGAACAAGTAGCCCCATGGCAATATTCTACAAATACATTATTCAGTTTTGAGATTTTCCACAGGAGCCAGTTAATTCCATCTTTGTTTGTTTGTTTGTTTGTGTGTGTGAGACAGGGTTTCATTGTGTAGCCTCACTCTGAAGACCAGGCTGTCCTCAAACTCACAAAAATCTGCCTGCCTCTACCTCCTAAGTGCTGAGGTGAAAGGCACTGATGCTGGTTTTAAAGATAGAGGAAGGAGTCCATGAGCTAAGGGGCCTTAGGACCTCTAGAAGATAGGGTACTTTTCCTCTCACAGCCAGCAGGAAAACTTAGTCTCATCATACAAATCCATTTTTAAAAGCTGAATCTTGCCAACAAGCACCTAAGCAAGAAGTACTTTCCTCAAGAGCCCTCAGGAGAAGTAACTTGAGTTTAGCCTCATGAGGTCTAGTCCAGACTTGTGGCCTAAGACTCTACTAAGCAGTGTTATGTTTTACTGTCAAGTTGGTAGTAATTTATTTTTCAGCAATAGAAAGCTAATAGACCATGTGGAATAAGGTAAGGAGAGATCACTGTGGTGATCCTGAGGTCACGCCCATCATCTCAGTGGTTTACAGTTGCTAGTTCCAAAAGGTGGCCCATGCCCTGAAGTGGAACATGGTAAGCAAGAAAACATGGGTCTAGGGAAGCTTCTCACTGCAGGGAGCTTTAAGTGTCTTTAAAAGTTTCCAAGAAACCCAAAGAGAATAAAAAAAAATAGATACTTGAAACCAAGAATTTTTTTTCTTAAAGTTCAATGTGAAATATAAAGAGCTCCACAGCCACTAATCCTTTTCTCATTAAAAAATGTGTGTGTGAGTGTGCACATGCACGTGTGTGTGCATGCGTGTGTGTGTGTGTGTGTGTGTGTATGTGCGCGTACATGTGTGTGTGTGTGTGTGTGTGTGTGTAGGAGAGAGATGGAGAGACAGAGAGACAGAGACAGAGAGAGAAGCATAATGTGTAGGTGGTGTACATGCTGTGACGCGTGTGCAGAGATCAAGGCAACACGGAGTCAGCACAGTCCTTTACATTTGTGTGAATTCTAGGGTCAAACGCAGCTTACCCAGAAAATGCTTCTGCCTCTGAGTCATCATTCCCTTCCATCCTGTGCTCTTAAGTTACACATTCATTTACCATTTGAAATTACTTCCTTACCATTTAAGAAACAAAATAGCAAAAGGAAGGAAGAAAGTCTGTTACAAAGGTTTTGTTTTAAGGGCTGAGATTAAAGGCATGTGCCACCACTGCCCTCTATTTTTCTTTCTCAAGTCTTCTTTCTGAATACCAGGTGTACCTATGAAGTGGGCATATCCATTTATTCTGTAAGTTCCTGACCTAGTCAGAATGGTATCTAGCATTCTAGTGCAGACTCTACTGTCTACCATAAGGCCAAAGTTCTTTCAGTCATAAAGATGACAATTACTACTACTTTGTGACTTACTTATGTAACAGGATGCTGTATGTGTTGGGCTGTGTGTGTGTGTGTGTGTGTGTGTGTGTGTGTGTGTAACTGATATGTTTTGTCCACAGCTCTCATAACTACAAACAGTTTTTGTCAATGTAGATCCTGTAGCCTCTGTCTTACTTTTAGGAAGATCTATTCTCAGGCTGTGATTCATAAGCAGTGATGTTCTATCACAGAGTAGAAGAGAGATATGACATAAAAAAGCTCAAATTGAAAAGGAGGGGAGGAAAATGCTCTCCTTTCTGAGCCTGTGAGGAAGAGACAGAGCAAGCAGTGATTGGAGAGCAAGTACGTAGAGTCCTTTGCACTAAATCCCTGGAGTACGAGGGAAACTAAATATGCTTTGCCCCGGAGGCAGAGATGGGTAGAAGTTCACCCGACTAGCTTTCACCCGACTGCAAGATGCTCACCTTGCATATTGTCATAAAGCCATATTGTTAAGTTTTTGTCAATGGAAAGTGGTGATGCTGATGGCTTCATTGCTTTTAGGGTGCATCATTCAAACCCACGGTGTAAGCCTATTGGTTCCAAACCCAGTAGAGAACTCCGAGGACCTCAGACAAGTGTTCTTTGAAGTTGTTAAACAATCATGGAACCATTGGAGTGTGATGAAGCCTATAGATTTAAAAAAATTTTTTTCTTCCTTTCTTTCCTTTCCCCTTCTTCTCTCCCTTCCTCTTTTCTTCTCAACAGATTCTTACTATGTAACTTGGGCTGAACTTGAATTTGCAGTCCTTCTGGCTAACCCCCCCAAGTGCATATATCACCAAGAAGAATATCTTTTTGTTTTGCTTTGTTTTGCTTTTTTGAGACAGGATGCCACTATGTAGCTCTGGCTGTCATGAATCTCACTACGTAGAGCAGACCAGCCTTGAATTCACAGAAGTTCACCTGTCTATGCTTCCCAAGTGCTGGGATCAAAGGCATGTGCCACTATACCCAGTCTACAAAAGATATGCTTGAATGTATAAAGTAAAACCAAACTAGGTGTGGTGGCTCATACCAATAAACAGTACTTAGAAGGCTGAGGCAGGAGGATTTCTTTGGTTAGAAGCTGGTTTTGAGTTAGGAGCTGGCTTGTCTACACAGTGAATTCAAAGGAACCATGGCTATAGAATGACAGCCCCTACCTAATAGTCTACCAACAAGAAACATTAACCAATCGAACTCAATGATTAAAAATAGGCATATGGCTCCCTGCCCTTCATCCCCCACCATGTGGTATCCTGTATGCAGTTGGTCATATGAAGATGAAACTAAGTATCACCTTCCCAGCTTCCAACTGTCAGAAACTCATTGAAGTGGACAGTGAATGCAAGCTTTGTATTTTCTATGAGAAGTGCTGAAAGTAGCTGCTGATGCTCTGAGCGAAGGATACAAGTGTTATCAGGTCCGAATCAGTGGTGGAAATGAGAAAGTCTCAACCCACGCTAGAGTTCATCTGCTGCTCGGTAAGGGATACTCTTGTTATAGACTGAGGAGAACGAGAGACAGGAAGCACAAGTCTGCCAATCTAAATGATCTCAACATGGTTATATAGAAAAGGAGAGAAGGCTAGTCCTGGACTAGCAGATACTACTGTGCCTCAGTGGTTGGGTCTCAAAGGAGCTGGCAGAATCAGCAAGCTTTTCAATTTCTCCACAGAAGATGATGTCCACCAATACACTATCAAAGGCTTTAAACAAAGAGTAAGAAGCCCAGGACCAAAGCACTCAAGATTCAGCATCTTGTCACTCCACGTGTCCTTCAGCACAGTGCCAATGTGTTCATCTCAGGAAGTAACACACTAAGAAAAATAAGGCAGAGGAGGCAGAATAGGCTAAACTTTTGGCCAAGTGAATGGAGGAAGTCAAAGAAAAAAACCAGAAACAGATTGCCAAGACACATAGGCTGTCCTTGAGGAGAGGTCTCATACATCTGAGTCCAGTCAAAAATATCCCTTTAAAAGCAAGAGAGATACGATCATAGTGGGTAGAGATGTGGTAGTGGGAATCTGTGGGAAACTAGAGGAGAGGACATGGATGATGGATTTGATCACTTGTATACATGCATGAAACAAAATAAAAAAAGATTAAATAAACAGTAACAATACCCCCCCCGAAACAACAAAAACTACATAAAATAGTATAATGAAACTTACTTGTGTTGAATCACAGTTGTTATTGTATAGTTACATATGCTTTTATTTATTAATATATCAACTTTATAACTACAAGCATTGGTGACAAGTGAATGGTGGAGGTAGTGTAACACTTGAATTATGAAATGATAATGTGTGATTTATTTTGACCAAAGACATAGATTCCCAAAACATCTTTTATTTGACAAAAGCCACAGGACCTGCTCATCACTCTGTGAAGCTCAGAGTGTGCTCTCAGTCCTATCTGCACCATTGCCCTAAGGCCTGATAAACCCCTCCCACTCTTGCTCCATATTCCCAGATCTTATCTTGAGGTGCATCGGGAGCAAGAGGAGGAAGCCTCAATGTTTCAGACAGAAACCTCAAGTAGACCGAATTACTCAAAAGAGAAACTGTGTAAAGTAGAAGGGAATGAAGTTATGTCGCCAGGCAAGTTGAGCCGTCCATATTATGATGAAATCTAAGTCTCACTATGAGACCCAAAAGGGGACAGATATGATGGAGGAGAGACTTCTACCCTATGAGGAGAGGAAGTCTTTACTGTGGAAAACAAGGCAGAAGAAGGAGAATATTTAGAAAAATCAAAGTTAGAGAGATACACCCATGGCTTTAGGCTCTGGAGGGAAGTTTGCAGGTGGTGTGTGTGTGTTTGTGTGTGTGTGTGTGTGTGATAAACTGAGAAAAAGTTTCTTACCGTGATTATAGTTACAGTGTCCACAACAGGCCTCCCTGCAAAGTAACTATATTACTCTGGCTTCCCTAGAGGAGCAGAGCCAGTAAAATGGATACACATTAAAAGGGAGTTACAAGACTGCCTTACACAATACAGCCAGGATAGTCCAACAATGGCTGTCCTTGTACGGGAAAGGCCAAGAATCTAGAAGCTGCTCTAGATATCCCAGCAGCCCGAATCTGGCCCGAAGGCCTCTAGGATCCCTGGAGAGATAAAGTCTTCAGTTCACCTTGGAAGGTTGAAGAAGCTGGGCCGTGGCATCAGCAGGGTCCACAGCAGTAGGACCGACCAGCAAGACTGAATGGCAAGTAGGCAAAAAGTAAAAGCTCTTCCCTCAGGGAGGGCTGCAGATGGCGAGTGGCACCCACAATTAGGGTAGATCTTACCCTTTAATTAGACTAAGTACGAAAATTCCTCACAGGTGCCCAGGGGCTCCTCCTTCAGTTGACTCTAGATTTAGTCAATTTGACAATGAAGATTAACTATGAGAGTGATCTTATGCCAGCACAGAAGGGCAGCTAAGGGAGAGATGTCAGTATGAACAGTTAGGGGAAGGGCTGTGGTTCATATTTCTTGTCTGTCTCGGCCCTCGTATTGTGTAGAGGAATGTAAACATTTCTATAGGCCCCATGTTTGGGCGTGAAAGATGATAGAAGTGGTAATCTTGTTTGTTTGTTTGTTTGTTTGTTTGTTTGTGACAGGGTTTCTCTGTGTTTCACTGACTGTCCTGATACTAACTCTGTAGACCAGGCTAGCTTCCGCCTGCCTCTGCCTCCTGAATACTAGGATTAAAGGCCTGTGCCACCACTGCCCCGATGAACTGGTAATCTTACAGTGAGGGGAGGGGCTGGATGACCCTACTCATAGACTGAATCAGGGACAGAAAAACCCAATGGAAATTCAACAGAGGGCATAGAAAAGCTAACACCATCATTGGACACCACTAGCAAGGGCAGACTGCGAGGTGTGGGGCAAGTAACGCAAAGCATCTGTAGGCTCCTCATCCACTCCTCAGCAAGCCTTAGTGAGATAGGCTCTGAGGCTATGCCAGCTACATCTCAGTGAAGGGCAGCTCTGGTCCAGCCTGCTGAGAGGTCACGTGACCTTCCGCTAGGGAGCCCACTGGGGAACAGCCGAAGGGGCAGACAAAATCTGCAGGGCTAAAGAAGTTTCAAGAGGGTCGGAGCCACTGCTAAGCGACTTGAAAACAGTAAGATGTGAAATTTTAAGCTTTCTTTCTCGCAGCTTCACATCTAGGGTAGGGAACACTCATGAGGAGGGTGACCGGTTTTAGTTGGTGGAGATGCAAGATTTTCTCTCGTGTGAGAAGAAATTGCTTAAGCAGTAAAAACAATGCCCTGCTGCTTCATCACTCCTCTTGGGGTAAGATGACTTGCATGGAGTGGCCCAAGTTCCCCGTCCCTCTCTGCGCTTTGCAATGTATGTTGAGGCTGTTCCCAAGAAATGGAATCTATGTTTTCAATCTGAGTCTCACATACTGTCTTTGAACAAAAGAACACAGAGGAAAACACAGACTGCCCTTCTTTTTCCCCCCACTTTGGTTTTCAGAGACAGAGTTTCCCTGTGTAGCCCTGGCTGTCCTAGAACTCACTCTGTAGAACAACGTAGACACTAACTAAGAGATCCACCTGCTTCTGCCTTTTGAGTGCTATATCAAAGGCATGGGCTACCACCCAGCACAGCCTGGCCCTTTCTAAAGGCCCCTCTGGGGCCTTTCCTTGCTCTCTGGGGTCTCCACTGTCTCAAGGAAGACAAACCCTGCTTAGCTTTCTGGAGAAACAAAGTCTTGTAGAATTCCAACTCATCTCACAGTATGTCATTCTAAACCAGCTTGTCCACAGCTAGTATGTATAACAGGAGACTTATCACCCGATCCCACCTGCAATCAGCCAGTCCTGACACAGATGAAATTCTCAAGAGAATTATAGAAAATTTAACACAGAGAGATTATAGATATTGTAGGAAAAAAATTAACACACAGGTGTCCTTGTTCCAATACTGCTCTGAGGCTCTCAAATGTTTGTGCACAAATGAACAATAACAACAACGAAGAGGAACCAGGCAGATGGCTCAGTGGTTAAAACTACTTGTCTTGAAATCATAAGGACCTGAGTTCAGTTCCCATCTCCTGCTTTAACAAGCCTAGCATCCTGTGTATGCCTATAAAGCCATATTTGAGGAGGATGGAGATAGGAGGATTCCCAGGGCTTATCAGCTTCCAGCATTAGAAAAGCCCCAGGTTGAGGGAAAGACTATCCCTCAATGGATTAGGAAGACAATGATAGAAGTGGACACCCAACATCTTCTTCTGTGCACACACAGGCACATGCAGCATTCCAACATGCACATACACTTACTTACATAGACAGACACATCCACACTAGATAGATGGATGGATGGATGCATGGATAGATAGATAGATAGATAGATAGATAGATAGATAGATAGATAGATAATAGATAGATGATAGATAGATAGATAGATAGATAGATAGATAGATAGATAGATCTTTACAAAAATTGTGTGTACTTTTGTTCCCTAGCAGGAGTGTAAGAACAAGAGGAAATGGTTTGATTCAATGGGTAACATTCAGCCTTAAAAATGAGACACCCTTCTACTATGGCACTGTAGGTGAACCTGGAAGACATTGTGCTAAATGAAGTGAGCTAGACATGTAAGATCATATAATGTATGCCTGCACTCACAAATTATCTAGTATCACCAAATACATAGCGACAGAAGGTGAACACTGGTTCCCAGAGGCCGGAGGAAAGGAGTAACGGTGAGTTACTTGGATGCATTTAGAGTTGTCATCTGAAATAGTGAGCAGTTCTGCACATGGATAGTAGTGATGCCTGCACAACTTTGTAAATGTACCTAAAGTCACTGATGTGCTCAATAAAAATGGTAAATTTCAAGTTGTGTGTGTTTCACTAAATGAAAATAAGAAACTGAAAATCCACATTGGAATTCCACTTCTCACACACTAGAAGTGCCTCAATTAAAACACTTAAAAGTTAAAAGAAATACTTTTGACCAGTGTGGTAGCATGTGCCTATAATCCCAACATTCAGAAGCCTGAGTAAAGAGGATCATAGGGTTGAAGCCAGTTTGAACTGCCTAGTGAAAGTCTAAGAAAAGCCTTTTGAAAAGGGAGTAGGGATAGCTCGACAGGAGAATAGTTACATAGAAAGCTCAAAGTCCTCTGTTCAGTCTTCAGTATTTTAAAAACAAAATTGTAATCTGGGGCAAGGGGACATGGAGGTTTCCAGTGTGACTTTCAGTTGGACCAAATTTTGAGCCAGGACTCTGATGAGTCTCAGGCTCTCTTGAGACTTTATTTTCCCTGTGGGTCCAAGAGACTTGTTATGTGATCTGATGTGAGTGAGTGTTCTGTCTTCTTTGGATGCCTTCCCACCATCTCCCTATTGGGTTAAACCCCTCCTATCTTTCAAGATCCAGTTCAATTTCATTTCCTGCATGAATCTTCTGTTCTTTGAGTCATCTTTGACTATTTATTTATTTTTGATTTTAACCATCCTTCATCTCTTTCATGATCTGATCGGCACACTGTGTGTGAGTGCGCGTGTGAGTGTGTGTATATATGTGTATATGTGTGTTTATGTGTGTATTTATGTGTGTGTGAGTGCACGTATGAGTGTGTGTATATACATGTGTGTATATGTGCGTGTGTATGTATGTGTGTGTGTGCGCGCGTGCATGTGTGTGTGTGCATGTGTGTGTATGTGCGTGCGTGCCTCTGTGTGTGTGTGTGTGTGTGTGTGTATGTACATGTGTGTGTGCACGCACATGTGAACTAGAATCACTAGTCTATGTACCGTGAAAAAGGAAAGAACAGTTTCCATCTTTTTGGTTCTCTTACAACAGCTAAGCGTATTTTGGCCTATGTTTGCCCAGTTCTTGCCCACGAATTGTCTGACTCTGTATTCTTGCCAGCATTTTCTTCATTGAGCATTTCTGAGAAAAATGTCTGCACCTAATTTTTCTCAGTCTGCTTTCTATCATTGCACCCTACTCCCAGGAACTTTTAAAGTCATTTTTGGCTAATCATCTTTCCTATGAAATTTTAACACTGAAGATAGATGATCTATTTTTCTCTGTGTGAAATAACTGCAGAGTCATATATAAAATGAGAAAGATTATTATCAATATTGTTCTTGCTCTTGGGAGCCAAGTTTTGCCCTTTGGGACTGGAAGGGTGACATTCCCATTGAGAATCTGTACTCTAACCCAAAGAGCAGCTGAACTTTTAACCCTCTGCACCAAGGTAGGAGAGTAGAATTTTAGGCTGTTTCCCAGGCATTCCAGGCCTCTCTAAGCACTGCACTAGGGAGGGTCTTCTCTCCCTGGCTCAGTACCTAACAATCTGGCTCTTCCTGCCTCTGTGATTACTGCCTTTGATACTAATCTGCACTCACAGGTAAGGACAGGAACTGAAAACACTCTCAAGGTATGTATCAGTTTCTCTCAACCTCACAGTTGTTCAGTTACTAAGTAATTTGCTTATTTGCAAACAGCAGGGGTTGGGTGGGTGGTGCAGTTGTAGCTGACACAGAAGATAAATTTACAGTGTTGCCTCTTCTCCTTAGGTGCATTGATTGGGTGAGAGAGAAAGGGGGTGGTGCTTAGGATAGAAGAATGCAGCTAGTGCATATGGTGTCATGTCTGACCTAGACCAAAGGAATCTGTTTCAGGTCCAAGAACTTTGGCCAGTGCAGACAGCTGGATCATACTTGATTTTCCTTGTTTGGTAAGGTTTTGGAGTTCTGATCATTTCCATATAGTTACCTTCACTTAACAGAATACTTGTACATATAAAAATCAGTATATATGATGCTGTTCATTGTTGCTCATGTCTGTCACACCACGGGAAACTAAGGCAGGAATATTATTATGTGTTCCAGGCCAGGCTAAGCTAAACTAAAATAAAAAATATCAGTATATTTGACAATAATTTCTGAATACTTTGAATCTCTTTGTGATCAGGATGTATTTGTATCACAAGCTCCCGATCCAGTCTTACTGACTAGCTAAGCTTGGTTTCACATCCTTCTTTTTGCTTGTATGTGGTGAGCAACTGGCATCAGTCCCAGGTTGGAGTGTGGGAGCATCCGGACAGAGTGCATTTCCAAAACTCACGCCAGACACGTCATCATAGAGAACACAACTCTCCTGGGACTCTTTGCCAGAGTTTTCATTGCTTTTTCTTCTTTCTCTGAAATTCCTATTTGAAACACATTGCATTTTTGCTCAGGTTAAAATATTCAATCAAACCCACTATGAATAACAAATTATTAATCTGATATTTTTCCATAAAATTAAACACAAAGTTGGCTTTGCCCCCAAGTTACCAGCTATCATGCAGCTCTTTTGTTTGATCAAGAGTTATACTAGAATTTCTGCCAAATGTCTGATTTTCTATTATTTCCATATTTTGGCTTCAAATGGAAGTAACCACCTATGTTACAAATATCATTCATTGCACCACACAAATTAGGAAAACTTTACATAGCTTATCTTTAATTTTTTTCAATGTTCGTTAGTGTTTTACTATGTGTGTGCCTGTGTGATAGTGTTGGAATCCTTGGAATTGGAGCTACAGAGAGTTGTGAGCTGTCATGTGGATGCTGGAAATTGAACCAAGGACATCTGGAAGAGCAGCCCTTCTCTGGAAGATGCTCTTAACCACTGAACCATCTCTCCAGTCCCTAAAGATTTATTTATGTGTTTTATGCATATGGGTAATTTTGTCTGCATGTACATCTGCACACCAGAAGATAGCATCAGATAGTTGAAAGCTGCAATATGGGTGCTGGGAATTGAACTCAGGACCTTTGGAAGAGCAGTGAGTGGTCTTAACCACTGAGCCATTTCTTTAGCCCTTTACATAGCTTCTGATAGAAGTTTCTTTTGGATTGTGCTGAGGTATCCTATGGATGACTGAATAAACCTATCCAAGTCTTATTAGTATGATTCCTAATAAAAATATGTAACT
The DNA here is from genome assembly GCA_030674055.1 of Rhabdomys pumilio. NCBI lineage: Eukaryota > Metazoa > Chordata > Mammalia > Rodentia > Muridae > Rhabdomys > Rhabdomys pumilio. The sequence continues at coordinate 17,559,442 of JANHMN010000016.1, forward strand.
TTCTTTTAGAATCAATACTTTACCTTTAAAAAGTGTTCAGTCAGGAAATATTTGTTCATTGTTTGTAGCAGTGCAAACTTTCACAGCCATTGTGGAAATCAGTGTGACAGGACAGGCCACAGGGAGCTTGAAATAGATCCACCTCAAGTTCCAGCTATACCATACGTTGGCATATACCCAAAGGATGCTTTACTCTGCTACAAAGACATTTGCCCAGCTGTGTTCATTGATGCTCTATTCATCATAGCCAGAGGTTGGGAACAGTTTAGATGTCCATCAACTGATGAATTGATAATGAAAACGTGGTACACATTAGACTATTATTCAGCTCTTAGGAAAAAGGAAATCATGAAGTTTGTAGGTGATTGGATGGAACCAGAAAAATCTAACCCCAGTGAGGTAGCTCAGACCTACAAAGACAAATATTATATGTTTTCTCTCATATGTGGCTAGGAACCTGAGATTAGATAGGTCATGGGCCTAGAGACAAACCATAATAGTAATCCTATTACTCTACTAAAAGAACACAGACATAAAATGGCTCCTAATGACAGACTGCTTTGCCCACAGCCATCATCAAAGGTGGGACCTTGCAGTAGATGGGAACTAACACAAAGACCCACAACTAGACAGTGTGCAGAGAGTGAAAGACTTCAGAGCACTCAGCCCTAAATGGGATGTCTTCATCAAACCCTACTCTCAAGGCTTAAGGATGTAATGTGAAAGAGGAGGTAGAAAGATTGTAAGAGGCAGAGGTGATGGAGGACTCCAAGGAAACAATGTCTCTCAGACACAACAGAACTGACGAAGATACAAACTCACAGACTGTAGCAAATATGCACTGGGTATGCACAGGTTTAAGCTAGACATTGAGATAGAAAATGGACACAGACCCCCACCCCTATCCAAGAAGCTATGTGCAATTGATATCAACAGGCAAAGGAAAACTCAGCTTTCTCCAGTGGAGGCTTATCTCACTGGGTACACACATTAACCACACTTCAGGTAGGTGGGCCCCTGGCTAGAAATAGTTGGTCAACACAAAACAAATTCAGTGGTATTTTGTAAACTTTTTGTCTTGTTTTTAATTGTTTGGGCATTGGTCTTTGACTTGTTTATTTTGACTTTGTTCTTAGAGAGGATTGTGTGTGAGCGTGTGTTTCCTAGTTTTCGTGTGTGTGTGTGTGTGTGTGTGTGTGTGTGTGTGTGTTTAAGAGAGAGTATAAAGTTGGGTGTTGAATGAGGAAGAGGTGGGAAGAATCTGGGAAGAACTGAGGAAGAGAAAACAAGATCAAAATATACTTTATGAAAAAAAATTTCTAACAAAAAATGTACTATTCATAGAATCAGTGGGTAAACATGTTAAAAATGTTTAAAAATCCAGTAAAAATTCAAAAAATCCAATCCCATGGTATCAGATTTTATTCTTCAGAATGTGTAAGTTTTTTTGGCTTGTTTCTACAGAATATTTGATACAGATAACTACATAATAAGGAGGTTAATCTGAGATTAATAAGTCTCTGATTTTTACTTCATGTCAAACAAAACCACCCTTTCATTTTCTTCAGTGTCAGAAGTTCTTTAAAAGTCACCCGGATTGTTTCAATGTTTCGTTTGTCACTTATAAAAAGAAAGGCGAGAAAGAAAGAAAGAAAGAAAGAAAGGAAGAAGGAAATTAATCCAATGTCTGCACATATATGATAGGAATACACCACGGTGTATGATATTTGCAACGTATCTGGAGAGCATTTACCACAGCATTTGACGTCTATTTTCTACACGTTCTTGGGACACGAACATATGCATATGTGCAGAAAAGTACACTTCAATTTCATGTTTCATGAACACAGTTCAAAGCTTTCTTAGCCTGAATCTGTCCCCTTGTGGTGAGTTAGGTGAGATGGGGAGAAAAGAAAGTTTTCTCTGACAAGGATGAGAGAAAGGAAGACAGCATGTTCTTGTGCAATCCCAGAGCCCTCCTGACACTGGGGCTTTATGTCCTGCTGTCTGTTATCCTGAAGGATTTGCCATCATCTTTTGAGTCCTCTACGTTCCTCTGAATCTAGACTGTCTACTATGCTGAAGGCACAAAACAAAAACAAAACCTATATCTGACTTTCAGAAAGAAACAGAAAAGTCTACATTTTTTCTTGAGTTCAAGGACTAATTCATCTTTGTCGCGGAGTTACTTCCTCCAAACATTAAGACTCAGGAAGCAAAATGAACCTAGGTTCAAGAAGCTCCTGAAACTGGCAAGATTCACAGACCCCTTTCCAGGGTTATGTAAACAGTAACAGTTGCTGGGGAAAGAAGACTGTGTCTAGCTGAGCTGCCAAGGCGTGTGGAGAGCTCCAGAGATGGAGCTTTTGCCAGGAAAGTTGCTTATAAGCAACCCCTCACCCACATTCCTATAAGCAAACCCTAATAAACCCACTGGTTCCTTAAGCTAGACTATGGTGGAGAGTTTCTTTGATCTGTCATTGCTGCTGTCAATAGATTCTTGCCCCCATTGCCCAAGGCCCACTTTGATCACCCTAATTCTCTCTCTCTCTTTATACATAAAGACACTAATATAAGAAATTATTATATATGTCAATATCTGCATAATTAATAAGACTATGTATAAATACGTGTGTGTATGTATATGTATATATGTCTTCCTTTTAGCTCCTTAAAGGAGTTACAGTAAGAAATAGAAACAGGAATGAAAATACTTCTGTTATCTCAAGAAATCAAGAATGAGAAAAACCCCACTGTTTAAGAATGTGGGTTTAAGTTGGGTGTGATGACACACACTTTTAATCCAGTGCTAGGAAAGCAGAGGCAGGTAAATCTCTGAGTCTGAGGCCAGCCTGGTCTACATACTGAGTTTCAGGATAACCAGGGCTACACAGAGAGACTGTCTTTGGAAGAAAAAAAAAAGACCATGGGCTTATTTGGTTTCTCTTAGTGTAGCGTCAGCTTACTGACTGCCTATCACTTTGAATAGTATCTTAGAGTACGAAGTTTGCACTCTCTTTCCAGGATGAGATTCCTTGGGATGGGACTCAGGTCTTCAGGTTTGGTGATAAGCACCTTTATCTGCTGAACCATCTAGCAGGCCTTATCTTAGAGGATGTGATGGTTAATATCATTGCTCACTTGACAAGATCTAAAATCATCCAGGAGTTAAGTCTCAGTACATGGCTGTGATTGTTTATACCAGATTAGGTTAACTGAGGAAAAAAGACCCATGGAAAAGTGAGCTTAGGGCTAGCTTTCATCTTTGTATCTTGAGGATGGGTGCAGTGTGATCGGCCTCGCTGTATTCCTAGGCCTTCTCCACCATGGTGGACTGTGTTTCCTGGACCTCTCAGCCAAAATAAATCCTGCACTTTTATGCTACAAATTGTTTCTGTCAGGGCATTCTATCAGGGCAGTGGGAAGAGTAATCAAATATGGGGGAGTAGTGGAGAAAAAATTTTTGGTTTAATAACACTTAGTTACTAGAGAAGATGGCCTTTAAATATTTCATAAGGTATTTTATACAGTGTTTATTTACAAAGAGTACATACTGTGCTACTTAAGAGCTTTTATTAGGTACACAAAACATGGTATTATGGGCTGTTATGTTCAGACCATAGTCTATAGTCTAAACATATAAAATAATTGAAATATTTAAAATATCTTTAATGGTGTGGTAATTAGGACTGTGTAAACACATAATAAAATGTGACTTGGGTTTTCAAGGTATCCGTTGTAGTAAAAGCTACATTATGAGACAGTCCCACAGAGGACGCAGGAATTCTACTGCAGTCATAAACTTGTGATACATGCAGCTAACCCAAGTACCCCAGGTCAGATCTGCACGTATGGAATGTTTCCAGAAGTCATTTGAAAAGGGACTAATCCGCAATGTCAACATGGCCAAGAATACTGCTTAAAATTCAGGAGCCCGTTCCACACAGCCACAGAGAACACAGCACTTGATGAAGGGAGCTTCTGTGACAAAAGTCAAGCTGGGCCTGGTGGTGCCAGCCTGTAATCTCAACCACACAGATCACAGGTTCGAGGCCCGCCTGTGCTCCAGAGTAAGTTCAAGGGCAATTTCAGTAATTTAGTGAGACACTGTATCCAGCTAAAAGAAATCACAAAGAAGCCGAGGCTATTTTTCAGTGGCAGAGCCCTTACATAGCACACCTAAGGCCCTGGGTTCAGTCTCTCTAGTACCTGGTAGGGACAACTGGAACATGCTAGTTTTAGACATTGTCACACACCCTCAAGATTAGTGTCTTGAATTTGCCTTTCAGGAAGAATATGGATGTGTGTGTGGTGGCAGAAAGCAGGGATGACAGGCATTTTGGCTGCAAGTATTATAAATTTACATTTTTCCCCTTTTGCTTTGAAGACTAAGCTCTCTGAATGCTATACTTCTAATCTTGAGGTAGCCTAGCAACAGTGACATCTAGTGGTCATACATACAGCCTTCCTTCCCTGAAGAGGAGAGAGGTCTCTTCAGAAAGAGTCCTATGAGAGTTAAATGTTTAAAAGTGACACTCTACTAATATCTACCTTAAAAAGGTTTCTGGAGATCTCCAGTGTTGATGGACTGGGACTCAGATGATGAAGTGTGAGTACCTCTTTGACTTTTATAAAAGGCGCCTAGCAATATAGCCCAAAGAGGATAACTGAGCTCACACATTTAAAAGAAAAAAGTTTGACAGTCCAGCAGGCTTTGTGAAGGGTAGAATGCTCTCAGCTGCTTCGAGTGCTTTTGCCCTGTCCAGCTCCATCCCTTAAGATCAACACACAGAAGGCTATCACCAGGCTGATCTCCCCAAAGAACAACTTCCGTCTGTCCCTCAGCACACTACGTTCCCTCACGCTTGTCTGGCCTTCAACTAATTTCTCTAGTCCAGTCTGGACCTCTCTTCATTTCTCCACTCCTGCTCTGCCCCTCCTGTCTTCACTGACACCTGTCTTTCAAGGCTCATTTTATCTTCATCTCATCTATGGAGCCAGGTCTTACTCCCCCACTCTGCTGATATCCGTTCCCTGGTTTTATTCACAAATGATGTAACAATGAAGCATTAAGCTGCTTTGCTTCATGACCTTGTCTCATCTGCTGGTGGTTAAAAACTGCAAAATCAAAGGTTGCTTTTGGTATTTTCATAGATACTAATGGTACAAACATGTAAAACATAATCTCTTTTAGGAAATCCTTAATTTGTTCTCCAGTTTCAACAGAAAGGCTGAACCCCATTTGACTAGCTCATGGACTATAGTTTTTTTGCTAACTGCTACTATAATTTTAAACGGAAATGGAAAGCAAAAAGTAAGCCATATATCAGCTTGAGGTGTAAAAATTTACTCCTCAAAGATTTTTCAGGCAATACAAACATTCTTTTACAAATATTGGAAACTCTATGACATGGTAAAATGACATGGAACAATATGGAATTCTTCTTCCACACTTGAAAAGTCTATTTCACTGTCTTTAGGAAGTTCATCCACTCTGAAAATGTTATCTCTTCGACTCAAATTCTATTTGCTATTGTTTGATAGTTTAAATAACTGTTGTATACTATCATATAGGTTCTGCTAGAAATGCCAAACTAAATTGTCCTAATTGCCAAATATAATTTCCTATTTTTTTTTTAATGAAAGGAACTTCTGCACAAGAACTCTGGTAAGTAATGTATAGATCATTCCATATCCAGGAGACAGTGACCAGGTTAAGGCCATATCAGACTTAGGCCATAAGGACTGGAGGGTTGAATTCTTTCCTGGGCACCACACTTTGAAAGAGACAGACAAATTGGAGAGAGTTCAGAGGGGAAGAATGAAAATGATCAAAGGTTTGGAAAATCAGCCCTGTGAGGGAAGGTTACGAAAATCAGGCCTGCTCCGCCTAGAGAAGAGAGGACTGGAAAAGGACCATAATAACTCTCCGAAACACATAAAAGGATGCTTGCAGGGGAAAGGACCAATTATCCTCATTAGTCAACTAGGACAGGACCAGGAGTGATGGGACTTAAGCTTCAGCAAAAGAAGATGAAAAAAGATTAAATATTATAAAAACCTTCATTTCAAAGCTAGGCCTAATGCTTTTTCTGAGTTAGGGATAAGGCAATCAGCTGCCACCGTGATGGCAGCCGGACATAAGAAAACTGGCAGAGAAAACCTCCGCAACTCAATAATTCTCAAGGAAGGAAATAATGGCGGAAATGTGAATGCTTGTTCACCACTAGCATAATTCTCACCCTTTCAGTCCAGTACGGTAGTTACTGTCACCAAATATCATTCACAACCATACAGACACATATAGAGAGATGCAAAGATGCCCTAATCGGGGACATCAATCCTCTAACTACCAAATATTAAAATTTAGAACTGACATGTAAGCCTTAAATAGTGAAATAAGACAGAATTATACTGTAACTAGTTCTAGACTTTCAGCACTTGGTTAATTGCTTGATTGTGAGTAGATCCTTTTTAAGTTACAGTATGGTTCTAATCCCCAGTAACTTCAAATGTGTGTCACCTATCATGAGCCTGTGTTTGTGGGCACATTACCTACTGCAAGCATTCTCATGTGGACGATTGCTATTTTGTACTCTCATACTTACTTGTGAATGTGAACTAAGCCGTGTGCATGGCTCCAAACACCATTTTAGATTTGATATTGTCTCTTCTTATTATTCATTTTATTGTGCAAAATTTAGACTCTTTACTTTCATTTAGAAACTTATGCAACTTTCCATTACTTTCTGTTTTGTTCATGTCTCGCTCACCATTATAACAAACTTTCTTTTGTCTAAAATAAAAAAAAAAAAAAGGATTTTTTTTTTTGGTGGGGAGCAAGTGTGTGTGTGACAAAATATTGCATGTTTTTCCTCATGTGCTGGATGTAGATTCAAATACACACACACACACACACACACACACACACACACACACACACACATTCAAGACAGGCTTTCTTTGTGTAGCTTTGTCCTGAACATCTCTCTGTAGACCCGGCTGGCCTGGAACTCAGAGGTCTGCCTGCCTCTATCTCCTGAGTGCTGGGTATAATAGGCGTGAGCCATCACTGCCTATATCAAATATTCCTGACATGACCAAACTGCAGCCTTGTAACCTGGCAGAGCTGTAGTCAACACTACAGAACGGATGAGGGAGAGGTTCATGAGCCCCCACCTCAAACTGAGGAGCTATTGACAGTTGATGGCTGCTGACAGAGGATCTATTTTCTTTAAGGACATGGCTCTTGATATATTGACCATACTCCAGAGGATGGCCCCACACCCATGAGTGATGGGCAGCTAAGATTGGAATCAGCGGCTATGAAACAACAGCAACAAAGGAGGTGCAGCTGAGAGAGGGTGGGAGATCCATCTGGTAGGAGTCAGGGAGATGAGTGGGAAGTGAATCTAATCGACATGCATTGTATGTGTGTGAATCTGATTGTCATGCATTATATGTGTGTCTGCAATTCTAAAAAATTAACAAAAATGTTTTATTAGAGATTATAAATATTTGGGACCTAGAGAGATGGCTCAGTGCTTAAGAGCACTTACTGCTCTTTCAGAGGATCTGAGTTCAGTTTCCAGCACCCACATGGTAGCTAACAACCACCTGTAACTCCAGGTTTAGAGGATCTGATGCCCTCTTCTGGTCTCTGTGGGAACACACATAGACATACACTCAGGAGAAACACCCACCCTCATAAAAAAAAATAAATAAATTTAAAAAGAAAATTATGAACAATTGAGGAAATGAACATGCCAAATATCATGACTTGATGATTTCCCAACACACACCTCTATTGAAACATTAGATACTCTCCTATAAATATGTACAATTATTGTGTGCCAGTGGAGATACAATCTATAAAATTAATTAAAATTTAAGTTCTCCGGCAGAAATATTTACATAGTTGAGTCTAGAGTGGACAAAACCATAAAGATTTGTTTGACAAATACCTAAATAATAGCTATCTAGGAATGAAAAGCCTTTATCAGATTTAATCTGATGATGAACTTAACTTAATCTACAATGCTAAAAGGAAAAGTTTAATCTATCTTAATTTTTAAAGAGAATATTTCAGAGGAAAAACAACAACAACAACAACAGGCATCAGGAACTTGTAGATCGTTTGTAAAGTGATTGCCACAGGAATGAATGTAGTTTTTGTTTTTAGACTTTTGTTACTTGGTCCAGATCAATATTCCAGGAAGAAAAACCTCTGGTTGGCCTAGCTTGAATTATACACTCATCTCATCAGTTGAAATCCTGTTAAAGGAATTTCTAATGGGTGAGTTATGACAGTAAGAAGGAATGGTTACCGGATGCTTATAGACAAACACCAAATGTATGCTCCCAGAGACTTTTTTTTTATTGCAAAGATACAAAGTGCCATATAAGTAGATTCTTGCTCTTGACCTTTTGATTACGATTTGTGAACACAATACTGTGGTCTCCATGGCTTTCCCCACCTACCAGAGATTAATTCTAGAGTCTCACTAATATGACGAAGAGAGGTGAACTAGCCAAAGGAACACTTCATCTCAGACAGCAGTATTTGTTACACTGTGACTATGAATCATCTCCACGACTCTGTCCATGGGAGATGCAGAAGCTGCTATGCTGTGTGTTCATTATCACCATGTTCTACTCAAGTGCGTGGGCCCAAGTGAGCATGAGCTAACCTCCTCCCCCCAAGCCATGTGTGACATAAATCCTTCGGTTCTTGTTTCTGCTGGGTATTTGATTGCAGTACTGATCAAAAAATAATATGCAGGAAACAAGACTTACGTTGACAATCAGAAGAAGGAGAATAAATCTGTTAAAGCTTATGATAAAACAATTTTATTTCTTAAGAGACTGGGTTGGGCGTGGGAGCCATGCTTTTTCATGATTTGGAGGACCTAGTGTCGGTACTGAGCATGAAGAGAAGTGGAAATCTGGGCGGATACACATACAGTTGACAGCATTCATGTTACAAGATCCTGCCATTTTAGGTTAGGCTAGTGAAAAGAAATATATAGGTTAAATAGGTATTGCAAGTCAGATTTATATGCTTTTTTTTTTTTTTACACTGTAATTTATTTCAGAGGCCAGAATCTGGATACCTGTAGTAAGGAGTATTATTGTTTGTTTTTTAAATCATCATACCTTGACACCATACAAATCCCAATCCCACTTATCTCCCCTCCCCTCATACCCTCCCTCCACCTTTGCAACCTGCCCCAAACAGAAAAACAACCTCATTGTGGAAGCTGTAGTGTGTTAGTGTGTCCTGCAGTATACCCTTCTGCCTACACTTCTTTGCTTGTGAATATTCATAACTGAGTCATAGATCTGGCGCAAGGCTGTTGGCTTCTGCTGCTCTATTACCACCGCAACCTTACTGATACTCCTTTTGGGTATCCTTTTGTTACCCTGTGTTACGGAGACTCTGTCGATTTGCATCTGTAGGGCCAGCCCCTCCGTGCACTTCAGCAGTTCGTTGATGCAGCAGATGTTGGAGTGAGCCAATTCAAAGGCCTGGATCTGGGCCTGAGAGGTTTCTGAGCTGGTCAGCCTGCTGTCTCTCCTGCTCTTACACCTTGGGGTGCAGAAACACCTTATCCAGGGCCAGCTCTACTAACCACCCAAGTTTTAATCTAAATAACATTATTATCCCAGTCTAAGAGCATAAAAAGAAGACCTTTATACACTCATAATTAATCTGAGATGGAAAGAAAACAAATCTTTTCTTGTGTTGATTTTTAACTAGTGTATATATATATATATATATATATATATGTGTGTGTGTGTGTGTGTGTGTGTGTGTGTGTGTGTGTGTGTGTATTCAACGCATTTCCAGGTATCAAGCTACCTTAGGAATCAGAGAACATGTGTTTATTTATCAGCCCGCCCCCCACCTTTATAATATTCATGTTGGAATGGGTGACAAGTATTATGTATTTTAAATGAGGAAATGAACAGCAATGAAATCAGGACCTTTTCAAAACCTCCCTGGAAATCCTGCTCCTTTTACATCTATTTTGTTCATTTTGACAGTCGTGTGAGGATAATGACAATTTTCAGAAAGAGTATTTGTTATGGAATAAACCAATCACAATTTCCTCTTACCACATCTACCATGAAAAGGTCCTACAACGGCAAAGGGACAGACGGTAGAAACGGTGCGTGCTCCACTCAAAACACAAGGCTTCTCAGCATGTGTTTAATTAAGCGCGGCTGCGTTCGCAGCTTCTGAACTGACGTTTTGTAGGACTAAAGTCTCTGAATAGGAAAACTTGCTCGTTTTATTTGCACAATTGGTGCCAAGTTTTCCCAACCAAGTCTTTCCAGAGCTATAATAATTTCCAGGAGGACTCAGGCAGACATGGGAAAATGGACTAACTACAGAGCATTTCAAATTGGGATGTGGGTTCAGGTTTGGATGCTCACAGCTCATATGAGTTCTTCCAGTGGCATTTACGGTTTGCCTGATTCCTTGCCATTGGAATGCACCCCAGAGAAATCCATCTACTGAAGTTATGATCCTCACTGGGGAAACTTAGTTGGTTATACTGGAGGAAACAAGATGTTTTCTGGCTTTGTTGCTGGAGGAAACAAGATGTTTTCTGGCTTTATTACTGATTGTGTGTGTGTGTGTGTGTGTGTGTGTGTGTGTGTGTGTGTGTGTGTGATTTTGAACAAACTATTTGGTTTCTTTGTGTATGTCTCTCTCTATACCCAATGATTTTTCCCCCAGTATTGGAATTAGTAACTGAATATAATACTAAGACCCATTTCAGGATGAACGTAAGTAACTCATCACCAGCTGATGCTTCATGGTTCTCCTCCATCTCTCTATGATCAAAATGTAACTGGGAAAGTGATAACCAAGAAAACCAAAGAGCTAAGATATAATCTTATATAACAGGCACCCTGGACTTGAAATTAAAGACATTTGTGAGCTACCATGTGGGTGACGGACACCAGGCCCTTTCTGAGTAGTAGCAAGTGAGTGATCTATCTAGCCCCTACTTATTCTTATAGAGACGTAAAAATGTTGTCTTCTAAATGATATTAAAATACCTAATAAATATATGGATTTTTGTCATTTGTTTGTTTTGATGCATTTAGAGATTGGACTCAAGTTTTTATAGAACGTAGGCATATGCTATACCACTGAGATATACTTCTAGGGCCCAAGGAAATGTGTGTGTGTGTGTGTGTGTGTGTGTGTGTGTGTGTGTGTACGCATGCGTGCATGTGTGTGCTTGTGTGGTGTGTGCAAGTCAGACGACAACTTGCAGGAGGCAGTTATTTTCTTTCACCTTCTGGGTCCTAGTGATTAAATTGATGTCAGCAAGTTTGGTGGCAAGTACCTTTACCCATAAGCCATCTTTCTGGCCACCAGGACAAAACTCTTGTTTTTCTTTGTGAGACTGATTACGTATCATTTTAGAACTCACCGCAAGATGAGAATGTGGGAGCCAATACTTAAAATTACGAAGAAAATGCTGCCGAGGGAGCACACGCAGCTTCTCTCTCTCTCCTGCCTATCTATCTTTCTATCGATGAAATTAAAAAGAACTTTTTAAAGGTCTACAGCTCTAGAGGAATGACACCAGAGGTTCACCTCTGGACTTGACATATATGTGCATACACATGCACACCAATCTTTACAAACATGCACACTAATGCATACACACCCAGACTACATTATTTAACAAATTTCATACTTATTAAAAAGCATTATCAAAATCAAACCATTCTTCAGGCAATTCTTTGCCATCAATATAATACTAATATTACTTCTATGCAGGCTGTGTCTCCCTAGATAATTTGTTAAATCATAAAGAAGTTCAGTTATTATATTTCAGTTAACACCACCAACAGCAAAAACAATGTTAGGAAATGAAGTAGAAAAATCATTTATCAAGGACAGAGACCCTGACAATTCTTTTTCATGTCCCTCCCCTCTTGGTGCCTAACTAGTGGCTTGGATCTTCTATTTATGATGACAAGAATGTAGGACAGGAATTGAATGTCCCTTCTCAAGCTCATGTTGAAGTTTAATTGCCTTTATGATAGAATTATGGAATGTGTCCTTTTGGAGGTGATCTGGTCACCAGGGTTCTATACTCACAAGTAGATTAAAATGGCATGATTGAGGGCTGGGCTTACTCCATGTAGGGAGTGATTTATTGTAAAAGCTTGTTTGTCCTCCC
>JANHMN010000016.1:17572053-17655388 GCA_030674055.1 Rhabdomys pumilio
CCACCACCGCCCGGCTAGTGTGTTTAATGTAATTAGCAGCCTACTCAAAGCCTCATGGTCTCAGGTCTAGGTGTACCATATATATGGGGAGATGGTTTATGTCACACCTTAGACAGAAGCACAAACTGTAAGATTTGCTTCATTGAGAACCTGAGAAGGACAATATGAAGAAGCTTGGACTTATCCCTATGGTGTGACTAACACCACGAATGGCGCTTTCCTGTGAAGTCACTTCTGCCTCCACATGGTTTGTTCTCTGTAGTATAAAGCCAGAAAAATAAACTGTACTCTTATTCTCTGCCTCGGTGCCCATCTGCCTTCAGTATCCATGATAGTAATATCAGCGTGGATCTGCTATTTCCTGGAAGACGAATCAGTTCATTTTCCTAACAGTTCAGTGTAATTTGCTCAAAAGCATTTTTACTGGGAAATCTCAGTTGCTGCGCATATAAAAATAATGAAATAAATCAAGCAAAGCAAACCCCTATTTTTTTTTAAAGAGCCAAGGAACAAAGGAAGAAGACAGGAGGTCTATTTACCATTCTGTTTAATCCAGCTCACTGCTACCTCTTATTATAACTAATTAAACCCTGAAGTATAATAGAAGCAAATCTAAACACCCTGATGGAGGAGCAGGAGACACAGAATCTAGTTCTTGCTCAGCTTTTAATTAGTTGCATGAACTCGGGCAGGCCATTTAATCACACTGGGCCCTCACTTTTTTCATCTCTAAAATCAGAGGTTTGCATGGGAAGTAATTTCAAAGTGCTTTTCAAAGTCTCAAATCCTAATTTGTGATTATAATAAAATATTTTGTGAACTAAGCAATCATCTAATTTAGTCCAGATTAAGGCAAAATTAACTTATAATTAACTAGCGTTCCTCTCACTTTAATTCAGAACTCTGAACAAAATTGAAAGTACAACCTGGAACAAAGCTTTCAGTGTTGGGGCGGCCGACCGGAAAGCCAAGAGTCAAAGTTCAAATGTCTATTATATTTTCTCCTTGTTTGTTGTGTGCTAATCCACAGTTGCTGGAGTGTATGTGAGGCAGGGGCATCCTCGTGACTTTTCAAAGTATATAGTGCAGTCTTATTTAAGATGGAAAGACAGTACAGGAAAGTATTTTGATACAGGGCTCACAACTCACACACTCTTTACCAAATGAAAATTTCCTTTTTCAGGCTGTGGTTTGTCCTGATTTGGGGAGTGGGTGAGCCCTTGACAGGCTGGTACATATGCACACACAGCTCAGCCAAAGATCATGCCCAGAACTCAGAACAAACAGAACAGAGGGAGTCTGGATCTTTCGGACACAGGTTGGGCAGGAGACAGAATAGAAGAACTCACATTCATGTAAGTAGCCTCAGGGTTTTAAAAATACATATATTTCTGCATATCTTTGCTCTCCCTTCATTCTTTTGAGGTTTAAGGGTGGTCATTGGCAGAATTACACAAAAACAGCGTTCAGAGCTCAGCAGTCCTTAGATCCACATTTGGAGGTCTCCGTGGGTGGCACAGGAATGCATGCCAATAAGAAGCCAGGGCAGATTTGTTAACAGACATCAAATGGCTCAGGCTAGATCCCTGAATGTTCCCACTGAGGGGCCTGAAAGACATACAAACTATAATAGTAGAAGAATGTTGCTTTAAATTTTACTAATAGTTTAAATGATCAATCTATCAAAATATGCATATTCTCTCTGGTCCTCAAATTAGTATTTCAAATCCCTTTACCACAGAGAATCAAGGTCACCTTTAGAATTAAGTTTTGATATATATTAGCTTTTAAAAGTTTTATCATTTTATTTAGTATGGGGGGATGTAGGTGGGGCTTGGCATACATATAGAGGTCTTGAGTATATCAGAGGACAGCTTTTTTTTTTCTCCTTTCACCTTGTTTTCAGGGCAGGATCTCTCTTGTGATTTCTGCCAACACCTCACTGTGTGTAAGAGCATCTGGCTGATTCTCTTAACTTCACCTCCCACCCTGTTTTAGGATGCTGGTGCTGGGATTACGAAATGTGCTAATTCATTTGGCTTTTTACCTTTATCTCAGGGATCAAAACCAGGTCAAAAGAGTTGTGTGTTTACCCAGTTAGGTACCCTGATACCTCCACAATAAATTTCTAAAGATTAAAGGGAGCTTATGCGAACCCCAAATCAAGAATGTCTTTGTCTGTTTATTCTAGCAAGAATTGTGGGAGAATATCACCTGAAACATAGCTTAGGAGACACAACTCACTTATTTAAGTTAACATCTATGTTATTTGTTATCTTGATGCAATAAAAATCTAGTGCCCTGAATTCCATAAAACTGTTTAATTACATTTCCAGAAGGCTACTTAGTTCAGAGTCAATCATCTTTCTGTTTTGAAAATATTGAGCTGTGTTAACCTTTTTAACCAATAATGAGCCTACTTGAAGGCTTTCATTCAAATTTTACAGACTGACAGTTCAAACTGCATGTGTGTAAAAGTCTGTACATCATTTCGGAAGGCATTTTGCCTTTGAGAGTCTTCAGAAGAAAGGCTAGTTCTGATTCTATTTTTGGCTAGTGACAGGACAATATCTGAACAGACAGGAAGATAATCCATTTCACTCTTTTCTACATACTCGTGCACTTTGGGAGTGACCCAACACTCAGACCCACTCCTGTGGTTGTTTCCCACCTGGTTGTGGGGCCACCCACGCTGAGCAGCCACAAAGCCTGGTTTCTATAGCAAATGTGAAGTTTTCCCTCAGGAGTCACCATACCACACTAGCACTGGACTCGAATGAGAACCTCAGACGTGGCTTTCCTGGGACACAGCTTCGTACTCTTCCCTGCCTTCTTGCCAGGATGATTATTCTCAGGGAAAATAAATTTCCAAAGGGATTATAAGAGATTTATTAACTGCCAAAGGAAAGATTTTGAAAAGGGCTGTGGTGCTGGCAGACCTGGTCCTGACCACCCCTGAGGTCTCACAAAGATCTACCACCACAAACAGGCGTTTTGGAGAGATTTTTTCTATGGTTTCTCCTACTGAGAAGCAAGGGACCTGGCCCATGAAAAAAAAAAAAGCAGAGACTTATAATGGCATCATACTTCTCTTTGTTGCAGGGAGGTCGGTGCTTTTCACAGGTAACTTAACAAGCCAGAGATGACTGAGAATTATCGGAGTTTTTATCAAGTTTGTTGGGGTGGGTTAACGTTAAGCCATCGGATTATCACCCACTTTAGGTGGCACCAGCATCTGACAAGGCTTTCATGAAGACAGGCAGACACTAGGACAGACACTGAGCCACAGGCTGCATTTGCTAACCACCTTCTTTGGGAAGATGGTTCCTCTTGTGTCTTGCAGATTTGACAGAGCCTTTCTAAAAGCATGTGGGAAACAAAGATGCACTCCTTTTAGTGTGTAGATGTGAGATTTGAAAATGAAGTGAATTACTTCTTTTCATTATTTTAACAATATTCATTAATTTTATTTTATGTATATGAGTGTTTTGTATGTATGTATGTATGTATGCTTACTGTATGCAGACGTGGTACCCTTGGAGGCCAGAAGAGGGCATCATATCCCTTGGAACTGGAGTGAAGGACTAGTTAAAAACTGCCATCTGGGTGCTGGTAGCCAAACCTGGGTCTTCTACAAGAACAGAAATTGCTCTTAACCAATGAGACATCTCCAGTCCCTCAAAGTGAATTTCTTAAAGTCATCTTTTAACATCAAGATAGATGAAAAAATTCTTTTTTTTTTTCTTCAAGACAGGGTTTTTCTGTGTAGTTCTGGCTGTCCTGGAACTCACTCTGTAGACCAGGCTGACCTCGAACTCAGAAATCTGCCTGCCTCTGCCTCCCAAGTCCTGGGATTAAAAGTGTGTGCCACCACTGCCCGGCGATGAAAAAATTCTTGATAGATGAAAAGATTCTTGATTCTAAACTTTGTGTTACGTACGTCCAGTTTGTCAGGCAAAAGGCTCATGGTCACAGGCAAAACTGGTTGTGGGTCTGTCTTTTTGGTATTGGTCCTGATTATCTGTGCTATGTAGAGAAACTGCCCCAAATGTGGCTTACAACAATAATAGACGTTTTAAGCTTTCTCTCTCTCTCTCTTTTTTTTTGTGTCCAGCAATAAAGAAGGATTCAACTACACAGTTCTGGCTCTGTCTGCTCTGTTCTTCAATTACAGCCTACACCTAGACAGTGTAGGAAGACCTCTTAGCAGCACCAGAATTTAACTGTTAGATGGAAGGTGTTCGTCATCGTGATTTCCTCTGGAACCCAGAGCATCCACCGAAGTTCTGTTTTGAAGATTAATATTTACCTAGCTAAGCCTGTTTGTTAGCCTTTGGCTTCTGATAATTTTATCACATTTTGTTTATTCTGTTTGAGGTGCTCGGCCTCGCAGAGCATCCTCTGGAACTTCCTAGACATCAGGCTCTTCAACAGGGAGGGAAGCAATGGCTTACCACCGGCTCCTCAGGACTACCAATGCCCCAGAAGAGTACGCAGGCTTCCCTGCTGTAGGCAGTTTGAGAAAAAGCTCTGAAAAAAAAATGGTTACAGCATGTATCTACCTGTTTTCCTTGCTAATGTGGTTAGTTACCCCTGTGTCCCTAAGTGATGATACTTTTTCATTCAAGGTCAAACTATCAAAAGTGATCACTGTGCCAGAGTGACTCTTTCTCAGGAGAGCAAAGAGAGCAAGGAAGGGTTACTACAGGAGCAAGAGCCTCTGGGAGTCCGTGTTTCTCATGCCCTTGTCTCAGCCGAATGGGAAACATCCGGTGAGATACTTGTTAGGTAAACCATGTAGTGCAAGGACTGGGGTGTAGTTTCATGGTAGAGCATTTGTCTAGAGCCCAGAGAGCACAGGGTTCAGTCCTCAGATCAAAACAAGCAAGTAAGCAAGCCAGGAGGCGAACAAAACCCATGACACGGGTGTCCATGAATTCCCCATGCCAAAAAGATGACAAAAATCAATGGCACTGAATGACTGAGTTGAGCGATCAACGCAAAGCAATTATGAGGTCTAAATCAACAAGAAAAGCATGTGCTTTTGATTGTAATACTGTCTTCATATGCAATTTTTATTGTTTTATATGTGAAATAATTTTTTTAGATTTAATTTCATGTGTGTGGGTGTTTTGTCTACATTGATGTCTATATACAACATGTATGCCCTGCCCGAGACTGTCAGAGGCCAGAAGAGCCAGACAGATCCCCTGGAACGGGTGTTTCAGGTGACTGTGAGCCGTGATGTTTGTGCTGGGAATCGGATCCAAGTCCTCTGAAAGAGCGGCCAATGTTCTTCGACTCCGAGCTGTCGCTCCTGCCCATTTTTTGCTTATTTAATTGTGTGTGTGTGTGTGTGTGTGTGTGTGTGTGTGTGTGTGTGTGTGTGTGTGTGTGTACATGTTAGAGGATATCCTTTGGGGTTAGTTCTTGCCTTCTGACATATTGAGGCTGGGTCTCTTTCATTGTCTCTGCTACTGGGCTGTGTACTCCAGACTTGCCGGCCTAGGAGCTTCCGGCCAATTCTGTTTCAGCGCCCCCTGTGCTGCAGTGGGAGCACTGAGATCACAGACGTGTGCCACCACACCCTGAGTTTTTACCCAAGAGCTGGAAATAAACGTCAGGGCTGCCGAGTCGTCTCTCTGACCTTACTTATGTTTTAGACTACTTAGAGATTTAAAAGAAGAAAGCAGAAAAGTCACAAAGAAAGGAATTTAAAAACTCAACTGTAATTTTATTATTAAATAATCACTGTTAGTATTTAGGGATATTTCTTTCCTTCTTCCTTTTCTATGTATGTTAGTTCACATGTGTATTTTTAGGCATCTAACTCAAGTACATAATCTGGAGAACAGAATCATAAATTGTAGGATGCTATAGGAGTCTGCTAAGATTTCTTCCTCGCTATAGTCTTAAAACAAAACAGTGTGTGTGTGTGTGTGTGTGTGTGTGTGTGTGTGTGTGTGTGTGTGTCTTGTGTGAGTCATATCAGCTTGAGTGTATATATTGGGAACTGGCTATACTAGCAAACGTACTTTTTATTGTACATATGCCCCTGTTTGTTCTCAGTTTTACGTTACATCATTAATTAACTAATATGAAACTAATCCAAACCAAACAAAAGTAAGATTAAACAAAATTTTGAAATTATTCAGTTTTCTCATTTACAAGCCATTAGCAGCCTAACTAAGTCTTTTGCCAACTCTGAATTTCTTCGCTGAGGCCTTTATAAAGAAAAAGTGAACCCAAGGGCTCCCGTGTTGCCTCCTTTGGGTTATTTGGCTATCCAAGCACTCCAGTCACTGAAGCTGGCCTCTGAAGGAGCCTCTAGTCCAGAGATCTATGGTGAAGATAGCGTCTGGGGCAGCTAAATACTTGAATACACTGGCATTGTAGAATTGGACACTGTCCCTGGCTTTCATAAACCTTGGAAAGCTTTCTGCACAGTTGGCATAGATACCCCTCACCCGTTACCATTAATAATGAGTTCTTCTTAAGCATGACATGAGGGGATTTCTATGAAGGCATCTAGTGTGCAGATGGATGTCTCCCCCTCCTGTTTATTCTGCCTTCCCATCTAGCTGCATAGGAGGTGTAGTTAGGAAAGGAGAGGGAGACTGGTGTGTGTTCTCTCAGCCCTTCACCACAAACCCAGCTGCCAAAGCTGAAGCAGCCACACAGCGAGCTAAGGAAACTTTAAAAACTTAATTAAGGGAGAAAAAGCAAACAAAATAATACTCTGGTGGATTTACTTAGTGCTGCAGCCTTGCTGGGAAACCACAGAGTCTGCATTTATGTGTTTCTTATATAAGACATATCTAATTAAAACAGGAGACGGGACAACAAGCTTTCTTCTAAGTCCATTTAGATACATGTTTATGTTTTGTTTAAATTCCTCGTGGGGTAATATAATGATGATCCAAGCGCATTAAAGGCAATTCAACTAGGCAATTGTGGACCTTCAGAAATACTTTCAGCTTTAAGTACTTAGTAATCATCTTGTGTTACCCGGTATAAAAGCTATCTCCCCAGGCCGGGCAAGCACCCAGACCGAAGACCAACTCCCCCACACAAGACTGATTATGCCCTGTACTCTTGTAGACCATTTTCTTTCCTACCATTGTCTCAAAGAATATTCTGGAGTTTTACTCTTGCTCTTTACCTTGAAGATTTTAAATTGCATTTCCATTTGAAGGTACTCTGTTTACAAAGAACATAAAATACCCATGTCACTCATATAATATTATGAAGAGCATTGAATTTGAAAGTCACAAAAGGCCACTTTCTGTTAGCAGACGACGACGACGTGAGGCCTGCTTTGGGACTATGCTCCTTGCAGGATGTTGTCCACAGTAACGGCCCCAGGAAGGCAGTTAGAAAGACATCCACAGGCTCCTTCTTGGCCTAACCAAATCTGCATTTGCATTTATCAGGGACCTCAGATGATCATGAGCTCATGAACGGTGAGAGGCATCAGTTTACAATAAAGTCCTTTTAGAGAGAGCATTCCTCCCTCAGGGCTACTTCATTACGTTTTTCATAGGTTCTCTGCTGATCAGGAGAGATAGCTTTTACTTAGGCATCTTGAGCAGCCCTTTGTAATCTGGTGGACTTACTAGGAGCTTGCTAAGGGAACAAAAGGAATCACAACATAAATTTCAACCCTCTTCTTTCATTTTATCTGTATTTATCTTACATTCCATATAGGTAATCAACTACATATAGACAGAGTGTGTCTCATAGTGTTAGCAAATATGTGTGTATATTTATGTTCATATGTCTCTGTGCACATGTACATGCAGGTGTGTGTGTGTGTGTGTGTGTGTATCTTTGTGTCCATGTGCATGTGCTTGGTCCACAGGTCTACCATACACATATGTATATACAGTTTTTCAGACAGGGTTTCTCTGTGTATTCCTGACAATCCTGGAACTTATTTTGTATTCCAGGCTACCCTTGAACTCAGATTCATTTGTCTCTGTCTCTTGAGGACCAAAGGCACGCATCATGGAGCCTACTTCCATATATGTATAGTATATTTTTTCAAGATAGGGTTTCTCTGTGTAGCCCTGGCTGTTCTGGAACTCACTCTGTAGACCAGGCTGGCCTTGAACTCAGAGATTCATTTGCCTGTGCCTCCAGAGTACTGGGACTAAAGTCATGTGCCACCCACCTGGATTTTACTATATTTGTTTGAGGAAGGGTTGAGTATTGTACTTGGAGCTCACTGATTGCCAAAGCATCTTTCCAGAACACTTACAGGTCTCTCCCTGTCTCTGCCACTCTCTTTTTTGGGATTTGAGACACATGCTGCCATGTGTGGCATTTATGTGGTTTGAACCCAGGCTTGTACTTGTACGGAAAGTGATAAATTGAATGAACTATCTCCCTAGCCCATGGATTAAAAAAAAAAAAATTCTAGGCTAATTTTAAATGTACACATTTAAATTGAGTACCTATGCACAAAGCTTTATTCCATATTATATGCTTATGCATGATACAATAGAGTAGTTTTGGAATGTTTGTTCCACCAGAGCTATTTTAAAGGCAGTGATTCAATCATATATCCATGAATGAAGAATGTTCATGGGAAGGCTACACAGGATCCAATGGAGCATCCCACACCTATGCCCACATAGGTAGCAGTCAGTAAATGCTGTAGGTTTGAAAACAAAGCACGTGAAATTGATAGGAGACATTTGGGTGAGTTTAATGTAAATGTTTGTACAAGTATAAAGTTTTCAGGCAGAATTTTTTAAAAAGGATGTTATAATATGGGCATCTAGTAATGAAACAAGAAGAAGAATACAGATACATTCTTCCTGGCTCTTGGTCCACTCTTGTCAATGGCTCCTCCACTATGGGAGGGTGGAGTCCATGAACCTTTCCCCCTCAATGCTGACATTTTTTTTTTATCTTGCTCAGTTTTGAGCACATAGTCACAGCTGCTGTGACGTCATGTATGCAACAGCCCTGTCATAATTTGTAAACAGTGTTTCATTAAAGACATCTGCTCCTGCTGCTCTTCTACAATCATCTTCAAGTCTTAGAAGAGCATGTGACCTAGATATCCCATTTATAGCTGAGCATGTCACCGTGTGCTGTTTTACAGTGGCCAGTAGTGGCTCTCTGTATTAATTTGCAGAGCCAAGGAAAATGGCTCAGTGGGTAAAAGCACTTGTTGATAAGCTTCATGGTCTGAGTTCAACAGAAGACACAGTGAAAGGAAAGACTTCTTCAGAGTTGTCCTCTGACACATGTCATGGTGTCCATGTGTGTGCATGTGTAGGTGCACATAGTTCACACAAGCACACTTCTACACTCACATAAATAGACAGGCAGACAGACAGACAGACAGACAGACAGACAGACAGACAGGTTGAAAGATAGGGGCTAGAGAGATGGCTGAGTGGTTAGGAACACTGACTGCCCTTTCAGAAGTTCCAGGTACAACTTCTAGCACTGTTAATCTTAGCTATCTTTCTCCATATTCCCTCTTGTATGCCAAACTTCTCTCTCTCTTTCCATTTGACCCTCCTGTTCCAGCCCTCCCATCCATCCATCCATCCATCCATCCATCCATCCATCCATCCATCCATTCATAGCTCTCTATTCTATTTCCCTTTCCTAACAAAATCTATCTGTCCCCCTTGCTCCTTATCCTTCATAGGTCTATGGATTATAGCTTCTGTTTTCATTGCCTTCACAGATAGTATTCACAAATGAGTGAATTCATACCATAGTTGTCTGAGATACCTCACTGAATCTGATATACCTGGGTCTGAGATACCTCACTGAGGTTGATTTTTCTAATACCAACCATTTACTTGCAAATTTCATGATTTTAGTTTTTGTTTTGTTTTGAGACAGGGTTTTGCTGTATAGCCCTGGTTGTCCTGGAACTTACTCTGTAGACCAAGCTGGCTTGTTGTTTATATTTAATGTTTTGATTTGTATGTGCTAATTTCTTGTTTTGGTTTAGTTGATTTGGTATTCTGTATGCTTCTTGTACCTTATAGGCTGCTCCTTCTTAAGTTTAGGAAAATTTTATTCTATGATTTTCCTGAAAATGTTTTCTTGGTCTTTGAACTGGGTTTCTGCTCCTTCCCCTATTCCTATTATTTATAGATTTGCTCTTTTCATAATGTCCCAGAATTCCTCATCTATTATACCAGGAGTGTTTCAGATTTAGCATTTTCTTTGACAGAGGTATCCATTATTTTCTATCCTGTCTTTAATGCCTCAAGATTCTCTCTTACATCTCTTGTATTCTGTTGGTGAGGCTTGCCTCTGAGATTTCTGTTTAAGTTTCCAATTTATTTTTTTTCCATATTTTTTCTAGTTTGGGATAGTTTTTTAAAATTCTATTTCCACTTTCAAGTTTTTAATGGTTTTATTATTTTCCTTCTATCATTTGTTTGTGTTTTCATAGATTTTAAGGGGTTTATTAATTTATTTTTAATGACCTATATTATATTCACAAAATGTTTATTTAAGGTCTTTTTCTTGTGCCTTCTTGTGCTATGTTACAATGTTCAGGATCTTGTGGTAGGATTTCTGGGCTCTAGTGGAGACACGTTGTCCTGTTACTGATTTTGTTTTTAGTGTTGACAATCTGGATTTTGAAGATTGTAATTCTAGGTGCTGATATCTGGGTCTTGTCTTTTTTGGGTGGGTATTTTGTTCCTTGGTTTCTGTTGCTCTCAGTTTGTCCTTTGGTTGTTGCCCTCTATGGTTCTTAGAAGAATGTGAGTCTGTATGTTGCCAGGTAGCAAAATCTTTTAGGTACTTTATAGGTGTGGTCACTGGAGCTTCCAGGTAAAATGTGTTTCCAGGTATTGGGAGCTGACACTTAGGACTGAGAATAGAGTAGGAGGGCTGGGGCTGAGGAAATACACAGGAGGAAGGAAAGCAGAGCTTTCCTCTGGTCCACGTTCCAATGTTTATAAATGATTGCCCAGCATGTCCTAAAACTACTAATGCAGCTTCCTCCTAGAGGATCTTTACAGCTGGAGACTGCTCTCCCACAGAGACTAGCTAACCCTTCTTCCTGTGCTGCAGTAATGAATACAGTGAGCCCCTAGGTTGAGGTGGTTCTTGGTGACACTCCATCACATAAACTATCTGACCCCAGATTTTCTTGTATGTCTATTGTTTCTTCAGTGTCTGCCTTTACTTCATCCCTCATTGTCCATAGTCATGGTTCCAGGAGTCAAGCTATGGTAGAGATGGCACAAAATGATGTGGTTTCTAGGACTATTTGGGTCTTTTATTCATTCCACAAATATGCTTTTGAGATTTATTTTTTTATGTACACGGGTACATTGCTGCTGTCTTCATACACGCCAGAAGAGGACATCAGATCCCATTACCTATGGTCATGAGCCACCATGCGGTTGTTGGGAAGTGAACTCAGGACCTCTGAAAGAGTAGTCTGTGCTCTTAACCGCTGAGCCATCTCTTCAGTCCCAAATATGTGATCTTTATTCATTGTTATCATGCCTATATCATGAACAAACTGAAAAGTTTCACTTAATTTTCTCAGTAATATTTTTCTCAGCCAGTCTGAGTAATAAATGTTTTCATAAGACAAGTCTGACTGAAAAGTTTCATTCCCTTGTTGATGCTGAGAGGCAATCAGATACTGAAGGGTTCATCCTGGTTCAGTATGCCCAACAGGTGCATACTGGTGCATGGGGTTGTAATTTCGAAACCAACTCTTCTAGAATCAGGAAGGAGAACCACTGTGCTCTTGTGGAGTAAAGGGCTCGGGTATAACTTCTGTGTGAGGATCCAGGTGGTCGAGTGCATTAACAAGATGAGAGATTAGGAATTCTACAACTGTTTCCATGGAGAAGCATCAAACTTCGACAATTCCCACAAATGGGAGTCTGCTTGTCTAGCAGCAATGTTAAATCTTATTAATAAACGGAAAGAAAACAGATATAAAGGCAGTCTAAGAAAATCAGTTCTATTTTGCCCATGCCTCTTCTCCAAGGTCGCACAGCTCATTGCCAAGAGAGACGATTTTTCAAACATGAATTTGATTGTTATAGATCTATGAGAGCCAGGACAAAATCTAACCTGAGGATAATAGAATCTTTTTGGAAAAAAAAAGTGCTGGCACAAGACAGATCAAGACCAAGTTCTCAGCACAAATCAGTTTTATTTGTCCCAGAGAAAAAAGGGCAGGGAACAAGAGACTGGATAGAGGATGAGGGAGATGGGGCAAAGAACAAAGGAGAGGGGAAGAGATATTTGCCCTGGAGGACAAAGGACTGTGGATAGAGAAAATATAGCAGTGGCCCATAGGCAAATGGCAGTTAATAAATAAAAGAGGGGAAAGCCTGTGTTAGGGTAAATTGTTTTTTTTTTTTCTTGATTGGGCATATTAATTATGTGAGGCAACAATGACTTTTGGCTGCTGAACTTCAATACTTTGATAGCTGGACTTTGGTAGTCAGCCTCAAGAAGAGGGAGTGGCCAAATAAGGGGTGAACCTTGATAACTAGCTATAAGAATGCAATCTAATAGTTTTTAGGAAGGGAGAGGGAGTGGGGGAAGGGCAAAGCTTGTCCTAGCCATCTTTGTCATGCTCAGGCCAGCTAGGGTCCCTTCACATTTAAAGGATGGATAGAATTCAGGTGGAGTAAAGAAGAAGGTTGAAAGTTTACTGGTTTACAAAAGAATTCTCAAAGAGGATTCCACAACAACAAATGATAAGAAAAAGATGACACAGAAGCTGTCCAAGTTTTGAATCGAGGAAAGATGGAGGACACGGAAGAGGAAAAAGGTCACAGGAGGAAAATGAGTGTGTCTTGGGATATAAGCGAGGAAGGGATGATAGGCCAGCCTGTTTAGATTAATCCTGTGGCTAGAGAGGAAAGCTGAAACTGAGGTGAGAGTAGAAGCCAGTGAGAAAGTTTGGGAGCAGCTCGGCTGTTTTTCAGGTAAAGATGCACTGAGTCCCTGCAGTGAGTGAATGAAAGCTTGGCCAGGTGGGGGCAGCAGACACTCATCGATTGCACAGCAGGGGCTCTGACAGAGTTGGGTTGAATCCATGGTTGTTCTCATCCGAGAGACCAGAAAGAATTGTAGCCAACCAAGGAGATGTAAACAACGGGGCCTCTGTAATGGGATCATCTCCACTGCACAAATGTATAGAAGTCAATCATGCAAGATTTCTAGAACGATAAAGACAAGGGATTTTGATAGGGATTTTGGAGAAAAGATGCAGAGGAGCAGTGTGCGGGGATAAGTGGGCAATGGGCACCGACACGGAAGAAGTGGAGACAGACAATTTGAAGTATGACAGTGGAAAGAAGCCGATGGTGGGATGGTCATTTACAAGGAAGGCACGGGGGATGGAGAATTGTTTGTTTTGTTTTTTCTACCTTAACGTTCTATTAAAACGTGAGTTAAGTGGAATAATACCACGAGAATACAGGAAGGTGACAGAGAGGAATTGAGTTATGAACAAAGCTACATGTGGAAGGCATGCAGAACAATAGGATAGATTTTGAGGCTCTTTAGTAAGATACCAAGTCTGACTCATAGGCCCGCAATCCTAATCGCTGTGCAGTCTTCTCCTTGCAGTATACTCACATAAACTTATTCTACTCTAAAAAAAAAAAAAGTACCTACATTGGACAGACTAAGCTTTGTTTTACTATTCACTAGTTATTTAGAAAGCTTAAATCATTACCCAAGACACACGTGGTATTGTGTATGTGGTGTGTACAGAGATTATGAGGTGAGCTCTCCAGAGAGAACCCCTAACGTGCCAATCACCTTATAGGTGAGCATGTAATTCCGAGTTACAGTATCACTTCGCACTCTCTTTCTCAGACATGGGTTACTTTTACGTTTTGTTTGAGTATTAAATTTTAGGTGCAGTGGATTGAACCTGGGCCTCATGCATATTATGCAAATGCAAACCATTGAGTTGTCTCTCCACACAGTTTTTTTTTTAAAAAAAGATTTATATATTTATGTTATGCATATGAGTACCCGGTTGCTCTGAGGGCATCGGATCCCAGATGGTTGTAAGCTACCCTGTGGTTGCTGGGAATTGAACTCAGGACCTCTGGAAGAGCAGTCAGTGCTCTTAACCGATGAGCCATCTCTCCAGCCCCACCCACTTCTTATTTAGATCACCATGGGATAATCCTGACAGCATTTGTCAACTTTTCAATATGTCATGTAGTGTAGGCTGCCCCCTCCAACTCTTTATCAACAAAATGGAATACATTTCCACAAACCAGTTTTCTTCTGATCTTTTCTGTATGTTAGTAGCATTTGCAAAAGTAAGACCGTGGGGATGGTATTGATTTACTCCCGTCCTCCATTCTCCCATATCTGATTAATTCTTAAGTAGTGTTCTTCATACTTCAGGCCTGTTCTCTGGAACACTGCCTACCTCCTGGCGGCCATCAAGCCCCGGAGACCTTCTCCTTTGTAGTTCAGCCACAGATGGTTGAGTGGATTACCATCTTCAGTGCACACTGTGTTGTCTTCATGGGTCCATGCAAAGCCTTTATGAAAATACGTGCCGGGTGGTGGTGGTGCACGCCTTTAATCCCAGCACTTGGGAGGCAGAGGCAGGTGGATTTCTGAGTTCAAGGCCAGCCTGGTCTACAGAGTGAGTTCCAGGACAGCCAGAGCTACACAGAGAAACCTTGTCTCGAAAAAAAAAACAAAAACAAAACAAAACAAAACAAAACAAACAAAACAAAAAAAAAGAAAGAAAATACGTATTTATTCAGCCATTTAATAGGCTCTTCTACATATAAATATCAGATTATTCTATTTAGCGGTCATACTTTCTGTGTTCTACTGGCTCAATCTTGCATATATGTCCTTTAGAACTCTCTGTGGTCAAAATTCTCTCAATTTGGAGGTCAATTGGCTTCTTTTGCCCCTAGTTTCACCATCTCTGAGATCACACGATTCATCTATGTTTATCATTTATTGTATGTATGTATTATGTATGTATATATTATGTATGTATGTATGTATGTGTTCTGTTCATGTCAACTTGTAAATTCTGTTTTGATCTGTGTCTAGTTATGTATGATTATTTTTAGATACAAACACATATCTGTATGTCTCTGGGTAATTTAGTAAGATTCTATCTAAAAAAGATCAAGTAAGATCTGGGGCTGTAGAGGTGGCTTGGCAGTTAATAGTGCTTCCTTTTCTTCCAAAGGACCTGGGTTTGGTTCCCAGCACCCACACTGGATAGCTCATAAACACGTATAACTGAAGTTTCAGGGGACATAAGTTTATGCAATATTCAGTAGTCTGTCTGTTTCTTTGTTTGTTTATATTCCTCATAGAGATATGGTCTAGGGATGAAGGCTTCTCCACAACACCCTTAACTCTCATAAACTTCCCCTCTCATTAAACTTTGGTAACTCACTACAAGGACATGACTAGCTTTCCTGAGGAATAGCTTATTTTTTAAAAGAACTTTTATTGATTCTTTCTGAGTTTCACACTATACACTCCAGTCCCATTCATCTCCCAGTTTTCTTGCATCTGCCCGCCACCCTTGCAAACTTCCTTCCCAATTATAAACACACACACACATGCACGCACGCACGCACGCACGCACGTACGCACGCACGCACGCACGCGCACGCTCATTAAACAACATAAAGCACAGAAAACACCTCATGCTGGAGGCTGCAGTGTGTCCCACAGTCTATCCCTCTGTCCACATGTCTTCACTTGCAATTGTTCATTGCAATGAGTCATTGGTCTGGTTCAAGTTCTTTGGCTTCTGTGACCCCATTAATTAATACTGGATCCTCATTGGGTCTCTTTCCGATTATCCTGTTGTTGCCCTGTGTCATGGAGATCCTGCAGCAATTGTGTTAATATGTAATAAAATACAACTGAAGACAAAAGTACTGATAAGTGTTAAAATTGTTTTCTATTGACAAAAGGTACAAATGTACCCAAATTATAATTTCAAAACCCACAAAATGAAAATAAAAATGATGGATAAATTCACAACCCCATAAGACTCTGCCTTCTAAAATGAAAAATGTAGGTCAAAAAAGGCAGAGAAACAGTTGGAGTAATATATTAAGCTTGCACTAAAACACAGTTTACTGATATAAAGCACCCAAAATAAAGACAGCGTATTTAAAACTTCTTCAGAAACGCATGCATTTCTGCAATAGATTTCAACAGGAATCTGAAGAAATTCCTTTTACCCATGAGTTCAAACATTACAGGACTTGTTTGTTCACTTATCATTCCCTAAAATTAGAAATTATGAAAGCAAAAATATCTATTTTCCTGTTAACTAAATAAATTTTGGGTAAAGAGAAAACAGATGTAACAGCAAACTTTAGAACAAAATTTGCATTAGATGACCAAAATAACAGGTGGAAATAGTTCTAGATGTTTGTTTTCAATATTATTGAAAGTTTTAAAGATAAATTTAATCAGGGCAGGTGGTACAGGACTTTGATCCCAGCACTTGGGAGGCAGAGGAGGAGGATTTGTGCGTTCAAGGCTAGCCTGGTCTACATAGGGAGTTCCAGGACAGCCATGGCTATACAGAGAAACCCTGTCTTGAAAAAACAAAACCCAGCCAAATAATTAATTAATTAATTAATTAATTAATTCAATGTTTGTCCTAATAAAGACATTTTATGCTTAAAAAGTAACAATAAAGTACAAACTCAGCAATATCTTGTTTTCCCTAATTTCTTTCCATTTACTCCTTTTATCTCCATTGGAAATGTTTTTTAAAAATCAGTATCTTAGTGTGATCCCTTTATGCTCAACTAAGTAAGCAAAGACATTAGTTTTTCATTATTATTATTATTATTATTTTACAAAATCTTGCCTCTGTCAGGTGATTTCTCATTAACTGGCATTTATACTACAGAATCCATCTGTTTTCATTAAAAATTTTTGTTATTCTTATCATCAGGAAAAAATATTGTTATCTAGAAAGTGTGTTGAATTTGTTAATTTTTAAAAATTTTTTATTGGTTATTTCACTTACTTACATTTCAAATGTTATCCCCCTTCCTGGTTCCCCCTCTGAAAATTCCCTAAACCACCCCTCTCCCTGCTTCTAAGAGGGTACTCCTTCACCTACTCACCCACTTCCACCTCACCGCCTTAGCATTCCCCTATGCTGGGGCATCAAGCCTTCACAGGACCAAGGGCTCCCCTCTCATAGATGCCAGATAAGGCCATCCTCTGTTATATATGCAGTTAGAGCCATGCATCCCTCCATGTGTACTCTTAGGTTGGTGGTTTAGTCCCTGGGAGCTCTGGAGGGGTTCTGGTTGGTAGATATTGTTGTTCTTATGGGGTTGCAAAGCCCTTCAGCTCCTTGAGTCCTTCCCCTAACTCCTCCACTGGGGTTCCTGTGCTCAGTCCCATGGTTGGCTAGAAGCATCTGTATTGGTCTGACTCTGGCAGAGCCTCTCAGGAGACAGCTATATCAGTCTTCTGTCAGCAAGCACTTCTTGGCATGAGCAATAGTGACTGGGTTTGGTGGCTCCATTTGGGATGAATCCCCAGGTGTGGCAGTCTCTGGATGGCCTTTCCTTCAGTTTCTGCTCCCCTCTTTGTCGCTGTATTGCCTTTAGACAGGAAGAATTCTGGCCTAAAATTTTTGAGAAGGGTAGGTGGCCCCATCCTTCAGAATTTGTTAATTTTTTTTTTTTTTATCAGTGTCTATGGCTGTTGCAGGAGGTTTTAGAAAATTGGCCAGTGGCTCAGTCCTGCAAGCTCCTGGCCTCCGCCATGTTCCCGCTCTAAGTTCCTGCACTAACACACTGGCTAGCCAGGAGCGCTGTCCTGGGGCCTGCAAGACGTTAGTGTGGCTACTGCCTCCCTTGGTCAGCTCTGTGGACACCATGGCTCTAAGCATGACCCTTGAGCCAACTCTGCCACCCTCATAGTGCTCAGCTCAACCCCAGACAATATTCACCATCCTCATGCTACCCATTAGAATGAAGACTCTTAATGCTTAAAGATTATCCAGTAGACTTATATATCAGCAAATATTCAGTACACAAGTTGCCCACACAATTAGAATTGTTAACCCAATTACTTAACATTGATATTTATAACTACCTTAGACTGATAGAGACACTCGGACATCTGCCGCCATCTTCTCTCCTCTCTCTCCTCTTCCTCCTCCTTGTTCCTTCCTCCTCCGAACTCCTAGCTCTGCCTACCTCTTCTCTATCCAATGGCAGATTCTACTGCAAATACAATGGGCAGAAAAGGTCCTACAACATATGACAACGATCATTTTATCCTTAGATCTGATCATTTGTTATTTGATGGGATAATCTTTTTGTGCACTGTGTACGGTTGTCTTTGTGTTATTCAAATGCTGACTTCTGTACCAGCAGAGTGCTGAGTACTGTCTGGATTTTGGTATTATTATTTTTGTGAAGCATCACCCGTCTCAGTGTTGCATAAAAATCCTCTGCATCGCCTTAGGATTGGTTTAATAAAGAGCTGAACGGCCTATAGCAAAGCTTGAGAGGAAAGGCAGGATTTCTGAGCACAGATAGGAACTGTGGGAAGAATTGAGAAGCAGGGCATTCAACAGCCAGACAGGGAGGAAGTCGGATATGCTGGGACAGAGTTGATGGTAACAGACCACGTGGCCAACAAAGACTAGAATAAACGTGTTAATTGAGTAACATGAGTGTTCAGCGGTCTCTATAAATTGGCTAAGTTTTAGAAGCTATGCTTATTGCTTCCCATAACTTCAGTTAATTTAGTCATTCTGGATTTCTGACGGCATTGAAGACCTATAGACTCATAGCCAATCCTGGCTATTTACCTTGAGAGAAAAGATCTGAGTGGAGGGTTTTCAGCTGACATTCATTCTAAAGCCAAGAAAAAGCCAGGTTCAAAACTAAGTGTTCTAGTCAAGAGAGACAGCAGAGGTTCTGGTTAGTCAACAAAAGGATGGACTGGGTATCAAGACTGTCTTGTACCTCACTGGTACCAATAGAAATAATTATGCTCTAATTGTATTCTGAGAGAAAAGCTTTATTTTAACAGGAAGGGTAATATGTAGGAGGAGCTAAGGGGGAAGGAGCACCGAGAGGAAAAGATGGAGTAAGGAGAGGAGAAGATGAAGTAGATGAGAAGCTAGGTAATGAGAGAGAAAAAGAGAGAGAAAGAGAGAAGGGGCATGGAGGCAGAAGTTCACGTGTCTCCACCAGTCAAAGATAGTTTACATAGCTAGGTTGGGTATTAGGTTACACTTCTGATTGAGCATTACCATACTTATAAAGCCTTTGATTAACATTTAAAAAAATTGTATAAAAGCCAAATGGAAAAGGGGGGCACGGGATAGGGGTTTTCTAGGGAGGGGAAATGGGGAAAGGGATTGGCATCTGAAATGTAAATAAAATATCCAATAAAAAAAAAGTTACATGAGCTAACTGGGAAATAACCTAAACTAAGATCCAACTTTTCATAAATAGTAATAAGTCTCTGTGTCAGTACTAGGGTCCTGGTGGGTCAAGACAGTCTGATGATAGTTATTAAATTAGCAAGAATAAAAGTTTACCTAGATTTTTGGCTGACTCCCTCATCCCCATCCACAAACAATTGTATTTCAAAACATCATTTATGCACTTAGAGTCTTCCCTTCCAGATAGAACTGCACTTACCTCTCTTGGCTGTTACTTGTGTAACATGTTTTAGAGATTCAGGACTATACTCAAATGACTACTGTCTAAGCTTAGCTTTGGAGAACAGATTTTCCATGAAATTATTTGCTTCTTTCATCCTTTGAACTTCATGCTTAATTTGAAATTATATTTACTTCCCCATCCTTGCATTTCAATGACTAGAAATATTCAGATGCCAAGTAAAGGTATCTAGAGATACTTCCTTTTACATATCTGCCACCCCAGTGTGATGATAAACTTGATGTTCAAGGCAGAGGTTGAAGTTTCTGGTGCTGACTGGGGCGACTATGAGGAATCGCTGTGAGTACACCAGCCTCATTCACCTCTCTGGCCTTTAAGTCCATGAGAACTTTCTAGTGAAATGTGTAGCTGCCAGTAGTTACACATTTATAATTCCAGCTACTTGTCAGGCAGAGGCAGGTTTTCAGGGTCAGACTGGAATATGTAGAGGGTTGGAGGACTGTCTGGGGCAACTTAATGAGGCACCATTTCAGAATATAACACTTTCCTCAGCATAATATCTTTATTATTTGGGAATTTCACATTATGTAATCCAAGCATACTAACTTCCCAGTCCTCCCATGCCTACCCCCCACACTTGTGACATACTTCCACCCCTGGCAAAAAAGGAAGAAAAAAGTAAAAAATAAATATAAGAGAAAGAGAGAAAAGGAAAAAACAAGAAAAAAAAAGAAGTCCATTTTGTGTTGTTCATATACTCACTGGAGCATGACCACACCCCTAAAGAAAACTAGTCCTTCCACACCCACACAGCCTTGCCAGAAGCCTCCGACAGTGGAGAGCTACAGTTCAGCATCTTTATCATTGTTTTTAGGAGTTCTTTATCATCATCATCATCATCATCATCATCATCATCATCACCATCATCATCATCATCATCACCACCACCATCTACAATCCAGCCATTGCTCCCCATTTTTGGTCCCCATCCCCACCATTCTTCATCCCATTCCTCCTCCCCCTGTCTCCTAGAGGATGCTGCCCCACTCCCAGGCCTTCCCCTCCCTGAGGCCTCAAGTCTCTTGAGGATTAGGCGCATCTTCTCCCACTGAGGCCAGACCAGGCAGTCTTCTGTTATATATGTGTCAGAGGCCTTGGACCAGCTCACGTACACTGCCTGCTTGGTGGCTCAGTGTCTGGGAGCTCCCTGGGGTCTGGGTTAGCTGAGACTGATAGTCTTTCTGTGGGGTCACCCTCCTCCTCAGCTTCTTCCATCCTTCCTCTAATTCAACCATAGGGGTCCCTGACTTCAGTCCAATGGTTGGGTGGTAAGTATCTGGATCTGTCGCAGTCAGCGGCTGGTTGGTCCTCTCAGAGGACAGCCATGCCAAGCTCCTGTCTGTAAGCAAACCATAGCACCAGTAATAGTGTCAGGTCTTGGTGTCTCCCTATGAGATAGATAACTAGTTGGAACAGTCAATGAGGGCCTTTCCCTCAGTCTCTTCTCCGTTTTTGTCCCTGAAGTTCTTTTGGGCAGAAATACTTCTGGGTCAGAAATTTTTACCATGAATTGGTAACACCATCCCTCCTCTTGAGGTCCTGTCTTTCTACCGGAAGTTGACTCTTTGAGTTCCCTCTCCCCATGGTTGGGCATTTCATCTATGGTCATTCCCTCTGATTTCCGAGTGTCTCTCACCTCCTCAGTCTCTCTGATACTTTCTAGAGGCTCTCCCTACCTCTCACCTTCCAAGGCTGCATATTTCCATTCATTCTGATGGCCCACTGGGCTTCTCTCCTGTCTTCCCCCATACTTGATCCTGCTCCCCTTTTGCCCTCCCCTCCCCTCTCCTACTCAAGTCACTCCCTCTGTCTGCCTCCTGTGATTATTTTCTTCTCCCTTCTAAGTGGGATTGATGCATCCTCACTTGGCCTTTCTGCTCATTAAACTTTTTCAATTCTGTGGATTGTATCCTAGGTATTCTGTCCTTTTTAGTCTAATATCCATTTACTAGTGAGGACATACCATGCATGTCCTCTGGAGTCTGAGTTACCTCACTCAGGATGATATTTTCTAGTTCCATTCATTTGCCTGCAAAACTCATGATGTCCTTATTCTTAATAGTTGAATAGTATTCCATTGTGTAAACGAACCACCTTTTCTGTATCCATTCTTTGAGGGACATTTGGGTTATTTCCAGCTTCTAGCTATTACAAATAGGGCTGCTATGAACATATCCTTGTGGTATGGTGGGGCATCTTTTGGGCATATGCCCAAGAGTGGTACAGCTAGGTCTTCAGGTAGGTCTATTTCCAATTTTTAAGACTTCTCTTTGATGGCTTCCTTTTAAGGCCTTGTAGCCAAGTGGTGGTTGGAGCGGAGGTAGGGGTTGTTACTAAAATCTTCTATGTCCCTCTTTCTCAACTGTGAGACTGTAATCATCGATTCTACTACAAAAGTAGCTTCCTTGCCCTTGACTGTCAGCAGAACACAGATTCTAGGCTTCTACGTGGTTTCTGGCAACAGCATGGATCACAAACATCCACCTGTTCTCCACCATTAGCACCTATCAAGGACCTCTGCTTGATCTCCAAATGGGGGTATGATCCTTGGACATCAGCATGGCCCTCTGTGCATAGCCAAGGACTAGTGTGGCCTCTAGGAGAAGTATGGACCATGGAGGTCTTTCAAGGAGGTTCAATCCAGTCAGCGATGTTCCTCATCTAGAACATTCTGTTGTTGCTCAGAACCAAAGTGGTTGTGTGGCCAGGTAGCTTGTTGGTGGTGAGGGGCAACTCTGCACAAGTTTCAGACTGCTGCATACCACCCTGCCAACCCTACCAGGTAACCACCTGTTCCTCCATTGGCCACAGCCTTCTCTCTCACACCTGCCACAGCTGTCAAGTGTCTAGTTCTGCCTCTTCCACTGCTCCATTCCTCTCCAGCGTTCCCACCTCTCCAGCATATATTTGTTCATCATAGTGGCACTAGTAGCTGCAGGGTATTTTTTTTTCTCCAAACAGATTTACATGCAAATGTTCCTTGCAACGAGTCATCGGTCTGGTTCAAGGTCTCTTGGCTTCTGTCACACCATAAATACTGTCATACCATCACCGAGACTGCCCTTGCTGTTGCTCGGAGTTATAGAAATCTTGTAGCTCTACTTCTGTAGGATACATACTTCACATACTCCATCAGAGCACAGATGGAGTAGATGTTGGGGTGGACCAACTCTGGGCCTGGATGGTAACTGAGTTGGCCAGCCCTGGGCCTGCTGACCACTGCCAACAGGCCAAGAAGAATATAACATTTTTAAAAAGGAGGAAAGAAATGTAGCTCAGTGGATGAGTGCTTGCTTAACATCAGGCCCTGAGTACAGAAAAAAAAATTTACTGGGCTCGACTTTTGTTTTATGTGTATGGATCTTTGCCTGCATGCATGTCTGTGCACCATGTGTATGACTGGTGCACATGGAGGCCAGTGGGAGGGTTGGATCCCTGGAGCAGCAGCAGTGGATGATTGTGGGCTGCTATGTGGGTGCTGGCAACCGAATCTAGATTCTCTGTAAGAGCAGCAAGTGCTCCTCACTGCTGAGCCATCTTTGCAGCCTTGAAAACGTGTTGATATTGATTGCAAGACCCATTTTCTACATTTCATCATGGAGACTGGAGTATAACATAAAGTATCAATTCAGCATACCATATGCAGGTGTTTCCTTTCTGTGTCTTGTTTGTTTCTGGCTGTTTTCCTTGTTCATCATTTTTAATCTCTTTTCAGCTAAAACCTCCCTCTGCTTGTCAAACACCATTTCTACCTGCTTCTTCCCCTTCTGTTTGTGTTGGAGAAGATCCATACAAACCCTTCCTGTTTCTATGACCTTCCAATTCTAACATTACTCTTGTGGTCAAAACAAAGTGTAACTAATCTGGATCAATAGTCATGAATTCAACTTAAATCTTATTTTCAGTTGACGAATTCTTTGACCACAAGAGGAAAGCTGAGTTGAAGAGTCAGAGAAACAGAAAGTTTCATCCTCCAATGCTCTGCTCATTGTGGGGAAAATCATCTGCCATATGCGCTGGGTCACAGCTTGACTCCTTCTCAAGGTCTAACCACTGTATCTCACTGTAACTCACTGCCACTGTATCTCAGAATCTTTCTGCCCATCACCTCCATTTCTGACCATTGACTTGTTAGTGCTTTGTGGATCTTTTCTGTTCCTTTTAGGCTGAACCAATTCTTTTATTAGTTCATTGGCAGAATGTTTTTCCACATTTTAATAAAGAGCTTTGGCTCTGAAAGAAGGATTTATTATACTTGCTAATTTAACCTGAAAAGAAACCAGGAAAAAAATCCAAACTAGAATAAAATAATTTTCAATTTTCAGGGATATTAACAGATGAAATTTGGTAACAAGAATGTCCTGAAATAAAATAACCACACTGCTCTTCAATCCTTGCCATTAATATGGTTTGTCACAATACCAAATTAAATCCATTAAAATATTATTTTAGGCAAATAGTTTCCTTAAAGTTAAGTAAAAGGAAAAACTTTATTCAAGAGAATAAATACTGGAGTGCTTCTTATTTGTGTGGCACAGTAGTGACACCCGGAAATGAACAAAATATCTTAGGCTATTGTCTTTTTTTATTTCATAGTTGTTACCCAGGCAAAAGCCCTGTGTCTGTGGGACAACAGCACACTCTTTTGTGTTTTACCAAAATGTAAATCTGGAGGCGCTCAACACCCTTAACAAACTTTCTGCACCAATGCAACAGTAACGTGGTTATTACATGTCTAGAGCACAGATACACCAGTGGGAAACACTCCTTTCTGAAAAACTCCTTCCCCTGAGTATTCTAGTGAGAAGCAAGAATAAATAACTAAGCAAAATGTGGTGTGCTAAGTATTATAGAGACAAATAATGCAGGGGTTTTTGTCTTGGTTATGTTAGTTTCACGGCTCTTAGGAAAGGTCTGATTTACAGGTCCCATAACAATGAGCAGACTCATTAATCATTGGTCCTGTCAATGCCCTGCATTTCTTGCAGGAATGGAAGCCAAGTGATGCCTCCTTCTCCCTGCCCTCTGTGGGTCAAGGGCTCCAAACAAGGCCTCCGGTTGGAAGTGTGCCTGGCCTTTTCAAAGGTGAAGGACCAAAAGGCCAATGTGACTGGAACTGACTAACTAGGGAGTGAGTAAATAGAAAATTTAAATTCTAGAGGTATAGAAACTTTCAATTGTTCAATAACAGTATGCTACTAAGGATTTGTCAAGCAGAGGAACGACATTATCTAATTGCAGCTAGGTAGATCATAACTGAAGCTTAACATGGCCAGAGGCAAGAACACGGATACAGTAGCTATCCAGTAGAAAGAGATAATTATGATACAGGGTGTGGTGGAAACCATGTTTGATTCCTGCATGACTTTAGTGGTGGAGCCATTAGGATTTAGAGAAGGATTAAAAATGTAATGGAAACAAAAAAATAAGGACAAGGAGCTATCAGCTCTTGAAAATAGTTACTTTAAAAAAAATCATTACGACACAAGTTTGGACTTGTGAACATCTAGGTTTCTCGTTTTCATCTCACATTGTTTAATAAAAATCCTCAGGATCGCGGCCTTGGGGGGTAAAAATACACTTAAAATCCCTCCCAAGATTCTTACACAGACTTGGACTAATAAAGTCCGCCTGCTAGGGCTCACTTGTGTTCGTTACCTGGAAGAAGCTATGTTTGCAGTGCATAAACTCCAAGTACAGCACTGTGCAAAGAACGCGGGCTTTGGGAGGGAGCGGTGAACCCCACACTGTTTCAGAAACTCCCACACTTGGATTAACCAAGCAAGGCTTTTTGAAGGAGACTGGGTTTAATGAAGTCTTTAATAAAAATCTGGCGAATGAAAACATTGACGAATTAGCTCTGAAAGTAACAAACAACTCGCTCACACAAGACTTTGGTCTTATACAGTGTCTCTCTAGGAAACTCGAAAACTTGCGACGACTTCTCAACAGTCTTCAGCAGCGAGAGAGCGGAGGGTCTCTATCAGCATTTAAAAAAAAAAAAAAAAAAAGATTCCGGAAGAACAGGATTCTGTGACGGACCAAACCGGATGAAGGTCGCACGCTCTCTTCCGCCCGCTTTGTGGTTCACCCATTGGCGACTTCCCAGTGGGGCGGAGCCGCGCCGACCTTCTGCGCAGGCGCGGTTGGTCAGGCACGCGCGGCGCAATGCCGGGGAAGCATGTTTCCAGAGTTCGGTCTTTATATAGACGAATCTTACAGCTACATCGAGCTCTGCCCCCGGATCTCAAAGCCCTGGGTGACCAGTACGTGAAGGACGAATTTAGGAGACATAAGACTGTTGGTCCTGGTGAGGCCCAGCGTTTCTTGAAGGAATGGGAGGCAAGTGATGCCCCCTCCCCGCCCCCTTGTCCCGGACCTTTGGTTCCTCAGTGGTTCTCGGCTCAGAGACCACTTTCCTGGCTGCTCCCCCTGGCCATGCACGACCACACGGGGCATCTGAATTAGCCTACAGCTTGTCAAACAGCACTTACAGCTCCGTCGTGAATCCCTCAGCTCCCCCACAGGCTCTCTGTTGAGCACAGTTTCCCTGGCGTTCAGATCAACTTCGAGAGTCTTGAGGTGGCAGCTGTTAGAGAGATGAGGTTGGGGTGTCTTCGAAGTTACTGCACCACTAACTGTTAAGTGCTCCAGAAGTTCGCCGGCTTTTGTCCTTTGCGTGGCCTTTGTAGGTGACAGCCGTGTAATTAACATGATGTCATTACTTAGCTGCCAGACTTAGACGCTTGTTTCGATCATTTGTTAATTGTTAATTGTAGGGCCTTAGTAAGTTTTCCACTTGACAGATAAATTATATAATATAGAAAAGATTTAAGTCTTACATTTTGGTAAGGGGAAAATGCTGGCGGGAGTTAAGCCAGGTGAAAGTTGTTTTCTTCAGGCTCTTAAGTCCTGGTAACTTTTTAACGTTGCACTACACTGTTGGATAATCTTAAGCAGACACATGCATTTAGATTTAGTTGTTTGACTTTTCCCATTTCTTTCTTATTATTTATTTTAATTACATATTTATTTGTGTGTATGAGGGTAGGGGATTTTCGAGGTCAGAGGCTA
The DNA here is from genome assembly GCA_030674055.1 of Rhabdomys pumilio. Classification (NCBI taxonomy): domain Eukaryota; kingdom Metazoa; phylum Chordata; class Mammalia; order Rodentia; family Muridae; genus Rhabdomys; species Rhabdomys pumilio. The sequence continues at coordinate 17,598,846 of JANHMN010000016.1, forward strand.
ACCCAAGGGCGCCTGTTCTCTCCTTTCACCACATGGGTCCTGGGGATCAAAACTCAGGTTGTGTGCACTTGGCAGCAGGCACCTTTCTCGGTTGGCCATCTCTACGACCCTAATAATTTTTTTTTCTCTTAAGAATGAAGGGAAAAAAAAGACTATTGCATGGTGCTGAGAGAGTCTTGCAGGATTCCCTTCCACTTTGTAAATATCAGGATTTGAAAGGAACTGGGGAAGCAGAGTGCTTCTGGGGATTTTAAAGAAACTGCTCTGATAAAGTAGATTTTTTTGTACCGATAGTGACTGAAGTGACGTTTACCTTTAAAACAATATAAAGATTATGCTAGGGGTCAAAACATTTTCATCGAATTCTGTAATTCTCGATTATAGAGTTATTGAAGTTTTAAGAGAGAACTTTAGAATAATAGTGAAGCTTAGAACTTTGTTAAAGGTCTTGGTTTATTAGATTTGGTTGCCAGGAGCTGGGGAGGCTTAATCTTTTGAATTGCCAAACACTTTAAATATGTAGTCGGTATTGGAATCAGAAAAACTAGATTTAAATTCAGACCTCAGCATTTACTAAATGTCATATCAGTTAAATTTTCTAGTCTTACAGTCTGTAAAATAACAGTATTTATGATAGGCATCTCAATGTTAGTGTATTATTTTATTTTATTCTGTTTCATTGTGGTGGACGTTCAACCATGAGAGACCATATGTTGAATTATAGGGATTTTTTTTTTTTTTTTTTTTTTTTTTTTGGTGCTGTGTTTAGGATTTGTTTCCTTTGGAAGCTTTGGGTTAGACAGACATTTAAGCATCTTACATTACAAAAGATGATGTCATTGCTGATAGTAGTGAGTGCAGGCGCCACTACAATGAAAAAGTATGTGATGGAGAGATTAGGGAGAAAGACAAGTATGCACCATGAAGAGCGCTGGAACTGGAGACTCAGGGATGATGAGGACTAGCCTAGTATGAATAGCCTGTGCTGCCACCTGAGGCCTTGTCTGGGTCTGTGGCCCTGCAGCAGGGGTCTGTATAAATGTCGGTGGCCCATGTTACCACTGGCTACAGCAGGGATAGCAACTCCTGCGCTTTGCCTGGACAACATAGTAGAATTGACCCTGGTGGTGTAGTTGTGAGTGAACAGCAGATGACCTGAGAGCAGGAGAGCTGGGCCTCATGGCATGGATGCAGGAGAGCCAGTCTTGTCCCTTGCTAGCCACCGCAGACAGACAGGAGTGGTGGCCCCATCCCTGGCCGGAGCAAAGCAGAGATAGCATGGGTTGGGGAACGTGGGTGGAGGAAAGCTTTCTCGAAGACCAACTTGCCTACTACCCAGGCCTAGTTTCAGGACTCTGAGTTAGCCAACTCAACATCTACCCCGTCTGTGAACTGTTGGAGCCTGTGAAGGGGTCAGAACTACAGATCCAAAGCTGCAGGATCCCCATGACACAGGGTAACAAGATATCCGAGGAGCTCTGGTGAGGATCCAGTATTGACAATGTAGCAGAAGCCAGAGGCCCGAAACAGACCAATGCGCCTTACAATGAACATTCATAAGTAAAGATGTGTGGACAAATGGGGATACTGTGTAACATGCTGTGACTCACTGCCACTTCCATGGTGGGTGAGATTTTCCTTTTTTGTATTTTTTTTTTTTATTTATTTTTAGCTGCAAGGTTGCAAGGGCTGAGGGAGGGACAGTGGGATTATGGTACACAGTATGAAATTCACAAAGAATTTTTAAAAAGGATAAAAAAAATGGTTTCACTTAATACATTGTAGCAGTTTAAATAAGGCTGTTCCCCATAGATTCATGTGTTTGGGCACTTGGCTATAGGGAGTGACATTGTTAGGTGTGGCCTTGTTGGAGTAAGTGTGATCCTGTTGGAGGAAATGTGCTACTTTGGAGGTGGCTTTGAGATCTTCTATGCTCAAGTTATGCTGAATGTGGCACACAGTCTGCTGTCTTTGGATCAAGACATAGAACTCTCAGCTCCTCCAGCATTCTGTCTGCCAAGTGCTGCCACGATTCCTGCCATGATGATAATGGACTAAAACTCTGAAACTGTAAGCCAGCCCCAAATAAGTGTTTTCCTTTATGAGTATTGCCATGGTCACGGTCTCTTCATGGCAATAAAACCCAAACTAAGACATACATTTAGCTTTACAAAATCCTCTCGCAAACTGTTAAAAATCAGTGGAGGAAACTTAGGATAATAAACAGTGTATGGGGCTGGAGAGATGGCCTAGTGGGTTCCTAGCATCCGCATGGTGGCTTACCATCGTCTGTAAATCTTCTGGTCTCCATGGGTGCTGGACACGCATGTGGTACACAGGCGTACATGCAAAATAAAAATCTCTCTTAAAAAGAACATTAAATTATTATCTTCTGTTCCTTAATTTATCTCTTCTTTGGGGACATTATTTGTGTTATTTTTGTCTGTCCAGTGTCTTGTGAGTTTTGGTAATCTGTCCATATTTTTGAGTAAAGCATTAAGAAGCTGCTGTAGGACTTTCCATGGCTGCAGTCATGGTTAACCAGGGAATTACTTTGTGGATTACAGAGTTTTGGTGAACCTCATTTCGGTTGGCTTTCCCCTGCATATTCAGTTACAAGTGTGGTGTTTGAGCTCAGATGGCTATAGTATGGTGACTTTTTCCTCAGCTGCATTCTTCTCTGCTGTCTCTGAAACATGACTCCCTTTGCTTGCCTCTCCACCATCCGACCTGCCTTCTGCCTTCCAGCTTGCTGAATTCTCTTGGCTGAGTGAGTTTGCTTTTGTTGTTAGTCACTATGGATTTTCCTTAACATTTTCTATCTTCTGGTTCTGTGTCGTTTTGGAAAAGAGAAGAGAAATAAGATCCTGTCATTTCTCTAGTCTGCCATTTTCCCCTGGAGACCTTGATTTTTCATTTTAATGATGAAGAAGATAAAGCTTCATTTAAGAAGATGGTATGGCTTGTAGAAGTAAAATAACTTAATGATAAACAGCTGTGTTTTTACTTCAAGAAAGCCTACCTCAGATTTTGGAAATTAATATTTTCAAAAATTATTGAACTTTTGCACTATAAAACAATGTGGCTTTTTTCCTTGACTTTTTATCAGTCAAAATGAGTTTTTTTTTTGTTTGTTTGTTTTTTTTGTTCTTTCTTGAGGGAAAGGTAACTTCAAAATCATTATTTTCTATACATTTGACATAATATATCATAACCAATACTTAAATACCTTAATAATTTTTATTTGTATGTATTGTGAGTTGATTTTGCCTCATATTTGCATTTTAAAGATATATTTTCAGTAATGAAATTGAGAGAAATTGCTGCCATATTAATGTTAAACTGTCATATTGACAGTGTATATGTTTTGTGTAAATTTTTGAATAGTTTTTTTTGAATCTCTGTTGTTTCAGTAGAAAAACAACATATTTTATGCTTGAAATTAGTGGCAAGCCAGAAAGTGTGTGTTTTTCTTATAGAATAGTCTCATGAGATGTCTTAACCTGTTTAATCAAATGGCTTAATCTACTGTACACTCTTCATAGGCAGTCTTGTTTTTTATCTTTCTTTCATATTTTCTATTAATTTTCGGGACATGTTTTATGCCAACAGATTGACGATAAAATATATTTTACGATACAGTCAATTTTAGTAAAATTTTGTAACTCTTGAATTTAAAAATAGAAAGGCAAATGGAATATAGTTGAAATTAATATAATATGTGGCCGATGGCATTAATATTAACCAAAAGCTTATTTAACTTACTAGAAAAAAACAGTTTAAATTTTAAAAAATGGGCAAAACTGATCTAACATAGACTACTTTTATTTCCATACAAATGCGTAAATTGTATTACGTGGATATAATACCAGTAAGACATTGTAACCATACAGCTGTTCAAGGGTAGAAAAGAATTCTAAGGTAGCTGTAAGCTGGGTGGGTTAGGAGGCAGCTCTTAAAAGGTTTATGAAGAATGAATAACATGGAACTGCTCAAGGTGTAATTAGATGTAAACAATGTTTATCTCTGGTTGATAAGATGAAGGAGGCTTTTAATGGTTCTCTTTGAACTTTAGATTTTCTAGATTGTCTCCAAATAGCACATTTCTCTGGTAATCATAGGAAAGTATTACTTGAGGCAGGTGTTGGTGGTGGCGCAGGCCTTTAATACTAGCACTAAGGAAGTGGGGGGAAAAGGATATCTGTGAGTTCGAGGCCAGTCTGGTCTACAGAGCTGGTTGCAAGACAGTCCAGGCTACACAGAGAAACCCTGTCTCAAGGAAAAAAAAAGAGTTTACTTTAAAATGCAGTAAAATATACTCAATAATTTTGTAACCAGTTTTATTTCTTTAAAGCCTTGAGTCAGACTCATTCAATGAACCAAATACCAACAGTCAATAAGATATTTCTTGCTTTTGTCCTCTTATTTTATATGCTAATCTTGGAGTTTCCATTTTGTATACACACTGATGCCAGCTATAGTTTTATGATTTCTTGCTTATCATTAGAATACGTATTTAGAGTATATAGATAATATTTAAGTATTCCATGATTTCTTAATAATTTAGTTTAGTAATAAGTGCATTTAGTTGTTTTACTTTTTAAAAAGTTTTGTAGGATAACAGTGAAGTAGGATGGGGGTGTGTGCCCATTAATATTCGTGTTGTCTTGTGAAGATGTGTTAGCATGCTCCCTCTGTGGCTTGGAAACTGGTAGTAGGCTTAGGGAAGAGACGTGAGGTGGGCATATGTCATCCCTAAGATCTGGTTACAAGGCCCAGTAATGATCTTGTATTCTAGATTGGACTTTGCGAAGATACTCAAAGATGTCGGATTGCTGGTGTCAGACTCGTGCTAGTTGAGCTTATACAATAATGAAAGATAAACTGAATTGCTAATTGTCTCTTTCTGCTGGGGAACTTGTGAAGTATGAATCCTTTTCTAGAATCAGAGTGTTTGCCTTCACTTCCAGGGGACCCTTCCTCAGAGGTATCTCAAAACAAAGTATTATTTTAGATTTTCTAAAGACTAATGGGTATACAATGAATGTTACAAAACAGCCCTTCGGGATCTGGGTCTGCACATGTTATCTGTAATCAAATACATTAATATGCTTGCTGACTAAAAAAAATTGACTGTTCACATTCAATGTAGTGAATAAAGACCTCATGTTCGGTTATGTCAGAATTTACTGCTATATCTAAAAGCATCTTTGTTTTTCTGGATTTCTTTGACTTTAAACTTGTAAAGGAGGATTTGTGGACCTCTGATAAGCTTGCTGGGAGACAGGATTAGTGTCTACACAGTTGCTTAATGAGCAAGAAATTCAGAGAAGAGAAGCGGAGTGGGCAGGAGGACGTTCCTGTCAGGCCCCACTGCATGTGCAGTAGTGAAGGGTCCTGAGGCTTGGTGCCCTCTTTTCCCTAGGCAGTTCTGGACCCATGCTGATGTTTTCTTTCAGTCCTGTGTTTTAATGTCAGCCACTTTTGCTTGGCATTATTGCTGTATCTGTTAATAGATTTAGCCAATTAACTCGGCTTTCTGGGCCCAAGAGGTATCAGATTATTCTCTTTGTGTGTAGATTTGATTAGCTTAATTCCTAAGGGAAGATCAGATTTGCCTTGTTTACAAGCTTGTGCTCTTTCCTCCTAAATCACTGTAATTGAGGTGTGTCTAAAGAAAAGGCATGCTTTGTTTTTTAAGTTCTAAAACACTGAAGTGTTTATGATTTATTTGCATTGGTTTTAAAAATACCAAAAAGTTTCAGGACTTTGGTCACTTCAGGCCACTTCACTTTGCTGCCAGTGAACAGGTCTATAGGTTGGTTAAAAATTATCCCACATAATACAGACAAACAAAAGCAAATACTTTGTATCCTGCCTTTGTATACAAAACTCAGAATGGTGGTAGGTGGCATAGCAAACACATATTTCTAAAAACAGCCACAGTGGTCACTTGGGTGTCATGAATACTTGACCAGCTTCAGTATAGTTTGAACTGTGAACTCTCTAAAAGCTTCTTGTTTAGTGAACCATCTAAAGCACAAGCTGGCGAGTTGGTGTCACCTAGACATTTGATACCCTGCAAGTGTACATGTATGCCATTGGTAACTTCAGAGCTTGCAGGCAGTAACAATGCTTAACACCATTTTAACTGCGGATACACACATGCAGTTGGTGACTTTAAGACATAGTCATAGACTTTAGGCAGTAGCAACAATTAGCACTCTTAGATGAAGATATATACACTGCATTGGTAACTTTAGAACTTGTAGGTAGTGACAGTGGTTAGCACTTTTAAAGGAGCTCTGTAATGGTCTTCCAGTGCCTTTAGAAGGCTAAGAGGAAGGTAAACAAGCCAGAAGAGTTTCCTACTGTAAAATGTTTGGATAGATGTGCACCTTTGAGGGTAGTTCAGGGTACTCATAGCACCTGGCACATTTGATGCAAATTGCTGATTTCTAGAACACTTCTAGAAACTGCAGTGTGGTCATACTTAAATTACAAAGTTAAGGTGAACAGAAACTCCTTTTCAGAGGGCTCACTCTGGATTTACACGGAAACAGGTAATTGTTCTAGTTCTATACAGCTACTTCCCAGACCTTTCGACCCTGTCGTCATGGTTTTCAGCCTTGTCATCACTGTTGTCCTCAGGACATCTGTTTGCAGTGGTTTTGTCCTTGTCATACTTGTTTTCAATGTCACCTCCTTATTGTACGGCCGTGTTTTGCTGTCATTTGTATTGCTAACTCTTTGGTATGGATTGGAGATTGTATGTTTGTTCTGAGGTTGGAACCCTGAAAAGAACCGGAAGGAGCCAGGCGTGGTGATCTGGGGTCCTCAGGATCCTTCTTGTCTCTCTTTAGCAGGTTGGTCCTCAATACTTCACTGCTGAATCATCAAATTTGGATTGTTTTTCTAGGCATAGCCTTTTGCCTCTTAATAGTTTTTCTTAAAAACAGTAAATGGGGAATCTCTGGGTTTCTTTCTTTTTTTTTTTTTCTGTATTTCCTGCTTGTGTGGGGTCAAATTTCCACATTGACTCTATTCTTTGATATTCCTCCACCATATTTTTGAAGATGAATTTTATAGGTTGATAAAGATGACTGTAGGATAGTCATGTGAGTGTGGATTAAGCCATCATAAGTACAGATTTCTATGCCATTTCAGCCATTGTATCTATTCCATTAGTTTCTGCTGCTACCCTTCTCACCATATTGGTAAAGACTATTAGTAGTTTTTGAAGCTTAATATGCATGTAAATAACTTATACTGGAGCATATTTATGAAATATTGGTTATAAATTATTTTTTTGTGGAGGAATAGAACTTCTAGGTATGCTAGAATAATTACTGTTTAAGGAAGTTGTTTATGAATCCTTTTTAAAATGAATAATCATCCCATACCTTTTTCTTTGTATAAAAGTCATTCGCATATGTCAGAATTGTTTTAAAGAAGGTATGCCTGCAAGTTGATGCATGTGTCTAGAAAGAACAAAATTTTATTTCTGTTTGATGCAAAGAACAAGTTAAGATTTGGCAGTTGATGAGTGAGACACACCACATTATTTTAACTCCACCCCTTTTTGTCTGAATTTTAATTAGTTAATTATTTTATGTTACATCCAGGCCACAGTTTTCCCTCCTTCCCCTCCTCCTAGTCCTTCCCTTGCCCCCATTCACTCCTCCTCCCCCTCTCCTCAGAAAACAGGAGGCCTCCCATGGATATCAACCAGCCTTAGTTGCAGTCAGTTGCAGAGGCTAGAAGACACAGCCAAGTTAGGAGAAAGGGATCCAAAGACAGGCAACAGAGTCAGAGACAGCCCTTGTTCCTGCTGTTAGGAGTCCCACATGAAGACCAAGCTGCACAACTGTTCCATATGTGCAGAGGGCCTAGGTCTGTCCCATGCAGGCTCCCTGGTTGGTGGTTCAGTCTTTGTGAGCACCTATGGGCCCAGGTTAGTTGATTCCATAGGTTTTCTTGTGGTGTCCCCTGTATTGCAAAATACATTTAGTCCAACTTCAAAAGTCTCCATAGTCTATAGCAATCTCAACAATGTTCAAAGTCTGAACTTCAAAGTCTCTCCTGAAATTCATCCAATCACTTAACTGTAATCCCTAAAGCAAGACAGGAAATGAGCTGGGCAAACTCCGAACTCTGCATCTTCATGTCTGATGTCAATGTGGTCTTCAGATCTCCAATCCTTTCTCATCATTGTTGACTGCAACACACTTCTTTCTCCTGGGCTGGTTCCACTTCCTGTTAGCAGCTTTCCTCAGCAGATCCTCCATGGCTCTGGCGTATCAAACATCTTGGGATTTCCAAGGTAACTTCAACGTTACGGCTTCTTATTCCACTCTGGGCTCCTCTAAAGTGCTTGGGTGGTATCTCCAGCTCTGTCCTCCTTAGCACTCTAGGCTCTAGTTGACTCCACTGCTGCTGCTCTTGGTGATCATCTATGGTACTGGTATCTCCAGTACGCTGGGGTCTTCCATTGAAACTAAGCTTCACCAGGATCTCATAAGTTCTATTCATGGTGTCAAGCCTCAGCTTCTTTGCATGACCCCTTGAGTCCTGGGCCATCATTGCAACTGAGGCTGCACCTTCACCAGTGGCCTTCCCTTACCTCACAGTGCCAACCCTCAGCTGTTCTTCATGACCCCTTCATGCCTTCAAAACCAGCACCATCTGGGTGACTCTTAAACATTACCAAGTCTAGCTACAGCACAAGGTACAACCTTGGCTGTCTCTGAACACAGCTTCTTTGTGCTCTCAGAAAACACTTCCCAGAAGATTTCACCTCAGTGATGCTGGCCTCTTCTTAATCACTGCTAATTTCTTAGCTCCAGCTAACCAGCATCCGTTGTCCCAATAGTCCCTTCTATTCTGGACTCTAAAGCCAGAGTCTCATAGCTGAAGCTGCCAAGTTCTGCTGCTTGCTGGGCCTGGAACATGGCCCATTATTCTATTACGTTATCACCACCCTTCCGTTTTCCAATTTCTTTACTGCCTAAGCTTGCCTGTACTGGAACTTGCTCTGTAGATTGAACTCAATAGATCTGCGTGACTCTGTCTCCTAATGCTGGGATCATAGGCATGTACCACCACTCCTGGACTTAAGCTTTTCCCTACTTGGAACTTGCTCTATACCAGATTGGTCTTGAACTCAGAGATCTGCTTGCTCTGTGTCTTGGTATTAAAGTCTGTAACCACTATGCTTGGACGTAAGCTTAGCTGGGAGGGATCTTGCCCTAAAGTCACCACTCTCTTATCTCCTTAAACATAGGATTCAAGTCCATTTCACATCCTGGTGCCCCTTGAATCATACATTTTATACTTTTTCTTTTTAAGCTTGCTACGCTTTTTTCAAAAAGCTCTTTATGAGAATAATCCAGAGGACAAAGTTTGTGCTGGCATTTCTGAGATTTCCTTTGTCGGTGCAATTAATCAAAACTTTTTAACCTTAGCTTCAGGCTGACTCTTTGGACAATGGCAAAAAGCAGCCACATTCTTCACTAAAATATCACAGGAACAGTCTCTCGCTACTGAAAATTCTCCTCTGAAACCCCTAGAGACAAGCTTCTACAGTTCAAATCACCCTCAGCAACAAAGTCTTCCATATTTCTACTAGGATAACCCATAAAGCCCTACTTAAAACATTCCACTACTTTCCAAATTCAAAGTCCCAAAATCCATATATTTCCAAACAAAAGCATGGTCAGACTTATCATAGTAATATCCCAGTCCCTGCTACCAACTTCTATCTTAGGGTTTCACTGCTGTGAGCAATACCATGACCAAGGTAACTCTTATAAGGATATCATTTAATTGGGGCTGGCTTACAGGTTCAGAGGTTCAATATAATATCTAGGCAGGCATGGTGCAGGAAGTGCTGAGAGTTCTACATCTTGATCTGAAGGCTGCTAGGAGAAGACTGGCTTCCAGGCAGCTAGGACTAGGGTCTTAAAGTCCAAGCCCGCAGTGTCATCCTCCAACAAAGCCACACCTCCAAATAGTGCCATTCCCTGGGCCAAGCATATTCAAACCACCATAGTGTTTATCAGCTGTAGGAGTTCTCTGGTTAGAATTTTTGGGGTTAGTTATAACATATCTGAGAACAGTGGTACTTTGACTTCTTCCATTCCAATTTGTATCCCCTTAGTCTTCCTTAGTTGTCTTATTGTTCTAGCTAAGACTCCAAGAACTAACTATTTTGAATAGATATGGTGGAAATAGACAAGCTTGTCTTGTTACTCATTTTAGTGGAATTGCTCTTAAGTTTCTCTCCATTAATTTGATGTTGGCTATAAACTTGCTGTATATTGCCTTTAGTATGTTTAGGTATGTGACTTATATCCCTGATTTTGCTAAGACTTTTATCATGAAGGGGTGTTAGAGTCTTTCAAAGGCTTTTTTTGCATCTAATGAGATGAACATGTGTTTTCCTTTCAGTTTGTTCATATTGTGGATTACATTAATAGATTTTTGTATGTTGAACCATCTCTGCATCTTTAGGATGAAGCCCACTTGATCATGGTGGATGATCTTTTTGATGTGTTCTTGGATTTTGTTTGCAAGTGTTCGATTGAATGTTTTTTGCATTAGTGTTTATAAGGGAAATTGGTTTGAAATATTTTTTTTGTTGTTGTTGAGTCTTTGTATGGTTTAGGTATCTGAGTGACTGTGGTGTCATCAAAATGAATTTGACAATGTTTCTTCTGTTTTTATTTTGTGGAATAATTTGAGGAGTATCGGTATTAGCTTTTCTTTGAAAGTCAGGTAGAATTTTGTGCTAAAACCATCTGACACTGGGCTTTTTGTTGGTTGGGAGACTTTTAATGACTACTTTTGTTTCCTTAGGAGTTATTAGGTCTATTTAAATTATTTATCTGACCTTGATTTAACTTTGGTCAAATGGTATCTATTGAGAAAATTGTCTATTTCTTTTAGATTTTCCAATTTTTAGTTTTCCAATTAGGTTTTTGAAGTATGCCCTAATGAGTCTTTAGGTTTCATCAGTGTCTGTCATTATGTCTTCCTTTTTATTTCTGGTTTTGTTAATTTGGATATTTTCTGTCTGTCTTTTAGTTAGTTTGATTAAAGGTTTTATCTATCTTGTTGATTTTCTCAAAGAACCAACTCTTGGTTTCTTTGATTCTTTGTATTGTTCTCTTTGTTTTATCGATTTCAACCCTTAATGTCTGTTAGTTTCATTATTTTCTGCTCACTCTACTTCTTGGGTGTGTTTGGTTCTTTTTGTTCTAGAGCTTTCAAGTGTGCTGTTAAGTCCTTAGGATTAGATCACACTAATTTCTCCAATGAAGGGACTCGGCGTTATAATCTTTCATTGTAGCACTGCTTTCCTCGTCCCTCATGAACATACAATGTTGTGCATTTATTTTCATTACATTCTAGAAAGTCTCTAATTTCTTCCTTGACCCAGTGGTCTTTGAGTAGAGTTGTTCAGTTTCCATGAGCTGTAGGCTTTTGTGTTGTTCTTGAGTCCAGCTTTAATCCATGGTGGTTTAATACATTACAGGGCGTTATTTCAGTTTTCTTGTGTCGGTTGAGACTTGCTTTGTGCTTTACTATACATGGTTAATTTTGGAGAAGGTTCCATGAGTCTCTGAGAAGGAGGTATATTCTTTTGTGTTTGGGTGAAATTTTCTGTAGATGTGGTAGGTTCATTTGAATCACGATGTCTGTTAGTTCCATTATTTCTCTGTTTAGTTTCTGTCTGGATGACCTGTTTATTGGTGAGAGTGGGGTGTTGCAGTCCCCCACTATTAATGTGTGAGGTTTTACATGTAACTTAAACTTTAGTGATGTTGCTTTTATACACGTTGGTGCTCTTCTATCTGGGGCATAAATACTCAGAATTGAAATCTTGGTGGATTTTCCTTTGGTGAATATGAATTGTTTGTCCCCATCTCTTTGACGCTTTGTCACCAGGATCTGGTGGTTCTGTGAGGACAAGAATAGTGCTTTGCTTTGTCTACTTTGAAATAACCTCCCACATAGTGTTCAGCAGCCTATTCTTCCCTTAGGACAGTGGTCCTCAGCCTTCCTGATGCTGCGACCCTTTAATACAGTTCCTCATCATGGTGGCCCCAATCATAACGTTATTTTTGTTGCTACTTCCTAACTGTAAATTCTACCACAGTTATGAATCCTAATATAAATATCTGATATGCAGGATATGTGCAATCCTAATGAAAGGGTTGTTTATCCCTCAAGGGTTCTTGGGCCACAAGTTGAGAACCACTGCCTTAGGAGAAAAGTCAGTGACCATACTGATGTCGAAGTTGCACAAAGTTTAACCAGTCAAGTGTATTTACTATCGTGTTTATAAAAATTGGGAACTCATATCAAGGCTTAACTTCTTAAATGGTACTTGATAAGATATGAGAATGCTTGGTCATTGTTTAGTGTCTTGCTATGTGCCAGTTGTTGTATGTTAGGTAGCACGGGGGCCTGGAGAGACGGCTTAGTGGTTAAGAGCATTGGTTTCCCTTCCAGAAAATCCAGGTTTGATTCTCAGCACCCACATGGTGGTTGCAAGCATCTGTAGCTCCAGTTCTAAGGGATATAATGTTGCTTCTGATTCTTTCAAGGCACCAGAAATACAGATGGTTCACACACACACACACACACACACACACACACACACACACACACACACAGGCAAACCATTCATACACATAAAATAAAATAAACCTGATTAAAAAATGACCTGCTACCAGAGACCTGAGATTTCTAATTATTCAGAACAAGTTTGAGTAGTAGAATATTCTTTTTTTGTTTGTTTGTTTGTTTAATGTAGTATTTTAAGTACCTGATGCAAGGAGAAATAAGTATTTAGAGCAATATGGAGGAAACCTGAAACTGAGTGCTGGCCATGTGGTTTCCTTGTGCTGCGGTCAACACCAATTTCTTCAGGACACAGAGAGATGGGACTTTCCCACAGGTTACACGGAATTTAACAATTGCTTTGAAGTGGTTTATAACTGTAGTTAGCTATTTATATTTGAACCTGAGGCTAAACTAATAGCTCTAGGTATGTAGTTTTTAAATTATGTGTAATTTTACAACCTTCCACTTGGTGGCAGAAAATCCTTATTTATAGGAAGACTACAGCCCAAAGTCAGAAAACTTTTTGTTTTTAAGTTCCAGTATTCATGAATTATTTAAGCTAGGTATACTGTCATCCTATATATCTTATGTGCATACTGAGTTTAAAGTAAAGTTGTTCGTCTTATGTTTTCTATGAAGTTTTAATCCATTTTGAATGGTTCATTGAGTATTTTTGAATAGGATTTATGTAATTGTGTTTTCTTAGGTTAGGAGAAATTGAGAAGAGTTACTTATTATCTCCAATGTAAAAACTAATGTGTGAAATGATTGTATTTAAAAAATTAATAATTGGTTCATTATGATCTTTTGTATTGTTATTAGATTTTTTTTTGCCTTCTTTCTCTTGCACCGTTTTTAAAGTTTTCTCTATATTTTCCCATTCTTAACTAAAGAAATTAATTCATTCAGTATATTCTGTGTTAATGCCCATATGTGTAAGGTACCATCCTATGTACTGATGACTGCAGGTAGTAGCAAGGAAATAAACAACAACAAAACCAAGAAAGACTGGCAGAATTGCTCAGTACACCAAGGTGCCTGTGGTCAGACTGTATTTGATATTGGATCCACAAGAGGGCAGGTGTGAACCAGTTCCTGAGAGTTGTTCTTTGGCCTCCACATGCCCAACATGTACATACACACCACAATTAATTAATAAGAGATTAACTAAACAAAATACAAGAAAAGCAAACCCTAACATGATAGGGGTTTTGGTTTATTTGCTTTTCAGTTATTTGTATGTGTCTGTGTGCATGAGTGTGATGAGTGTGCAGGTACCTTTGGAGTATGAGAAGAGGATGTCAGAGCTCCTGCAGCTGGAAGTGCAGGAAGTTGTAAGCTGCCTGGCATGGGTGCTGGAGACTGGAGAGCAGTTAGAGCCCTCAATCCCTGAAACACCTTTCAGCCTTTCCAGTCATACACACCAAGTTAATGTATTTCAGTTAATGTTTGTCATGTTTCTAGAAGAAAATATATTGTCTGTGACCTTTTTAAGAGCATATAACTTTTACATGGGTAGAACAGACTGTTGGGGATAACAGAGTGAGGGGGTAAGAGTGGTATGATGACTTAAAATGTCAAGTTAGAGATTTAGAAAACTTCTGAAAAACGTCAAACTTTTTTTTCTCTGTGTTTTTGAATAGTAGATGGTAATGACTTACAGTATAAAAAGACATTGGTTACTTTCAGTCAGTAACATTTTGACATTTTTCAGTGAGCTTAATGTTTTCCTTTTTTAAAAAAGCAGTATTTGTATTTTTATTCTTTGAGAATTTTATATTATGTATTTTGAACATATTCACCCACTGCCTACCATCCAGTGTTATTGCTCTGAAGAACCATCAAAACTAATGCAATACTTATATAAGAATGGATGTGACTGGGGCTTGTTCCAAGTTCCAGAGGTTTAATCCATTGTCATTATGGTGGGAGCTAGGTGGCATGTGGGCGGATACTTCTGGAGAAGTAGCTGAAAGCTACATGCTGATCTGGAGATAGAGAGACTCTACTTGCTGTGAGCTTTTGAAACCTCAAAGCTCAGCCCCAGTGACACAATTCTTCCAACAAGGCCACACCTCCTGATCCTTTCAATATTCCTGGTGACCAAGCATTCGGATCTATAAGCCTATGGGAGCCATTGTCACTGAAATCACCACAGCCCCTACCTGCTGTCCTAACTGTCCCCTTCACCCTCCTGCCATCTCTTCTCCCCTTTCTATCATGTTTGTGCATAATTTGTGCGTGTAGGGAATGAAAGAAGTACAAAGGCACCATCTCCCTACATGTTCAAAATACCAATCAATTGACTTAGAAAACCGGGCTTCATAGTTAGAACTGGAATATAATTATCTAGAATGGGTGTTGCTGTGAACATAAGTTTTCAAGTTATTAAAACATGTCTGGGTACTTAATGACAAAAAAAGATATGATTACATGACCATTGCAAAAAGAACATAAAGTAACTAGTCATATGCCACACCCCTGTACTTTTAGCTGTTCATATCTCTAAACCTTTTTCTTTTTTCCCTAAAGAATATACATATGGTTTTATTTTTAAAAAATCTCTTAAAATTGCCTGCAGTCTTTTTTGAAGGTGCATTTTGTGAAAATCAACCTCCATGTAGATCAGCATGTAACTCCATGCTGAGTTAGGCAGAGAATCTCAGAGCAAATTCTGCACAATAGAAGATGCTCTTATATTCGCATCTTCGGTGTGTTTGGTGTGTTTAAGTGCATTAAATATTTAAACCTAAATGCTCTATCTTTTTGTCCCCAGTTGGGTGAGCTTTCTTTCGAAGTTTGGTGAAACCATTTGTCCCATCGTTGTCCCTGTTTGGATTATTATGAATGCTTTGGCATCAGTATGAACATGTCCCATTTTAAACAGGAGATCCCTGTGCCCCGTAATAGCACTCCAAGCCTGATGCTCACAGAGTTTTTCAAGATGAAACCTCATAGACTGCGCTTTCATGACAGATGGTTCCTTGGTCATGACTTTCAGTGTCCAGTTTACAAGCTACCTCTTAAACACTGTTGAAATCACCAGCTTTTGTTCCTTTATTTGATCAATACTTTGACTTACGGTGACTGACTTGAACAAAATGCAACTAAAATTTAGGGTGCTAGATTACAAAAAGCCCAGTCTTGTTGTAGATCATTTAGTTGATTCACACATGAATTGTGTAGATACTGTAGGATCTACCATCGTGATGAAGAGCTGACACCCCACGGCAGTCTTACTGCAAGATCTTGTCAGATTACTTGTGCTGTAATAGAGGGCAGATTTTTAGGAAAGTGTCAGTTTGACAACAGATTGTTTGGGCTGTGACAGTTTGGGCACAGTATGAATTATACATATGCTGCAACTCAGATGACATACATTCCTCTCTAAATGCTCTCAGTTTAGTAGAAACATTGTTACCTCCTTTGACATTCTGCTTTAAATGTGTATTAGTGTTATCACTTTAAAACCAAATAATGTGTCTTCACAACTGAATCTGTAAAAACTGAATTTACATTAAGAGTACTGTTTGTAGTAGCCTTACTACAATTCCATGAATTTGACAAATTAAGATATTATTAGAGCTAATTAATTGGCTTTTTATTTAAAGCATTTTGTAGTACTGATACAATATATTATTTAAATGTTTGCCAAGTGGTTCTTTTTGCTATCAATTTAACAATTTTTGATTCATCTTTTTATATGTGCACAAAAAAATCTAGGATAAAAATGAGTGAAGTTAACTTAGATGACAAGTTGTAAGTTGATATGATTTTTAAAAGATGTTTCCCACTGTACTAGGAGTGTACTATTTGTACCTGTTTAGTGATCATTTAGATTGCAGCAATCCATTCTTCAGGGAAGGTCCTTAAACTGGAAGGGAAACAATTCAAAATAGCTTCAGGAAGTCCCTGAAACTGACCAGATTCACTAGGCTACTCTACTTACTGCCATAAAAGCCAAGAGTTCCTGCCTCAGGCAAAGTTAAGTTGAGCCCAGATAAGACTCTCATAGGAGAAAAGCTCCAAAGACTCTCAGATAAGCAAAGCTGCCTGGAAGAAGCAGAAACAAGCAGAGCTGCTTGGAAAAGATTGATATTAACTGAGGCACCTAAAAAGAGCACTCTTCAACTGGCTGATCTACCTGCAGGCTGTGCAGTGTGTTCCAGGTTCCCAGCTTTTTAAAGCTTTTGCACCCTTGCTTGGGTACACTTTGGTGATGCAGCTTCTCTTTTGTCAAAATGTAAAATATGTACAGCAAATTGAGTATTCGGAAAGTAAGTACAACAAACACTTTGTTTCTAATAAGTAATCTTCTGTAAGTAATCCCTCACCCATATTCCTGTAAGTAACCCCAATAAAACTCATTAATTTACCAAGCTGGACTTCCCTGGTATGTGCACTTTGGGTCCGTCTTAGGTTGTGTATGAGTAGCTGAGAATGTTGTATCACCCCAGGAAATACTTTGCCACAGAACAGTAGCTATACATGATGAGTATGTATAGCTTTAAAATAATTCCAAATTACCTTCAAAGTAAATATTGATGCTTAGTAGATATGTGTATATTCATTTGTATGTGACCAGTGATTTTTCAGTATATTGTATATTTATCATGTAATTGTTTATTAACAGATTTTATATTTTTCATTCAAGAGAAACATTTTTTGTTAGCTCATTATGAGTGCCAAGGGAATTACAAAATTAGAAGCATAATCAAACAATAAGTAAATAGTTAACAGTTTTGCATCATATATAAAAATGACAAAATTATTGTCCTAGGAACAAAGTGTTTGTTGTACTTATTTTCTGCATACTCAATTTGTGGTACATATTTTATGTGTACCTAGCCTGTACTTTCCCATACTTCCATGCGATGCACTTACTGGCTGCTTTGTATGTTTTATAGGCCAAAACATATTATAGCATAAATGCCTAAAACAGTGGTTTTCAATCTGTGGGCTGTAATCCCTGGTTGGGGGTGGGGGGGAGTGACCCTTTCACAGGGGACACCTAAGACCATTTGAAAACATAGATGTTTATTTTGTGATTTATAACAGTAGTAAAACTATAATTCTAAAGTAGCATCAGAATAATTTTATGGTTACGGCATCACCACACATGAAGAACTATATTAAAATGTTGTAGCATTAAGAAGGTTGAGAACCAGTGTTCTAGAGTCTCAAGGGCATGGTTCTGGAATTACCTCAGCCTTGGCAGGACCTTAAGGTTTGTGAAATCCCAGTAATGGAAATATGCTGGTGCAGCTGAGGGGAGCATATCTTGAGACAGTAACTGATTTTAAAAATGGGGTTAGTATAGGAAAATGAAGCTTCCTCTTAATTTTAACACTCAATATTAAACACAAATATATTGTATGATGTGAATAATTCTATCAACACTTGATAACAGTAATTTTCTTAGAGATATGTGTTATGGTTTACACGTAAAGTCCCTTTTTTTTTTTTTTTTTTTTTTTTTTTTTTGGTATGTGGTACTGTGTATTGGACCCAAGGCATCTTGTATGCTCACCCATGTCTTGTTTCTGGTTTCCATGGGAATGCTTTGAGTTTTGCTTGATTATTATTATTATTATCATGATGATGATGATGATGATGTTGGCTGTACCTTTATTGTATATAGATCTGTCTTCTTAATAATTCTAAATTCCATCAAGTTGAAAATGAAGATTAATCACATAAGGATGTTGTTTGCTGTGACAACATTAAATATGATGAGTGTGTTTTTATACACACTGGCCATCTGCATGTTTTCTTTTGTGAAATGTTTTTCGTCTCTTTTTCCCAGATTGTATTTTGCCGTTCAGAGGTTCTACATTTTGAATTTCAGTCCTGTTGTATATGTGGCTTGTATTGTCTTCTCAGTGTTTTATTCATCCTCCCTTAAAAGGAGTCTTTTTAGAGCGAGTGTTGGTTTTGGTGATCTGGCTTATCAGGCTTTTCATTTATGGGTCAGGCTTTTGGTGTCAAGTTATCAGTGTCCCATCTGCCTTGAAGATGTGCTGCTGTTCTTTCCTGATGGCTCTATAGCTTACGTTTTATGCAGTTCATTTTCAGTTAATTTGCGTGTAGTTTAGGGTCTAAGTTCAAGGTTTTTTGCTTTACTCCTCCAGGTGTCCAGTTACTTCAGTCTTCCTTGTTGAGAAGGCTGTTTCTCTTACACTGAATTGTTTTTGTAATTTAGTAGAAAGTTTAGTCAAATTAAGACAAAACAAAATTAATCATAATCCCCAATTTGTCTCAGTGATCATGTGTTAAATACTCAGTAGTCACGTGGGCTATGGGCACTGCCGTGGACCATGGAGCTTGTAATGCCTCTATGAACTGGTCCCTGTCTTCACGCCCACCCCGTATGTTTTAATTTTAGATTAAGTTTTTAGGCTAGCATATGTTCAGCAGTGTTTTATTATGATACTTCCTATGTGCCATTTAGCTTAGCTATCGTTTGTCCCCTCCCTGGCTCCCCATCCCAGTCCAGGCCCTCCACCTGCCTCTTGAAGATTCCCTTTATTTCCCTTCCTGACTTCCTTAGACTTAGGTTAGATGGCACTTTGTTCTGGAGACATTTTCTGCTCTGTGTCTCATCTCAGCCGAAGAGTTCCCATGGAACTGTGTGTTCATTTCTATTTACGGCAATTATTATATACTCATTCTTTTTCATTATTCCTTGGTGGTAATTACTTTCTCCCCTTGTCTGCTGCACCACTAAATTATAAGCTGCTTTGAACTAGAAGTTATGAGATAATTTTGTATCCCTCGTTCTGACATTGAGAATACACACAGCAAAGAATTGTTGTTTATGGACAATAGCACCCTTCTCTTTGTTTTTATGGTGACTATTATTTTCAGAGTTATGATCTCCATACTTTTGAAGCATATATCATTTGTGTGAACTTTTATTGTTTTATAAATTCTGAAATATCAAAGATCAATATCCTCTCTAGGGAAGTTATTGACAATAGTGAACATAAATTTGCTTCCAAATGTTTTTGAATGGGTTGAGGTTCTTTTCCCTCTTTTTTAAAAAATTATTTTATTTATTTACATTTCAAATGTTCCTGTCATTTCAAGTCCTTCCTCCAGGTTCTTCACTCCATCCTCCCTTTCCTTTAGCTCTGAGAGGGTGCTCACCCACCTACCTCCATCTTTCCTTGGGGCATTAACTCTCTACAGGATTAGGCACTTCCTCTCCCATTGAGGCTAATCCTCTGCTACATAAGTGCCAGGGGCCATAGACTAGCCCATGTATGCTTTTTGGTTGGTAGCTTAGTCTCTGGGAACTCTGAGGGGTCCAAGTTCGTTGACACTTGTTTTTCCTATGTGGTTATCATATCCTTCAGCTCTTTTAATCCTTCCCCTAACTCTTCCATAAGGGTCCCAGACCTCAGTACAATAGTTAATTGTAACTATTTGCATCTGTCTCAGTCAGCTGCTGGTAGAGCCTCTCAGAGGACAGCTATGCTAGGATTCTGTCTGCAAGCCCATGATGACATCAGTAATAGTGTCAGGATTTGGTGCCTACCCACGGGTTGGATCCCAAGTTGGGCTGGTCTCTGGATGGCCTTTCCTTCAGTCTTTGTTCCATTTTTGTCCCTGTATTTTTTTTAGACAGGAACGATTCTGGGTCAAAAAATTTGAAGGTAGGTAGGTGACTCCGTCTCTTTACTGGGGGCCCTGTCTACCGGAGGGGGTTTCATCTCCCCACTGTTGAGAATTTCTGCTAAGGT
This sequence comes from Rhabdomys pumilio, assembly GCA_030674055.1. Classification (NCBI taxonomy): domain Eukaryota; kingdom Metazoa; phylum Chordata; class Mammalia; order Rodentia; family Muridae; genus Rhabdomys; species Rhabdomys pumilio. Next base: position 17,619,221 of record JANHMN010000016.1, read on the forward strand.
CATCACCATTGAGTCTTAGGAGCCTCTTATATCTCAAGTCTCTGAGACTTTCTAGAGGTCCCAGATCCCACCCCACAGCTGAATATTTCCATTCATTCTCCTGGCCTTCTGGAGTTCTCTCCTGTCTTCACCCATATTTGATCCTGCTTCCCATTTCCTCTCCCCCCTCACCCTCCCACCCAGGTTGCTCTCTCCTTCTGCCTCCTGTGATTATTTTGTTCCTCCTTCTAACTGGGATTGAAGCATTCTCATTTGTTAAACTTCATACAGTCTGTATCATGGGTATTCTGTACTTTTTGGCTAATATCCACTTATCAATGAGTATATAGCATGTGTTTCCTTTTGGGTCTGTATTACCTGGCTCACAATGATATTTTCTATTTCCATCCATTTGCCTGAAAAATTGCATGATGTCCTCATTTTTAATAGCTGAATTGTGTAAGTGAACCACATTTTCTGTATTCATTCTTCACTTGAGATTGTTCCCAGCTTCTGGCTATTACAAATAAGATTGCTATGAACATAGTAGAGCCCATATTCTTGTGGTTTAGTGAGGCATCTTTTGGGTATATGCCCAAGAGTGGTATTGCTGGGTCTTCAGGTAGAACTATTTCTAATTTTCTGAGGAACTGCCAGATTGATTTCCAGATTGGTTGTGCCAGTTTGCAATCCCACCAGCAGTGGAGGAGTGTTCCTCTTTCTTCACATCCTCACCAGTATCTGTCACTTGAGTTTTTGATTTTAGTCATTCTGATTGTTGTGAGGTGGAATCTCAGGGTCTGTTTGATTTCGTCAGTGACTAAGAATGTTGACCATTTTTTAAATGTTTCTCAGCCATTCGAGATTTCTTTGTTGAGAATTCTCTGTTCAGCTCTGTACCCCATTTTATAATTGGGTTGTTTGGTTTCTTTTGGAATTTAACTTCTTGAGTTCTTTATATATTTTGGATGTTAGCCCTCTAACAAATGTAGTTAATGGGCTAGCGAAGATCTTGTCTTAATTTGTAAGCTGCAGTTGCTGCTTTTGTCCTATTGACAGTCTCCTTGCCTTACAACAGCTTTGCAGTTTCATGAGGTCTCACTTGTCAATTGGTGATATTTGAGCCTAAGCCATTGGTGTTCTGTTCAGGAAATTTTCCCCTCTGCCAATGTATTTGAGTTTATTTCCCACTTTCTCTTCTATTAGATTCAGTGTATTGGGTTTTATATCCTTGATCCACTTGCTTTGTTCAGTGTGATAAATATGGATACATTTGCATTTTTCTATATGCAAACATACAGTTAGACCAGTGCCATTTTTTGAAGATGCTCCCCCCCCCCACCTTTGGTCCACTGAATGGTTTTGGCTCCTTTTTTTTTTTTTTTTAGATTAAGTGTCCATAGGTATATGGGTTTATTTCTGGGTCTATCATTTTATTTCCATTATTAACTTGTTTGTCTCTATACCAGTACCATATGGCTTTTAATTACTATAGCTCTGTAGTACAACTTGAGGTCAGGAATGGTGATTTTCCCAGAAGTTCTTTTACTGTTGAGAATTGTTTTGGCTATCTTAGCTATCCTGGGTTTTTTGATTTGCCATATGAAGTTGAGAATTGCTCTTTCCATGTCTGTGATGAATTGTGTTGGAATTTTGATGTGGATTGCATTGAATGTGTAGATTGCTTTTGGTAAGATGGTCATTTTTACTATGATAATCCTACCAATCCATGAGCATGAGAGATCTTTTCATCTTTTGAGGTCTTCAAATTTTTTTTCGGAGACTTGAAGTTCTTATCATATAGATCTTTCATGTACTTGGTTAGAGATATACCAAGATGTTTTATATTATTTGTGGCTATTGTGAATTTCTTTCTCAGCTGGTTTAACATTTGTAGAAAGGTAGGCTACTGATTTGCTTGAGTTAATTTTATATCCAGCCACTTTGCTGAAGTTGTTTATCATCTATAGGAGTCCTCTGGTAGAATTTTGGGTGACTCTTGTATACTATGATATCATCCACAAATAGTGATAGCTTGATTTCATCCTTTCCAATTTGTATCCCTTTGATTTTCTTTTGTCATCTAATTTCTCTAGCTAGAACTTCAAGGACTATATTAGATAGGGAAAAGGTGGGCAGTCTTGTCTTGTCCCTGATTTTAGTGGGATTACTTCAAGTTTTCTCCCCATTTAATTTGATATTGACTGTTGGTTTGCTGTATATTGCTTTTTGTGTTTACGTATGTGCCATGAATTCCTGATCTCTCCAAGACTTTTAACATGAAGGGTTGTTGGATTTTGTCAAAGGCTTATTCAGCATCTAATGAGATGATCTTTGATTTTTTTTTCTTTGTGTTTGCTTATACAGTGGATTATGTTGATGAATTTCCTTATATTGGACCATCCCTGCATCCCGGGGATGAAGCCTACTTGATCCTGGTGAATGATCCTTTTGATGTGCTCTTGGATTCTGTTTTTGAGAACTTTATTGACTATTTTTGCATCCAAGTTCATAAGTGAAATTGATCTCACATTCTCTTTTTTTGTTTGGTCTTTGTGTGGTTTAGGTATGAGTAACTGTGGCTTTATAGAATGAATTAGGTAGTGTTCCTTCTGTTTCTGTTTTGTGGAATAATTTGAGGAGTATTGGTATTAGCTGCTCTTTGAAGGTCTGGTAGAATTCTGCACTAAAGCCATATGGCCATGGGGTTTTTTTGTTTTGTTTTTGTTTTTGTTTTTTTTTGATTGTGATATTTTTAATGACTGTTGCTATTTGCTTAGGGGTTATGAGACTTAGATAGATAGTTTACCTGATCTTAATTTAACTTTGGTATGTAGTATCTGTCTAGAAAAACCATCCATTTCATCTAGATTTTCCAGTTTTGTGGAGTATAGGCTTTTGTAGTAAGATAATGATGATTTTTTTTTTAAATTTTCTCAGTTTCTGTTGTTATATATCCTTTTTCATTTCTGATTTTGTTAATTTGGATACTGTCTCTGTGACTTTTAGTAAGTTTGGCTAGAGGCTTATCTATCTTGTTGATTTTCTCATAGAACCAGCTCTTGGTTTTGTTGATTCTTTGTATTGTTTTCTTTGTTTCTAATTGGTTGATTTCAGTCCTAAGTTTGGCTGTTTCCTGCTTTCTGTCCCTCTTGGGTGTTTTGCTTATTTTTGTTTTATAGCTTTCAGGTGTGCTCTTAAGTTGCTAGTATAGGATCTCTCCAATTATGAAGGCACTTAGTGCTATGAATTTTCGTTTTAACACTTTTCATTGTGTCCTATAAGTTTGGGAATGCTGTGCCTCTTTTTTAATCATTGAATTCTAGAAAATCTTTGTTTTCTTTCTTTATTTCTTCCTTCATCAAGTTATCATTCAGTACAGAGTTGTTCAGTTTCCATCAGTATGTAGGCTTTCTGTTGGTTTTGTTGTTATTGAAGTTCAGCCTTAGTGTAGGCTGATCTGATAAAATGTATGGGATTATTTCAATTTTTTTTGTATCATTGAGGTTTTTTTTTTTTGTTCCTGATTATATGGTCAATTTTAGAGAACATTCCATCAGGTGCTGAGAAGAAGATATATTATTTTGTTTGAGGGATGTGTGAAATATTCTGTATGTATCTGTTAAATCCATTTGGTTTATAACTTCTGTTAGTTTTATTATGTCACTGTTTAGTTTCTGTTTCATTGACCTGTCTAATGTTGAGAGTAGAGTATTGAAGTCCCCCACTATTATTGTATGAGGTTTAATTTATGTTTTGAACTTTAGTAAAGTTTCTTTAAAGAATGTGGGTACCCTTGCATTTGAGGCATAGATTTTCAGAACTGAGACTTCATCTTGGTGGATTTTCCTTTGATGAATATGAAGTGTCCTACCCAATCTCTTTTGATTTATTTTTGTTGGATGTCTATTTTACTGGATATTAGAATGGCAGCTGCAGTTTGTTTCTTGGGATTGTTTGCTTGGAAAACTTTTTTTCAGTTCTTTACTAGGGGTTAGTCTCTGTCTTTGTTGCTGAAATGTTTTTCTTGTATACAGCAGAATGATGGATCCTGTTTTTATATTCAGTCTGTTAGCCTGTCTCTTTTTACTGGGGAATTGAGTTCATTGATGTTGAGGGATGTTAAAGAGCAATGATTGTTAGTTCCTGTTATTTTTATTGTTAGAGGTGGTATATTGTGTGTTTCTCTTACTTTGGGTTTGTTGTGAGATGATTAATTTCTGGTGTTTTCTTGGGTGTTATTACCCTTGTGTTGGAATTTTGCTTCTAGAATTCTCTGTAGGGCTGGGTTGGTAGATAGATGCTGTTTAAATGTGGTTTTGTGATGGAATATCTTGGTTTCTCCATCTATAGTGGTTGAGAGTTTAGCTGGGTATGGTAGCCTGGGCTGGCATCTGTAGTTTCTTAGGGTCTATATGACACCTGTCCAAGATCTTCTGGCTTTTTGCATCTTTCTTGAGAAATGTGACGTAATTCTGATATGTTATTTATATTTTACTTGGCCTTTTTCCCTTACAGTTTTTAATATTCTTTCTCTGTTCTGTATATTTAGTGTTTTGATTATTATTTGGCATGAGGATTTTCTTTTCTGGTCCAATCTATTTGTTGTTCTGTAGGCTTCTTGTACATTTATGGCCATCTCTTTCCTTAGGTTAGGGAAGTTTTCATCTATGATTTGGTTAAGATGTTTTTCTGGCCCTTTGAATTAGGTATCTTTGTCCTCTTCTTCTCTTCCTATTATTTTTAGGTTTGGTCTTTTTATTGTGTCTCAAATTTCCTATATGCTTTGGGCTAGGAGCTTTTTACCCTTTGTATTTTCTTTGACCAATGTGTAGATATCTTCTATAGTATCTTCTAGTCCTGAGATTTTACGATCTCTTGTATTCTGATGGTGATGCTTTCCTAGGTTTTCCATCTCCAGGGTTGCCTCCATTTGTGATTTCTTTTTTGTTTCTATTTCCATTTTTAGGTTTTAGACCATTTTTTTTCAGTCCTTTCCCCTGTTTGATTGTAAATTCCTGTGTTTCTTTAAGGGATTTATTTGTTTCCTCTTTAAAGCTTTCTACCTATTTGCCTGTGTTTTCCTATATTTCTTTACAAGAGTTATTTATATCCTGCTTAAAGGCCTCTATTATCTTCATGAGATGGAATTTTAGGTCGTAATCTTGGTCTTTGGGTATGTTAGGGTATCCAGGGCTTGCTCTGGTAGGAGAAGTGGGATCTGATGGTGCCAAATTACATTGGCCTCTCTTGCTTATGTTTTTGCAATTGCCTTTTGCCATCTGGTTATCTCTGGTGTTAACTGACCTAGGTGTCTCAGACTAGAGCATGCCTCTTTGGAGGCAGGTGCAGCTGTGTGACCTGGGTTAGACCAGGCATCCTGTATCCCCGTGTCTTTGTGTCCCTTGTTAGGGAAGACCTCCTGGCAGACAGACTGGGTTTGAGGTCCAGGGACAGGTGTGGTGATCTGTGTTCCTGATTATAACAGACCTCCTGGGAGTCAGGCTATGGGATAGGGGGCAGGCATGCTGGTCTGCCACAGGTTCAGGTGGAGGTGCAGACTGGAAAGGGATGATGCTTGAGCAGGGTGGGGTAGATCCCATGTTTGCTGGGTTCTGTGGGGGTCCCAGATGGTGTGGATAATGGGGTGGTGGCCTCAGCTATGTTCCTAGTTATGACAGACCTCCTGGGAATAGGTAGGTTGTAGGGTTGGGGAGGAGGGCAGGTTTGCAAATTAGCCATATGTTCAGGTGGTGGTACCACTTTTTAAAACTGTATATTTCTGTGTATGTGTGTGTTTGTGAGCATGTGTTTGTACAGTTACACATGTGCATATGTCTGGATCACAGTGCCTTTCCTAGTTCTCCATCTTAGTTTTTATTTTAATTATTTTACATGTGTGGGTATTTTGCCTGTATGTCCCACTTTCATGTGTGGTACCTGTGGTTGTCAGAAGAGTACATCAAATCCTCTAGAACAGATGGGAGTCTTCAACTTCAAGGTCCTCTGGAAGAATAGCCAGTACTTTCAACCATCAAGATCTCTCCAGCCCCCCACCACTTTTATTAAGATGGGACTTAAATTGAACCTCAAGCTCATTCATTCTGGTGGCCTAGCTGGCTGTTGGCCTCTGTCACTCCCTCTCCAGAACTGACATCACAGACACACGTTGCTTCACTTGATTTTTTTTTTTTTTTATTTGCCTGCATGGGTTTTAAGAGGTGGTAGAATTCAGTTCCTCATGTATGAACTATATATACTATATATATATATATATATATATATGTATGTATATATATATATATATATATATATAGTAACTATTATATATATATAGTATACTATACTATACTGCGTGAGCTATCGCCCCAGGAGACAGATGGAGGATTTTTTGTTTTTTAAAGAGCTGATTATATAGCCATTTTCTAAATAGTCTAGTACACATATGAAGAGTATTGACTCAGTGCTAATACATTCATTACTCTTAACTACAATTCACTATTCACACTAGCCTGGTTTTTACCCGATGACCTATTTTGCTTCACAGTCCCATCTAAAAGACTACATTATATTTAGCCATTATGTCTCCTTAACTTCTACTGAGCTGTGATTTTTTTTTTTTTTTTTTTTTTTTTTTATATTTTTTTGTGTTTGATGACTTTGATAATATCCAGGAGTACTATTCAGCTATACTTGATAGAATGTCACCTTGTTGGCATTTTCTGACACTTTTCTTTATAAGCATAAAGTGTGATGTTTCAGAAGACCAGAGATGTAAAGTGTCATTTTCCTCATGATATCAAGGGAACTTATTGCCATTGTTTTTACCTTGTTAATGGTTAATAAGTATTGTTATATTATAATAATGCTTGTATTAGTAATTGGACAAATGCCTATCTTCTGTTGTCTTTATCTTTTACTAGTGCTTATATTAACTATATCTTTTTTTTTTATCAAAAGATATGTGTTTGTGTGTCTGTGTGTGACAGTGTCACCAAGTAGCCCAGGATTATCTCAAACTATCAGGACTATCTCCCGCTTTTCCTCAGTGCTGCAGATTGTTCGTGATGGTCACCTTTTAAGGCTTCTTATTCATTTTGTTGATAGTTCATTTAACCTAGATAGTATGAGTTGTAACACATTTAAGTGACTGCCATTTTATAACACATTCACATTGCCATGTCTGTGGATACAATTAATACAAGCACCAATAAAAGGTAACAGAAGACAGACACTTGTCTAGCCAAATGCAGCAGTTTCTGCCAGGAAAATTAGTGTGCAGACTGTGACTTTAAGCCTCGACTATTTGGACTCCTTTAAGACCAATTGTTTTGTTTCCAAAATGGTTTTCTCCTGCCTCTTTCCAAAGAGCTTTTTGACTTTGACAAAGTTTTAGGGATAAATCATTTTATTCTGTGGTTTTATTTCAACTTGTAGAAATTTGTTTCATAGAATTTTCTGAAAATAGTTATAAATGAGGCATATAGCTAGGCATGGCATTTTGACAGATTCTTATGTTAGTGAGTAGACTTTCTATACGGCTATATTTGGGTAGTCTACACTTTCATGTGGTACTACACTTAAGTGTGGTAACTACTCATAGGAATTCCGTTCCAATTTTGTTGTGGTTGTTGGGGTAGGGATCTATAATCTTTAAATGAAGATATGCACCCTTTGCATTTAGTCTTCATTTTAGCATTGTCTACTTACTGATTTTGGTGCTTGTAGGCTTACCTTGCTTATTGTAACATTCTGAAAATTGAAAACACCTTAAATCCTATTAGATGGCAAATCTTTAATGATAATATATTACAAAATGTAGTAACTGACATTTGAATGTATCTTGGCTGTGAAGGAATATGGTATGGTATGGTGTGACAACATAGTTCATAGAAGTTGGTATTTTGTGTCTGATAGCTGTTGAGATGTCTGCTTCCTGAATTCTTTTTGTGTCTGTGTGTGGCCTTTAACTGTTTTGTGAGGCTGTTGTGTTGTTATGTTGTTGAAGCATATGTACTTAGAATGATGTGCACGGGTGGCTTTCACCATTGTACTTTAGACTTTAACATTTGTATGCATTTCTTTTGCTTACCTTCCTGTTTTAAGTGATTCTCTTTCTTGTTCAAGACTCTTCCCTTATCTTACAGTCCCCATTGGAAGCATTATCATTCAGAAGAATAATCGCATAGACTTGAATACAGTTTGCCTAGATTTCTATTGGCTGGTTTGTGTGTTTATTTTTAGCTTCCATAGTTATTTTTTTCCAGAAAATCCCCACATAATACTACTCTCTTTGACTCAGTGAAATAAACATTCTAGAAAACTTAAAATTGAATGTATACTTTGATTTCCTGTTTATTTACATTATGAAATTTAAGATTTGATGGGGTATGGCCAACATGTATTAAAAAAATTTGTTGAAAAAGAAGTCCATATATATATGGGTTTCCTTTAATGTTTTTGTTAACTAAACACTATAAAGGAAATCTGGTTGCTGAAATACTAATAGAACATAGTATAAGGAAGTCATCCGTTTTCTATTAAACAACAAAATTCTTAGCAAAAGCAGACATCTGTCTTCCAAGTTCTGTACTTTCTTGTACACTACTTATGTAATTAGTTCTAGCTTCTTTATCAATTCCAGTATCTGGGTTTACAGTGATAAAATAATTAATGTCCTCTTATAAACTGTGTTGTAGATGCTATTGTTTTGGTGGCCTTCCTGTGAATCTTTTCTAGGCTGTGGCACTGCACTGGACTTAACTCCTTAAAGCCTTTCAGACATGTAGGCATGACCTTAGATTCTCAGAAACATGTAGGTGCATTTCAGAGCCCATACTCTAAGCCTCCTGGTTTGCAGTCCTTCATGCCATTATTTATGATCAGGCGGCTCTTGAGTCACAGCAGTTATCCCTTGCCCCAGGCACCAGCGACATTCATATGCCTGACATGATTTCACAGAACTTTCCTGTGGTTTTGCCCTCAGCATTGGGAAAGTTCCAAGAAAGGAAGAGAGTGGCAAGTCTTTTTATGCTGCCCCCATGCAGCCACCAAACTGGCCAGAGCAGACAACTTCAGTTCTTTGAGAATAAGGTCTGTTGTATGTCCTCTGGTAGTAGGAAACTGTGTCTGTAATGTAGGCTCATGTTTTTGAAGTTCTCTGCATCTCTGCGGATCATGAGAAGTCAAACTTAGAGTATCACAAAGCCGGAATCAAGATTCTGCTATTTCCTCTTGACTAAATATGTGACTGTCTTTCTCTCTCTTTCTCTCTCTCTCCCTCTGTCTCTGTCTGTCTTTCTGTCTATCTCTGTGTCTCTGTCTCTCTCTCTTTCTCTCTCTTTGTGTGTGTATATTTGCTACATGTAGTTCAGCATACAGCTTTATGTTTCATATAACTCATTAGCATCTTTAACCCTCCCTCAGGGATGTGTCTTTTGAGTTATTATATCATGAGCAGCAGGCATCTTTAGACTGTGGAGTGTCTGCATAGTGCTCCCAACCTATCCTAGCTGCCTATAAGGGATGGGAAGATGGTTCCAGCTTTTTACCAACTGGTTTTTTTTTTTAAGTATTAAGAGTTTACGCCAGGCCCTCTGTGTCTCACTTTCTACCCTGTGCCTCAGTTGACCTTTTTATTATTTTTTAAAGCATAAAGTCATTTGTAATTTACACATTAATTTCTGCTTGTTTTAAGCCTTCCTTTCCTTTTTTTTTTTAAATTGGGTATTATATTTACGTTTCAGATTTTATTCCGTTACCCCACTTCCCCCCACCACCCAGAAACCTCCTATCCCATCCCCCTTCCTCATGCTTCTATGAGGCTGTGCTCCCACCAACCTTCCCCCCACTCCCACCTCTCCACCCTCACATTCCCCCCTCCCCCCACTCAGTGTTCGTCCTTCATGGGACCAAGAATCTCCTCTCCAACCTATGCCCGACAAGGCCATTCTCCCCTACATATACAGCTGGAATCATGGGTCCCTCCCTATGTGCTCCCAGGCTGGTGGTTTAGACCCTGGGGAGCTCTGGTTGGTTGGGATTGTTGCTCTCCTCATGGGGTCACAAACCCTTTCTGCTCCTTCAGTCTTCTCTCTAACTTCTCCATTGGGAAACCCTTGATCAGATCAGTGGTTAGCTGTGAGCATCACCCTCTGAATATGTCAGTCTCTGGCAGACTTCTAAGGAGACAGCTATATCAGATTCTTGTCAGCATGCACTTCCAGCCATTCACATCAGTGTCTAGCTTAGGTGACTGTACATGGGATGGATACTCAGGTGGAATGGTGTGGGAAAAAATAAACATGCTGGGGAACCGCAGGGTCTCTCATGCCATGCTGTGTGTAGTTGGCTAAGAATGCCCTGGGTTCTTCCAACTGGAAGTTAGGCCCGGCTGCTGACTAAAGGCCTCTGCTGCGGTTTCACGACTCCTCACGGTGCGGCCCCAACACACAAGGAAGTCCTTGGGTTTTCAAAACCGGTTCATTGGCATGGCAGATGGTAGATGGGTCTGGATGTGCACCCCCAAAACCCAGGGCAGACCTGGGATAAATAGGGAGGGGAAGAGGAGGTAGGGGCTGGGGAGGAATGCTTAGTTGGCTCCACCTTCACCCTCTGGTCTTCAGGTACCTTATTAGTATGTAAATCTCTCTAGGGCCTGGGGCCTGTTTATCATGGCCACCTGTGTACATGACTGAAGGGTGAAGGTGAAATGGAGATTAGACCTCATGTCAGGCCAGACAGAATGGTCTCCAGATGGCCCCTCCTTCAGTTTCTGTCCCACGTTTTGTTTCCATATTTGCTCCCTTGAGTATTTTTGTTACTCCTTCTAAGTAGGACTGAGGCATCCACACTTGGTCTTCCTTCTTCATGAGCTTCATGTGGTCTGTGAGTTGAGTCTTTGCTATCCCAAGCTTTTGGGCTAACATCCGCTTATCAGTGAGTAAATACCATGTGTGTTCTTTTGTGATTGGGTTACCTCACTCAGGATGATATTTTCTAGCTCCATCCATTTACCTAAGAATTTCTCGAATTCATTGTTTTTAATAGCTGAGTAATACTCCATTGTGTAAATGTACCACATGTTTTGTATCCATTCCTCTGTTGAGGGACATCTGGGTTCTTTCCAGCTTCTGGCTATTATTAAGGCTGCTATGAATATAGTGGAGCATATGTCCTTGTTATATGTTGGAGCGTCTTCTGGGTATATGCCCAGGAGTGGTATAGCTGGATCCTCAGGTAATGTTATGTCCAGTTTTCTGAGAAACCGCCAGACTGATTTCCAGAGTGGTTGTACCAGCTTGCAATCCCACCAACAATGAAGGAATGTTCCTCTTTCTCCTCATCCTCGCCAGCATCTAAGATCACCTGAGTTTTTGATCTTAGCCATTTCTACTGGTGTGAGGTGGTATCTCAGGGTTGTTTTGATTTGCATTTCCCTGATGACTAAGGATATTGAGCATTTCTTAAGGTGCTTCTCAGCCATTCGAATTTCCTCTGTTGAGAATTCTTTGTTTAGCTCTGTTCCCCATTTTTTAATAGGGTCATTTGGTTGTCTAGAGTATAATTTCTTGAGTTCTTTGTATATCTTGGATATTAGCCCTCTATCGGATGTAGGATTGGTTAAGATCTTTTCCCACTCTGTTGGTTGCCATTTTGTCTTATAGACAGTGTCCTTTGCCTTACAGAAGCTTTGAAATTTTATGAGGTCCCATTTGTCAATTCTTGATCTTAGAGCATAAGCCATTGGTGTTCTGTTCAGGAACTTTAACCCTGTGCCTAGGTATTCAAGTGTCTTTCCCACCTTCTCTTCTATTAGCTTCGGTGTATCTGGTTTTAAGTGAAGGTCTTTTATCCACTTGGACCTGAGCTTTGTACAAGGACACAAGAATGGATCGATTTGCATCCTTCTACATGTTGATCTTCAGTTGAACCAGCACCATTTGCTGAAAATGCTCTCCTTTTTCCACTGGATGGTTTTAGCTCCTTTGTCAAAGAGCAAGTGATCATAGGTGTGTAGGTTCATTTCTGGATTTTCAATTCTATTCCATTGATCTTCCTGCCTGTTTCTGTACCAATACCATGCAGTTTTTATTACTATTGCCCTGTAGTACAGTTTGAGGTCAGGGACAGTGATTCCCCCAGAAGTTCTTTTATTGTTGAAAATAGTTCTCACTATCCTGGGTTTTTTGTTGTTCCAAATGAATTTGCAAATTGCTCTTTCAGTCTTTATGAAGAATTGATTTGGAATTTTGATGGGGATTGCATTGAATCTATAGATTGCTTCTGGCAAGATGGCCATTTTAACTAAATTAATCCTGCCAATCCAGGAGCATGGGAGATCTTTCCATCTTCTGAGATCTTCTTCGATTTCTTTCTTCAGAGACTTGAAGTTTTTGTCATACAGATCTTTTACTTGCTTGGTTAGATTCACTCTAAGGTATTTTATATTGTTTGTAACTATTGTGAAGGGTGTCATTTCCCTAATTTCTTTCTCAGCCTGTTTATCCTTTGAGTAGAGGAAGGCTACTGATTTATTTGAGTTGATTTTATATCCAGCCACTTTGCTGAAGTTGTTTATCAGGTTTAGGAGTTCTCTGGTGGAACTTTTAGGGTCACTTAAGTATAGTATCATATCATCTGCAAATAGTGAAATTTTGACTTATTCTTTTCCTATTTGTATCCCTTTGACTTCCTTTTGTTTTCTAATTGCTCTGGCTTGGATTTCCAGTACTATATTGAATAGGTAGGGTGAGAGTGGGCAGCCTTGTCTAGTCCCTGATCTTAGTGGGATTGCTTCCAGTTTCTCTCCATTTAGTTTGATATTGGCTACTGGCTTGGTGTATGTTGCTTTTACTATGTTTAGGTATGGGCCTTGAATTCCTGATTGTTCCAAGACTTTTAACTTGAAGGGATGGTGAATTTTGTCAAATGCTTTCTCAGCATCTAGTGAGATGATCATGTGGTTTTTTTCTTTGAGTTTATTTATGTAGTGGATTACATTGATGGATTTCCGAATATTGAACCATCCCTGCATTCCTGGGATAAAGCCTACTTGATCATGATGAATGATTGCTTTGATGTGTTCTTGGATTCGGTTTGTGAGAATTTTATTGAATATTTTTGCATCAATATTCATAAGAGAGATTGGTCTGTAGTTCTCTTTCTTTGTTGGGTCTTTCTGTGGTTTAGGTATGAGCGTAATTGTAGCTTCATAGAACAAATTGGGTATTGTTCCTTCTGTTTCTATTCTGTGAAATAGTTTGAAGAGAATTGGTATTAGGTCTTCCCTGAAGGTCTGATAGAATTCTGCACTAAAACCATCTGGTCCCGGACTTTTTTTGTTGGGGAGACTTTTAATGACTGCTTCTCTTTCTTTAGGGGTTATGGGACTGTTTAGATGGCTTATCTGTTCCTGTTTTAATTTTGATACTTGATATCTGTCTAGAATATTGTCCATTTCATCCAAATTTTCCAATTTTGTTGAGTATAGAACTTTGTAGTAGGATCTGATGATTTTTTTAATTTCCTCAGTTTCTGTTGTTATGCCTTTTTTTTTTTTCAGTTCTGATTTTATTAATTTGAGTACTGACTCTGTGCCCTTTGGTTAATGTGGCTAAAGGTTTGTCTATCTTGTTGATTTTCTCAAAGAACCAGCTCCTGGTTTTGTTGATATTTTCTATAGTTCTTTCTGTTTCAACTTGGTTGATTTCAGCCCTGAGTTTGATTATTTCCTGCCGTCTATTCCTCTTGGGTATATTAGCTTCTTTTTATTCTAACACTTTCAGGTGTGCTGTCAAGTTGTTAGTGTATACTCTTTCCAGTTTCTTTTTGTGGGCACTTAGACCTATGAGTTTTCCTCTTAGTATTGCTTTCAAGGAGTCCCACAAGTTTTAATATGATGTGTCCTCATTTTCATTAAATTCTAAAAAGTCTTTAATTTCTTTCTTTACTTCTTCCTTGACCAAGTCATCATTGAGTAGAGCATTGTTCAGTTTCCATGTGTATGTGGGCTTTCCGTTGTTTTTGTCCATATTAAAGACCAGTCTTAGTTCATGGTGGTCTGATAGGGTACAAGGGATTATTTCAATCTTTTTGTATCTGTTGAGGCCTGGTTTGTGATCAATTATATGGTCTATTTTGGAGAAGGTATCATGAGGTGCTGAGAAAAAGGTATATTCTTTTGTTTTAGGATGAAATGTTCTGTAGATATCATTTAAGTCCAATTGTTTCATAACTTCTGTTAGTTTCATTGTGTCTCGATTTAGTTTTCATTTCCATGATCTGTCCATTGCTGAGAGTGGGGTGTTGAAATCTCCCATGTTTATTGTGTGAAGTGCTATGTATGCTTTATGCTTTAGTAAAGTTTCTTTTATATATGCGGGTACCCTTGCATTTGGGGCATAGATGTTCAGAATTGAGAGTTCATCGTGGTACATTTTTCCTTTGATGAATATGAAGTGTTCTTTTTTTATCTTTTTTGATTACTTTTGGTTGAAAATTGATTTTATTTGATATTAGAATCACTACCCCAGCTTGTTTCTTGGGACCATTTGCTTGGAAGAATGTTTTCTAACCTTCAGAGTACCACTACTCTGAGATAGTGTCCTTCTTTTTCATAGAGGTGTGTTTCCTGTATGCAGAAAAATTCTGGGTCGTTTTTATGTATTCAGTCTGATAGTCTATGTGTTTTTATTGGAGTGTTGAGTCCATTGATATTAAGAGATATTAAGGAAAATGAATGTTGCTTCCTGTTAATTTTTGTTATTGGTGGTGGAATTTTGTTTGTGTAGCTATCATGTATATATAGTAAGTTCCAGATCAGTCAAGGCTACATAGTGAGTCTCCGTCTTAAAAAGTATAAGTATAGGATTCCAATGGATATGTGTATATGTAATAAACAAAAAAGGACTGAGTATAATTATGTATTACATAATGACATTTTAGTTGAGACTAGGATCTCTTAGTTGGTGTGAATGCATTTGTGGTCTTTATAGAACACTGAAATCACCTAAGTGTTCCTGTCACTAAACGGTATACATAGTGACAAGCTTTAGAATTCTGGAATTTTGGTTTCTTTAAAAAGCACAGAAATATTATAAGAATGTGTTTTCGTTTTAATCCCAGGTATGGGATTAGGGCTGCTTCAGATTGTCCACAGCAGCTGGACTATGATTTGTCTGGTGCTGTAGCTGAGGCATGGTTTGGCCAGATAGTTTCTGCAATTGCGTGATGTTTGGAATTCTGGGAACTTTTCAGAGGGTACATAATGCTGAGCCCGATAGGCGGGTGGGTGGTTGTTGGTCGTTTAGGGAGGTTAGATGCAGGTTGTTAGAAACTGCAGTCAAAGAAGAAACAAAAGGAATAAGTTAGATTGAGGAATCAATCTCTCTCTCTCCCTCCCTCCCTCCCTCCCTCCCTCCCTCCCTCCCTCCCTCCCTCTCTCTATATTTCTACAGGTAGGGGCTATATTCAGCATGGCCATTATTTTGTCCTTATCCATTTGCTAAATCTTACTCTTCCACTCAGGCAGATTATTTTCCAGTCACCACAGGACTAGAGTTTTTCATCTTTGCTGAGTCACCGTGAACATATTAAGTTCAAGTCCCTTTGATACATACTAAATTTCTGCTGTGTAGTCCTTAAAATAAGCTGATCTTAACCCTCTGTCACTCTTTCTCTTCTTAGTCCCTTTCCCCTTCAGCCTTCACACCGCACATATTTAACACTGTGTCCAGGTTTGCAGACATTCTGAGGCCAGCAGTGAGGTGAAATGTAGCTAAACGTCATGTGTGTTGCTGATTTCCATCCTAGAGCCTTTCGTTATTTGGAACTCTGGAAAAATATCCCACCATATTTTAAAATACAATTTCAAAGATGTGTGTTTTAAGATGTAGACCTCTTGGCAATTTGAAAATATTTTATCTAGTGATCTGTAAATTATTATCCTTTTAAATATCTGTCTGTAATTGGACTTGAAAAAGAAGGATGTGATCAAAGTAGTTTAATTGCTCCCTAAGAGTATTTTACCAAGTAACATATATAAAAGGAGGACACTGAGTAGACTATTCATTGCAAGGAAAGACACGGTAAGTATGTTTCCCAGCATATTAGTTTAGAGAACATTAAAAATCCATATGACTACTAATGAAGAATAGTGATTTTTAAGAAAATTTTATTTATGGCTGAGTATTTAGTATTTAATAATATTAAAAATATTCTTATGCCGTTATGACTGATAGTATAAGACAGTGCCTGCACACACTGTACATTAAACTGCATGAAAGAGAGAAACTTGCTATGGGCTAGGTCAGCATGAGCCATCTTTACTCTAGCACTCCATTTCCTGAATGTTCTTGTCTTACAGGACCATGACCATGAGGAAATGGGATGGGATTGCACTTGGGAGTCTGGGGCTCATGTGTGCAGTCCAGCCTGTGCCATCGTTGGGTTGTTATTGGAGGAATCTGAGACTTAGTGTCTGCTGTGGTTCTCATTTCAATCTGTTTAAAGCTTCAATTTCCCTTAATAACGTAGGTCATCTATGCAAAAGGGAGGCTTCTCAATGCCAGAACTCAGTGCTCTCCTAAGGACAGAGTGCCATTCTCACCACTTTCTTTAAAGAGTAAAAGACCTAGACAGAACAACCAAGAAAGAAAAAAACCAAACAAATCACAATGGAAGAAGGAACATTGTTTTTATTTATGGATGACATGATTTAAAACTCACAGTGGCTTTATTGGTAATAACTTGAACTTGAAACAACTTAAACATTTAGGAGTATATTAACCCTTAGGAGTATATTAACATATCTTGGCATGTTGTTTGGTTATAAAAATTACTATTGATCCATACAGTACTGAAAATCAGAAAGAACCAAAACTCAAATTTATCATAGTACCAGCGACCCCTTGTGTTCTTCTGCCCTGGCCTGTCTAAGTGACATCACTGAGAAGCTCTGAATCCCCAAGGTGGGTTTGAATAGTTATGGTAATTCTATCCTGGTGGCTTTCACACTTGTGGAGAGAGGTGTTTCTATTGCTTTTGCTCCTCACAGAGGTGTGGTACCGCTCTGTGAGTTTGTCTGTGTAGTAGCCTTGGTTGTCCTGGAACTCACAGAGATCCACCTGCCTCTGCCTTCCGAGTGCTAGGATGACAGGTGTGCACCACCACACCCAGCTCACAGGTTTTCCACGTTGTGTTTTTAGTCAGCTCCGATTTTTTCCCGAGTTCTGTACTCACATTACTAATTTCCTTAAAAGACAAACCATAGTTAGATTGTACTGCCACTCTCACAGTTGAAGACAAACCATAGTGTAGATTGTACTGCCACTCTCACAGTTGGCTGGCAAGTAAAATACCAGCAGTCGCTCAGTAGTTTTGATAGTTTGGACGTCTTTTACTCTCAGCCAGAAAGAAAAGTATTGGATCTAGAGCAAAATGCCTCTCCCTAAAATGTATTCAGGCATTCTAGGATTGCACTCGTCTCAGGGTTCCAGGTTCAGAGACTGCTGGTCTTTCTATAGGGTGGCCCTCCTCCTCAGCTTTTTCTACCTTTCCCTAATTCAGCCACAGGGGTTGTAGGGCAGTGAGCTGTGAGAAGCAGCTGGGTGTTTGGTTGAGCATGAGTTTCGAACCCGGAACCTTTATGGGACGGCAGGAGTTCAGCTCTGCTCCCAGGCCCTGGTTCTTTTCACTTAGCTTCAGTCCTCCAACAACCCCTCCCACAGAGAGGTTTATGACCATCAGTCATGAGGAACGGTCCCTCAGGCTCTCCCACATGTAGATGAAGTATCTCCAAGCTCTCAGGTCAAGCCAATAAACATTATCTGCTGTCAGACCCTAACCCACCCCAAAACTGTATATAAGGGCTCTATTTAGGGGAAGTAAATGCATGCACTCGAGAATCATCCTGGTGTCTGAGAGTTTTTGTCACAAGAGCTGTAACACTTGGGGAGAGCCCTGCTCTCCCAGAACCTGCCTGGGACATCAAGTTGCCTCCTTGCCAGCTAGCCCGCTCCTTATCGGCCCAGCCCGGGCCTGGACTGGCTTAGCGAGGAGAGACAGGTGCAGCACCTGGGAGAGACTGGTCAGCAACAGCAGCAAGTGAGCAGAGGCAGCAGCAGGGGCAGGCAATCTTCCCTCCTGCTCGCACTCTGTGTTCTTTGGCCTCAACCTCCTGCATCAGGCCAGGCCAGAGATCTACAGACAGTGGAGACGCAGGCTGGAGGCAGCGCGGAGACAGTAGCGAGCCCTCCCTGCTCTCACCCTATCCCCAGTCAGGAGATCGTCGTGGGACACCCTCCAGAACAAGGGACCCACAAGGGGTCATCAGCTTCTGTCTATTGTTGGGTGTAAGAATATGCATCTGACTCTTTTAGCTGCTTGTTGGGCCTTTCAGAGGGGCAGTCATCATAGGCCCCTGTTTGTAAGCCCACCATAGCATCAGTAATAGTGTCAGGCCTTGGGCCCTCCCCTGAGCTAGATTTCAATTTGGGCCTTGTCACTAGACCTCCTTTCCCTCAGGCTCTTCTCCATTTTTGTTTCTGCAGTTCTTTCAGACAGGAACAATTCGGAGTCAGAGTTTTTGACTGTGGGATGGCAACCCCATCCCTCCACTTGATGCCAGTCTTTCTCCTGGAGGTGGACTCTACAAGTTCCCTCTCCCCACTGTAGGACATTTCATCTAAGGTCCCTCCCTTTGGGTCCTGAGAGTCTCTCACCTCCTAGGTCTCTGGTACATTCTAGAAGGTCCCCCCACCTCCTTCCTCCCAAAGTTGCCTGTTTCCATTCTTTCTGCTGGCCCTCTGGCTTCAGTCCTGTTTCCCTTCCTGCCCTGTTCATGTTCTCCCTTTCCTCTCCCTGTCCCCACTCCCAACCAGGTCCCTCCCTTCCTCTGCTCCATGATTGTTTTCTTCTCCTTCCCAAGTAGGATTGAGGCATCTTTACTTGGGCCCTTCAGCTTGTTAACCTTTTTGAGTTCTGTGGGATGTATCCTGGGTATTCTGTACTTTTTTTGGCTAATATCTACTTATTAGTGAGTACATACCATGCATGTCCTTTGGGGTCTGTCTGAGTTACCTGACTCAGGATGATACTTTCAAGTTCCATCCATTTGCCTGCAAAACTCATGATGTCCTCATTCTTAATAGCTGAGTAGTATTCCACTGTGTAAATGAACCACATTTTCTTTATCCATTCTTCCATTGTGGGACATCTGGGTTGTTTCCAGCTTCTGGCTACCACAGACAAGGCCTCTATGAACATACTGGAGCGTGCCCCTGTAGTATGGTGGGACATGTTTTGGGTATATGCCCAAGAGTGATATAGCTGGGTCTTCAGGTAGATCTATTTCTAATTTTTTTTTGAGGAACCTTCCGATTAAATTCCTTAGGTATACTTTTTTTCAGAGTATCCCTCCCCCTTTTTAAAGAGATTAGTCCAAGTTGGTACACAAGCCTTATTTGTTATAGCTGTACTTCTTTGCTTACCTTATTGCTGTTACTTCTTTATGATCCATAGTTTCAGTAAACTTTCTTCTCTTGAAGTAGAAATAGGCTGTTTCTAGTGTTTTTCTTTAGCCAGTGATGTCTCTGTGGAAATGTATGTGTGCGCTATTTACTTACGTGTTCAAAAGCATCCTCAGGAAGTTTTCAACCATGAATTTGTTTTGCCTGCCAGAAGACACAGGTAGTATTTAGAGAGAGCTTTGATTGGGGGTGGGTGTCACTAACATTTAGTGGTTAGAAATCAGAGATGCTCTAAGCACCCAACAACATAAAAAAACTCTTACCCATAGCAAAAGAATTAATTAAATTATTAATCAAAAACCTCAATTTTGCCCAAATTGAGAAATCCTGTTTAGTGGCCTAAACTAAGAAGCAGAGTTAATGAAGCTTATGCTATGTGGCATTTTATGAGATCAATTTTGGTAAAGTATAGAAAAGATATTTCTAATGTAAGGAGATGTATGGAATTAAAACCAAAGTTCCGTGGTTTGGTGATACGGTCTGACATAACTGCAGCCATTGTGTATGTAACTTCTGTGTTGCTCATCAGATGGGTTTAAGTTCATCCACATTAGGAGTTATCACTTTGGCTGACACTAAAGAATGTTACTAATAACCCAAAACCTTACAGTTGAATTACTTATACTCTGTTATCTCAAGGTATGGGAAGCGCCCCCCCCCCCACACACACACACCATTTACTGTCTATGCACTGCTCCTCTTACTTCACATAGTAAGACTATCACGACTAGTCAGCTTAAAAGTTAACTGATGATACTTTGTCTAGTTAGCCAAACATGCTGTGCCACTTCCCTGCCTGCCTTTTAAACTTTTGAACCTGATTTTTCCTGTAAAATTTCTATAAGATTGGTACCGCACTTAGGCTCCGAGCCTTTTTTTGGTCCTGATCGAGCAGTCTGAGTGAAGCATTCAATACATTTTCATTATATCTGACTGAGACTGGTGTTTAAGTGGCCAGTGCACGGCTAATTCTAGACCCCAACAGTTGACAAGTTGAGTTGTGAACAACTCAAATGTCCAGTCCAGGTCGAGCAGCCCCAGATTTAGCTAGTTCATTCACTTACAGTGAACGCCAGATGGTCAGCTTTGTGAAGTGGAAACTGTTGGTGCATCTGCCTCCCTTTAGAGCAGTGCAGAGAGTGATGGTCAGAATGCTAGGCCAGCAACTAAAAGCTGAATCACACTATTAAGCATAGAGTTCTTCACAATGATGAAAGTTAAATGTTAAGAGGTATAAAGGGTTTGTCTGTGTAGTGATTACAATGTTTAGGTGAAGACAGAGAGAGGAATGGCCCTCTTCCTGGATTCTGAGGCCCACTTTTGAGCTTTTAAGACCTATGGTTCCCTTTTGAAAACCTGATGAAAAGTTGTAGCCCTAGAAACGTGTGTGTACTTAGGTGTCCATGGTTTTGTACACAGTCTGGCTAGTGGCAATGCATACTTCTAAAGCAGAGCTCTACCACTTGTTTGCAGATTAAGGACTTTCATGATCTCTGCTAAAACAAAAAACAGAAAACAAAAAACAAAGAAAAACCCAACAACAACAACAAAAACAAAACAAAACAAGACAAAAAAAAAAAAAAAACACAAACCACTTTAGAATCCTAAAGTAAGATCTACTTGAAATCATGTCTGAAGACTAAAACCATGACTGTTTGTATCTTTTTTAATCAACTGCAGAAAATTTAGTGATGGAGCCCAGCTGGTGACTTGGGAATGAGAAGCTGCAGTACTCTGTGACTCAGGAAGTGTGCATGAATGTTTTTAATCTAACCATTCCTTTCTCTTGTGTCTTTACCAGACATACGCAGCAGTGTTGTGGGAACAAGCTAAGGACAGCAGACAGAGCTCAACCGGAAAAGCATGTTTTGGCGTCTCTCTCCCAGAAGAAAAACTCAATGACTTTCGAGATGAGCAAATTGGACAGTTACAAGAGCTGATGCAAGAAGCTACTAAACCCAATCGGCAGTTTAGTATCACTGAGTCTACAAAACCACAGTTGTGATACAGTAGTCTTAACACAGTGGCTAACATGTATAACCTGTTACCTCATCTACCATTGACTCTCTAAAATATGTTCTTTCAGCTTTAATGGAATAGTCTCTTATTTTTGGACAGTATGAACGATGCATGGATCAAGACCACAAATGGCACACTATGTCACCATTGCAGTGGCATATTTATTTGTAGTGTGGAATGTAGTTTGTGGAATTTAACTTATGGACTAAAGAAAGGTGTTAAAAAGGATACACTTTGGAGTTATGCTGAAATTGTTTGTATGTGAATGTGTTTTAAATTCTATTCCCATCAAGCATTAGCCTCCTGATTTGTCTCTAGCTTCACCAGTTAAGTAAACATAATAACAGAAGATGTGGAATTCCAGTAAGTTTATTATTGGATGTATTGTGATTCTGAAAATCCCACCATTTCTCATACATTTAAAAATAAATTACCTATCAAAACCTGTATCTATGTTGGGGAACCTATTGGATACAGAAGTGACACGGGCAGTTAACTGGTAAATTGTTTGTAGCAAGAGCATGAGGACCCAAGTTCAGGTTCCTGGTACCCACATGAAAAGCAGGCATGGAGATGCAGGTCTTTAATCCTAGTGATGAGAAAGCAGAGACAGGCACATCCTTGCGGCTCAGCAGCCAGTGCAGCTGAAGCAGTGAGTGTGCATCCCTTCCTTTGAAGGAACAGCCGTGTGTGTTTAACATTCCGGGTTTGCCTAGTGTTTCTCTGTGAGCACAAGGATCTCCATACCTCCTACACTGAACTTAAACCTTATTTTTAAAAGTCATGCCTGTTTTTTTTTTTTAAAAATTATGTATGAACTTTCTATAGTAAAAATTAAACTTATTTTCCTCCCTTCTCAATAATTGAATGATATTAACATACCAGTTCATCAGTTAATCTGCAATTAAGCTTATATGTTACATTTCCCTAGAGGTCTCCAAGTTAGGAGTTCAGATAACACCATGTGGCAGATTGCACAGTAGCCCTAGCCCTCTGCTGCTCTTGATAGCCATTTCTGTCTGTAAGTATGTAGCTCCTTCCTCCTTCCTCCATCTAGCTGGTCTTAGAACTTGATTTGCTCAAAAGAACAAACCTATGGTCCAGACTTTAAAGCCTGACACACTTCCACCAATGTCATTAGAAACTTGCTCTCCTGGCTCCCACATGGGCTATCCCACCAGAGGACCCAGGCCTGTGAGGGAGATTGAACCACCCAGCTCAGCCAGCAGCAGACCCGTGAGTAAGACCACTGAAATTTTGGTTCACAAAGACATTTTGAGGCATGGAAAAACCTCTGCTGTTATTAGTAGCCAAGAAAAGATGCTTTGAAATAGAATTTCCATGAGGCATTAGATTGTCTTTTCAGTTACATGGTGGATTCTGTTCAGCTGATTACCTTTCCTACTGGAAACTCAAACTTTTAGGTCAGATAGAAAGGAATAGTCAAGTGGCTGGTATCCTAAGGGATGAAGGACGGGAAAGCCAACTTCTGCAAGTAGGAATGCTGAAGTCTCTGCCCAAGGGTGTTTCAGGTTTGATTTGGATTGTCCCTGAACACAGTGTGTGCCAAACACAAAGCTCAGAGTCCATCTGAAGTGGAAAATCTCAAGGAAATTGTTTTTCCTTGAAGCCAGTACCATTATGACTATACACTAATGGTTAGAGTAAAGTAGAAGAAAACCTTTTGAATACGTGGTCAGAGATGCAGGCCATTTCAAATTCAATTTGTTGCTAAAACAAAACTTTTACACTATAAAGTTTGTATGAAGTGGTCTCCAGTAAGTACCTGAGAAATGTAAACCATTTGGGAAGATACTAGAGCTGCAAATAATTGTCCTAGGGAATGCCTTAAGTTTAAATAAACCCACAAGGTAAATTAACCCCATAAATAAGACAACAGAGGCAGACCACATGGAAGCTCAGGCATTGGGATTAGCATATGGGCAATATAGAATGAAACATCCGCAAGTAAAAGGTAGTTAAAATGTCTGTAGGAAATAAAGCATTACATGTTTGAAAGGCCAAAATAGAACTTAGAGAAAAAGAAATAGGATTTAAAACAAACAGACAAACAAACAAAAAACCTCAATAGACAGGCTTTATATATTAGGAGGGCCTTAAGTGAGAATTATTAAAATTCAGGACAAAAGATGAAGAGCCTGTTGTACATGAAAGTGAGGGTTCATGAAACAACAGTCTAGCATTTATCTATAATGTGACATTCTTACTGAGTCACCATAGGAACTAACCCCAAAATAATTTTTCCCCCACATAATATTTTTATTATTTGTGGGTTTCATATCATGCATCCCAATCACAGTCACTTCCTAGTTCCCTAGGTTCACTCCCACCTTTGTGACCCCCTCCCCAAGAAAAGAAGAAAGATGTCCGTATACTCACTGGAGCATGGCCATAGTTTCAGTGGCCAACCTCTTAAAGAAAACAGTCCTTCCCTACCTGCACCGCTGCTAGAAGCCATCAGTTGTAGAGAGTTACACTTCGGCATTTTTATCACATTGACAGGAGTTCTCTTCGATAGTTTCCTGTTCAGGTTCTTACTGTTTCAGGGGTGTGCAGGGCAAAGTTGTCACATAAGCCTAGGTCTCTCTCAACTGTATGTCTGCAGTCATTGATACAACTGCAAAGGTCGCTTCTTTGCCCTTTACAGTCAACAGAAGCACAGATTATACAGAATCAGCCAAGTAGAACTCCCATGACTGAGTACCGGTGACTTTATAAGAAGGAGACAAAGAGACAAAATACAAGGCATCCTCCATCTCCATGTGATAACTCCACATGGGATTTTGCCTTGGGATTTTGTTAGTAAGAAGACCAACCATCACCAGATCCAGCCCCTCCACCTCCAACCAGGACTCCAAACCAAAGTAAATTTCTAAAGATAACCACATTGATACCATGGTGTTAGCAACAAAAAGGGGCTATAGTGATGGCTATAACTTAAAATATTATTGTGTTTATTAAAGATAAAAGACAAAGTTATTCAGTCAAAGGCAATTTTAAGTGGTTAAAGAAGGAAACAAATCATGCTGTCATGAAAACTTGCATCCAAAGCATAATATATTGAATTTCATACAAACCAAGTGAAATTTTATATGTAAAAATACACACATGTGTGTGATAAAAGTTATGGCAAAAGCATTGCTAGTATTTTACTAGGAAGAGAATTCAAAGTTTTATTTACATGGTAAGAAAGTGATCAAGCAGCCTCATACTTTAAAAAGCTAACACAATTCCTGGTAATTCACATGTCAGTAAAGAAACCAGGAATGTAACTCAGCAGCTGTAAAAATACCCAGCAAGATATGTGGGCTGCCACAAAAACACAACACTTGGAGTAAGTTGATCTACTTCAATGTGTCTACAAAGAGAGGCTGTACATGAGAAGTATATATTTCAGCCCTGCAGGGTGGCAGACACCCAAAATTCCAGCACCTGGGAAGAGTTGGAGGCAAGATCAGTTCAAGGTCACCTTCTGCTATGTGGTAAGTTTGAAGTCAGCCTTGGCTACAGGAGAGATCCTGTCTCAAAAATCTAAAAAGATATACCTACCTTAGTAATTTAGAAAAAAAAAAAAAGCCTCAGAAGGAAATAGTGATTAAACCAAAAAGGATAAATTTTAAAAAATAATTTATGATTGATTCTATCAATGGTAGATTCCTAGGAATGTTGATTAACAGAAAGAAAAGTAATTTATACAGGAACAAAGGAGGATGCAGATATTTCTGTTGAAACATTTCAATAGATAGGCTATTATAGATGACTTAAAAATAACATTTGTAACATCCAGAAGAAATTGACAAACTTTTAAAAACTTCAGCTTACCAAAAAAATGTTGGACTCTAAAGATCCAAAACCAGGGGACGTGCTCCCCAGAGACACTCACAGATGGGATTCACTACAATAACATGAGGTTTATTGATGATAAGATGATGACAACCAGTATACGGGGGTTCTCTGCATGCAGGCAAGAAGAACCCTGAATTAAAGCTGAGGGCAGCTTATATACTATTTTTACAGAATTTACAAGGGCAGTTATACAATTACTTTTTAAACAATAACCATAAAGGCCAAACTCTAATAGCCCTTTCCAGGCCTGGTTTCTAAGTAACTCAAATTTGCACCTTATCTTTTTACAATGAAGAAGATCAGGTTAAGTAGCTTCTCTTTACCCAAGTTTAGTGTGTTAAGGGCTCATAAACTCCTATTTTGGGTCTTTCTTCTTGGAATGTTTGAGTCTTTGGAATGTGTTCTTCCCAGGATGTGCCTCTGGGGCAGCTAATATTTGATTCAAATTTAAGAATCTTTTAATTTTAAGTTCAAGCTGAAACCTGAAATTCTTACATTTGGTTCTTACAAAAACACAAAAAAATTGCTACAGCAATGAAAGACTTATAGTCAAAAGTTTACAGTGATTCCAGAAAGAAAAGGTCAAGCCTACAAAATTTTTGGATCAGCACTGCCAAATATCAAGAAAGAAGTGATTATAAGCTGAAGCTTTTTCACTGAGCAAAAAGAGATGAGGACTCCCTCATTAACTTTATCACACACCAAGTGAAGTAAGAGAAGGGAAAACTAGTGGTCAATTTCACCTATGAACGTGGAGCCAAAATCATTATCAAGACAAATCTAGCAAATGCCAGTTCATGGCCTGGTCAGGTTTATGCCAGGTATCCATTCCTACATGAGAAAATCAATTGTGATTGTGTTCCACATAACCAAAATAAAGGAGTTACTCACGTTAAGTTGAGAAGTACAGAAGCATTTGATAAACATTTAGCTTTTATTTATGATGAAAATTCTCTTAAACTAGGTGTGAAGGGCACTTCAGTCAAATTAGAAGATTTCTACAAATATCTGCAGCAAACATGAATCATTGACAGCCATCTCTTTGATATCCAGGAGAAGGCAAGGATGTCTATCCATCTTCTCAGGCTCTTACACTCTTTCTGCATCCTTTTTAGCATGGTTCCCTGAGCCTTGAGGGGAGGGAGTTGATGGAGACATTCTATGTTCCAATGTCTCTCATTCTCTGCACATTGTCTGGCTGTGGGTCTCTGTATTTGTTCCCATCTGCTGCAGGAGGAAGCGTCTCTGATGATGGTTGAGAAAGGCACTGACCTATGAGTATAGCAAAATGTCTGTAGACATCATTTTATACCTATATCCCTTTGCAGAACAGTAGTATTGTAAGCGTCCGTGATTCACAGAAGAATGATACCCCAGACTCAAATAGTATGTAAATGCAAAGAGTGTTTATTCTGCAGAAGTCCAGCATGCTGGGGTCTTCCATTACCAGAATAGAGAGACACCCAAGTGAACTTGAAGGTCTGATTTAAAGCACATTAGGGAATTCCAAGTGGGTGACCTCTACGTTAATCTGTTGGGTCTGCAAGGACATTCCATTTCCAGGGTGTGGGAGCTGGCAACTTGCTGGAGGTGGTTTGGGAACTGTTACTGAGGAAGTTTGGAAACTGCTGCAGACCCATTGGCCTTGCCTCAGGTCAGGTGGCTAGGACGTTTTGTTACCTGGGTGTGAAGACTGGAGCCAGGAGGTTTTTTTCTATTACTAATTGACTTGCCTGGGGGACTTGCCCAGTTTTTAGGCCTAGTCTTTTTAACTGCCAGTTTGAAGTCTGTCATGAACTCAGCCTAGCCTTCTCAGTATTTGGTTTTCCTGTATATTCCTGATGTATTTAGTCTCAGGTTCCTGGCCACTGGAACAGTGTCAGGTATGGGTTCTATTTCCTGGAGTGGGCCTTAAATCAAATTCGATATTTGTTGGTTACTTTCATAAGCTGTGTGTCATTATTACACCAGCATATTTTGCAGGCAGGTTACCATTGTAGATCAAAGATTCGTAGCTGGATTTGTATTTACCTTTCTCCTTTGGTAACCCTCAGAGTACCTTCTAGTACCATGATGAATACTACCTGTAGTGGTCAAGGTTCTAAGTAGGCAACAGTTGTACTTCTCTGTTGTTCAATGAGTTGTGTAGGTGTTGTCTTCAGCAATAAGGATTTACTGTCAGTTTGTGGGATCAACTGACAATAATTTGACAATAATTTGGGTTGTTTGGGGGTTCCTATAGGATTACTTTGGCTAACATTAGATATAACCCATCCTGGTATTAGAAGCTCAATTTGGTATGAGAGATATCCAGCTCCCCTATTATTTGCTAATTTTATATATATATATATATATATATATATATATATATATATGAATATATAATATGATATATAATATAATATGTAATATATTATATTATATATAAAAATTATAATATAATATATGTGAATATATAAAAATATATTTATTTTTATATTTTATATTTATATTTATATATTCACATATATTTATATATAACATATATTCATATATATATATATATATATATATATATATATATATACACACACACACATACACATTATATTAGATATCCACGTGACCCTTCACATGGCTCTTAATTTTTACTGTTTCTCCCTATATCTTTCTCACCACCTCTTCCCTCCTTACTCAGTTTAATCCTTCTGTCCCAGCTGGCCTACTGCATGCATCCATAACTATTCTTTTTTTTCATTTTAAAATTATTTTATTTTATATGTATCAGTATTTTACCCGCATACACATCTGTGCACAATGTACATGCCTGGTGCCCAGGAAAACCAGAATAATGGTTTAGATGCCCTAGAACTGGCATTATAGCCAACTGTGAGCCACCATGAGGGAGTAGGTATAATGCCACCAAAAAGTCCAACCTGGATGAACAATGTAAGAATGGAATTTACTTACACAGCACACATAAGAATCTACTTACAGGAGCATAGATAGCACTGAAGCAGCCTACACAGCTGGCTTGTGAATGACTTTCCCATAGCTTCACAGATGGAATTCTACTTTTTACTAACCTTTCACAGTCTGTATACCCAGGCACCTTCCAAGACCACCAGGCCATAGGCTGTAAGGCTACATCATAGAAATTAGGGCAGAATTACATACAAATGACTAGGATCTGCAGGAAGGAGTGGCTGAAATCTGTGATGAGAGTCCAGTGACCCTCCTCACCCTCTCCTTATATGAGAGAATATCAATATTCTTCCTGACCTTGGGAGTCTTTTGCAAGTCACAGCCACTCAGATGAATGTGAGAGCTGTCTGCTCAGGGCACAATGCTCTACAACATCGGTCATAACTATTCTATTTCTCCTTTCTAGACATATACATCCCTCCCTGAGTACCTTACTCTACATTGAACCTCTGTGGTTATATGGACCATATCTTGCTTGTCAACAAGTTAACACCTAATGTCTACATATAAATGAATGTGTACTGTACTTGTCTTTTGTGGTCTGTGTTACCTTTTT
This sequence comes from Rhabdomys pumilio, assembly GCA_030674055.1. Lineage (NCBI taxonomy): Eukaryota > Metazoa > Chordata > Mammalia > Rodentia > Muridae > Rhabdomys > Rhabdomys pumilio. Next base: position 17,648,135 of record JANHMN010000016.1, read on the forward strand.
TCTAGCTATATCAATTTACCTGCAAATTTTATTTTTTACAAGCTGAAATATTCCATTGTGTAACTAACCACATCTTCTTTATTCATTTACCCTTTGACAGACATCTAGGTATTTCCAGTTTCTATTATGAATAGAACATTAGTGAAAACAGTTGAGCAAGTGGTTCTATGATAAGATGAAGCATTCTTTGGGTATATGCTGAAGAATGGTATAGGTAGATCTTGAGATATATTGATTCCTGTCTTCCTGAGGAACAGCCACACTGATATCCAAGTAGCTGTACAAGTTTACATTTCTATCAGCAGTGGATTAGTGTTCCCCTTACTCCACATCCTCACCAGCATGTGCTGTCCTTTGTTTTATTGATCTTGGCCATTTTGACTGATGTAAGATGAAACTTCAAAGTGGTTTTGAATTTTCTGATGACTAAGGATGTTGAAAATTTCTGTCTAAGTGCTTCTCAGGCATTTGAGAATTTTCTGTTTAGAACTATACCTCATTTTAAAATTTGGTTGTTTCTTTGATATTTCCTGGATATTAGCTGCTACCAGATGTGTAGTTGGTAAGTATCTTTGTCATTAGTTAGGCTGCCACTTTGTCTGAATGAGGGTGTCCTTTGCTTTACAGAAGCTCTTTAGTTTCATGGGTTCCATTTAATATTTGCCGATCTTAGTGCCTGTGCTCCTGGTGTAATATTCTATCCACAAAGTCTTTTCCTGTGCCAGTGAGCTCAAGGTTATTCTCCACTTTCTCTGCTATCAGGTTCAGTGTATCTTGTTTATGTTGAAGATCTTTGATACATTTGGAGTTGAGTGTTGTGCAGGTTGATAGATATAAATATATTTGCACTCTTTCACATGTAGACATCCAGTTTGGTCAGTACCTTGTTCCCTTGGTCAACATGTCTATTTCATTGCCAATACTATGCTTTTTCTTTTTTTCATTTTTTCTTCTTTTTTGTTAACATGCTTTGAAATTGAGTATGGTGATACCTCCAACAGTTCTTTTATTATTCAGGGTTACTTTTGGTATTGGTTTTATATGTGTGTGTGTGTGTGTGTGTGTGTGTGTGTGTGTGTGCATGTATGTTTCCATATGAAGCTGAAACTTTGCAGGAAACTTTCCTGTCTACTGTATTTGCAGTGGAGCTTTGTAATTGGGCAGTAGAAGAGGAGCTGGGAGTTGGGAGGAGAAAGGAAGAGGAAGGTGGAGGAGGAGGAGAAGCAAGATGAAGGTAGACTTAGTGTCTCTAGGAGTCTCGGGTAGTTATTCATGTCAAAAGGTTAGCTATTGGGTTAACAATTCTAATTGTGTGGTCATCCTATATATTGAACATTTGCTAATATATAAATCTATTGAATAATCTTTAAGCATTAGGAGTTTTCTTTCTACTGGGTACTGGGAAAATATATCTACCACATAGGGGTAGTGGAGTTGGCTCCTAAGCCACACTTAGAGCCATAGACTCCACAGAGCTGACTGGAAGTGACAGTGGCCATGCTAATGTCTCCTGGAGCCAGGGCTGGTGCTCTGCTGCTGTTAGTATGGGAACATAGAGCAGGAACATGGTGGTGGCCAGGGAGTGAGCTGGGTCATGCTACCACTTTTTCAAATATATCTCAAAACTTATCCTATTAAGTTCTATGAAGAATTGTGTGGCAATTTTGATGGGGATTGTATTGAATCTATACATTACCTTTAGTAGGCTGGCCAATATTGCTGATCCACAGGCATGGAAGATCTTTCCATTTTCTGATATCTTCAGTTTCTTTCTTTAAGTTTTAATCATACTAGTCTTTCACCTCATTGGTTAGAGTTACTTCAGATAATTTTAAAATTATCTAGGTTATTTTGAAAGGTGTCATTTCCCTGACTTTTTTCTAAGTCTATCTGTCATTTATATACATTTGTACATATTTGTGTGTTAACTCTATATCCTGCCATTTTGCTGAAAATGTTTATTAGCAGAAGGGATTTCCTAGTGGAATTTTAGGGTCACTTACATATGCTATCATATCATCTGCAAATAAATTTATTTTGTTTCTTCCCTTCCTATTTCTATCCCCTTCATCTCTCTCATTTTTCTGATTGCCTTACCTAAGACTTCAAGTACTATGTTGAATATATATGGAGAGAATGGACAAACTTGTCTGTTCCTGATTTTAGTGGAATTGCTTTGAGTTTCTCTTTACTTAATTTGATGATGTTGATTATAGTCTTGAGATAAATTGCCTTTATTATGTTTAGGTATTTCCCTTGTATCTCTAATCTCTCCAGGATTTTTATCAAGAAGGGATGTTGGATTTTTGTCAAAGAACTTATCTGCATCTAATTAGATGATCATGTGGGTTTGTCTTCCAGTCAGTTTATATGGTAGATTACATCTGTGGGTAATTATTTAAAATAGTTCTGGAGGATGTCCCACAATGTTCTCCTGCCTGGCTGGAAGAAGTCAGCTTGGTGTCCCAGGCAGGTTTAGCTGGATTTGTGGGAGTACCTATAGGATAAACACAACAGGGAAGCAGTACCCCAGCAGGTGGGTGTCTGCAAAGGGTGGATAGTCAGTATTAAGCTATTCTGGAGCAAGCATGTCATGGCCTGTCATTAAGATCCTAGGAAAGTAAAGGTATTTGAGGAAATTTAGTCTTAGAAGGTACCTTTGAGAGTGTTTTGGATGGCTGAGGGAGAAAAACATCATGTTAATTATGTATCTGGGATAGCCAGCAGCATTTGTCTATAAAAAGAAACTAGTTGTTAATTAAGGATTGAAAAATGGTGATCAACATAGTTGATTTGGCCTGTGGAGGTAGATTATATGACTTTTGAACCTTAAAGAAATGTCAGAAAGTTGAAAAAAATGTTGGCTGTATATCACGGAATGTTAGGGAGAAAAGAAAATGTTTAAATCAAGAACAAGAATATTTTCAGTTGAAAAGCACAAACATTGTTGCAGGTATTCCTGTTAGGAAGAGAAAGCATTAAAAACTTGGGTTAAGTGTCTCAGGTGTGTTTATTTGTTGTCTTGGCAGGTTTTAGAAGCAGTGGGGGAGGGGCCTGCTCTGCCATGTGACGTCTGGGTGCTCTAGCAGAGAGGTTATTCCCTGTTTGTTTTTCTTAGGTAAATGTAGAGAAGGAGAAGAAAGGTTATTCTCCAAGAAAAGCTCAAAGCAAGAAACATAGGGGCTTGATAGGAGAGTCAGAGTCAGAAGAAGTGAGATTCTGTGTAAAAGACTAAGCAATGGGAGAGAGACACATGGAAGCTGGGTTGAAGCTGGCAGCTCCTCTACTGATTTACATATGTATAGCCATCCCTGCATCCCTGGGATGAAGCCAAATTGGTCATCATAGATGATCTTCTTGATGTGTTCTTGGATTTGGTTTGCAAGTAATTTATAGGGAATTTTTGCATCTATATTCATAAGGGAAATTGGTCTGTAATTCTTTTTCTTTGTTTTTATATTGTTTGGGTATCAGGGCAATTGTGACCTCATAAAATGAATTGGCCAATGTTTCTTCTATTTCTGTTTTGTGGGATAATATTCTTATATTGGTGTTTAGTGTTCTTTGGAAATCTGGTACAATTCTGTGCTGAAACCATCTGGCCCCAGGCTTTTTTATTTTGGGGGAGACTTTTAATGACTTCTATTTAACTAGGGCTTATAGATTTATTTATGCTACATATCTGTTTTTGTTTTAACTTTAGTAAGTGGTACCTATTGAGAAAATTATACATTTCTTTTAGATTTTCCAATTTGCTGGAGTACAGGTTTTTTAAGTATGTCCTTCTGATTCTATGATTTCTTCGGTAGTAGTTGTTATGTCTTTCTTCATATTATGTCCTTACTTTTGTAATTTCTGTAAGGGTTTATTAATCTTTCTGATTTTCCTAAAGAACCAACTTTCTGTTTTCTTGATTCTTCATATTGTTTTTTTGTTGTTGCTTGTTTTTATTTTATTTACGTTAGCTCTGAGTTTGATTATTTCTTTTCATCTACTCCTTTTTGTGTCTGATTTCTTTCTTTCTTTTTTTCTTTTTTTGTTCCAGAGCTTTCAGGTGTGCTATTAAGTTATTAGTATGAGATCTCTTCATTTTTTTTAAATGTAGTCACTTAGTGCTATGATCTGGCCTCTTAGTACTGCCTTCATTGTGTCTCATAAGTTTGGTTATGTTGTGTTTTCATTTTCATCCAATTCTAAAATAAATTTTTATTTGTCTTTGATCTATAGTGACGTCCTGCCCATGAGATACGCTAGGGCAATGGTAACATAAATGTGTGGGAATAACCAATCCATATCTGATTTGACTTAAAGTCCACTCCAGGAAATACAAGCCATACCTGGCACTGCTTGGGTGGCCAAGAACCTAAGACTAGATAGCTCAGAAACATAGGGTAAAAGCAAATTAACTCTGCTCTAAACAAACAAACAACCACACAACAAACAAACATAGCAATAAAATGACTTTTAATGGCATTCTGCTATACTCATAGATCAATGCCTTACTCAGCCATCATCAGAGAAGCTTCCTGCTGCAGCAGATGGGAACAAATACAGAGACCCACAGACAGACATGGATGCAAAAAGTGAAAGACTTTAGAAAACTGAGCCTTAAAGGGATATCTCTATCAAATCCTGTACCTCAGGCCTCAGGGAACCTTGCGAAAGAGGAGTCAGGAAGAATGTAAGAGCCACAGGGGATGCAGGACACCAAGAAAACAAGGCCCTCTAAGCCAATATAACCAAACATATAAGAACTCCCAGAGACTGGCAGTAGCATAGGTCTGCACGAGTCCCTTTGCTTCCAGTTTAGTGTTTTTATGCAATTCCTGTTCTCTCTTCCTTGTGCCTTCTCTTGGGCTCCTTTCTTTCTATTTGTTTGTTTTATCCAATTCTGATGTGTTAGTTTTTGTTTCATCTTATTATATTATGTATATTGTATTTATTATTATCCATTAGAAGCCTGTTTGTTTTCTAATGAGAGACAGAAAGTGGGAGAATTGAGGTGGGCAGGTAGGTGAAGAGGAACTGGGAGTAGTAGAGGAAGCAGATATCAGAATACTGTTTTAGAAAAAAAATCTAATTTCAATAAAAGGAAAAATGTTGTCTTTTCAGTGAATGTTGGATGGTTGTTTCTTTGAACTTTCCTTCCAGTTTCTATTCTCTTGATAAGACACTTGATAGACAAAAGACTAGAAGTCCTTTATAGTAGAATTAACTTCATATACTGTTACAGAGTTGTCTATATGAAGAAGCTGAAGTGGAGCCTGTCACCACACTTTGTATACCTTCATTTCCAGAATGCATCTGTTCAAATAATATATCCTGACTCTCAACATCAGTAAATTAAAAAAAAAAGATCACTTATCCTGCCTCATTTCTTACTTGAAAATCTATGAGATCTGCTAGGAATAATTATGGCCTGTAAAAAATGGGTTATTGTTGAGCAAATTATAAGATTAACTTGTATTAGTGTAGTAAGAATAAAATAGGGTTCAATGTCAGATACCTCAAATTATACACCCTTTGAGGGTTTCGAATTATCTTAGTACAAAAGCTGAAAGGCAGTGAATATTGAATAATGATTTCCAAGCAAGTTGAAGAAAATAATGAAGTGCATAGTAAGGCATAGCCAGTGAAGGCTGCCACTCACGTTGGAAACCCAAGACAGAGCTATAAGAACAGTACAAGTTTACATGTAAAATGCATGTCATGATGAACATGTAAGACAAACTCACTTAAAAGCCATTTGATTTAAACAGCAGACTAAAAAAATCATGTAAATGAATTAGATTTAGTTTAGTTGATATTTTATGTCAATTCTTTATTCATTTATTTTTATTTAATTTTTCATACAATTTATTTTGATCATGTTTTTCTCCCCTATTTCTCTCAGATCCTTCCTACCTCAATACCCACCCAATTTCATTTGTGCTCTCTCTTTCTTCTCTCTCTTTCACTCACTCCCTCTCCCTCTCTCTCCCTCTCCCTTTCTCTCCCTTTCTTTACCCAGGTCCTCTGCAAGAAAAGCAGCCATTGAGCCATCTACAGTTCACTCATATTTTTTTGCAATACTCTCCCGATTGCCACTGCTATTGACCTCTCTAGTCTATTCTCTAAAGGGCAATGGGGTTAATTTTTCTCAAATTTGAATTCATACATGGTAACGTTCCTCCTTTAAAAATCCATCAATGCTATCTTATTTGGGATAAATACAAACCCTTAATTGATACTGCAAATGTTCCTGGATCCAGCCTGTGCTTACTATTATGTAGAGTCTAATCAGGGGACAAAAACTAAGAGAGTTCAGCATGAACAAGTATTGAAGATCTCATAGAGCAAGAATAGTACCTTGAGATGGCACAGGGACAGCCTGTATAGGAAGCAGTCATCAGTGCAAGGGCAGCGGAACTAAACTGAAGAGGATAAAATGACTACATTTTCAAAGCTTTAGTGGCCAAGCCTGGCACAGCAGAAACATGTGCCTCTAAGAATGGCAGGGCATGGCTCAGCAGGCATCTCTACCATAGACTGTGATAAAATCACTTCTGTAAATGCTAGAAATAGAACGTTTGCTTCAAATTTTCTACTAGAATGGGCTGCTACTTCTAGAACAAAGAAGTGAGCTTGGGTGGTGCTGACTGAGAATAGGGAATAGGAATATCAGGAAATGCAAGCCTCTTCCTTCTCCAGTTAGTAGTTTTCCCTCAGCACTTGTGATGGTTTGTATATGCTTGGCCCTGGGAGTGACACTATTGGGAGGTGTGGCCTTGTTGAAGTAGGTGTGTCACTGTGGGTGTGGGCTTGAAAACCCTCATCCTAGATGACTGGAAGCCAGTCTTCTGCTAGCAGCCTTCAGAGGAAGATCTAGAACTCTCAGATCCCCCTGCATCATGCCTGTCTGGATCCTGCCATGCTCCTGCCTTCAGGATAATGGACTGAACCTCTGAACCTGTAAGCCAGCCTCAATTAAATGTTGGTTTTCTAAAAGTAACCTTGGTCATGCTGTCTGTTCACAGCAGCAAAACCCTAACTAAGGCAGAACACTTGGTTGGCATAGCCTAGCAAAACCATTTGGCAGGGTTGGGGTTGGGGGCGTCTTGGGGGGATATATCCAGGTCTAGAGTATTTGCCAAGTATGTGTGAGGCTCTAGGTTCACTCCCGTGAGTGAAGAGTACAATAACCAAACCAAACCAAACCAAACCAAACCAAACCAAACCAAACCAAACCAAACCAAACCAAACCAAACCAAACCA
>JANHMN010000016.1:17655398-17696645 GCA_030674055.1 Rhabdomys pumilio
CAAACCAAACCAAACCAAACCAAACCAAACCAAACCAAACCAAACCACTTTACCATTTGGCAATGCCTCAGAATGAAAAAGCAGGGTGGAGAAGGAAGATGGAGTCATTGGTAAGACTCACTCCTTTGCTCCTTCTCCATATGCATATGTGTTTCTACACACATGGCTTCTAAACACAACACATACAACTTCATGTCCTCCCCAGAAGTGCAACTCTGAGTGAACAACGATGTGTTCATTTTTCTCTCAAAATGAAAAGCCCAAAGTCCCAGCCACAAAGGCAGCAACATTTATAAGTAAACACAGAGTTTCTGGGCAATAATAATTATTCATCAAAATTAGTCATAGTTCCACCTCAATATTTAGTCATCTAAAGGTTGAATTACAAATGCCACTGACAACAAAGTTTGCATAAAATGAGAACGATGTGAGGAAAACAAACACACACACATACAGACAGATGCACACTCATTCATATAATTGGCAGAGGATAAAATATCTGCTTATCCATCCTTATGTCTGCAGCTACTGCTACAGTGCTCCCAAGGCAAGCGTTTTTAATCTCCTTCTTCTCCTATTGATCCCATGTTTTCTTTATTGTCAGCTACACTTTCAGCAGGTGAACAGCTAGCTGTGTGTGTTCAGTGAGACTTTCTAAAGCTTTATTCGTGCACAAATCCCTGGGTGCCGAGTCTTCATTAGATTCCAAGCATAGTTCTCACGGCATCAAATTAAAACAATACACCCACACATCCACCCGCACCCACACCTTTTCCTCTTGGCAACAGAATCCATTGCCCAGGTCAGGTGATTAGCATCTTTTTTACTAGTTTGATTAGTGGCACAATCCATTATTCTGCTAGGTTAATGGCTCCTAGGTGAATTAGACGCCTAATGAGCTCAATGTGTATTTGTTTTCTGAAATGAAGTCTCTGATGAATAAAAGCATCTGACTGATAGCATAGCGGTGAATGAAGCAATACATAGCCATTGACTTAGCAGAGAGATTGATCCAAGCACTGACCTAACAAGCGATGCTTGCGTTTCTGGCAAAGCATCACAAGCAGGGAAAGATTCAGTCCATTATCATCATGGTTGGAAGCATGGCAGTGAGCAGGCAGATATAGTGCTGGAGGAGCTGAGAGTTCTATACTTTGATCCGAAGGCAGCCAGGAGGAGACTCTGTCCTGCAGGCAGCTAAGAGGAGGCTCTCCTCTGCACTGGGCAGAACTTGAGCACCAGGAGATCACAAAGCCCTCTTACACAATGACACACTTCCTCTAACACACTTCCTTCACACCTATTCCAACAATGCCACACCTCCTAATAGTGCTTCCTATAGACCAAGCGTATTCCTTTGGACCACCACAATGTATTCATTTAGGCAGAAATTGGGGCTAAATTGTAACAAAAAGTATGTATGGATTGAGCATGTAAGGAAATGAATAGGTGGGCAGATTTTCATGGACACAGTGTTAGATGGAGCCTGTTGTCACACCTTTCAGTTGAAACTTCACGGGCTATGGTAATATATCTGTAGCTACATAATTTGAGTGTTTAAATTTGGAAGGCATATGTAGACATCTGCACAACGAAGAGACATCCTAGTTATTGCTTTATTGATTCTCTCTGGTCCAGGACAGATTGAACAATAGTAGAATGAAAGATTAGGAGTCTGTTTAAGATGCTTTATATCTCAGTGTGTATAATCTGTGCTTTATCCGTGTAACCACCAATATTCATTCAAGTAAGTCCTGTCAGTCGGTTTCTTTACACTTCAAGCATGTTTGTTTTTCCCATGTCTCCTGTGATTTTACAGCCTTCTTACTTCCCCGTCTTCTCCCAGATGATTCCTCCTTTCTCTTTAGCTTTCACAATGTTTCAAAGCTTAAGAACACATACTGGTCCATAAACACATGCCTGTTAATTGCTCCATTGAGTACTGGAATCTATACCCTACTGACGTGACATGTATTGGCCAATAATTTGGAGTGAACCTTTTTCACCTTGGCAAGGTATAAGAAGCACTCCTCAGCCCTGGTCTTCCTGCCTCATCACTTGTGGGAATCGTAAACAAGTTTTATGTAGCACTTTGGGGCTTTCAGTTTTCAGGCAATAGCCTGCAAAAACAAATTGTGTACCTTACAGTTTGTAGGTGGGTTTTCACTAGAGCTTTACATAGACATTAGCGCCAAACTAAGATTCATAAAACGTTTTTGCAACAATATCTTTAATCGGAAAGGCTGAAAGTCCTAACTCTGTAGATTAAGATTCTTAACATCAGAAAAACAAGCCTCTCTATAAAGTCAGCAAGTGTGCAGCTTTTAGATTGGTTGACCTCTAGAATCCAGAACACCAAAAGCAAACACTTCTAGTGTGTGATGTGCTGCATCTTGCTGTAACTGAGCTTTCTGTAATGGGAGTCAGGGGGAATCTCTACTGTACTAACTTGCTGATTACACATAGGAGGTTAGAGACCAGGTAGCAGAAAGATTACTCCAGAAAATCCAAATGCTTCTGCCATTGTGTCTACTAGAGGATTTACCGGCTCTACCTGTGTGCAACCTGGTGCTCACTTTAGCCTCCAGGTCTCATGCTGGTGGACAAGGCTGGCCGAACATGAATGCAAGAACATTGGCACAAGCCTCCAGTTTGGATTGTCATTCAAACTTATAAGATACAATAGGCTGACCAAGGACAATATGATATTGGTTTTAAGATATGGAGAAAAAAATATCTAGAGTCATAGAGACCTCAGATGTCACTCCTAATGTCCCCTGTCACTTGCACTGGAACGTGCTCTGCTGTAATAAATGAGGAGGCACCAAGGTGCACATAGTTCACACCAGCAGAAGAAAGCTACAGGGTTTAGGATCCCCAAACAAAAGCTTTGTTGGCCACTAAAGAACATCTGGAAGATGGGCTGAGTTCTTATTTTTTGGTATAGCCACAGTTCACAAACTTTGGTATATATAATAATAAATGGTCTTGACGACTAGGCATAAAATGCTTAGGCATACATTTGGATTTTTTCATCTAATGACAGTTGGTCTTTCAATAAGTTTAACTAATAATAAATTATGTTCAAGTATACCTGAACCTGGGATAAGATTGATAGTTCAGCTAGTAACCCATTTTGCTCACCAATTACAGAAACCCGAACAAAGAAAGTTGAGAAACTGCAGTTGAGTTTGCTGGGCATCAGTAGTTCAGGAAACCAAAGAAATATGAGGGTAGAATCATGCTATGTGGATCTTAATAGAACCTGTATCACATGGTGTGATGTGTGCAAAGCCAAAGTGAGGGGAACTAAACAATACTTGACATAGGCGCCTAGGGATGGGCCTCAGGCATCCTGTTCCCTGGGCTGCAATTGGGACACATCACATGTTTACTTCGGTTTTTAACATCTGCAAACTTCTTGTCAAACTTCTTAGCAGTTAGCTTAGGCAGAGTAAATACTTCCATCATTCTGGGGCACTCTTCTCCACATCACTGGACTTTGGTACTAGAAAGCTCACATGACGAGAGAGACTATAACTACTGTCTTTGGATTAAAAAAAAAAACATCTCATATCACAAACTTAGGTCTTAGATATCTTTGATTCATTTTCAGATTTGTTCAATATTTTGCCTGTATTATGCTAATATGATTTCTACAAAAACAAGTGACTTTAATTCATACACATAATACTCAATTCTAAAGGTTTAAGTGTCTAAATATTTTAAAACTATTTTGGATACCTTATTTTATATGCAAGTAGTTGCATCAAGCAAATAGTACTTCATTAAAACAAATCTTACTGGTTGATGGATCTTCCACTTTTGAGACCAAGTGACACTGTCTGTGAGAGCCTGCCATGAGAGTACCTGTGGACATAGGACAGCCTTGTTTACATTCTGGGTTGTGGAGCTGAGAAGTCCAAGATCAAATTACCAGCAGCCTTTAATCTCATGTAGCTTGAATTTTCTCTGCAAAGCAAAGCAAATCAAAGCAAAGCAAAGCAAAGCAAAGCAAAGCAAAGCAAAGCAAAGCAAAGCAAAACAAGCAAACAGAAGCTTCCCAAATGCAGTCACACTGAGCTTTAAATATGCAAATGTGAGGAATGAGGGCGTGGTTCATTTCACATTCTAAGCTAGTGTGTTCTACGGGCACACTGATGAAGGACTAGGTTATTACTTGGGGTTGAAAATCCATGCAGGAATTCTGGTGCATACAAAATGCAACAGGTTAAGGTGAGCGCATGAGGCCTTTGAGTTGCTCCTGTTTGCTCTTTCTACCTTGCTTCACGTTCCTCACAGAGTCCTTAGGTTTTGCTGTAGGAAAGAGATGCTGTTCCTTTAATAATGTCTTCAGAATGACAAACTTCAGAAATCCATAAAATGGGACATAATGGTTATAAAAGTGACAGAGAAAGATGTATTGGCTAAATCAGGGCAAGCTTTTTGCCTCTCTCTGACAAATGAGAGTCACTTCACTGTAATTGTTACAAACCCATCTACCCATCATTTAACAACCTCCGTGGTACAACCTAATTGTGTCAAGGCAGAGGCATGCAGTCCAGAGAACAATGATCATTCAGAAGAGGTTAGGAATGAATACACTCAGCTAATTCCTTTGACTACTTCTCAGATGCAGTTTAGTCTACACCTCAGAGCTGTCTTCTTGAGGGTGAGGGTCAGTTTAATTTAGGAAAACAATCTAGTCTGAGAAATACGGTAGATGACTAATGTGACAGAGAACATAGAGTATTATAGGAAATGTTAATGGTAAGTGGAATGACTTCCTGTGTAGTCGAAACTGGCTCTTCAGAGGTTGGGCAGTTGATCAAGTGTGAGTGAGCACTAAGTTTGTGTTGAGGTTTTTGTCTTCTCCACTCTCCATATGCCCCTCTGACCTCCAGTTATGAACTCAGTGACTTAGCCTAGACCTTGAGTGGCTTAGTTCTCCAAATGGTCTGCAGGAGTTTTGCTCTCTGACTTAGTTCTGTGGCAAGGCTATAGTTAGTACAAGAAATCAACAAATACTTTTACCTGAAAGCATCTGGGAACCTTTGCTGACTTGAGGATGAGGAAAATGTGACATGGCTAGAAAAGCTGGGGCCCAGAGAGGCCATTTGAAACCTTACCAACTACTGGGGAAATAATTACAAATAAGTCCTTTTATTTGTTGACCACAGTGACATGAAAACATGATCGTAAGTCTTCCTTAGGGCTACAGGTCTGTCCATTTTATACTTTGAAAAAACAAGACAAAACAAAACAAAACAAAACAAACTTAAGACCCAACTGTGATGACTTCATGAACTTAGGAGCTGAGCAACTATTATGTGCTTGATGATTTACGCTCAAAATATTTTTAATCACAAAAAGATCTGCTAGTAAAGCAAAAATAAATAAATAAATCAATACATAAATAAATAAAGCAAATAAGCAAGCAAGCTGAAAGTGGGCTTCAGAATAAGATGGAAAAAATACACCAAACAACCAGTAATTAAAGTAGCAAAAGACTTTAAAGTTCAGACTAAATCCTGAGCTTGTACTTGGAAGGGCGAGAGTGTCAAGGAAAGGTTCCTGAAGAGAAGATTTTTTTTTCTATTTTTTTTTTCCTGTCGGAAGAGCATCCTGATGTCTACTGGTTTAGAAGGAGAAGAGAGAAGGGAATAAAAACTAACAGTGGTCTGCTATTATTACCATGCCAGAAGAAGTGATAGGACATATAATTGGTGTGAAAAAAATGGAATACATAGCCTCTGGGGTGGTATTTGGACGTGCGGAAAGATAGCATAGAAGGAGCATTGCCAGAGTTAGTAAAACACAACAGCAAAACACAATAAAGGAGAAAAAAAAAGATTCTTGCTTAAATTTGAATTTCAAATGAATAAGTACGAATGGTGCTTTTGAATAAATATAGAGACACTAAACGTATGTCTCAAGTTTTTCCTGTAAAACATAAGATAAGAGCAAAGATAAACCTCTCACTTGTAATATCAATAAAGCATATACAAGGACACCAAAGCCATTCATTGTGGACAAGAGCTGTGCTCAGTTCCTAACTTCCTTGTACGAAAAAAAACCTTTCCTATTACAATTGTAGCTTTTTAATTTCTGAAATGTTTTTTTTCTAAGAAGGAGGGCAGGAGGAAGCATAGGAAAGAAGGGAGCGAAGGATAAATGAAGGAAAGGAAGGAGAGAGAGACAGGAAGACAGAGAGAGAGGGAGAGGGAGGGAGAGAGAGAGAGAGAGAGAGAGAGAGAGAGAGAGAGGGAGGGAGGGAGAGAGAGAGAGAGAGAGAGAGAGAGAGAGAGAGAGAGAAAGGATAAAGGCAAAAAAGGGCTTTATTTTTTTAAAGGAATAGCTATGCTTAAGGCCTCCTCCCTCAACAGGGCTGCTCCTTGCTATTTGTGGAAAGTAATTGGCACTGTTCTCTCTGAGCTCTGCATACAAAGCAAGCGAATCCATCTTCTACTGATTGACACCACATGAATGAACTCATTTAACTCTCATTTAGTCCCAATAGCGGGTGCTAGTCAGCTACTTCATCTGACAGAAAAATAGAAGGGTCCTCTTCTAGTTCCATTAGCTGCAGCAGTGTTACTGCATCTTAGCACCAGGACCTGACTCCTGACACGGCCTGTCTCTTTTGGGTCCTATTATTTATAGAAGACATTGAGTGCTAAAATAGTTCTTTAAGGTGAGAAGTTGAGGGAGCAGAATTGAACCTTCTTTGAACCAGACTTGATGATGAGTCTGTGAAGGACCCTGTTACTTCACCTTACAATATCTCTTCTGAGCAAGCAAGCAAGCAAGAGGACACTTTAAGTGTCTAATATCAGAAGGCAGAGGCTACATGCTTTGTTTACACAATGCTACTGTAGGAAGTCACTGTCATGGATTTGAATGTGGCCAGTGAACCCTTTGGCTATGCCAGCAAATGGTCAGTGTGATTTCTTTTCTGAGTGCCGGTCTTTCTATCTCAAAACTTTTCATCCCTCCCATTTCTACCAAATTCCAACTAATTCCTACATCCAGGGAAAGTGTCACCTCTATGGTGCTTTCCCCAGCTTCTTCAGGCACTGTGCAGGTGTTTGGTCCTATGATGTAATGTTGGGCCATGGAAGGGTATCCTGGTTCTTGGGTTGTGGGTTTGGTCATGTCCCCAGAACCCAGGCTTCTGAGATGAGGCCTAATCTCCATTCCACCTTTACCATTCAGTCACGTACACAGGTGGGCTGTGAGAAGCAGCTGGGTGTTTGGTTGAGCATGAGTTTCGAACCCGGAACCTTTATCGGATGGGATGGCAGGAGTTCACTCTGCTCCCAGGCCCTGGTTCTTTTCGATTAGTTTCAGCCCTCCAACAACCCCTCCCACAGAGAGAGGTTTATGACCTATGAGGAACAGCCCCCAGGCCCTAGGGAGATTTACATACTAATGATACATACCTGAAGGCCAGAGGGTGGAGCCGACTAAGCATTCCTCCTCAGCCCCTCCCCCCCTTCCCGCCTCCCTATTTAACTCAGGCATGGCCTGGGTTTTGTGGGGTATGAATCCAGATCCATACACCATCTGCCATGCCAATAAACCGGTTTTGGAAACCCAAGGACTTCCTCGTGTGTTGGGGCCGCTCCATGAGGAACTGTGGAGAGGCTTTTAGTTAATGAGCAGCCTAACTTCCAGCTGGAGGAACCCAGAGTGTTCCTAGCGGACTACCCACAGCATGGCGGGGAAGAACCCTGGGTTCCCCAGCCGTATTTTTCCCACAATGTAACTCTGGTTAGTGATGGCTGTTGCACAGCCCTCCCCCCTTCACTGGGACTGAAGTTTTTGGGGAACAATGGGACCATGCCATTGATCTCTGTGCTTCTAGTACATAAATTCTGAGTCAGCAATGGACACCTAATAGGGAGTTGTTGGGTAAAATGACTAGTGCATTGTGGGCAAAGTTATCACTTGGTTGATATGTTCTTTCCTAAGGCAGTTGTAACTAAGTACCACAGAGAACGTGGCTCAAGAAACAAACCTTTCCTTTTTGAAAGTTTCAAGGCAAGATGTCTGAAATAAATGTGTCAGCAGGCCACAATCCTTCCAAAAAACTCTAGGGGAAGAAGCATCCATGTTTACTTCAGCTTCAAGTAGAACCAAGTGCTCTTTGTCTTGTTGGAGTAAAAGTCTGTCTGCTTCAGTCCTCACGTGACTCTTCACACAGGCTCCAAGTACAAATCTTCTCCTTCAGATAAAGATTCTGCTCATATTTGGTTAAGTCCCAACATACTCCGGAATGACTTCCTTGTTATTGATCTCATCTGCAGTGACCCTATACTCAGTAAGCTCATGTTGTAACACACAGGGGTTGGGACTTCAATACATTGACTGTAGGTGAAACCCCACAGTGGGCACATCTGTCAAGAGGTGTAAAGATGACTCTGATATAGAATGCTCTTTGTACTACTTATGTGAATGATAACTCATTGAACATAAGGCTTTATACTTGTCAGTGGAATGAACTACCATACAGTCTTTATACATGTCTGATTCAGATATTAGATTTAAAAATATTCACTACAGTTTTTTAAATATATTACCAAAGTACTGGCAGCTCACCTTCTAATATAAGAAGGAACCAAACTGAAGCCACTTTGAATAAAACTTCCAGTTTGAATAGGGGTCAAATAAAGTTTAAGTTCCCAACACCTCCCTGGGTAACTGACATCCTGCTTGGCAGAGAGGTGGGGAGATATATACATGGGTAATTGATGTCCTGGTTGCCATTTTGAGACATGAATGCTAGACATGTTGCCCTACCATAGTTGAAAAACCCAACCAACGGGAACAAGCATACTACAAAGACATGTTTCTAAAGAAGTCTCCTGTCCCTAAATCATAATTGATGGGAAATGTAACTGTAACTGGGCACAGATGTTTGTAGATTTGGGGATTAGAAGCTCTGTAACATTCTGCCTTGGGGTCACAGTTCAGCATCCAAGTCTGTTCTGTGGCCCTGATCAATCAGGTGTGGCCTGAGTGTAATAAATTTTATCATCTGTTTAAATATTTACTAAGATGAATGTTTGAAGACATTGTCAGCTCCCCATTCTGTGCTGTGGTCCCTGACTAGACACTTCTTGCTACCTAATTCAAATAAAGATCCTGTTTTGTTGTATCTTGGGCCTGCTTGGGTTGTTTTGAATTTTCAGACCCTAACATTAATAGTCTTAGTCAAAAAACAGGAAGAAAACAGGTTAATTAATTCTTGGGTATGTATTATGAAAGAGATGCTGGGATATTGAAGGTCTAAAATGGGAGGAGGGTATATGTTAGCTTCAATGCACAAGACAGGGCCTAGGCCTTTTTGACATTTGCCATTGGTAGTTTGGCTCTGAATAGAAGCCATAAAGGGTTTTTAGACCTTGAGAACTCATCTGTGGCACTAGCAAGGGTAATAGCAGAAGAACAATGGTAGGTACCAGTAGTAGGCAAAGGTGAATTACCATCCCAGGCCCAATATTCTCTGTAAGTTTTAGAGCATGCCAGAGGAATTAGATGATACAGACATTATAGGCTTTTTTTGAGAATACTGTATAGCTAAGGCAGACAGTTAAGAAGTGGTGAACTGTTTTAAAAATGAAATATTGGGTGAATGAATATTAATTTTTCATTTGAAGGAGGAAAGAGAAAGATTTTTGGATGTAACTTTGTTTAGAGAACAAATGCAGAGACGAATGAAGTTTAAGGATTTTACATCTTAGCTAGCATGGCATCTCAACTTTCCTAGACCTGTACAAATAAGACAATGTTCTAGTGGGAACCTCTTCGGGAATTTCTTTGAGAAGTGAACTAAATCCTGGATAGGTGAGTCCTTGTTCTTCTAAAGAGTTTTCTCTTTTTGTTTTCTGTGTCTCAGTGTTTAGGGGTTTGCCTACAGGTATCTGCATCTTGCTCAGTGTGTACTCTGCACCCTTGGTAGCCAGAGATGGGTGTTGGATCATCTGGAACTGGAGTTCTAGGTAGCTGTGAACTGCCATGTGAGTACTGGAAACCAAACACAGATCTGCTGCGAGAGTAACCACTGAGCCATCTCTTCTCATCTACCAGGGATCTACATCTAAACTCCAGGGGAGTATAGTTGTGTCTTTGGCCAAACACCTAGAACAACACTAGCAACCAGGACATAGGTGATTTCAAGATAAGAATTTTTTCCCCTTAAATTGGATACTTAATAATGAATTTGCTTAATATTGAACAATGCAGCCAGGTTTTTTTTTAATGTTGTAAGTTCTTCTAATATTTTGTTGTAAATCTATTTCTAAATCAGTATTGATTTATTGGAGTCAGCAAGCAAAGATCACTGTAAAGCATCATACTATGACAGCTGACAATGTCCGTCAGGTAAAACTAGTAAACACAAAGTATACTATCCCATATGATGGACTTAATTTTGGTAAAATGACAAGTGTTTCCCTCTGTAAATGTGGAAACATCATAGGGAAAATTAAATTAAATATTGCTATTATTTTCTAAGAACAAAACAATTCCATTTAATACATTAATTTTATGTAAAATGAAATGACCCTGTTTTTTTTTTTCTTTTTCTTACTTTACTTAATTGGTTTTAAGTTCATGTTTCTAGAAGGAAAGCAAATTACAAAGATAAACGAGAAACTGCAAAGAGCCAAAACCATAAAGGAACAAACAGCGTCAAGATAGAACTAGGAAGTTGAGTGATGGAGTGAGGATAATGATGACAGAGATTGGGAGTGACTGGTACCCAGCAGGGATGGCCTGGTACCCAGCAGGGATGGTCTGAACAATGCTCAATTTGTCTTGAGAAGAGTGAGCTTGGGAAGATGTGTTATAACCTCGATCTAAGACACATGTTAGAGAGAACAAATGGGAAAGAGGCAGATAAACTTTGTAGAGATGAGGGGAAGCAAAGTGACAGCAACTTCTCTAAGCTGGTTGGGGGTTGAGGGAGGCATTGAGAGTCTGGGTATCTGGATATGATAGGATGCTAGGATAAGCTAAAAGGATGTGACAAATGGATTGTGGACACAGTGAGACAAGTGTTCATAGGCTAGAGGCAGGCAGTTGTGGGAGGGACAGAGCTTAGGGTGCTTGCTGAGCAAACATACCATGGGTCCAGAATGTACTGTGTTCCTCACACTTAGCTGTGGTCCTGTTCTAAAGCTGAGGGTTATTTACAGTTCACAAAGTATAATGTGGCCAGTAGCATTTTCTCTGATCAGTGTTTGACTCTGGAAACTCTTGTTGCCTTTGCTTCCCATATTTTGAAAGCAGCTCTCTACCTCATTCATTCCACGAAGCCTGATGCCTGTGCTGATTTTCTCAAACAGTTAATTTTAAAAATCTTAATTGCATGTGTGTGTGTGTGTGTGTGTGTGTGTGTGTGTGTGTGTGTAAGTAAAGATGGTTTGGAGAAGTTGTTTTCCTCCTACCACATGTGTCCTTAGGTTCAAACTCAGATAATCTAGTTTGGTGGCATGTGGCTCTATTCACTGAGACATTCTATCATCTTGTCAAGTTATTCTGATGGAGGGTTAACAAACCAGAGAAAGTCACTATGCTGTGATCAAATGCCTGACAAAAATCAATTTGAAGAAGGGTTTATTTAGCATCACTACCTGGCCTTTCCCTGCGTTATTTTGACAATCGTTTTCTTATAACTTAATAAACTGAGCCTCTGTTTGCTCTACCCCGACTGAGCATTTTCTAGTGGATCGGTTTTGCTTATGTTTTATTATCAAGTAACTTTTTTATTGAGCTAACTTTAGGTTGTGGAAAAGCTGCAATGAAGATTGAAAGAGTAGGGAACAACTCACCAAATCCTTATTTCTGTCATCTACTGAAGGGTTCCAGAGTACTCAAGGTCACCTTCGTTCTAATAGCAGTTACAAGTTCAGAATTTACCAAGACCACCCTAAGAATTGCACTTCGTTGGAGAAGATTGTAGAATGCACTGTGGTCTGTTCCACTCAAAGCTGCCATTACAGCAAAACAACAGAAATGAACGTCAGAGAGTCAGCCAAGAGAGAAGAGGGCCTGGTGTAGACTACAGGGAGGTCTAGAACTTCCGCTTGCCTCTTCCAATAGAGTCAGGGACTATGGCAATATCTGACGTGCGTCAAACATGATATGACTGATGCTTACCTAAGTGTGGTGTCTAAAATTTGCACTAGGGCTCAGCCACATAGACATAGTTGGCCACCAGGTTCCAGCAGCTTGGAAGCGCAAACTGATATGGTGTGATCCAAAGCCTGTATTTAATCATACTATTAGATTATCTCTTGTGATAACATGACCCAGGTTAAAAAATAAGATATTATAAAAACCGAAGATACTCCAAAACTGAGACAGCAAGGTTCAGTTCTTTACAGATATCTCAATAAAAGTCTAAATAAAGCTCTTCTCAGTACTGATAGCCAATTCTTCAGTACTCATGTCATTTGTGAACATTAACTCTAGTTACTGCAGCAATATTTTAAGGCGGCTGTCCCAACATTTTGCAGAAGAAGCTGGTGTTGATGGAGAACTAGAACTAGGCTCAATTTTCCAAGGCCAATCCTTCTACCTTTTATCCCATGGGCCCTATAAGATAGCTGTTCTTTCTTTTTGGTGGAAGAATTTATCCGGATTTTATACAGTAAACAGACTAATTATATACAGCTTCTTATAGTGTCTGAGATTCTGGATTAGCCACACCCATATGTCATTTTTCCCCTTTCCCCTGAGCCATGCTAGGAATCAAACACAGGGTATCCAAAGCCTCGTGCATCTAGGCAAGTTGGCAAGCACTCTACCACTGAGCCACAATTTTATCCCTGAGTATTGTTTTAAAGAAATGTTACGTTAATAAAAATTGTATTAACACACTGCACAGTTCTACCTTTATAATTGTTGCTGAACTTTTTTAGACATCTTTTATATGAACGTAACTGTCTTCTTCACAAACGTATGTGCTTATTCTTAGCATTAAAATGTTTCTTATTCATAGCTTGTTAATAATTAATTGGGGTTTTCATTCTCCTCAGGAAGAACCATCAGCTTTCTGATATGCTTGTTTGGGATTTATATGCATTCAGAGCTCAGTTTTATTTTTATTTTATTTCTTCTAAGGTCACTCTTCATAATCAGGCTGGACTTGAACTCACATAGACCATTCTTCCTCTGCTCCTGAGTGTTAGATTATTTAAAGGTGTGTGCCCTCCCCACTCCTGCCTAAGCTCAGTTTTAATTCTTATTAAGGACTTGACATTCTACTCCTCAGATACTGGGTCAGCAATGTCCATGACCTATCCATTCATAATCAATAAAAAAGTAGAAACAACCTAAATGTCCTTCAGAAAATGAATGGATAACGAAAGTGTGTTACATATACACAAGTACACAAATCCTATTCATCTGTAAACAAAAAAAAAATAGAATCAATAAATTTCCAGGTAAAAATCTACAAAAGATTATATTGAACGAGGTAACCCAAACCTAGGAAAACAAAGCAGACACTGCATGTTCTCTCTCATAAATGGCTTCTAGCTCCAGATCTTCAGATGTGAATTGACAGCGTGGCGTAACCATAGAAACCAGGAAAGTATAAAGGGTCCATGAACAGTGGTGGGGAGATTGAGAGGGGAAGAGAAGCATATAGGTGATATTAAGTGGGAGTTGGAAAAATGAACTTCAGCTGTGGAGGAGGGAGGAGGGAGGGAGGACGGAGGGAGGAGGGAGGGAGGACAGAGGGAGGAGGGAGGGAGGACAGAGGGAGGAGGGAGGGAGGATAATACAGGAGAAAGATAGATGAAAGACAAATAATGTCAAGTTTGTTTGACGAAACTTCAAGGAGTCATGTTATTTTATATTTACCTAAACTTGTAAATGTTAGGTCTCAAACCCAGGGAGGAAGATTGAGCTGCCTATTTAACATATCAACGCAGATGCTGGCCTCCAGGTTCTCTCTGTCTCCCTCAGTCCCTCACTGTTAGAGGACCCCCCTGGCTGGAATACTCCACCAGGAGATTGGGTTGTTCTGCCCTATATAATCCAACTATTTTGATTACCTATCGTCTTCTTACCTTTGGGCCTCCTGTCTTTTACACCTGATTCCCCTCTTTTCCCCTCTCTCCTCCCTCCTCTCCTCACACGGATCAGGGTCAAGTCCACTCTAGGCTCCCCTAGATATCCCTGACTGTGGTTATGCTCTCCCACATAGCTATAAAAAAACATTTTCTCCAGGACCTATGTTCTTTTTCTTTCCTTTTTTCATACACACACACACACACACACACACACACACACACACACACACACACAATCTCAAAGGAAGTTAAGCCACTTGGGCTGATAGTTTTCCCTACAGGAACCATAGACCAACAAAACCCCCAGTACCAGGAATGAGAAACCATCCTTTGGAATGGTTGTCAGGGTAGCCCAAGTGATCCCCCAAACAATGTAGATTATTAGTATAGCCCTTGGTTGCCTCTCTGATTGAGGGAGGGAGTCTGTTGCTGAGGACACTGCAAGACTTTGGACACAGGACATAGGTGATTTGAGCTAGATCTGACCTGAAAGCCTCATTTTGTTTTAAACAGGAACCAGGTAGGCCATTTACTGGAAGGTTTAGCGGACAATTGCTGCAGAGGAGAGCTACATTCTGTTAGGCGGGTTATAGCAATTAGAAAATTGTAAGACTCAGGCACTGCAGGTGGTGGATAATGGGGTGAAGCTAAAACCAAGTCAGGAAACAAGAACTGTGTGTTCTCAACATTTGAAATAGCTTTAAATAAGTCTTAGCCAGGAAGGCTGGCAGACAGCATCTATATGTGTACATTTCCAAGGAGACAGCAATTAAGACACTCCTACCCACTACATGTTAAGATGAGAAAACGGGAGCTGATGTTAGGGGCAAAACTAATATTGGCAGCAACAGCTACGAAGAGGTTTCAGGTTGGCAGGGGTGTTAAATGCAAATTCATTGTCTATTTACTTCTCACAAACCCGTAACAAGACAGGAGTAATTTAGAGAATTACTTCTGTAAATTGAGAATTAAAGTTTATCAGGATTAAGTAACTTGACCAAGGCTACAAAACTGCTAACGGATGAAACCGAGGTTGTGCCAGAAGAAAATATATCCAAACTTTCCACCTTAACGATGGCTGCTGTGTTCTTAGCAAGAGCCAACAGACGGTGAGAAAACCATAACAGGGACCTAGTTTCCTACTATTGGAACTTGCAAACCTCAAAAAGGTTAAAACCATGCTTTTAGATCTCATGGTTAATTATACTAATATTTTCTGGGAACAACTATGCTGTCAGGAAGCGAGAAGAGTTAGGATAGCTAGCAGCCTCACAGGCTTCCGGTGGGATTGCTTAATAACGGACTTCTTGGGGAAATGAATCCAGTCCCCTGGCAGGGAAAACTTGGCTCCTGAAACAGAGGCATTCATCCGTTCCTGAGGGCTTCATTGGCATGATCCAAACACCCCCACCAGATTACACCTCCAACTACTGCTACACTAGAAAATGAGCCTCAGCCTGTGCATTATTAGGGAAATTTCACAGTCAACCCACAGCATTTGGTGTACATGATTTATGATATGTGGAAGTTAAGGGAAGACTTAATTTTATGCCACAAACTGCATGTAGCTAGATTACTACAAGGACGGGATGCCCCTGTGTCCAGTAGAATCTATAATTCCACCCAGCACCCTATGGAAAGTAAACATATGCATAAGTGGCTGTGCTTGCATGTTCATATTAGGAGACAAACTGGGGACTACGGGTTGGTAGATGAAGTTCAAAAATATACTCAGATACTTGATGTGCTTTATTGTTGGGGAACATTGCTATTAAGGTAGCAGTTTCCCATGACTGATGGCATTCTGAGCTGAGCACAAAATGGGGGACTCTCTTTCTCAGCAGGCATCCCTGTCTCTGCCTGTCTTTGTCTGGAGAGTGTTCCTGAACACAGGTGCCTGGCCTTGTCTGACCTTGTCTGAAAAGTGACTTTGTACAGAGCTGCATAATAGCACACAAGTCCCACTCTGCCTTCCTGCCTGCACGGCGAGTAGGTGCTGTACTATAACCAATCAGTCCTTCCTGCCCACTTGATGCTATGAACAACTATGCCTTTCCCTCTGTACCTCTCAAAATGCCCTTATATACTCTAGCCCCGAAACAGAATCATCTTGCTACATTAGACTCCGGAGGTCATTTGGTCCATACTCATGGCTATCTGAACCCTCACCTCTGCTTCTGCCTCTTTTCTCCCCTCAGGCTGGTGACCAACAGTCTCCAGGGAGAAAGAGGAGGCGCAGTTTCTATTTGATAAAATATAGTTTGGGCATCAATTAAATAATAATAAAATTAATATGTAAAGTGGACCTATTATTCATTTTCAGATGAAATTTATTTCCAGCACTAGGCCCCATGAGTCTGTATGGATGCTTGTTAATTCACTCTGTTATTTAATTCACCAGTGCAAAGACATTTCCTACTGGAACAGTGAGCACTCACGCTGTCAACAAAAGTCAGTTCATCTTCATCGGAAATGTTACTACAGGGACTCGGCCAGAATGCTCTTGCCTGAACTCATGAAAAATTTCTTCAGAGTTCAAAGGATTTCTTGCTGTACTTGCACAGCGTCCCCAGGGATGTGGAATTAACTTTCAGGCCGTATAAGGTGTTCAAATACAGACGAAAGAAGAGAAGGAGAAATCTATCAAAAGAAATTCAGCAGTCCAAAGTCTAGAGGCTGAGTGAGACTGAAGGAGCATCTCTGTAAATAAAAGGGCCATGGTGGCAAGCCAGGTCAGGGAGCTCAGTAACATCTGTGGGCACTATGCTAGGAAGAGACCGAACCTGCTTTACCCGAAAGCTGCAATGTTTTTTTTTTTTTTTTTTTTTTTAAACTTTTTAATCCTCATTCATAGCCCACAGTATATCTTTCTGTTGCACAATAGGCTTTGTAACTTTGGGAACATGGATATAAATGCAAAGAAGAGACAATGAAAGAGGAGGAAGCTCCTGAGAAGCGTAACTGGGAAGTTGACCACCCATCTAAAGTATGTAAACCTTGAACCAAAAAAATTCCTGGCTATAACCTAGAATTTACAATTGCTACACCATGGCGATAGTCCCTGGAATGGTCTCTTCACCATAATAACAAAACATTAAATTAGGAACGTAGCCATTCCATAGTATTTATATATACTGAAACATTATGCCTCAGATACATACAGTGTACATTTGTTAAATAGGTACATAGAGGAGCGAATACACATTAGAAAACCATAGAGAAATAAAAAGGAAAAATTACAATTATATGGGTATGAAATTATATAAATTTCTAAAATAATATTTAATAATGTTCAGCAGTATTTTAAAAAAGAAGCCAGATACAAGTAACCTGGAGTATAATTTATGGAAATTACAAAACAAACTTAGCTGGCAATAATATTTACACATAATGTGAGCAATTAAATGTGTGTGTGTGTGTGTGTGTGTGTGTGTGTGTGTGTGTCTGTTTTAGACTGGTCACTGTATAAGCCAAGCTGTCCTTGAACTCATGGAGATCTGTCTGCCTCTACGGCCACACCCAACCAAATGGCTAGAAGATGGGAGGGGGAGGTATGGAGGGGAACAAGAAAAAATAAAATCCAAATCCCAGTCATTCATAGGAAAAAAAGATTATTTCAAATATCAAGGAACAGGTGGGCTTAAAAAGTAAAAACCACAAATCAGTAACACATGAGGCATATGGGTAAAATTGCCTTCCCCTGGAAAGATAAAATATCTGTGACATCACAATATACTATAATTAGACAGGATGCAGCAATGTCATAGTCCTTAAATTGTCTCCTCCTAAAAATACAGTTTTACTGTAGAAGGCAAATACTGAGGGGAAATTATGCACCCACTGAGTGGTAGTCAGAGACCAATGCCATTGTAGGAAAGACTCAGACATCTTTCCCGTTTACCCCTTGGCGTCTCTGCAGATGCCCAGTCTAGAATTCCAAACTTATCTTATTTTTTCTACTTTCAAACTGAGTCATACTTTCTAGAAAATATCAAATTTGTTCTTTGAAATGAAAAAAAAAATCTTTGAAGCCAAAACCACATTCCTGTATCTGTGATTATTCTAAATACTACCAGGGGACCAGGTTAGAGGAAATCTAAGAACCAGAAACCAGGTGCATCTCCAGAACAATATCGTAAGGCTGAGACTAAACCCAAATAATACACTAGACATTTCTTCCCCCAGAGTATGACATGGCATCCTTAGTTTTCACAAATCTTATAAACTCCATTTATGCAAATGGGGTTTAAGATTCTAAGCAATTAAATGATTTATCTAAGAAGAAAAAGCTTGAAAGTGGGTGGACGGCCAGGTGGTTCCCAGACCCAAAGCACAAATCCAAACTACAGATAGAGAAATAAAGTGAGTAGTCTCAAGGAAAATGAAGACTACTGACCAGGCAGGACTTGCCACTGCTTAGATGTGGGGTATAATGAAAGAGGGGAAATTGAACTTAATTTTGAGCGTCTCTTGCTCTTGGGCTATCAGCTGTAAGAATGAGCACTTATGAGATACTGGGAACCCAGAGAAATAGAATGCAGCCCAACTCTCCAGAGAAGATTCTCATGCTCTGACCTCTTAAGACAGGTTGTTCAGAAGCATTACTGGAGTCCTTGGGCTTGAAAACATTCACCATAAGAACTGTCAACACTATGGCCTGCATCCTCACTGGGCATCAGGTCTGGAGTCTTCTTGTTGCAACCATCACCATTCCTTTGAAATGTCTTAGAAGCTGGAGAATGGACACAGAAATCTGCCTGCTGAACTGTATGTTTCCATACCCAGATTTAAAAGGCAATATAGCCAAAAGGCAGCCTTCCCATGGGGGCGATTCCCCACCCCCACCCCATGTGGCAAGAGCTAATGTGTATTTTGAACCATGATTTACAAAGAAATCTGAGAAATGTAGTTTAGCTTCCAATCTTTGCTGCTAAACTGAAAAAGAGAGAGAGAGAAAAAACACTACAGTATGCTGGTAGAAAGATGAACAATTTAAGCCATTTTATCCTTAAGAGGTTTCTAGTCTACAGGACTAGGGAGGTGGTAGAAAAGGTCCTCTTTAGTGAGCTTGGAGACATGAGAAGAATTTTAAAAGGTCAATAATGAGTGTAGTATGTGAGCCTTCTGTGAGATGTGCAAGGGATATCAAATGGTGAAATCAGGTATAGAGAATTAGGTCGAGAATGCACAGAGGCAATCTAAAAGCATGTGGACCTGAGACTGTGTGTGGGAGTCCTGTCTAGAAGAAAACCAACAGCATAACAGCTTTAGTCTGTTCAGGAAAAGGTAGCTCCATGGTAGAACTTGTTAACCAGTGCCTTGTTTTTTTCCTCCAATGGCAATTCTTTTGTAAAAGGCAAAATGGATTTTTCTAGAAACTACGTACAGCAAGAATTCAGTTGATGTTGAGAAAATATATGAGAACTTTCAGAGTAAAGTTTTGTGACAATGACAAATCATGGCATATATTAAACACCATCAATACTGTTGCACCTAGTGATTGTGATTTTTTCACTTGTGTGGTGGTTTGAATATGCTTGGCCCAAGGGAAGTGTCACTATTAGGAGGTGTGGCCTTGTTGGAGGAAATGTGTCACTGTGAGGGTGGTCTTTGAGCGTTCCTAATGCTCAAGTTCTGACTAGTGTGGAAGAGTGAGTCCCCTCCTAGCCAGTGAGTCCCCTCCTAACCACTTCTGATCAAGATGCAGAATTCTCAGCTCCTTCTCAAGCACCATCTCTGCCTAGATGCTGTCATACTGCCTGACTTGATGATAATGGACTGAACCTCTGAAATTATAAGCCAGAATTACAGTTACAATTACAATTAAATGTCCCTTAGGAGTTGCCTCGGTCATGGTGTCTCTTCACAGCAATAGAGCCCTAACTAAGACAACTTAGCAACTTAAAAAATTGAAAGCCATGGTTGGCATCAAATTAAAAGGCAAAAGACCTAAAAAGACTAAGCCATAATCCTGTCATTCCTTTTACCCAGGTTACTTCATAAGATATATGAATCCAAATAACAATGATGTGGACGTTTACTCACAGGTTGTCTGGAGGGAGTTCTACAAGTGATCTCAAAGGTGCAGGTCGCCCTCCCTGAGTGCTCCATGCCTCATGGAGTATTCCGAAGCTTCATTTTCTCATAGGCTCACTTCTCTTGCATTTCATCAGCTGCATATAACCCCTCCCTTTCGAGAGTCTCTCCTCTGGGAACTCCTTGATGCTGCTTTCTGCTCTTGCTCAGGATTCATCTCCCCTGTGGGGTTAGTTTTGTTTGGAATCATTAGATTTTGAGGGAACCATTAGATTTTTTGGGGAACCATGCTTCCTTCCTCCCCTGTCCTCCTAAATGTCTTCAGTAAAAGCCAACCCTTCTGAGTTCTCACTGCTCACAAATATCCTTATTCTCATCCATATTTAATTGGTACAAAGCCATTTTGTTCCCTGATAATTCATTGCACTGTGGCTTAAGAGAGCTTTTACAATAATCTAGCCAGAAAACAGGTAAGTACTACTAACTAAAAAGCTCAGAAGATTAGATGTTAGTTTTTTCAAATTTGGCCTTGAGGCATCTCCCTTGAAAGGGGAGTTCTGGTGCTGGAAAGTGATGCCATTGCTTGTCAATCAAGCAAGACACAATACACCATGGAAACGAAGTGCACCAAACAGAAGAAATTTTGTACTTACAAGTCTGTGAGAGACTGGGGGTGCTGAGTGGACGTCTTGATGTGGCAGGGTACTCAACTAACTGGTTAATGATGGAGATATGGAGAAGAGTAGTGGGCAGGGATCATTATATTAGGCCTCTTACAGTGGTCACAAAATGGCTACTTTAAAGATCTCGCATATTGGGCAGGCCCTCTTTATAAAAATCTGCTGTTGACTGTTAGTTTTCATGGTCCGTAGCTGTGATCCTGGCTTTTGAGGTTACTGAGATGAAGACCATATGGGCTATATTGCAAATAACCCCACAGGAAGGAACAGTTTAAACTAGGTCAAAGGCAGTGTCCCCCTCTAGGTTTCAAATAACTTATGTCTCTAAAAATTGATGCTGAGGCTGCAGTTAAATGAAATGAATCCATGACCTTCCTGGATTTTTTTTTTAATTGAAAGGCAGTCTTAATTTGAGTGGCAGAAGTATCGTCTTATGAGCAGAATGGTTTCATTTAAGCAGTGTTTGCTAGGGTAGTGATGTTTGTGGAGGTTGCAAACTAATAAGTATCCTGAAGTTAGCAGTATTGTATGTCACCAAGGGGAAGACATACAATTCTGTTTGTAATCAGAGAAGTAGGACAGGAAGTTGTGGTAAGAAGTTTGTGGAAAGCAGGCAAAGCTTTCAAGGGGCAGATGGTCTTTTTCCTAGATGTCAAAGGAGTTGACTGACACAGATCATTTTATTCTGGGGAAGTAACCATGGTAACCTCTATTAGACTTGCCCTCAGACACCAAAGTATAGAGGTATGAATTTTAGAGGTGAACAAAGAATATGAGAGACTCATAGACTGATCAGATAGTGCATCCAAGAAGAAAAGTTTAATGTCAGTTGACTTTGGTTTACAAGATGACTTTAGTGTAAGAATGAAATCATCTCCAGACTATGCTGCTCATTGTTATGGGCACTGGGTATTGTTCTAAATGAATACCCACTTGAGCTGAGGAGGCCTCTGCATTGTTAACCAACAAAAGTGTCCAACGTGAAATAAAAAACCAAGTTAGCATAAGTGCATAAAGCTATACCCGCCTGAATTTCT
The DNA here is from genome assembly GCA_030674055.1 of Rhabdomys pumilio. NCBI lineage: Eukaryota > Metazoa > Chordata > Mammalia > Rodentia > Muridae > Rhabdomys > Rhabdomys pumilio. Next base: position 17,677,239 of record JANHMN010000016.1, read on the forward strand.
GCTCTTGCTTTTGGTGTATGTTCAAGCTTGAATTGGTCTTCCATTAAATGACCTATTGCCTACCATGTAGCAAAATATTCTCTACTGATGAGTTTCAGAACAATGTGTCTCTTCATTTTGCCCTCTAGCTCTTGTGTCTGAAGACAGGAAATTTGTAATGATACTGGAGGCTGAGCCAAAGAGAAATTTGGCTGGGATGTACTTGTTAGATTAGACTTGAAAAAGAAGGCTGTTTTCCTCAAGTTGTGTGTGTGTGTGTGTGTGTGTGTGTGTGTGTGTGTGTATACCCACATGTGATGCAAAGGAAAACCTGCAGGAGTCAGTTCTCTCATTCCACTATATAGGTCACAGAAACTTAAGTCATCAGGTGTGGCAACGCCTTTACCTTCCATGGACATAAAAATAGCAGCTCTGATCTTAAAAAGAGTAAGAGATAGTTTATTCTGGAACATTTTGAGGGACCATGGTTTGGGAACACAAATTTAGGTTACTCTAAATTTCATGTTCCAATATAAAAGAATTTTCATGAAGTTTTATAGTTTACATAATGAAAAAAGTAATACATAGAAAGAAATACTTAAAACCAAGGAAGAAATTAGTAAAATAGAAACAGAGAAAGAAGAAAACAAAACAATAAAAAAGAATCAATAAAAAAAGAGACAGTTCTTTGAAAAGATAAACAAAATTGACACATCCTTAGTAAAATTCACCAGAAGAAAGAGAGAAGACATAAATTAATAAAATTAGAGATAAAAGAGTGGTATTACAACAGATACCAAAGAAATTCAGAATAATCATAAGCACAGACCTTAAAGACCTATAATCCATAAAGAAAATGAATAAATTCTTAGGGGCATATGATCTACCAAATTTAAGCCAAAATTAGAGAGACAATTTAAACAGACCCATAACAATCCATGAGAGTAAGTCAGTAATAATAATTTTAAAAATATACCTTGTGGGTTGAGATGGCTCAGTGGTCAAGAGCTCTTGCTGTTCTTTGTATGTGTGTGTATGTATGTATGTATGTATGTATGTATGTATGTATGTATGTATGTGTATTTTACATATTCACTTTACATCCTGCTCACTGTTCCCCTCCCAGTCATCTTCTCCCACAGTACTCCTGTTCCCCAATTCCTTTCTCTTCTGAGTGGGCAGGGAACTGTAGGGCAGTGGGCTGTGAGAAGCAGCTGGGTGTTTGGTTGAGCATGAGTTTCGAACCCCAGAAACTTTATCGAACGGCAGGAGTTCAGCTCTGCTCCCAGGCCCTGGTTCTTTTCACTTAGTTTCAGTCCTCCAACAACCTCTCCCACAGAAAGGTTTATGACCATCAGTCAAGAGGAACGGTCCCTCAGGCTCTCCTGCATGTAGATGAGGTATTTCCAAGCTCTCAGATCAAGCCAATAGACATTATCTGCTGTCAGACCCTAACCCACCCCAAAACTGTATATAAGTGCTCTATTTATGGGAAGTAGAAGGCGCGTGCTCAAGAATCATCCTGGTGCCATTTCATTATTTGTATAAAGAAAGGCTACTGATTTTTTTAAAAAAAATTTGTATCCAGACAGTTTGCTGAAGGTGTTTATCAGCTATAGAAATTCTCTGGTAGAATTTTTGGTGTCACTTATGTCTACTATCATATCATCTGTAAATAGTGATACTTTTATTTCTTCCTTTCCAATTTGTATCTGCTTGACTTCCTTTTGTTGTCTCACCACTTTGGCTAGAACTTCAAGTACTATATTAAAGAAATAGGGAGAGAGTGGGCAGCCTTATCTTGTCCCTGATTTTAGTAGAATTAAACTTAAATTTCTCTCCATTTAGCTTAATGCTGGCTATTGGCTTGCTGTATATTGCTTTGACTATGTTTAGGTATGTGCTTTGTGGAAAATACTCTTGAACATATTGGTATAGGAGACAAGTTTCTAAACAGAACACCTATCGCTCAGGCTCTAATATTAGCAGTTGATAAATGGGACATCACAAAACTGCAAAGCTTCTGTGAGGTAAAGGACACTGCCAATAAGAAAATGTCAGCCTACAGATTGAGAAAGGATCTTCACCAACCCTACATCTGACAGAGGGCCAAATTTTATATCCAAATATCCAAAATTTATAAAGAACCCAAGAAGTTAGACATCAATAACCTAAATAAGCCAAATAAAAAATGGGGTACAGAACTAAACAAAGAATTCTCAACAGAAGAATCTTGAATGGTCAAGAAGCACTTAAAGAAATGTTCAAAGTCCTTAGTCATCAGGGAAATGCAAATCAAAACAACTATCAGGTTCCATCAGAATGGCTATGATCAAAAACTCAAGAGACAGCATATGCTAGCGAGGATGTGGAACAAGGGGAACACTCCTCCATTGCTGGTGGGAGCACAAACCTGTACAACCACTTTGGAATTCAATTTGACATTTTCTCAGAAAACGAGGAATAGTTCTATCTTGTGGGACTGTGAAATGTAGCATGGTCCCAGGTTGAGCTAAGGTTAGAAGCCCTGGAGACCCTGAAGAGCTGCCATCTAGTCTCCCGTGGAAGTCCTCTCTATACTCCCAGCCATGACTGCCACCAAGCCCAAGCCTGTTGTCACTGTCAAGCCAAAGACATGCACTGTTGGACCAACTGGAGCCTCAATTCCTCCCTTCCTCCCTTTCCCCCCACCCCCAGCCCTGGGCTAGATACAGCCTGAAGGCTGAAACTCAGTTCCCAGCTCTTCTCCAGCTCCCAGTGTCACCTGGGTATCAGAGAGCCTAAGAACCAGATGACCTGGCCTCTTCCCAGGCCCCTGGACCTCCAGTCAGCTCCAGCTGTTCCACACCTCAGACTGCATTTCCCCATCTCTGGAACAGTGTCCTGGTGCTTTGCCACAGACCAACACCCACCCGGCTACAGTGTAAGGTAAGCATGGACAAAATTTCTGGCATCCTGCCTTCCTGAGTGGCTGTGCCCTGTGGCAGAGTCCACGCAGGATCCATAACCCTATACTACTTTAAGACACAGTATACCTCTTTTGGGCATATACCCAAAAGATGCTCCAACATTTCACAAAGACACTTACTCAACTATGTTCATAGCAGCTTTACTTGTAATAGCCAGAAACTGGAAACAACCTAGATGTCCCTCAACTGAAGAATGAGTAAAGAAAATGTAAATCTACACAATGGAATACTATTGAGCTATGAAAAACCAAGGCATCCTGAATTTTCAGGCAAATAGGTAGAACTTGAGGATATCATCAACCGCCAGACAGAGTTAGTAAATTAACAGGCTGGCAAACCAAGGATGGGTAAGATTCTGCACAGAGCCTTATCCACCTAAGGCAGAAGTGCATTGCTTTTGATAATATTTTGATGCATATTCCATGATGGGTAAAAAGGCATTCTTGTCAGAATGACCTAAGACAGGCTCAGTCTTGTTAATGAAATATAAAAGGGAAAGAGGTGGAGAGCCTTTGGAGCTGCTTGGCAAGAAGCTGACATGGGCCAAGGACAAGGAAATGGTCTGCTTGAAAGGAATAGTACATTGGCCAAGGACAAGGAAGTAGGCTTCAGGTAGGAATCTGACATTAGACTAGAACAAAGAAGTAATCTCAGGCAGGAATCTAAATATTAGACTAGAACAAAGAAGCAATTTCAGACAAGAATCTAAATTTTAGACTAGAACAAGGAAGTAAACCTCAGGCACGTAAATAATCTTGGGCTAGGATAGGGAAGTAGGCTCAGATACTTTGGTCATCCTGACAAGCCTTTAGAAACAGTGATCACGGGAGTAAGTTTTATGCCCTGTTTTTCCTTTGACTTTTTGTGCTTATTGTATTGCTTGTTCATCGACTATTTGCATCTAATGTATTGTTAGACCCTCAACCTAGAACTGACCTTAATACGTGCATGTAATTAAAATGGTATAAAAGTATAAAGAAAGAGGGGGTATAGGATAGGGGGTTCTAGGGAGGGGAAATGGGGAAAGGGGATGACATCTGTATTGTAAATAAATAAGATATCCAATTAAAAAAAATAAATAGAAAAAAAAAGAGAAAGAATATTATCCTGAGTGAGGTAACCCAGTCCCAAAAGGAAGTGCTTGGTATATACTTACTTATAAGTGGATATTAGCAATAAAATACAAGTACCATGTTACACTCCACAGACCCAAAGAATCTAAACAAGAAGGAAGGCAAAGGTGAGGAAGCTTGAATTTCACTTAAAGGGGGAATAAAATAGTCATAAGAGGCAGATGGAGAGAGGGAACTGGGAGGGAGGGGGATGGGGAGGAGGATCTTGGATTCAGAATCAGGTGTGAGGAAGGACAGGAAAGATGGTAGATGGTCATGAAAATAAGTGAGAATTTGCAGCTGACAGGGATGCGAAGGTGGGAGACATCTCCAGGAGGAGACATGGCCTGGGACAGGGGAGCCAAGAGTCAATGGGAGTGTTCTTAGTTGTGACTCACAGCAAATGGGATACCTGAAAAGATTACTTCCTGTGTCTAGACAGTAATCCCAGTGGAACGATAGAGACAGCAACTCACCCACAAAACTTTTAACTCCAAATTTATCCTGTCTACAAGAAATGTAGGCATGGGAAATGGAGCAGAGACTGAGGAAATGGCCAGCCAATAACCAGCATAATTTGAGACCCATCCCATAGGCAAGAATCAATTCTTAACACTATTAATGATACTCTTATGCTTGCAGACAGGAGCATGTAGTCCTCTGAGAGGCTCTACCTAGGAGCTGACTAAGACAGATACAGACACCCACAGCTAAACAGTGGATGGAGCTTGGGGACTTTTATGGAAGAATAAAAGGAAGGATTGTGGACCTTGAAGTTGGTAGGAACTCCACAAGAAGACCAATAGAGTCAACTAACCTAGATCCTTAGGGCTCTCAGAGTCTGAACCACCAACCAAAGAACGTACACAGGCTAGACTATGCCTTTCCACTCATATGTAGCAGATGTGTAGCTTGACTTGACCTTCAAGTGGGTCATGAACAACTGGAGCGTGGGGGCTATCTCAAAAGCTGTTGCCTGTACGTGAGATATTTTCTTCTAGCTGTACTGCTGTGTCTGGACTCAGTGGGAGAGGAAGGGCCTAGCCTTGCAGAGACTTGAAGTGCTGAGGTAGGGAAGTGGGGAGCACCCACTCAGAGGGGAAGAGGAGGGGAGGGGAAAAATCTTGTGGGAGAAGGTGACCAGGAAAGGGACAGTGAGCAGGATGTAAAGTGAATAAATAAAAACATAAATAAATAAAATTAAATTAAAAAGAAAAAGATAATTTTTCTAGGAGAGAGCCAGAAAGATCTGAGGTTTAGAGTTGGAGTTAACAAACTGAATTTTTCTTTGCTCACAGGTGGGTCCAATTTGAACCCCGGTTCTGTGTCTGACATTAGCTTTGAAGCTTTCATCAAAAGTCCTGATACTTTCCATAGATCAACACTTTTTTATAGAGCAAAGGTTCTAGCTGATACTGGGTGACTTTGCAGTGGCGTTCACCAGTCTTCCCTTGAATACTGTGTTCTTTCTTGAATAATATATACATACATTTCTATCTCCACACACTCAGCTTATGAAGACATGAAGGCAGGAACCCCAGGCACACTCTTTCCAACTCTTCAACCAATATATTGCCTGCTTTGGTAGAGCTCAGCAATGGCTGGTGAATGGAGAAACCTCAGTAAAACTCTTATTATAAAGACCTTTTGAGAGAAATCTCTCACACTCCTGAGTTAACCAGACACAAAGCCTATCCATCTCAGTTGCCGTCTATCCAGTCACAGCAGCACCCTGAAGCAGTGTGCCTTCACTTGGCCTTTACACTTTCACTATGGAATACCCTTTTATGCTCTTTCTTAAAAATCCCAAACTACTGTCAACATATCATATTGCATTTATTGTAGAAGGGACAGTCCAAGAAAATAAATGGTGACCTGAGAGTGATGAGTCCAATATTTGTTATCTGATACCAATGTTATCTAATATCAATTCTCCTGAGGGAGTCTCTGAAACACTGTAGGTTGGTCAGAACAGTGACTGAAAACAGTACAGAAGTGGGATTTATTTTATTATTCTTCTGGAGGTAAACTGTGTTTGATTTATTTTTTGTGTGTGTGTTTGATTTATGATTAATTATTGTCATCTCTTTGACTTCCGTGATTTTACTTTTTTTCATTCTCATTGCCAGCTATGTACCCTCAGCAATCAAAACAGGCACAAATTAATCATCGCATAGGATTTATGAGTTGAAACTGAATGTGGGCAGAATTAATCATAAAAGTATTTCCTCAGGCTTGAAGTGTGGGTTTCCATAACACTAAGTGGTTCTTGGTGGTGTTTTTTTTGTTTCCATGCTAGCACATTGTCCCTCAATAAACTTACAGTTTCCTGGAAGTCTACAGGCAATGATGTTACCTCACTATAGGAAATGTCTTTGTTAAACCTTCTTCTTGAGTTTTAATTCCATTCTAACCAGGCATTTTCCCTCTGGTTTGTTTATGACTTATCCAAAAATAAAAGGAAAATTAGTCTAAGCATGAGTTTATCATGTGTACAGAGAATGTAGAACTGAAGTCAAGTGAATCTCAGCAGAGTGATTTACACATGTCAATTTATCTACTTTGTATTTTCAGTCCAAACTCTGGGTCAGACTTTTATCCCCCTGTGGTGGTCATTCAACCTTGATCTCTTGGCCGCCATGGCTTTACATGACCTCTGTGTTCTTCTCATACTGGACTTGTATACCAATTCTACTCTTTTTCTGAAATCATTTTTCTAGGAACTGTCCCATTTCTTTGCATCTTCCTTATTACAAAGAAAAAGAACAAAGGAGATGTGTGCTACATAAATAATAGTTTCATCTTAGGAAGAAGGTCCAAACAAAACTACCGAGAAACTAAAGCAGATCTTTAAGCTTCAAATAGAAGAGAAATTTCACCACTCAATAGATGGACAGAAAAAGAAAATAAACATAATCAAAGCATGGAAATAGTAAGCAGAAATAAGGAAATAGAAATAAGAGTTAATAAGTCAACCATATAATGGATGTACGTAAATGTGTTTAAAACACCAGGAAGAAGACAGATACTCTGAAATTGAAATAAAATTACTGTAGTCTATAAAAACAAAAGAATAACCAAATATCAAAAAAAAAATAACCATAACTAAGAATAAAAAAAATATATGTTCCCATCAGAAATGAACCAAATAACGGTGTGGCTAACTACTTAATACCAGGCAAAACTAATTCAAGGCAAAAGAAATTATGAGCCAAGGATACTGATTCTGGTAAGGCAGAGAGTGCAGGACAGGCAGCACTCTCCTGTGTTCCCAGAGGGCTGTAAGAACTCACCTGACCTGTGATGTCAAAAAGAGGTGAGAAGCAAGGGAGGGCCATGGTAAACAACAGTCATTCAGATACCAGGTAAGAAACACTGGACCTTAGATCTGTGTAGGAATCAACAGACTCATCTGGAACACTGAACATAGGTTTGGGAAGGGAAGAACACTTTCCCTCCATCCTGGTTCCCAAATGAAAGAGGAAAAGAATAGTTCCCAGAAAAAAATACAATACAGAGGGTGTTGTTTCTGCTGTTTGTTTGTCTGTTTGTTTGTTTTGTCTGTTAAAGCCAGAGATAAAGAAGGCACGGAGTTGGGCAGGTGGATAAAAATTCTATTTAAATGAAATCGCCAAATAACACAGGAGAAAACACCAACTGGACATCTCTTGTCACTGAGTAAAGCTTTCAATACCAGAACTGGGATACATCCAATCAAGTTGGTGGTTAACAATGTACCATAGCAAGCCTCAAACAACTCTGGCTCTGGCCAAGGCTTTTTTGGTTGCTCTTCACAAACTGACAGAAAGGCTCTATTGCTGAAAATAATGCCTACGCAATTTATTGAACATGGGAGAAGTTGAGCTGACGCCTACCTACCCCCTTCATCCTCATTGACTAAGGTTCATGGTACTGGAAGTTACTCTGCAGGCTACCAAGGGAGAAAGGTAAACACCAACCCAGCTACAAACCCTTTGATCTACAATGGTAACTGTAGATCACTGCAAGATATACTGGTGTAACTGTGGTACAAAGTTCTGGAGGTATCTAACCAAGATCTGGTTTGAATCAAGGCTTACTCCATGAGGTGGAAACCATTCCTGACAGTGCTTGAGTGGCCAAGAACCTCAAACTAGATAGGCCAGGGACATAGCACAAAGCAAAATACTGCAGTAAAGCAAAGTTCTGCTTCAGGAATGTAACAATAAAATGATTCACAATGGTATTTGGCTATACTCATGGATCAATGCCTTGCTCAGACACCACTGGAGAAGCTCCTTCTACAGCAGATGGGAACAAACAGCTAGAAAATTTTAGAGAGTGAGAAATCTTAAACACTCATCCCTAGATGTAATGTCTCCATCAAATCCCTCCCTTCAGGGTTCAAGGAACTTTGCAGAAGAGGGGAAAAAAGATTATAAGAGCCAGAGCAGATGGAGGAAACCTAGGCCTTCTAGACACAGCATGACCCATGACCGCTGCACATATGAACTCTCAGAGATTGAGGCGGCATGCATGAAGCCTGCCCAGGTTTGCACCAAAGGGGCTCCTAGAACTGAAAGGAGAAGTGGGCACGGGCCCCCATCCCTAACCCAGAAGCTATCTCAGGTTCCTAACTACTTACAAATGAAAAATTAGTTTCTTCCAAGGGAGTCTTACTGGAGAAATAAACTATTTTTAAACCCAGGTCCCATATCTAGTAATAGATGTTGAGGTAGTTTGAATAGTTTGACCCCCATAGATACAAGTATTTGAATGCTTGGCCATAGGGAGTGGTACTATTAGGAGGCATGGCCTTGTTGGAGAAAGAGTGTCATTGTGTAAGGGGCTATGCTCAAGCTCTGCCCAATGTGTCATCAGAGCCTCCTCCTGGCTGCCTGTGGAGGACAATCCCCTTCTGCTCCCTGCAGATCAAGATGTAGAACTCTTGGCTCCTCCAGCACCATGTCTGCCTACACACTGCTGTGCTTTCTGCCACGATGATAATGAACTGAACCTCTGAAAATATAAGCCAGCTCCAATTAAATGTTTTTCTTTAAAAGAATTACCTTAGTCGTGGTGTGTCTGCACGGCAGTAAAACCCTAGCTGAGAAAGATGGCCATCAGAAAATGAACTCTGTGGCATCCTTTGAGGTTCTTTGTCTCATAATAACAATGCTAAGATAGGGCACTGTTTTGTTTTGTTTTTAAACCTTACAGACCCTTTGAGTACATATTATGGATTCTGATCTTGTTTTATGGTATTTCTGTATGTGCAAATGCATGTCTGTGTCTCTATGTATTTCTTGTACTTCTTTTACTTTTTTTCTCCTGTTTGTGTGCTTTGTCCTATTCTGGCTTGTTTTTGGTTTATCTTATTTTACTTTACTATTTTTCATTTGACGTTTCTTGGTTTTCTAAGGAGAGACAGAAAGGGTGTGGATCCAGATGGCAGGGTGGGTGGGGAAGAAATGGTGGAGGGGAACCTTAATCAGACTATATTGTATGAAAAAAAACCCTCTTTTCCAAAAAATAAAAACAGAGAAGACATTAGAATTCTAACCATATATGCATTAAACTGTGCCATTCTAGATGTCATAAAAATGTATTAGAATTAAAGACACAAATTAACACCAATCCAATCGTAGTTTGTGATTTCAATACTCCATTTTTTCTCAATCTATAGATCATCTGGACAAAATAAAACAAACAGACAGAAAAACAACAGAATTAAATGGCATCATATATCAATTGGACCACGGATTCCTACAGAATATTCCATCCAAACACCAATTAATATACATTTTATTCAGTAGACCATGGAAGCTTTTCAAAAATAGACTACATGCTAAAAAAAAAAGAAAAAAAAAAAAAAAAAAAAAAAAAAAAACCCAGAAAAATTGAAGTGTATCCTTTATAACTATTAAGCCATAAAACAAAATGTCAGCAAAGAAATTTGTAGTAAGTACAAAATTCATGGAGATTAAATAATTTATTATTGAATTATGAGTCAAAGATGAAATCAAGGAAGAAATAAGAAATAATTCCTGGAAATAAAGGAAAATGAAAAGGCAATACGAGCCAACCTCTGGGATACAGCAAAAGCAGTGCTAAGAGGAATGTTTACAGCTCTAAGGGACTACATTAAAAAAAACCCAAAAAAACCCAAAGTGCACAAGTAAATGATATACTGATGTAATTCAGGAATTTGGAAAAAGAAAACCAGACTTACAGCCAGTAGGTGGCAAGAAATAAAAATAAAGGCAGAAGTTAATGAAATAGAAACAAGGAAAGCAATACAAAGAATCATTTAATCTAAGAGCTGGTTCTTTGAGAAGATAAAAATTGACAGACCTTTAACCAATTAGAGAGAGAAAGGGGAGAGAGAGAGAGAGAGAGAGAGAGAGAGAGAGAGGGAGAGAGAGAGAGAGAGAGAGAAAGAGAGAGAGAGAGAGAGAGAGAGAGAGAGAGAGAGAGAGAGAGAACCAAAGAAATTCGGAATCTTCTAAGAGGATACTTAAAATATCTGTACTCCTTTTAAACTGGAAAGCCTAAAAGAAATAGATGAAGCCTAAAAGAAATAGACATTCAAATTAATTGGTATCTTTAAAGAAATTGCAATAAGAATACCACAAAATTTCTCTTTTTGATTTCATATAGATTCTGATCACTATTGGTGAGGATTTACTCAGAAATTTTAACAAGCAGAATGACATTTTAATTCAGAATTATAAAGATCAATATGTAAATATGAGTAATTGCTAACCTGTCAGGAAGCAAACTGAGAACAATAAAATTCTGGGGAAGATGGGCTCCAAGTTCAGAGGAAGTGTGGAGCTGGGTTATTTTGGGGGTAAAACAGGTACCAGGTTAGCCCTGGAATGTGTGAGGCAGTGTAATGAGATTGCTTTTACTGAGTGACAAACAATGCAAATTGATGTCCTCTGATGCCACTGTGCCCAGCTGTGGTCATCAGGGTAGGGATAGTTTGCAGGAAAATGCTAACAAGAACAGCAGGCAGGAGGCATGACCTTTGTCCTCTTCCTTTTGTCCTTTAGCACCCTGTAGTAGTGCCAGAATTCAGTTTTTAAAAGGGTGTTGGATTTGTAGAGTCCCACAGGACTGAGAGACCGCAGATGTGACTAGAAGATGAGAGACGAGTTTATATCACAGAGCACTGTAGATGCCAAGCCTATCATTTTGAAATTGAAGTGTGAGGAATGAGCCCTCTCAAATATTAAAGCAATTTATAGCCGTTATAAAAAAAAAAAGAGTTTGTAATTAACATAAGAATAGAAAATAGTGTGAGAACCAGTGAGCCTTCCTCAATAATCTTTATAAAAAGGACACTGTGATGTGTGTGTGTGTGTGTGTGTGTGTGTGTGTGTGTGTGTGAGAGAGAGAGAGAGAGAGAGAGAGAGAGAGAAAGAGAAAGAGAGAAAGAGAACATACTTTTTACATTCTTTTTACATTTCTATTTAAAAACTTTTTTTTTGTCTGTCATTTCTTTTTCTAGACAAAGTTTCTCTGTGTAAAGGTCCTGGCTGTCCTGAAGCTCCCTTGGTAAGCCAGGCTGGCCTTGAACTCACGTAGTTCTACCTGCCTTTGCCTCTGGAGCATTTGGATTAAAGGCATGTACCCCCTTACCAGCCTTATTTAAAACCTTTTTATGCCAGGTATTTTGATCACAGTTTTTCCTCCCAGAGCTCTTCTACCTCCCTACCCAATCAGCTTCATGTTCTTGCTTGTTCTTAAGTAACAACAACCCATGGAAAACAGCAAAACTCGAAACCAAAAATCAAAATCGACAAACTAAAAGCAAATAAGCAAACAAAAAAACAAGCCCGACTAAACAACCAAACAAAAACCAGAAAAAAAAAACAGAAAAAAAGTGTAAATTAGACTAAAAATACGAAAACAAAAACACATAACCATGGAGTTTGCTTTATGTTCGCTGAGTTCTGCTGGTCACGGGGCCTGCCCTGGTTTATAGTTAATATACTAAAAGGGTCATCTTAATATCATCGTACCAGTGTCAAGAGTGTATTGGTACCTTGTCTTGAATCAGACTTGTGGTAGAAAACCAGAGAATTTTGTGGAAAGAGTGTGTTTGGAACCCAAGTAAGATCCAGATATATTAAAAGAAGCCTAATTGTTAAAAAAAGCAAGGTTGCACAGCGTATGAAAGAATATGTAGAGGAGCACTGTTGTGATATAATTATGGAGAATGAACGTTTCAGCTGGACCCAAAGCCGTAGGAAGAGACTTGGATTTCTACTCAGAGAAGGTTGCCACAGACATAATCAGAAATGAGAAGCGTACTGGGAGAAGATACTCACATCTTCTCTAACTGATAAGAGATGAAAGTCTAGCATGTACATGAAATTCTATTAAGTCATGGGGGGAAACCAAAACACAATACAAGATGGGCGTTCTGCTGTGCCGGGCAAGGTTTAGTTGCCCGTGCTCCTGCAGATACTCCTCCACTTTTGCTCGTGTAAGCAAGCTAACTGAACCAATTGTGTTACGAAGGTTACATGGAAATAGGACGGGCTCTTGGCAAGGAGAGGGGGTTCATGGGAAGTAGGAGAGGGATGTGAGGGGTAATGGAGGACTAAAATGACCCAAATCCACTATATATATGAAAAATTAAAAGTAGGTGAAATACATAAGCAAACATTTGGTGAAAAAAAATTGAAGTGGTTAAATATATTCATGATACTATTTAAAATATGCAATGTTTACAAAGTATATTTCAAGAGTTTCTCTAGTTTACTAAAAAAAAAAAAAAAAAAAAAAAAGAAGAAGGGAAAAAAAGAACCAAAAAATAATCTCCCCCAGATGCTATTCCAAGACTTTCAGGAATTCACTTAGACTTAAAGATCACAGTGCAAGAATTTGAATGGAGATACATCAAGCAAGGGAAAGATGAGTTAAATGTATTTATTAGAACCTTGCTTCCACTAGCTCAGTCAGCCACTTAGAATCCCCTGTGTAAAAGCTCCTGTCATAGTAATGGCTTTCAGAGCATATCATCTGTTCAGAGTTTGTGTGTTCAAAACACTCAGTGTGGTTATTAATTTTACGTCCACATTTTCTCTTAAAATGAGTATATTGTTGGGTGAATGTCTGTGGTATAATACCCATCAGGTTGACAAGATATAAAACCTGATAACGGAGTATTGGTGAGGATTTGAGGAGACAGGACTCTGTGCCTGGCTGGTGGGTATTTCCAGGAATTGGTAAAAATTAATAGGCATTTACTGCCAGACTGCTAAAGCCTCAGGCCTTAGTATATGGTGCTCAAGCATGGGTATTTATCACAGCACTGCGTATGATAGCAGAGGGAAGGAAGACATACTGTCTATCACCAATGAACCAGTCTAGTAAGCTCTGGAGGATGCCACTGGCAAAAGCTAGTGGTCAGAAGCTCTGAGATGCTTGTACAGCTAGCAATGGCAAGGATGAGTGTGGCAGGCAGTGTGGACACAGAAAATGTAAAAGAGGGGCCTCTATGGGGAAAAGTGTTCATTTAGATGAGGAAGGAGAGCAATTTCTGTAGAACAACACTAAAATCTCTAAGGTATACTTATATTGGTCTTAATTGTATGTATTGAACAATGAGATAAACACACCCTCACTCTTGGCAGACATGTATAATTTGGAAAAAAACAGAGTGAGGAAGAAAAGAACTTATTGGAGGGGTGATCAAAGGATGGCAACAAATGGAATATGATACAAGGATCAGCGTAAAAAGACCAAACAAAGAGCAGACATGTGCACCCACAAATAACAAGGCTCATCACACAAATATTTCTATGCAGAAATGTGCATGGGGTGGGGGTGTATGGAGAGATGAAAAGTGAGAGACAAAATTAGTAATAGGAGAAGGGATGGAGATACAGAGTCAAAAGAAACAGGAATAAACTGGTACAGCCATGCTCAAAATCTTTGGCTCTGTAGTGTAACCCCAGATCTCGAATCTCTTTCTTCTGTTCTTCCCACCACAGTGACAGTGAGACTCAGCGTCTCACACATGCCAGTCAAGGGCTGCACTACTGAGTTATACCCCTAGGTCTTGGAACTTAACTTTTTTTTTTTTACCAGTGTTGAGTAGCTGTCCAGTGTCCAGTGTTCAGTGTCCGGTGTGGAAAGCTGCCTTGTACTCTGGTATCATAGCAAACAGAGGTTCTGCAGTCTGCTTGCACAGGTGTTATAACTAAATGGTAATCAGACATTTTATTATTCCCCTGTCCTCTACCTATTTGGGCCTCTGCTGTTTCCATGTGCCCAACTCTTATCTATCTTACAAAACCTTCTTATATGGAAACTGTCTTGAAGCCTTTCTTGCTCACTCTAAGCAAATAGAACTTCCCCATTGGTGAGCCCCCATCTTTGTGTAACTTTTTTCTGTGACCTTTGCCACATATTAAATGATAAGATTTTTCATGTGCTTGTCTTATTTTGACTTTCAGACTATAACATCTAAAGGACAGATCCTGCATGTTTCAATTTTTTTCTTTTCAGCCTGGCCCTGTATGGTTGTGGTAAGGAACAGATATCAAATTTATGCAAAATTGCTCTGGAACCCTGACAGCAGGGGATATGATCTCATGTAACAAATCTGGCCAGCTAGGTTGGCATGTTGGTAGTAGCTGGAGGCTCTGATTTCAGTTCCTCTCAGAAAGATCCTCTTGCTGTCTGATGCCAAATAGCTTACTCATTGTTTTAGATTAAAATCCCCTAACCCATGGCAAAGGTAATACACATCTTTAATATATGACTATGGCTGATGACAGCTCTTAAGCTTTAGGTTTTAGAAAGGAACACACTGGGGTGGAATAGAGAGCAGGATGTGGGAAGGATGGCAAACAGTAAGAGTGCTCCTTTTAGTACTACACCAACTAGATTAGGGGTGGGGGGCTTAGAGGCAGAGGGCTAAGATTATCACTAGTAGTTTCAAGCCTGCTCAAAGGACAGTTGTAGGTATATACTGGAAATTCAGAGGGGGCCCAGCATGGGTGGCACACACCTTTCATCCCAGCACTTGGGAGGCAGAGGCAGGATGATCTCTATGGATTCAAGGCCAGTCTGGTCTACATAGTGAGATATTTAGTCTCAAAACAAGCAAAAGAAATCTGTTAGGTTAATAATGGGCTCTTACCTGGATCAACACAACATGGGAAATGTGCCTACAGACATAATTAGAAGTTGAAATTATTCATCTCACTACCAATGAAAGTTGAATTCAGGATGGCGTCAATTCCACCCTCTGCCCCTTATTTGATACGTCTGTTTCATTTCCACTTGCAGTTATTGGCACATCTGCTGAAGTGGCAGACTCTCCGGAAGCCTCACTGTACAATATCACTAGAGGGTGATGAAAGATGTTCTTGTTGTGACTTCAAGATGACTTACACAGATAAGCCAGGGATGCTGAGCCTGGTGGTCCCATTCATTGTTCTAATGTAGCCAGTAAGCTACTTCACCCCATTTTCTAGGGTGAATGAAGCAGTGGAGAGAGGTCAGAAAAATTCTTCATGAACATATAAGTGAAAAAAGGGGAAACTATACTTTATAACTAACACCGTTTAAATAAGAAATTATGTTTTAATAGGAATAAAAAAATAAATGCAGATAAGCCCATTTTTCAGAAACTTGCTGAGACAGTTTGTACAATGCCTTCAATTTTCTCTCTTTAGCAGTGGAAATGGACATTCCTTTGTTAGCTGCATGATGCCAAGTGTTGTCAGACATGGTACCAGAGGAACACAGGGAAAGAAGAAAAACTCTTGTAGTTGAACACATCTTCTTCATGGCTAAGATCCATCAGTAACTGGTGGTGACTGGCACATGGGATTTCCCCATGGGCAGCTTCCCATGGCACCACCCAAGGCCTTGAGTAGGAATCATAGTCTACCCAACATAGCTTCTACAAGTAAAGTCCCAGAGAACTCTCCAGTGAACCATAGTTATGTTCTGTCCAGTGAAGTCTAGATCTGAGAGATGACTTTTCTGGATACATCCCTGTCTTGGACACTAGCTTTATGTTCTTCAGTACTCTCTTTATCCCTTAGAGTCAAAACTGCTAATTTTTAAATCACAGTTATTAATTCTGTATATATACTTTATATGAAATCTTGCCTGATTAAATTACTTTTGTGTTTTCATTGAAACCTCTGTAACCCAGCTATTAAAAGTAATTTTAGCACTGTGCCCAGAGCATGGTAATTATGAAGGACATCGCCCTTTGCTGTTCAACAAGCAGATCTTTTTTTATAATTGTTGCTGAACTCTGAGAAAGACAATTTAAAGAGATATTTTTCATATATATTTTATCTATCAGCCCATTTCATTCTATAAAATACTACAGTTCTCTAAATTCTTAAAAGAGTTATGATTGTGAGGTGGAAATATGACTTGAAAGTCACTACTTTTCAGTGTGACCATCTAACTGTTTCAGACAGGTACTAAACCTGTTTGATTAAACCAGAGAAAGAGAATCTGGATAAGGTTCCTGAGAAATTGCCCAGACAGCCCTAAGTAGCTTATCTTTAACTCTTGCTTTTACCATGAGCACCTCTCTCTCCTATGTGCTAAAGCATCAGATATAGCATTAGACTCCCCCCCCCAGGGAATCTACACCAGAACATCTGGGTCTTATTAGATAAATGTTCTGAGAGACACATGAGCAGCCTAGGGGCTGCTGTTCCAAAATTCACTTTCAATCTCAGTAAATTTGGTTCTGAGGAAGAGTAAGATCAGCACACATGGCTCTCTAGATTTCACAGATATGTCCCAATTTCCATGATTGGTAACAGGTCCAGAGGGTGGGACTGTAACCTTAACTCACTAGCAACATGACCTTTGACTGACAGTGATGATACATAGACACATATATGGGCAGCTGTCCTAGGTGCTCCCTACAACGTCTAAGGAGGTGTTCACTGACACTCTGTTAAGATAATGACCTTACTACCATCCATTAATAAAGCATATTGAAAATGGAACCTAGAGGACCAACGTTGCCCTTCATCTTTTACCCATCATCATCATTACCCTTCTTCTATTCAAAGTTTGTCTTCAATGGCCTGTGAAGACATCTCTAGTCTTTGGACAGTTCTCATAGGCTGTGAAAGTGGTGACTGGTTCCCCACTGCAAGACTCTTGAAAGGTCTTTCCTAATGATGAGGCGTAGGTCTTCTCAGTTCTTCATGATGGAGTAGTTATGGTGCATCTTTCCCTTCTCTTATTTAGTATTTCTCACAGCGTGAATCTGAATTTTGTCACTATTGCATCAATTTCTATTTTCCATACCTTGTCTTACTAAGAACTGAGGAAAAGACAAAAATAGGAGATGAAGAGGAAGAAAATCACACTCACTCATTCATTCAATCAATTAATCAATCAATCATTTATTTGTCTATCATATATTTACCTACAGACATACCTACCAATTTATATCTATTATCTATCTTTGTATCACCTATTAATTATTTATCTATCATCTATCTTTTATATATCATCTGTCATGTCTATTATCTAACTTATCAATTATGATAAGATATAATATAAAAGCAATAAAAGCATTAAGGATAATTTCTATTATATATATATATATATATATATATATATATATATATATCACACACACACATATATATATATATACACACACACACACACACACACACACACACATAATTATTTTAAAAGTCAACCCTATGACTATGTATGCTTTTATGTGCTATCTTCACATTCATGTTCACATTCACTAAACATATTGCTCTACACCTTGCTCTTTCACTCAATAAACAACTTCTAATAATTATCTCTGGTATTTGTTATGGCAGCTTATACAAAATTAGTGCTTTTAAAAAGATGTATACATAATATTCTATCTAATCAATCCCATAATTATGTATGCTTAGCTTGTTTTGCAGATGTTTCTTATGCACAATTCTGCAATTAATTTTCTGAAATAGATGAATATCACAGTGATTAGATGCTTTGATGTCAATGTTTGTAGGGTAAGTACCTAGAAGTAGAATTACTGGGTTAGATGACATGCATACTTAAATTTTTAGTTGATTCTGCTCAGTCACCTTACATATTCAATGGTATGTGAGAATCCTATCTTATCACAACTTGTCTTAGTCAGTGTTCTATTGCTGTGAACACCAAAGTGAGTCTTATAAAGAATATCTTTTGACTGGGGCTGGCTTACACTTTTAGAGGTTTAGTTCATTATCCTCATGACAGGAAGCATGGTGGCATGCATGCAGACATAGTAGTTAAGAGTTCTACATCTGGATCCAAAGGCAGCAGGAAGATAAAGAGATCCACTGGGCCTAGCTTGGGCTTCTGAAACTCCAAAGCCTACCCCTAGTGACACACTTCCTCCAAGAAGGCCATGTCCCTGTCCCCAGGCCACATTTCCTGATCTCTCTCAAGTAGCCCCACTCTCTAAGGACCAATCATTCAAATATTTGAACCTCTGGGGGCCATTCTGATTCAAAGTATCACACAGCTGTAATAATCGAGGATAATTCAATGCTTTGTGAAATATTTACCAATATGTCTGATTGGTAGAAAACAGGATCTTTGAATTTGAAGGGCCATTTCTATGTATATTTCTATGTAATAATTTCATGTATTTATTAACTATTTGTATTTCTAATTCTTTAGCTGTTTATTACTGTGTTTTGACATTTTTTTTTCTGTTACCCGGTTACCATTTATTTTCCATCTACATTTTAAAACTCTTTTAGTATTGGGAATAATTGTTTGCCAATTATATGACGTAAATAGACAGATTTACTTTGTCTTTTGACTTATGTTCTTTAAATTAGTCACATTTTGAAAGGCTTTTGGGTAAATTAAACAAAACTTTCCCTTTTGATTTAGACTTTTGTATTATGGTGAGAGAGAGAGAGAGAGAGAGAGAGAGAGAGAGAGAGAGAGAGAGATCTTCCTCTTTCTGATGTATTGTTATGCTTATTAATCCACCAGGGGGTATTGTTGAGGGCTAGGATTAGACTTTGGTTAGGGATATGGTTTTTGTTAGGTCTAGGATTAGAACTTGGGGCTGGGTTGGGGTTAGGGTCACAGTTATACCAGTTTATAATTTTGGATAGGGTTAGAATTTGGGTAGGACTAGAGTTAGGACTAAGGGTATAAGTAGGATGTCAGTCTTAAGGCTAAGCAGAGAGTTAATGGCTAAGGTAAGGTTAGAGCTAGGTTACAGTGGGGATAAGGCAAGGTAGGGACAGAGTTAAATTTAGGGTTAGGGCAGGGATAGGGTTAGGGTTAGGGTTAGGGTTAGGGTTAGGGTTAGGGTTAGGGTTAGGGTTAGGGTTAGGGTTAGG
>JANHMN010000016.1:17696842-17758999 GCA_030674055.1 Rhabdomys pumilio
CCAGTACTTCAGGTAGGGTTTGTATTAGAATTGATGGTAGGCCTGGAATTAGGATGATGGGTAGAGCTAAGGCTGGAGTTAGCATTAGGGTTAGCATTTAGGGTTACAGTTAGGGTTAGGACTAGAGTTTAGGGTTAGAGTTATGCATTTGGTGCTAGAGTTAGTGCTATTCCAGGGTCAGAGTTAGGTTTAAGACTGGGGTTAAGCCTATGGTTAGAATTAGGGTTTTAGCTTGTACTAAAGTTAGGTTTAGATGTTAAAAGATAGTTTTTAAAGTTTAGGGTTAGGTTCATGAAGATTTAGGGTTAGTTCTAGAGTTATTGTTACAACTGTGGTAAATCCAAGATCTGGGTCTGTTTTATGGTATGGCTAGGGCCTGGGCTAGTGGTAGGTTTCATATTGAATTTGAGGTTGGCATAGGGTTAGGTTTACAGTAATGTTGCGGTTACTGATAACTTAGGCTTAGGGTTAGGATTTGAACCAAGGTCAGGGCTGGAGCTAGGGCTAGGGTTAGGGTTATATATTGGTTATAGTTGGTTACTGTTTAATTGAGTTAATGTTATGATCAATATTGAATATGGTAACCATGCCTAAGTACTAGACAACTTTCAACCTTCCTGTGATTTGTTCACCATCATGATCTTAAAATACAAAAGAATCTCTTCCCTGTCAAAAACTATACTTAAAATGTTTGATTTGTTCATCTTGGAGTTGTTGTGCCCTAAACAGAATTATGCTTACAGATGGCTAATACACATTCTACATGCCATTCAAGGTTAGGGTTACGGTCACAGACTGCTTTTACATGGGTACTTGATATCCAAACTCAGGGCCTCATGCATTCAGAAAAAGCATTCACCTTCTAAACCTTCAACCAGTTCCAAAGGTATTTAAGTCAGTTAAATGCAACCTTTTCATATCCAACACTAATAGAAGTAACTTATACCTTGTTCACTGTTTAAAAAGCAGATAATTAATGTTGTTTAGTAATATCATCCATGGGGCAGGAGAGATGGCTCAGCAGTTAAGAGCACTGACTGCTCTAACAGAAATTCTGAGTTCAATTCCCAGCAACCACATGGTGGCTCACAACCATCTGTAATGGGATCTGATGCCCTCTTCTGGTGTGTCTGAAGACAGCAACAGTGTACTCATATAAATAAATAAATCTTTTTAAAAAAAGTAATATCATCCACACTTGTCTATATCACAGAACACGTTCCTACACTCAAAGTGACCAGATATTAGTGAAGATCTTGACTGCCTCCCTCTATCTTCCTTTTCTTAGCCTTTCTGCCGCCTTCTTTTTTCTTCTCCTATACTGTTCACATTTATGTGAAAACTATGCTTACTTTTCTGTCCTTTATGAGACAAAGTTTCACCATGCACCGCAGCCTAACCTGGCACTTGGGCTTGTGATGTTGCTGCTGCCGCTTCAGAGAGCTGGGATTGGTACCACAACCCCCTCACACTGAGTTTCGCCCACAAAATTCGCTCTAAGTCCATAGTCTCCGAGCTCTTTTCTGAGAACACAATGTAAACAGCGGAACTCAAGTTCATGTAAGTGATCACACTAGAGTTAATTTATGATGCTGCTTTCTAAGCTTTGTGATTTATAAGAATCATTTAAAACTGCTTTAAAAATTCTTTCTGTAAAGGAGGGGAGAAGGACACCCAAATATAATGGTTATTATAGATTTCCAAATGAACCATGTAATAAGGTGAGAACATTGATAAAATACAGAGCCACAAACAAATGTTGTGCTTCCTACGCAAGCATGCTTGCTAAAGCACACCTGATGCATTAACATTTAGAGCCACATAAAAGACAAATGCTTTTCATTAACAGGCATGCTCTCCATGACAAAGCACCTCTCTTGCACCTCTGTGTTCATTTTGCTTGTTCTGTTTCATTTTTTAAAGAAACTATATGTATAGCAAGCTCCCATTTATGCATAAATTTTCTTATTTACAGAAAGTGATTTATATATGAAAATATGTATATTTCTTATACATATTTCTCATTCATATATATATGAAAAACAACTCCCCAACCTTTCTCAGACACCATTACAAGGGAACTTTCTGTGCTTTTCCTCAGTGTAGCATGGATTTTCACCGAGCACTTTATATTCTCACATTGGCGTCGGGCATTGTGAGTGAAATGGCAGAGTCACCAGACTTCTTCCAAGATTGAATTCACTCCTCCACATTGGAGAGTGGTTAGGAAGCCATATTTGAACTGAAAATACAATCTAAGTCTCAATCTGCTAAAGGAAATGGAGCAATAAGATAAGAAATGCTGAAGAAGTCTGAATTTTCAAGAACTGACTGAGGATGCCCAGCCTTAGGAGACATGTCTTCAGCATAGCCAGTGCACCTAAGGCTCAGGGAACATGACAGAAGAGAGGGTGGAAGACTGTCAGAGCCACAGAATCAGGGCGTCTGTTGTGAGGTTGTGTCTTCTATATGGAACAGGGAAGCTATAGCCATGAAATCTGAGCAGTATGACCTAAACACGACCTGAACAATAAAACAACTATTGACAACTCAATATGGCATGGGAAAATCTCACAAGGCCCCACCCTTATATGAAGAACAAATGACAATTAATGACTGCAGAGCGAGAGAGAGGATCGGTCTTGCATAGGGACGAGTCCCCTAAGTGATTATCCAACACTAAGTGATCGATCTTCATAACATACATACAAGCCACACTAAATAGAACCAGTAATTTGCACTGGCCCTCAAAGAGCAATGCATACATGTAAGTCCAATAAATGAAAGGAAAAAAAAACCAAGTTCATATAATTATAAACCTCAGATTCTGATAGAGTATAATGAAGAAACATGAAGTTTACTTGAAAGTAATGGATGCAAGACTCACTTGGTAAGTTTTGATCAAAAGGGAAATAGGAAAATGGGTGCAGGTGGAGGAGTATGTAGAGTCAGGCAACAATGTCTCATGGTGAAGACATAAGAATCTGTGTGCTGGTGAGCATGAGATGCAGAGGCAGGAGAAACTATTGCTGACTTGATGCTGATGAGGGGGAAGGACGGTTGATCTGATATGCAAGAATGGGGATGAACTTATGAAGGGAGCACAGACGATGTGCTTGAAAGATGCCAAAGGAATGGATCACTTGGGGAGGCAGGTTATTTCCTTTCCATCTTTAACATAGTATGGGCTGCAAAATGACACAGTGTTTAAGAACACTCTAAAAAAGCTTGGTGTATAGACAAGGATTCTTAAACATTTTCTGCTGGGGAGTCCTTTATGCTTGAGAAATTTGTAACACCCCCCCATCCATCCAAGCATATAAATATATATAAAGAAAACACACATATCAAATATTTATTGATGAAAATATCATTAAAAACTAATAAATGAATAAACAAATGATAAAGTGATGATTGGCCTGGTGGCACACACAGTACACAGTGTGCTTGCTGGTGTTGGGAAACAAGGCTGCAGTGACTCTCACAATTCAACACTGGCAAGCAAGTACTGCAAGACACACCTCCAATTCATTGTGCATTTGATTTTGAATGTTTTTATTTTGTCATTGTCTGTTTAGAAACCATTTGCCATTGCCAAATTTATGTAACTTCACATGAAATTAAGGCCCACAATGTGAGTAAATCGGGGGAGGGGGTGTGTCTAAGAGGCCCAGCTTTGTAGGCATGTCTCCATAAATAACTGAAGTTTTCTATATCATAGTTAACGCATCTGAAAATGAAACATCACAGAACCCCATTCCCAGGGTAGCTGACGCTCTCAGATGTGACAAAGCATACACATTGCTTACCACAGTCTTTGGCATAGAGTATGATACCATAAAATGCTAACTTCTGTTGTTAGCACTGCCTTTGCCCTGGGTCCTCAGAAGCAGGAGTCTAGTGTGGGTACCACAAGACCTCATGTGCATCTCCTCTTTCTTTAGCATCTCATGCTGTAACAGGGTGAGATAGCACTGTTTGCTCAGAGTCGTAGCCCTGTGCCAATCAGACAATTCTGAGGGAGGAGCCAGAAGGCAAATTTCCTTTCTGGAGCAGATCTTGAGGTTAAGGTAAGGTGACTTGCAGAGGGCAGGGCTGGCTGGGAAAAGGGAAAGTGATTTACTCTCCACAGGGGGAGCTAAGATCCTACGAAGCATGTTCTCAAGTAGCTTGGTGAAATCTCTTTCCAGGAAACAAAAGGTACCAGCAAAATGAACAAAGCTAACAAAATTATTAACCAAAGTTATTTAACAATATTAACACACATACGCCTGTTTTTAGTCTTTTAGTAGAGTTGGCTATCTATAAATCACTGGAGTCTATCTCAACTTACCAGTCAAACTAATTTGTCCTTTTTGGTAGATTTTCTTTTGATGGACAATGTAGCTGACATCCAAACAACTGATTCATCCATAACTAATATTTCATGGTTGATAATTTTGTTTTCTTTAGAGGCAGTGTTATTTTTAAAACACGTATGATTCTTAATTTGTATTAACTGTAAATATAAAGTCCAAAGTTGGGGAAATATGAATATAAAAAAAGGATCTCAGGCCTAGAACACTAGAAGAAAGAATATTTGTGGCCCACCTTTCTTAATTAAAAACTAGCATATTAGGGACCCCTTGGGAATAAAGTGGCATTATAAAGTTTCCATGACAACATCTCCAGGGCTAATACCTGGTGATGTACTTAGTTAACAGCATGTAACACTTATACTGTCATCGATAATTATAACAAAATAGTCACATTTGAAATATGACAGTAAATAATCATGTTAGAACTGCAGTGCCTTGTACATTGTAGATGCTTAATAATATTAATACAATTTAATCTGTATTTTACCAATGAGATTTCAATTTTAGTCACACTTTTACAGTTACCATTATAGTCAAGTCATAGGATTTATAAATAGGAAAATTCAGATTTCTCATATTGGACCTATAATTAGCGTGGAGATTTTTATTGCTTTTCTCGTGGTCTTTACCTTTGCCATAGTTGTCTGTATTTTTCTCCATACTTCTATGTTATATCATAACAAAGCAAAGCAAAGATACAATATTGCAAGGTAATATTCAAGCCTGAGTGTCTTTCACTATCACTATTGTGATATTTTACATCTTTTCATATTTGGCAAAGTATTACAGGCTGTCCAGGAAATTTTTGTAGATTTATTTTTATTTCTTGTGTTTTGACTCATCATCAGAATCAGAAATATGTCTGGTATGAGTGTTCTTTCTTAAATATCTGTAAATGCTCTATAATTTCATCTCTCATCTTCCTTAGCAAGAAGTCAGAGGGACAGGACTCATGTCAAGAAAGTAGACTATTCGTAGGAAAATAGGGTGCCAAGGTCATGGCTATGTGCAGGAACTGGGACCAGATGACGAAGAGCCATATAAGCCTTGGAAATGACATTAGACTTTGTCTTTTCTGAACTCGGCATGGGGAATTCAGCTAAGAGGCTGTTTAGCAACAGAGGCATAAACTAAGCCCCCAGTGACAGTGATGTGGACCAACCACTACCAAGAGATTAAACCACCAGAAAATACAGTTAAATGACTGTGACTGGTTAGATATAGATTAGGTGGGAGAAGGAGGCTTACTTTTCAGTATTTGTGACCTAAGGAATATAGGAAGATGAAGATGTATATATCTGGTAGAAAGCATACCTTGTATGCATGAGAACTTGGGTTGAGCTCCATCACTACATTTCCTCAAAAAATATCTAGATAAAGAATGAGTTCTAACAATCAAATGCAGAAGGATGGAAAGAGGAATAACTATTTTTGGATTTATATTGCTATCTATACTATATGAGTTTAGTTTAACTACAATTACTGTTTTCAGGGTACTCTTTCCCTGCTAGTTCAAAGTTAGCAGAGGCTACATGAACCATTTTACACATCATTTGGAAGGTAAAAGTTAAAAGCAGGTGTGTGTGTGTGTGTGTGTGTGTGTGTGTGTGTGTGTGTGTGTAAAGATGGATGAAAGTTACCAGAGGATACTTCAGCTCATCCATACTGCTGTGTTTTTATTGTTGGTGTGTGGACAGAAGTTAGGCATAGAGTTCCTCGGGCCCCTGTCAGATATTCCTTCAACTTCTGCAGCTCCTAAATGAGGCTTACGTACAGGGTTAGGTAGGCAGCTTCTCCTGGACAAACTGGAGGCTTGGAGACAGTTAAGAGACCAGCGTAGGCTCACAAAACTCATTTTCATGCTTCGGTTTCCCTGGCTCTTTCTCTCATCCCTACTTCATCTTTTCTTCTTCACTGGCTTCAAGTTTCAGCACCAAATGTAAACACGATCTCATACAGGCTGTTCCCTTAACTGCAAGCGAGTGAAGTCCCCGTTACAAATCTGTTATCATCTGCCATATTTAAAGGTTCAATGCTTCTGAATGGTTATTGTTTGTTAATTACGTTAGAGGAAGCTCAGTTTGGTTTGGTTCAGTAATGAATTAGAGAAGTCTACAAGATAATCACAGAGGAGCCACATAACAAGATGGATATTAGGTAGGAGGGTCAGAGTTATTATAATGCACATAATAATAGAAGCAGCTGCACAATTGAGACTATAGCTCGACTCTGTCTTGTTTTTGGCAGAATCTCAGTAAGGATTCCTAACTGACAGGTTTATATGTTAATTATGTTGGCTCATGTTGAGTCTCTAAAGAGCCTTATAATGAGACCCTCCTTAGAAAGGCCCTTGACAAACCTATCCCAACTCAGGGACGGGAGGAGGGATGGAGAGTCAGTGCAAATACACAGCTAATGGTTATCAGTGCTATATATACAAAAACTACCAATAAAAACTCAGTATTCCCGAGCTCAGGGAGCATGTCTTGTTTGGTGACTATACACAGACATGCCTGGAATACCTTGACAACTTGGGTTGGGGCTTGGAAATGGTACGTTTGAAATCGTTCCAGAATTCTCTCACTGCTAGTAACACAACTGAAATTCCAAGTTCAGTACTTCCTTGGGTTCTGAGAGTGCTTTAGGGGATTATCAAGCCTGCAGGAGAGGGAACTCGTAGCCAAGTGTTGTGATTGTGTGAAGTGAGAAATATAGACAGACACATTTGTCTTTCCACAGTGCCAGAATTCAGGGAATAACAATAAATTCACAAGCCATGCTGGCTTCATTACTTCTAATTTGTCAAGTTATCTCAATCTTATTGTTACCTTGCCAAGGCAAACACAGGTTTCTTTATTCCAATCTTAAATGCTAACGATTAGAGCACACGTTGCCCATCGCACAGCAAATATGTGCACAAATATGTATGTGCAGATTACAGAATGCTTGCAGAAGGGATAAAGAGGCATAGCAGCATTCCTGGAGTTCCATAGAGGAACTGGATGCAGGTAAGATGATGATGGGGATGCAACTCTTGGGGTTAGACACTAAGCCTGGCTGGAGGACTGTTGCAGAGTTGAGCTGAGCCAAGACTCAGGGGTCAAGAGATCTCCAGCAGTGAATGGCAGGACCTTGGAGGTTACAAAGGTGAAGGACAGGCTTGAGTCTAGATAGATGAATGGGTCAGTGAATGGATGGCAATTTGATAGGATGAACAGAAGAACAGAAAGACAGCACCTGGAATAATCTATGTCCACAAAGGGGATGGAGCTGAGTTAAAGTCTCCAGGTTAGTCTGAAGTTCTTTGCACGTTAGATACTTAAAACACACAGTGAGCTGTCAAAGTATTAAGTCAGCTGGTACTCTCAAATCTCAGTGTTAGGTGTTTTCTTCATGGGTCCACGTGAGGGTATTGAACTCTTTCTTTCTTAGTCTGCTTAAGTTTGATGGAATCCTACGCCTGCTATTCCTGATTTGATATTGGTATATTTATCTTCCTTAGAGTTCCAACTTTGGTAAATTTAGGGTGGTCTCCTTTTTTACTTGCAGGAATAAGTTCTGTGCCATGTGCCTGGTGCCAGTTAGACGGTTTTGGTTATGTATTAACCAGAACATAGAGTCATCCCCTGTTGTTAAAATGAAATCAAATTACTTGTAATGGAGTCTCTTGACTAAGGTATAGCCTAAAAATCCACTGCACAATATAAAGTAACTTAGAGTCGGGCCCAGCCTGATGTCAACAGCAAATTAGTCAGAACTGTAGTAAGTAGCCTGGTGACACCAGGACCTCTTACGTAACAGGTGAGGTGAAGGCAGAATTGTGAGGACCTTGTTTTCAAGTCAATCTGTTACATTTAATGTCTGGATGGTGAGTTTCAGAATCAAACTGTAGGTAACCAAGGCGAAGTAGATACAGAAGAGAACATCCAGGGAAGCTTTAAATCCAAAGGAATGAACCTCTTCCCTCAGGTCATCTTATGCTAACCTGCAAGCTCTCCAGGAAGGGCTGGAAAAAGGAAGAGACCCAGCAGCAAGAGGATGGTCCACCATTTTGCTGGCCTCTATCCAGCCATGTTGTAAGACAGACTGTGAGCTTGGTTTGGCCATACCAACTCAGAGTCTTTGTTTCTATGATGAAGCACATCTTGTGTGTTGTCTGTTTTGTTCTTCCAGCTCCAGTTGGCTCCTAACGTGGGCAGCATGCCCTGTGAACTTGGGAGGGGGAATGATGCGGGAAGGCGGCAAGGATGGAGCAGTCAGTAAGGGCAGGAATTATATTGCTGGCTGAACTTCTGTCTCACAGACTAATTTTTATGAGCAAATGTAGAACACATTTTTTTCCCAGATAGTTAATTAAGCCAGATGCACAGAGAACCACCAGTGGGTTTTCCCTGGAGTCATCTGGGGCTCGCACTCAGACTCTGGATCTAGGGAAGATATCCATGAATAATTCAATGTCTTGGGTTGTTACCTGAGAACTTGGACTCTGGGCTACTAATTAGCTACCAAGAGCCAAGAAGCTTTTGGTGTCACTCTTGTTAGTTTCATAAAAGCATAATCATGCGAGACAATTTTTATGAGCAAATATATTTAACAGCATTTTCTGATGTTTCGTGTGTGCATTTGCATGCACAAAGCCGGAGAAACAAGATATATGCAGGTTTGGAATCAACCACAAAATGGCCTGTTTAAAGAAAGAATAGCTACCACACATACAGAATAGTTTTGTAGACAGAGAAGAAATTAATTCATTAGGTTAAATTAGACAGCCATTTAGGTAGTACCATTGGGGGAATCTGAAGAAAATGACTGTGTCCTCCACAGCTGGATCCAGATGGGTCCTGTTTATCCTTCTTTTCCAGCCTCCTTTGCCTCTCATACTGGGACAGTGAGACAGCAAAATATTGAGGCTAATAGAGACTTGGAATTACCTTGAGGCTCTCTACTAACTCTTAGTGGAGGCAGGTGGGGTGGAGAGCCTGTGATTCAGTAGCTCTGTACCCATCATGAAGTCACCGTCCTGCCTCACTCATACTTTGACCATTACCCATCCTCCTCCTCCTTAGCAGCGCTTGCTCTGCACTGTGGGTGAGCGATATGAAGGTGATCCAGAGGCGTAGACAGGTTGAGACTCTGGTTTGTTACAAGCTGTGTGACACACGTGACACACAGTGTGTGTCACACGGCTTCTTGAGTTCACGAACTCCTTTCTAGAAAGGTGGATAAAAAAATTGCCTCAAACAAATTCCGAGGATTAATGGTAATATAGTACATAAATCTCTCAGTACAGGTCCCAACACAATAAAAGTTTCAGTGAACTAATATCTAACTACCCGATTGTTTACAGTACACTTATGAGTTGGCCGGTAGGATATAACTGTACTCAGAAGGGCACAGTTCACCAAAGAGAGAGTTTATAGGGCACAGTTCAACTGTGACGATGCTTATGGGAGGATGAGACTCTGGCTAGCCTTTCATCTGTGTTTGAAGACAGACCCCTTTTAATGTAAGATTTGAGATAGGCACTGTGTGGAGAAGGGCCACTAATTGGGAGCAAGCTCACCCCTTCCTAGAGAAGTGTTTCTTATATACAGATCAAGGACGAGAGAGAAGACAGTTGGAAGACAAAACAATTTAAAAATTATCTTAACATCATAAATTGAATCAAGGGCTTAGTGAATACTCTGTATTTTTCTCTGTGCCCTGTAGGCATTTTTGTTGCAAGGAATTAACTCACTCAGCTCAGTTCTCAAGCCAGCATTCCTCTGCAATGGGGGAAGGAAGTTGAGATCGTGTCTGACACAGGGCACCCTTCATGGAGAACACCCAGGGGATACTCAGGACTCCTGTCTGTCCACGCTACTGTCTCTCCATCCACTAACACAGCTCGGCTGCTTTTCTTTGTTTCCCTTCCCACACTTGCTAACTGTTCCAATCATTTCTGTTGCCCCAGTTTAAAACTGCCAAAGAGAGAACTCAGTCATTCCCTGATTTGCGAACCCTCTTTTCTTGGCTTGACCCAGCTGTGTCACAGAGCTAAAAATCATAAATGCCAGATTATTTGATTCAGCCTTGGGCAGAGTTAGAGTTGATGATAGATGTGATATTGTATAAAGGAACCTTGAAAGAATAAAGAGCCTCTCAGCCCCAGTGTTCTGTCCTCCCCAAGAGCTAGCTTTTGTGTCTCCTTCGGAGTCAGGGGAGCAGTCTGGAGTCCATTGTTAACCAGCTATCTGCTGAAAATGAAGTTGCTTCCTGCTGTTTGCTTTTCGTTAAAGTTTTATCTTCTGTGCAAATCAACAATGTAAAGCATATGCTAGCTAGTTTATTTGCAAAAAAAAAAAAAAAATTCCCCGAGAGACTCTATTTTATTGCTATATGGTTCTTAACCTGAGCTTGTACTGCCTGTTTGCTTTCAAGATTAGGGAAATTATATCCCTTCCTGTGTGCTCCTACAGGAAATTGTATTAATGTTTACTCATCTAACTGATATCAGTTACCCCTTTGACTATTGCTTTACTGATCATGCTATAATTAATTTAACTAGAACAGAAGCTGATTCACCTTCTCCTGGAGTAGGGGTAAGGGTGGAGGTGGGCACAAACCTGCTTTCTTTTCCTCGTTAGTCTTGGCTAAGTGGAATGTTTAGCTGGACAGTTTTAAATGTTAGCACGTTTACTCCCACTGTACTGACTCAAGTCATTGTTCCCTTTAGTCTGCATCTTGAAAAATCAGACAAACTGAACCCTCCTCTGATGTCTGTGCTTCTCTTCCTTCCTTCCTATAGTCCATGCTCATCTCAACAACCAGAGTCATGACGACAAAATAAGTCCATTCCCATCCTTAATGGCTTTTCACATCTACTAAAAAACTTAAAGTCCACTTGGTTAGTGCGGCCCTTACTCTTAATCTCTCTGACCTCTTCCTTTTTCTTTTTTAAATTTCACTTTGCATCCCACTACCCCTCCTGGATCCCCTTCCGACAATCTTTCCTCCTGTCTCCCCTCCCCCTTCTCCTCTGAGAGGGTGGGGTTCTGTTGTGTATTCCCCCCTACTCTGGCACATCAAGTCTCTGTGGGGCTTGGTGCATCCTCTTCCACGGATGCCAGACAAGACAGCCAAGCTAGAAGAACGTATCCCATGCACAGGCAACAGCTTTTGGGATCAACATTGTTCAGAATTTACCTGAAGACAACGCTGCACATTTACTACATGTGTGCGGGGTAAGGTGGGTGGGGATGGGTGGGGTGCAGGTCTAGGTCTAGCCTGTGTATGCTCTTTGGTTGGTGGTTCAGTCTCTGAGAACGCCACCGCCCTCCTCTTGCTTATTCCATTCTCACCACCCTGGCCATGTTGCCGTTCTTCAGATCTAAGAGGAGCACACCTGCTTCAAGCCTCTTGCACCGTGGTTTCACTCTGATCAGACACTTCATTGCTCAGTCTTTATCCAAAGGCCACCTTCCCCATGCAACTTTCTCCAGTCTCTTGATCCCTCTTCTCTGTCATATTTTTCTTCATAATAATGATTTCCTAACTAGTTTATATGTATTCTATTTATTCTGTGTCCTCATCTGTTTTTCTCATTAGATAGACTTTGTGAGTAAAAATACTTTCTTATTAGCCTCTACTCTAATGCTGTGGAATTGCTAGTACCTAAAACAATTCTCAACATAATTAGTATTTGTTTAATGAATGGATATACATACACACATGTAATTCTTTATTCATTGAATCTATTAGTTATCTTGTTGATTGGTTGATTTACACTAAATGTCCTGCAGGGCCTACAGTGGGGTGGTTTATCATACTCTGAATGTGGTGACATCAGGATTGATCTTCAATGTTCAGTTCCCTAGACTAGAGGTATGGTTTACTTTGTGACTAAGTCAAAGTGTACAAAGTTAAAGTTAATTGTACTTGGTAAGACCATGTTTGAGTTCCTTGGAAAATGTAGAAGCAGCTCAGAGACCTTCAAGGAGAAGAAACAATGTACACTGTACCCATCCTTTCCCACCATACCCATGGAAGACATATCAGAGCTCACAGTGGATGCTTGGAATCTTGCATAGTGTTGACCCTCTATGCACTATATTTTTCCTATACATACATATTCAATGCAAAGATTAACTTCCAAATTAGGCGTAGTAGGGAGTAACAACAGTAACCAAGGTTAGAGAAAGTATAAGAATATACTATTAAGAAAACTTATACCATTGTGGTCTCTGTGTTTTGAAAGAATCAAGGAAAATGTCAATATTTTCAGAGTGTGGTCTAATTCACGAAAAACAAAAGCCCAGAAAATTAGAAACAGTTTGGATCTTGTAGATAGCTGGCCTGACCCTAGTCTAGACCACCAAGATGTAAAGCTGCCCAGTTCACACTCCTCCAGCCTGCTGGAAAAACAGCTCGAAGCTCTTCTAACTCTAAATCTAGGTCAGAGCCCAGGCTTGCTGGTAGGCACAGGAGTCTCTGAGGAGGAATATTTTGAGGGAGTGTGGGGGAGATTTTGCTTTAAACATAAAACTTGCAGAGATAGATTTCTGTGTTTATTTGTTTTTTTTTTTTAATTCTCTGTAAAGCACAATCTTTATCTCTCATGGAAAAAGCAGTTCCGGTGGGATCTGAAATGGAAAACACACAGCTGAAAACTATCCTTGGAAGGCAGATGGGCCCATTGTAGTAAGTTCTTTAGATCTTTGGGAGCAAAGGGGATGGAGTGGGAGGGGAAGGGAAGTGCATCTCTCTCTCTCTCTCTCTCTCTCTCTCTCTCTCTCTCTCTCTCCCTCCCTCCCTCCTTCCCTTACCTTCATTTCCCCACCCTCTGCAGATAGGGAGTGTCAGGAAAAGGCTACACTGAGAGACAGGATGCTAGTCACCAGGTTTTGTCTGGGGATAGAACATTATTTTACAACTTGGTTCTTTCTACCTCGACCAAGAACCACTATTCTTTTCTGAGATGCAGAAGAATATATTTTTTAAAGATTACCCATATTTGAGTAGGCGCCTATGTTTTAAAACAATTTCACTTTTACAATTACTTTACGAGTTGTATATGCTCATGTTTGACAATTTGGACAATGTAGGGAATTTAAAGAGAAAAATCATTCATAATCCCATTATGTCATATTTTGATGCTCAGTCTTTTTCTACTAATATATACATTGAAAATTATATAATTATGTACACTCCTGTGCTTTTTTTCCTCCTCACTAAACCTATTGTGTAGTGTATATTGGCCACTTTGTTTTTCTAAACAATGTGGATGGTTACTTAGTATCAACATTGCCCAGGTGTCAGCATTAACTATTCAGCTGGTGATACAGGCTTACTTTTCTATTGTGATAGTGCGATGGCTAGTCTAGGTTGTCAGCTTGACTATATTTGGAATGAACTATAATCCAAAAATAAAGGGCACACCTGCGACTGAGACCTTGAGGTGGGAAGAGAACATGCCTTTGATCCAGAGCTTGAAGCTGGAAGACACAAGCTTTTGATCCAGATCTTGAGGTGGAATGACACATCCTTTTGATCCAGATCTTGAGGCACACATTCAATCTAGGCCATACCTTCTGTATAAGGGCTATATAAGGGCAACGGAAGAAGGAAGGGTTTGTTTGATCTTAGTCTGCTCGCTCTCACTTAGCCAGCATCTACTGGAGCCTACTTTTTTGGGATCCCAGCTTATACAGAAGACCAGCTAAAACACCCAGAGTTGTGGGACTGAGCAACTACGAGATTCTTGGACTTCGCGTTCACAGTTGGCATTGTTGGGTTAGTTGGACTGTAGCCTGTAAGTCAACCCAATAAATTCCCTTTCTATGTACAGATTCATTCTGTAAGTTCTGTGACACTAAAGAACTGTGATTGATGGAGATGGTAATGTTACCTTTAATTTTGAATAGGAATAAAACAATTTGAATTCTTACATATGAAGCAATATTTTTGATTTCGTTACTCTATGACCGTAACTCACCAATTTCAAGACTGAAATGTCTTCTAGCTGGTGTCTCAGGGCAGAAGCCTGTCTTGGCTAGCTTGCATGGATGGGTGGACCGTGTTCAGGGGGAGCTGGTGTGAGATCACTCAGCAGTCGAGGAGTAAAGGTACTCCTCATTAGCAATTTTTCAAGGAGTTGAACTGCAACCACTTTGAATAGTTTAAAAAATTTTAATATAGTTATTTTAATATTTGCCAGTGTAAGTAGCTTTAGTCATTTAGAGAGTTGTGTTAATATCGGCACTGTCTAGTCTCAGAATTTTTTGTTCCCCATCCTCTCTCAAGTTCTTTAGAGCTCATTGTAGTCAAGTCTTCTCTAGGCAACTTCTGGGCTGCTTTAGGTGTCTACAAATTTGACTTCATGGAACCAAATCTTTTAAGTTTTTAAAATTATATTTTTATTATTTAAAACAATTTTTAAATAAATGAAATATATTTTCATCACGTTCTTCCCTTCCCCAAGTCCTTCCATATTCTCTCCTCCTCTCTACTCAACCAACTTTAAGTTCTTTCTCAAAAAAAAAAAAAAAAAAAAAACAAGCAAAAAAAATTTGTCTGTGCAGCACTTGGAAGGCAGAAGTAGGTGGATGTCTGTGAGTTTGAGGCCAGCCTGGTCTAAATAGTGAGTACCAGGATAGCTGGGGCTATGTACATAGAAAGACCTTGTCAAAAAAAAAAAAAAAAGGAATTCAATCTTAGTGTTTGAAGCATTTGGATGTTGTCAAAGGTATAAATCCATGAACTCAAAGGTAGAGGTGAATGTCGCAGTGGTGGTAGAGTTAGTTGGTAGTAATATAGTTTTTGATTTCAAAACTAACGCGCTGAGATTGAGGTTGGGTTAAGTAAAATCTGTTCTTTGTTGAAATTTCAGAGGCAGGATTTCAACATCTGTTTTGAGATCAGGCTGATTCTTACCCTAAGTTATTCTATACCCTATATAAAACAGTGGATTTCTGGGCTGTGTCTTCACCTGAGAGATGGGGGATGCCTCTGTACATTGGTTGGAAGGTGAGTGACACCATTGGTCTGGTACCATACACATGGCACACATTGATAATGACATTCCTGGGAGTGGAAAAGATCCAGTGCATGCATTCACTGGGGCTATAGAAGCACATAGGCATATTACAATCATATCAGGAAAGTGGGACCTGAAAGCTTATCACACAACCTAAACCAAGAGAAGGGTGCCATTCCCTCACCAGGACACCAGAAAGAGGCAGATACCTAACACTGTGGTAGACATGCCTCCACCTACCTGACATCTGATCATCTCTGTGTGTCAACTAACCAAATAGCAGAGAACTTCTGGTTACTCCAGGGTGTTTAGCTCAACCCAGTCTGCTGTTGACAAAGCCTACTTGAATTGTCATTTTCCTGGTATCCTGTTTGCTTATATAGACCTTGTATATTTCCATCTGCCTAGACCTAATGTTCTCCAGTCTCCCTGACACCTTCCTTTGTCAGTTGAATTTGGACCCCCACAACCTTCCTTTATGGAAGCCAAAGCGACTTCTGACTGAAGGCTTCTGGCTGGTTTGGTTTGTTGCTTTACTGTAGAGACTCCATTTGCACTTCTCTGCCTTTCAGGCTTCATAGCCATTCTGTAACCAACATGCATTCATATCTATATAAAGACATTGGTAATTAAGATTAGAATAAAAAAAATCCCATGTTTGCCTTGGCCAAGGCTAAGAAAAAAGACAGGACTACTTAGTCAGTTGCAATTAATGATATCACTGTACCCTGTAAATTTATTGTTACTCAACAAATACACAGGGTGTTCATCTATGTTTCTGACACAGTGCATTGACAATTCCTATTGTATGCCTTGACTTCCGGTGGGGTCAGCACCCAGTAAAACCATCAAAAAATGGTGACCCATCATAAGTTTAAAATGTATTTACTTCATCCATCCTAGGACATTATAGCTGAGCAACACAGCATACTGCATTGTTGTGCTGGTTCTGTCCAGCATCAGAGAGCAGTACTGTCCTTCCCACATACATCTTGTCCTGGAAAACAACTTTCAAAACTGGAAAGGATCATTTCTTCAAGTCCCGATAAGCTTATCCCCCACTGTAAAGTAGAAAAGTTGTTAGCCAAACTTCTTTTGAGTCAGTGAGCATTTTTATTCTGCTTACATACATGATTTGCCTCTGTCTCCTTTTCTGGTGGCCCCTCACTCTGTAACTTTTCACATCCCTCTCCCCAGTGTCACTGAGCAGTGGGTCTCAGCGGTGCACAGGAGAAACTGCTTTCAAAACAAAGCCAAGGTGAGTTGTTACCCTTTTTCTAACCTTCCTTGCCTCTGCATCAAGGCTTCCTTTTTTCCACAAGCATTGGAACTCAGTATTTTAGAATTTCTTTTATTCAGCTCTACCAGGTGTCCTGTCAGAAGGTATTATTCTTTCATGGGCATACCCAATTACTCGCAGTTAGCCATGGCAGGCAAGCATAATGGGCAGGGCATGGTCTGAGAAATGCATTGTTAGGTATGCCTATCACTGGGGGAAATACACTGACTGAGATAACTTTATTTCACTGTCACCAGGTAATAGAGTCCTACGAGACCTCAGCCCCACATGAGCTTGTCAGTGATGAAAATACTTCTGCATGGATGGTATTTACATTTAAAATTCATGTTCCTTTCCCTCGTGTTATCAAAGATGGCTTGTTCGTATGCCCTAGTGGTGGAGGCCACCATTGTGTCTTATGTGTACTTCATAGGCCTGACACAGGATAACCTAGGTGCTGAGCAAGTACTTGGCTAACATCAAACAATAAATAAAAGCCTAGGAGATAAGATAAAACGCTCGGCCTGCATATGTTTCTTTCACTTTTAATTTCCTTCTGTTGAGTCTTTCCTGATAACCTGTTTGTTGTTTCTGTTCTTTTTATCAATTCCCAGGGATAGGATATTTAATTTAAAGTGTACTTCCTCAGAGTCTTTGCCCTTTGAAAAGGAAGAAACCTACAGGAGCAAAGCCCATCCAAGTATAACATTAGAAGGATGGATGATGTTGAACATAAACTATAGCTAATGATGAAATAAAAGGATGCACACATCCCAAAACATTATTTTTGAGACAGTCCATTGTATACTAATCTGGAAGGAAACTCACTGTGTAGTAGAAAATGACCTTGGGTTTCTGGATCTCCTGCTTACTGCATCCACCTCTTGCTGCTGCTAGTGTTAAGGCTATATACCAATCAGGCCTAGATTTCTGATGTGTGAGGGTTGGGAGTTGAGCTGTGTTCATGTTAGGCAAGAGCTCTTCCAACTGCACTGCATCTCCCCATTCCCCTCCCTCGATATACATATTGATGAACTGGGTCCCCAAATATACTTTACAGGCAGAAATACCAATCCCCTAAGAAGAAAACTCTTATGAAGTGAGTCTGGCTGGAGGAGCCAGTCTTCCCTAAGAAGAGGTGTCCTGTGTGTTTAGACCACTGTATCTTCTCTCTGTTTACACCTATCGTTTCTGTCCTGATTTCTCTGGTGCTCCACTACGTTTCTCACAGACACATACAGAAGACACATTTGAAAGTCTGCTTGGAACTGGAGACTCTAATGAAAGCTTCTTGAGCCTTTTCTTAGAGAGCTGCTCCGTGGTCATCCAGACAGTGGTAAACAGTCTCCAGATACCCTCAGGTACACCAGGTAGGTCAGGCTGCAGGAACCTGCAGGCCACTGACCTTTCAGAAAGTAAAGACAACCCCACAAAGGCTGTCTATCTCTGGTTGGGTCTAGCAAAATAATCCTTTAAAAAAATAAAATTGAAGGTTTTAATTATCATACTTCAAAATTTGAAATAGTAGCAAAATCCCTGAGGACAATGTAGTGTCAAATCCCCATCAAAATAGAGGTTGGCAAAAACAATGGAGAGAAGTTTCAATGATGTCTATTTTAAAAACAAAGACTCATTTGGGACAGAGGAGCAGAAACTCACTGTTTTATTATCCTTTACCCTTGCTTTATTTCTCCTTGCCTTTCTCAATCTACCTTGCTTCTCATCCCTGTATTTGAGCTCGGGTTATTGATAGAAAAAAGATGAAAGATTTATTAAGCTACCATAAGAAATAACTTTTTTCAAATGCCAGGCAAAATTGATAGGAAAAAAAATCCCCTGAGCTAAATGTAATTTGGAAATGTGATCTTTTAGAAAATATCAAAGGCCTTTAAGAAAATAGGCTGGTTTTTCTGGGTTAAGTCTGATTTGTTGGTAAATGTATATAGTTGCAAACTAAATTCATCCACTGTCATATAAAACTTACCTTTCATGGCCCAGGTCTGGCAGTAGAAATACCCCTCAAAAGTAAGACAATCAAGGTAGCTTTAGTGCACACTTTTGTATTTTAAATGATGAATTTTGACTTCACATTGGCTCTGTAATTTCTGCCATGTTCCTTAGTTTTCCAAATTCATGACACTCTCCGAGAATGATAGGTTTGAAAATTTGCCACATTTTAAGACCTGTATTAAGATAGCTCTGAAGAAAATCACTACATACCATACATAGTTCACTGCGATGAGCGAATAG
This sequence comes from Rhabdomys pumilio, assembly GCA_030674055.1. Lineage (NCBI taxonomy): Eukaryota > Metazoa > Chordata > Mammalia > Rodentia > Muridae > Rhabdomys > Rhabdomys pumilio. The sequence continues at coordinate 17,715,744 of JANHMN010000016.1, forward strand.
AGATGAATTTGGGATTCTAACGAAAACTTCTTGAGCCCTTCCTTACTTAGAAAGCTGCTACATGGTCATCCACACATCTTCCCATGAATGCCAATCCCTGCAATCCTGTTCTATCAGAAATGTATAAACACACAGGAAACCCAGCTAGGTGCAAGCTAGGAAACTTACAGCAAACCTAAGCCACACTGTACTTGAGTTTTCTAGCAATTACAAAGCCGAGACTGTACTACAGGGGAAGAAAATAAGGTTAGGTAGGACCAGGCACCAGCTGAACTCAACAGAGGCAACCTGGATATGGCAAAGTCTGTTAATTTTGTGCAGTTGCCATTTCTCATCTTCCTTTTTGAAAATAAAATCTATTGAGTTTTTGTAGGATACATTGTCACCTCGGTAGTAACTTTATTCTCAGGTTTTATCTCTGAGCATGCATTATGTGAATGACGGTCAGCTATGTTAAACTGGTAAGTGCAAGTTACAATATAAAGCGTTTAACTTAACTAGTTTTCAGTGGGGCCCAGTAATAATTGAAATCTTTAAAAAATTAGTTACAAGTATTGCCTTAAGAAAAGAACACGATGAGGTTTTAAGGAGTTTAAAGTTTTAAGGAATAATCAGGATTTTAAGAACGCTTTTATCCTTGAATAATAAATTCACTACTAAATTAATGGCTAAAAATGTAATTTGTATTGGGTTCCTTTACACTGTTAACATTTCAAATTTCCAAACAAGGCATAAAAAATGAGATGTGACCTTCTAATAGGTCTGAATCACTGACTAATTCACAGATGCCCACACTTTATTCACTCTATTAATCAAGCTGGGCAGATGACAGCTACTAGAGACAAGAGATAATAGAAAATTGTTCTCCACAGAAAAAAACAATTGAAGCCATACACAGGGTCAATCTACCCATCTTTTCTTTGTTCTGAAAAAACAAGAGCAAGGTAGCGTGAGGCTTTTCAGTTCCCAGATCTCAGACTCCTATCTCTTGAGGTCTTCAATAATTTCAGACTGACCATGTATACCACAGTTTTAAATCAACTCTCGCTTTTACTGAAGAGACCAGACAAATGAACAGAGGTGCATATGCTTGGCAGTTAAGTTGACAATACCATTCTTATAAATGCAAGACAAAAATTATTGACCAAAATGTACCAATTTTAAACCATTAACAGATGATGAGTTTCTGCTGCATATACATCTGTATGCCAGAAGAGGGCATCAGATTCCTCTATCGATCGTTGTGAGCTACCACGTGGTTGCTGGGAATTGAACTCAGGACCACTAGAAAAGCAGCTAGTGCTCTTAACTGCTGAGCCATCTCACTAGCCACAAATTCTGAAATTTCTATTGCTCACTTGCACTTCCTGAAACATGGTAACTTTTATCACCAAACTTGCTAATAACTAGGTGTTCTCAGACTAAACTTGAATCCTAACTTTGGATTATTCTCCAGCTATATATTTTCTGTCTAAACCTTAGGCTGCTAGGCCACAGTTGCTTCTCCACTTTCACACCTTATATTTTGCTCCCACCCCTGGCTAAATGTGCCCATGCCCTCCAATCTAAGAAAGCAGTTCTCTAGTCTGTGTATACAGCCTGTAGTTGCTCAATGAACATAACAAAGAAACAAACTAGAATGAGTCCATAGACACACGCCAGGATGATAACATCTTAGGTGTACTTTCAGATGTTAGACACCTGGGTCCTCGTACTTACTCTTCCTACCATTTCTTGTCCCACCAGTCACCAAATCCTGTTGACGTTATGAAGACTGTCTCGGGAGTCCTAGCTTAATTCTCACAGAGAAACCTTGAATTATGTGCTAACATTTCCTTTTCTGTGAGAAAGATGTCTGAGCCTTACAGATATAAGTTATTTCTAAAAAGGCACACAACTTTTATATATAATGTTTAATGTTATAATGTTATATAAAGTACATAGTTTTCAATAAATGCTTGATGAATTTGAGAAAAACTGTCATTTTATGTCAAATTAGAACTGGTGGGTTTTCATGCATTTCTGATGTCATTCTCTTGCACTGATTTTTCAGCTCCTTAATAAAAGGAACCCAGCTTTACTAGTTATGCTTCTCTAAAACTAGAAAAGCTAACACACAGTAGGTATGCAGTCAGCCCCTGTGAGTAACATTTCAAATACCAGTACATCATTTTTACTCTCTGTGTCTTTAGAAAAATGAGCCTCTCTATCCTGGATTTCCAAGATGGTATGTCAGAGAGCAATTGATTTAAGGTTTGGCCTTATAGAGTCTCTTAGAAGGACAGAATAACACCAAATGAATGCAGCTGTTGAGGAGACGCAATGGGTAACATCTGGGTTGTTTTGCTTAATATGAGTATTCTTACACTAGAGGAGAAAATCTGCAGGATTTAGAGCTAGTGGAAAAAGGTTTCACACTTGATACTTAAAGCAAACATCTTCAAAAGGAAAACTGATAGACTAGATCCCATAAAAATTCAAAGCCGTTACTCTACAAACAATTCTGTAAAGAGGATAAAATGTATGCTACAGATTGCACGTAAGAATTCCCAAGCCACAAAAGTAACAAAGAACCAATAGATAGAATGCATAAAGGACTCCAAAATTCAACAGTAAAGCATACAATCTTATTGGAAAATAAGCAGAAGAGATTTTCAGATGTGAAAAGTTGTTCAATATCACTTCATCATGAAAATGAACATTAAAACACTCACTGGCTCACAAAACCAAAACTAATAAATATGAATTTGAGAGAGGAGTCTGTAGGGAAGAAGGAGGGTAGAGAGAAGTAGAGAGATGAGAAAGGGTGGGGATGAGAGTCGTATGTATGTATTATATACACATTTGAAGTTGGCAAAGAACAAATTTAACTAATATAACTAATACTGAAAGTCCTTCTGCCATCAGGATAATCTAGTCAACAACATGGAAAACTAGATGCCTAAAGGAGAGGAAGTTTGTGACTTTGTGGTGTAGTTGACTTGTAAACATGTTGGTTAACATATGAATCTATGTTATGGTGAAAACTGTGATCACAGTAGCACTCAAAGTTTATACAATACTCGGATCATTGTAGGTGCATTAATACACTAACCAATACCTTCTCACCCTTTGTGAAGTCAAGATAGTGTAGTTGAAACACTAGAAAGTATGGATTGGGAGGATTAACATAATGAAAATGGCCATCTTAATCAAAAGCAATCAATAGATTCAATGTAACTCACATCAAAATTTCAACACAATTCTTCACCAATCTTGAAAGAGCAATTCTCAACTTCATATGGAAAAACAAAAAAACCCAGGATAGATAAAAAAAATGTTGAACAATAAAAGAACTATTGGAAGAACTCCCATTCTTGACTTCAAGCTGTACTACAGAACAACCATAATAGAAACTACATGGCATTGGTTCAGGGACAGACAGGTTGATCAATGCAATCAGATAAAAGACCCAGAAATAAATCAGTATACCTACAGACACTTTTTTGACAAAGAAGCCCAAGCCATAAAATGAAAAAGGCATTTTCAACAAATAATGCTTGCTTAAATGGATGTCTACATGTAGAAAAATGCAAGTAGATCCATATTTATCACCCTGTATAAAACTCAAGTCCAAAAGATCAAAGACCGCAACATAAAATTAGAGACACTAAATCTATAGAACAGAAAGTGGGGAATAGCCTTGAACTTGTCAGTACAGAAGACAACTTCCTGAACAGAACATCAGTGGGTCAGCCACTAATGTCAACAACTAATAAATGTGAACTCATGGAACTGAAGGGCTTCTGTACATCAAAGGACATGGTTAATGGGACAAAATGACAGCCTACAGATGGGGAAAAGATCTTCACCAAGCCTGTATGTGACAGAGGGATAACATCCAAATTATGTAAAGAGCTCAAAAAGTTGGACAACAACATACCAAATAACCCAATTTAAAAATGGGGTACAGAGGTAAACAGAGAATTCTCAACAGAAGAATCTCAAATGGCTGAGAAGCACCTAAAGAAATGTTCAGTGTCCTTAGCTATCAGGGAAGTGCAAATAAAAACTACTCTGAGATTCTACTCTACACCCACTTAGAGTGGCTAAGATCAAAATGTCAAGGGAGAAATTGTGGAGAAAAGGGAACACTCCTTTACTGCTGGTGGGAGTGCAAACTTGTACAACTACTCTGGAAATCAGCTTGGAAGTTCTCAAAAAATTGGAAATACCTGAAAACCCAGCTATACCAGTCCTGGGCATATACCCAAAAGACGTTCCCACATCCCACAAGGACACTTGTTCATCTATATTCATATCATCTTTATTCATAATAGCCAGGAACTAGAAACAACCCAGATGTTTCCCAACTGAAGAATGGATACAGAAAATGTGATTCATTACACAATGGCATACTATCCAGCTATTAAAAAGGAGGACACTGTGAATTTTGCAGGCAAATGGATGGAACTAGAAAATATCATCCTGAGTGAGGTAAATCAGACCCAAAGAAGCATGCATGGTCTATACTCACTTATAAGTGGATATTAGCCAAAAACAGGATAACCATGCTATAATCAACAGACCCAAAGAAGCCAACTAACAAGGAGGGCACAAAGGAGGATGGCTAAATTTTTCTCAGAAAAGGGAACAAAATAGATATGGGAGGTTGATGGAAGGAGGGACCTGGATGCGAGAGGGAATTGGGAAAGGCGTGGGGGTGGGGAGGGGATCATATGTAGACAGACCAGGGCAGAGAGGAGGGAAATCAAATCGGTAGTGTCTGGGGTCAGTCTTTAAGACATGCCAGACACCTGAAATGGGTGGAGGCCCCAAAGTGTATATAGAGGCAGCTCTGGCTGAGACTCCTAGCAATGGGGAATGTAGATCCAGAAGTGGGAACTTCTTCTAACCAGACAAGACTCCCAGTGGAAGGATGAGGACAGTAACCCACCCACAAAACCTTTGACCCAAGATCTGTCCTGCCTAGAAAAAGTACAGGCACAACAACCGAGCAGAGACGGAGTGTATGCCTAAGCAATAACTGCACCACGCTGAAACCCATCCCACGGGCAGAAACCAATCCCTGACACTATTAATGTTGCTCGGTTATGCTTGCAGGCAGGAACCTAGATAGCTTAACTATCATCTGAGAGGTCCATCCAGCAGCCAGTGGAAATAAATACAGAGGTACAGGGCCAAACATTAGATGGAGCTTGGTGAATCTTATGAAAGAGTTGGGAGAAGGTTGGGAAACCCAAAGAGAACAGGAATTCCACAGGAAGACCAACAGAGTCAATTAACCCGGACGCTTGGGGATTCCAGAATCTGAATCACCAACCAACCCCTAGGTGGGGCTAGACCTAGGCCCCACCCCACACATATGTAGCCGACGTGCAGCTTAGTCTTTATGCAGGTCCCCAAACAACTGGAGTGGGGACTGTTTCGGAGTCTGTTGCCTGCCTGCTGTGGACTCCATTCCCCTAAATGGATCCCCTTGTCTGACCTCAGTGGAAGAACATGTACCTGGTCCTATAGTGAGTTGACGTGCCAGGGTAAGGAGGTTAACACCAAGAAGGAGGCTACCCCTTCGCAAGGAGAAGGGAAGGGAGGAATGGGGGAGTTTCTGTGTGAGGGGATACTGGGAGGAGATAGGGCTGACATTGGGATGTCATGTGAATAAAAAATAAATTTAAAAAAGAAAAAAATAACAAAAAAATAAATTTAATAAAAAAGAATAACAAGCATTCTACTTTATTCACTTTCAGAGCTAATTTCAGGTGCACACTAGAAAGTGTGATGTCATGTTTCAGAGACTTGGTTTTGTAATCTGCTGAACTTTTGTTGTTCTCTGCTGTGTTTTCTGTCCTTATGCAATCTGTTCTGTAAAATGTGCTTTTGTGTGGTGATTAGAATACATTTGAAATATGATATTTGGAACCTGAATTAACAGGTTAGAAAAAGCACAAAGAAGTATCACACACTTATTAGAATAGCTAAAATAATACATTTTAAAAAATCCCATCACCAAATCCCAGGGACTATGTGGAGAAAGAAGACTATTCATTGATTTTCTTGTCAACATAAAATGGCTCAATCATTCTGGAAAGGAGAATGCTAGTCTTCTTTAAAACTGCACATGTATTTCACATGTGACTCAGCAATGCTACTTTTTGGGCATTTGTCCCAGAGAAATGAGACACATAAGAGAAATAATATTCACATAAAAGACTACGCATAAATGTTTATCATAATTTTATTCATAGCAACAAAAGTGTGGAAACAGTCTCAGTATGTTCTTTCATGTATGGGCAGTTAAGTAACTTTTCATCCATATGCAATACTACCTAGGAATACAGAAGAAACATGGATACATGTGACACATTAGAGACAGATTATCGTGTCAATTTATAGAGCTATCTGTAAAAGATTAAAACACTTTGAGATGTCATGTACAGAGCATTTTTTTTTTCAAGACTAGGGATTAGTCCTGGTGCATGCTGGGCAAGTTCTCCCCAGTTAAGCCGCAGCCCAGGCCCTACTAACATCCTTGAATCAGCCAAGTTGCAGAGATGGAAAACAGATTAACAGTTGTCAGGGAGGGGCTTTGGTTGTGAGGTAGCTTTGATAGGCATCTCAGAGAATACTTGCAATGGAATCCTCTGTTTTCTTATTCTGATTGTAGTCTCACAGCACACATTAGGATATGCATGTAAAGTTACTGAAATCTGAATAAGGTGAGTTGATTGTATTACTTCAGTTCCTGGCTATGTACAGTTCTGTGTTTGTTAACTACGTTGCCACTGGAGGAAATCTGAGTAAAGACTACATAGCATTAGATCTCATATCTGCATGAAGATCTACAATGATCTCGAAACAAAAAGTTAAAGAATTCCCAGCATGAGTTATGTTAAACAAGACAGAATGCTATTATTCTTCAGTTTGGTTTAAAAGGGGGAAGGAATGGTCTAGGCTTCTTGTCTAAGATCACTTAAATACAATCGTAATTTAATCTAAATCCAGGGTTTTTTTTTTCTTCAAACTTGAATCTTTTTCATTATTTCAAACTTCTAGAAAAGTCAGAGAGAATGTTGTCCTGTGGAGGTACGCAGTCCTAATGAATTTAACATGGACTCTCATGTGAGAGATTTAGTTGTCTCAGGAAGAAGATGCAACACAAAGCAGGGTAAGGAGGGAGAGAAGGAGAGAGGCATGGAGGGAGGGATGGAGAGACGGGGGACAGACACAGGGAGAACACTGATGAATTAAACCAGTTAATACCTAAGATCTTCCTGATTTCTTTGATTACTTCCCTGTCAGACTGGGGCTCCTGAATGTAGATCCTTGAAGACTCAGAAAGACTGAAAATAATGGGTCATGGAGTCTCTTTCCTCTTAGGTTTGTGTTAGAACTGAGATAGAGTGAATGCTTAAACAGCTTCTTATGTATATTGGTCCAGGTAGCTGGCCATGTAATTTTGAGGCTCCTTAGGTCAAACTACAGGGCCAGGTTTTTTTTATTTGTTTTTTTGTTTTTGTCCCTTGTAGATATTAGTGCCTTAGATGTTCCTGCAAACTGTGTCCGATCCAGGTTATGATTCCAGGAAAGACTCTTCTTTATTCTTGACAGAGTTGGCATGTTGAACTTTCCTATATACGTTTAATAAATGTTTGTTGACTGACTTACGAGGTCATGTAAATCTAAGATGACTTGCTAAGTGGAAGCCAGGCTGCAATATTGTTTATCATGTACTTTCATAAACTATCTCTCAAGGTCTGATGCTGACTTTCTTCTTGGAGACCAGTTGCAATATATTACTTCACTAAAATACAGATTTCTGGCTCTTTTAAGGATAATGTCAAGAAACCTTCAGTTTTGTAAATCTTTCCTTTGACAATTGAAAGAAATAGCATGTAGCAAATAGTGAAAAACAGCAACAACAAAAGGATTCTTATGATATTTTCCTTGAGCATGAATCAATGGCTAATGTATAAATAAGTCAATATTGAAAAGAGCCACAAAATCCAAAATCTCTCTCTCTCTCTTGCTCTCTCTCTTTCACTCTCTCTCTCTCACACACACACATACACACACAGAGAGAGAGAGAGAAAAAGAGAGAGAGAGAAAGAGAGAGAGAGATAGATGAGCATACATTCCCATGTGCATCACCTATATTGACTTAGAGAAAACAAGTTTACCCTTAAGCAGAAATATTATAAAAATTATATTATGCATAGACAAGATAGAATTTTTTATACAGTAAGAAATACTGGCTAAGAAGCATTAGTGATCATGCAGTTATGTGAGACTGGCTATAGCAACAGCTTTTATTTGTTTTGTTAAAAAACAACACTGGATAGAGATGGCAGAGAAAACCACACCCTGACTTACAGTCATGTGTGAAGAGCTGTTAGAAATGTCTAGAAGAAAAACCTTGATTCTCTTTGTGGTTTCGTAATATTCAAGCAGTTACAACTTCCATTAATTTGAAAAGAAAAATTGTAGTGCTTGACAAACGATCCTGTGCTGTGGTAGGTAAGAAAACAGGGGGTTTAAAAACAAAATTACTCTTTTTCTTACTCAAATAGCGTAAATCATTTGTAAGGTTCTGGAGAACAATGGCCACCCACACGTGTGGGTAGGAGCTGAATATCAGTGCAGGTGTACGTGCAGGCAGATGGGCCTTGTGCTGAGCAACGCAGAGTTGCAGCCCTTGGCTTTTTAAATTAAAAATAGATCTTTTCATACAATACGTTCTTATTGCAGTTTCCCCTCCCCCAAATCCTCCCAGATCCTCCCCAGCATCCTTTTCTTCTTTCCCTCTGGACTATGTGCAGAGGTTGAGAGACCTTGAAACACTCAGTTCTAAATGGGATGTCTCTGTTAAATCCCTCTACTCAAGGTTCAGGAAACTCTGTGGAAGAGGACAAAGAAGGAGTGTAAGAGACAGGGGGAGTGGAGGACACCAATGAAACAAGGATTTCTGAACACAGCAGGGCCAAGGCACATACAAACTCACCAAGACTGTGGCAGCATGCACAGGGAATGTACAGATCCCAGTACTAAAGGGAGACAGGAACACAACCCCCATCCCTAACTCAGAAGATATCTCCAGTTGATAGCTGCTCACAAATAAAAAATTAGTTTCTTTTTTCTCCCCACAGAGTCTCACTGCAGACACAAACCAGTGCTAAGGGAAGTCCCATGCTCAGCAGTAGATGGCCAACACAAAATGAACTCCACAAGGGTCCTGAGAGGCCCATGAGTAAAATACCTGGTTAGAAGATCAGCATGTATGTGGAAATCTGAAACACAAGGCAGTCTCCCTAAAGCTTGACTCCCATTGAAGAAAATATCACTTTTCTTCATCTTACCTTAGTAATGGTTTATATCTGCAGAGAACCATGCAACATGGGGGATGGAGAGATGGATTCGTAGTGAGAGCACTTGATGTGTTAGGAGAGGATCCAGGCTCAATTTTCAGCGACCACATGACAACTCAAAGTGGTTTGTTACTGCAGTCTCAGGGGAATCTGATACCCATTGCTGCATTTGGATGGAACTGCACACATATGCTACGTAGACGTACATTCGGGCAAACACTCCAACGCATAACATACAAATAAATAAAATCTTAAGAAATGCAACATTTTTATTTCTTAGGCTTTGATTTCTTCATTAAAAATCTATTTTTAATGCTTTGGAAAGGAGGACAGCATTGGTCACAATCTGTCTCAGGTAACTGGAATCTATTTGTCTATCAACTATTTAACTACTAATGTTGTCATTACACACCAGTATATACCTGTCCTAGTCAAATAATTCAATTTTTATTCTGAAAAATGATGACACCAGAGTTTCTGAGGCTGTCTCCAAGAGGTCACATTCTAGAAATTCTTTAAACGTTTAAAAGTGGCCAGTGTTCTATTTTGCATTCTCAGGCTTGAGTCCTATTACAATGCAAATAAATCTCCAAAAAACGAATGCACTTTTTCCAACCAAGATCTATGTTCTGATATATCACCGAACATTTTTAAATACAGGACATATCAAGGATCATTCCTCTTCCCATATAAATATTTCCTAAGCCTGAAATATCTACAAGGTAGGTGTAATCTTCTTTAGTTCCAAGGGTCAGAAAACCAGCTTGAACTTGCTTAGGTATGAGAGAGAATTGACTGAGACCTCTGGCTAGGCTGAAATGATGGTAGAAGTGAAATGGGACTTAGAAATAAAGAACCCAAAACAACATAAATAAGACTTGTGTGGAGGAATGCCTTCCAGAAGCTTTTCAATAGAGGAGATGGGCTCTGTTGCTCCTCTCCTTTCTCCTCTGCCTTTCCATTTGTCCTGCCCTGTCTCTTCTTCCTCTCCTTCTTTTCCTCTTTCTATTTTTTCTACTCTTGCTGTATCCAATAACACCAATTGCAGTGAATAATTCAAGTAATAGTGAAGCTGGCTGTATAGTCCTCTGCACTTTAGGTCTTTGGGTTTCTGATGTGACTCCTGAGAACTGAGCTACAAATCTATCATTTCTTTGTAGAAAGTTTCTCCTTCTTACTTCTAAAGATCTTTGGAGCTTCTAAATTTAGTTGTTCCATCTAAGTCTGGTTTTATTTATTATATTCCAAGCTTATTCTTTTTAATTCTTATCCTTTATATCTTCTGCAGTTTTGGAACTTTCTTTGAATACTACCTTTTGCCCTCTCTTACTTTTTTTTAATATACTCTGTCTTTTAGATTTAAGTTGATGCTTGTCTTAGCTAGGATTTTATTTCTGTGAAGAGACACCATGGCCGAGGTGACACATAAAGAAAAACATTTAATTGAGACTGGCTTACAGTTTTCAAGGTTAAGCCCATTGTCATCATGGCAGAAAGCATAGCAGCCTGCAGGCAGACACAGTACTGGAGGAGCGGAGAGTTCTACATCTTGCAAAAGGCGGTCTTGAGAAGACACAATCATACTTGGCAGAGCTTCAGCTTTTATATGAGACCTCAAAACTCACCTCCACAGTGACACACTTCCTCCAGCAATCCCATACCTCCTAATAGTGCCACTCCCTAAGGGCCAAGCATTCAAACATGAATTTATGGGGGACAAACCACCACATTCTACTCCCCAGATTCAAAAGCTTCCATAGTCTCTCACAGTCTCAACAATGTTTAAAACTCCGAAGTTTGAAATCTCTTCTGAGACTCATACAATCTCTTAACTGTAATCCCCTATAAAATCAACAGACAAAAACAGGTCACAAACTTCTGACATCTCAGGATCTACAGTACCATTTCAAAATGCCATAGTGGAGAAATACTGTACCAAAGCAAGACAGAAAACCAGCTGGGAAAACTCCAAACTCCATGTCTTCATGTCCTATGTGCAAATCCTTTCAGTTTTGTTGACTGAAACACAATTCTTCTCTTCGACTGATTCCACTCCTTGCTAGCAACTTTCATCAGCAGGTGTCCCATGGCTCTGGCATCTCTAATATTTTGGGGTTATCCAAGGCAATGTCAACTGCACAGCTTCTTGTTCTAATGTCTGGGGTCCACATATGATTTTCTAGGCTCCTGCAAAGGACTTGGGTCACTTCTCTAGCTCCGCCCTCTGTAGCCCTCTACGCTCTTGACTCATCTCTATGGCTGCTACTGTTCTTGGTGGTCATCCGATGCTACTGGCATCTCCACTGTGCTAGGGTCTACCACCGCAAGTAGTCTGTACTTTCACAATAGCCTCTTATAGGCTTTCTTCATGCTGCCAACCCTCAACTTCTTTGCATGACCCCTTCAGTCCTGGAGCTTCAACTGACACTGAGGCTGCACCTTCATCAATGGCCTTTCCTGATGTCTCACAGTGCCAAGCCTCAACTGCTTTCCATGATCCCTTCATGCCATCAAAACCATTCCACCTTGGTGACTCTTAAAAATTACCTATTCTGGTTGCCAATATGATGTCTGTCTCTGGAAGAGCTTTTTTATGTTTTCAGAAAAAAACCCACCACCTCCATCACCACCACTACACCCACTACCACCACCACCACCACCACCACCATCACCACCACCACCACCACCACCATCACCTCCACCACCACCACCACCACCACCACCACCTCCACCACCACCACCACCATCACCATCACTTCCACCACCACCACCACCACCACCACCACCACCACCAACAACAACAACAACAACAACAGCAGCAACAAAAACTTCCCAGAAGATTTTTCCTCAGTGATTTTGGTCTCTTCTTAATCATTTCTAATTTCTTAGATCCAGCTAACCAGCACCAACTGTTCCAGTAACCCTTTCTATTCTTGACTCTAAAGCCAGAGTCACATAGCCAAAGCTGCTAAGTTCTGATGCTTACTGAGGTTGGAACATGGTTCCCTCATTCAATGACATCTTCACTGGCTTTCTGATTTTCATGGTTACCTTCACTACCTAAGCTTTGATGTCCTGGAGCTTGCTCTGTAGACCAAGCTGGCTGCAAACTCAGGGATCTGCCAGGTTCTGCCTTCAGAGTGCTGGGATTAAAGTTGTATACCACCACACTTTTTAAATTTCCATTTCATAAATTGGAAGCTTATTTGGATGGGGGTCTTACTCTGAGCTTGCTACTCCCTTTATTTAATTTAATATCTGGCTTTTCCTTAATTTCTTTATCTCCTTGAACACAGTATCTGGTTCCATTCCATGTTTTGGTGCTCTCTTTCTTCTCAATGTATACATTGTCTATTTTTACTTACTCGGCTTGCTCCTTTTTTATTATAGATCTACATAAGAGTGAACACTAGTAGCCACATAACAGAGTCTATACTAGGCTGTTTTGAGATTTCTTCTGCCAATGGAATTAATCCAAAACTCTTGACTTCAGCATCAGGCAGGCTTTTTAAACAAGGGCAAGAAGCAGCTACATTTTTCAGCAAAATGTCACAGGAAAGATCTCAAGGTAGCATACTAAAATTCTCCTCTAAAACTCTTGATCTAGACCCTTGCAGTCCAAATCATCCTTAGCAGCACCATCTTCTATGTTCCTACTAGTATAACTTATCAAGCAGTGCTTAAAGCACTCCACTGCTTTCTTAACCCAAAATCTCAGTGTCCATGTTCTTCCAAACAAAAACTTGGTCAGGCCTGTCATAGTAATACCCAGTCCCTGGTACCAACTTCTGTCTTAGTCACTGTTATATTGCTATGAACAGACACCATGACCAAGTCAACTCTTATAAAATAAAGCATTTAATTGGGGTCTTGCTTACAGTTTCAGATGTTTAGTCCAGTATCATTATGGCAGGGAGCATGGCAGCACACACACAGACATGGTACTAGAGTGGTATCTGAGAGTACTTTTGTCCAGATGTATAGGTAGCAGGGGAGGGGGAACATAATGAAATTTTCACTTTTTCCTTATCCCTTTCCTAAAGCAGTGTCTCCTGATCCCCAAGGTCCATCCTGTGCAAGCACCTAGAAGCATCTCCAAAGCATCTTCTGTAGAGATGCCAGGATTGGCCAGCTAATAGGGAGGCTGTCTGAGACAAATTTCTATGTTTTACCGAGACAGGGGAGTTACAAATACAGAGGCAGTGTTCCAGTTCACACTATGGACCTGAGGAAAAGAGGGAATAGCAGAAAGGTGACGAAAATACGGGCATCCCTCTCTCTGGATCTTGATATCCAAACTATAGTCTGTGCACGAAATGAGAGTAGAATGAAATCGTGACACAGGCCACGGTGCTGGGGACTTGAGAGAGTATGATAGCAAAGGGTTTTCATTATCCCATATGACACCAAGTGCCTTAGGAAAATGTATTCTTCTACCAGCTCTCTTGTGTCAGTTGGGTTGACCATAGAGTAGCACGCAAAAACGTCACCAGCTTCTATCCACACTACAGTCAAGGAAAAGCCTTCTCAAAGCACATGGGTAAGCAATACGTGTAACAGAGGGATGCACAATGAGACGGTTAAGAGCACAGATCCTGTCCATTTCTCTTTCCTTTTATTCTTTCCTCTGGGACACAGTGTCTATATTCTCTTAGTTGATATCCTCATTTATAAATGGATTTATTAGCTGGTGTTATTACCTCTACCTTAAAGGTTAGTTCTTAAAGTATTTAAAGATAAACACTCAGGTAGCTCCATGCCAAGTATGTAATACATGTTTAATAGTAAATATTGTTTTTACTTACATAAAATCATCCATGAAGGAAGAACTTTTGTTTGTCTCCATAAACCTTCTTAGTTGTTTGCTTCTTTGTTTTTAATAAACTCTGTTTTTCTGTAGTTGCTCATATTTCTTTCTATACCTCAGGGATAACTTCTAAAACATGTAGATAATTCTAGGAATGTCATTTCTCCCTGCAAGTGATTCTGTTTGAAGTGATAACATGATTCTGTTCACTGAGTACGAGAGAAGACTGTCAGAACAAGTTTCTACTGTTTTCTCCTGAGGGAGATTGCATTTTTATGTTTATTGTGTATCAGGTATTGTAGCAGAGAGTTATGAATACACACAAGTATGTATGTATGTATGTATGTATGTATGTATGTATGTATGTATGTATGTGTGTGTGTGTATGCATCCAGCACATGCCACAGCAGGCAAGTAGAGTCAGAGGACAATTTGTGGTGGCTGGTTCTCTCCTTCTACCATGTAAGTCTAAAGGATCAGATCTAATCATCAGGACTACTGACAAGTGCTTTTATCCAGAGCTATCTTGTTGTTTGTTGTTGTTTTTAGACACATGCATGGGACAGCATGACCTGTTCTACAGAGTTCAAGCTTGGAACTTGAACTTCTTGTGTGACTTCTTGGGAGCCTGAGGGGATGTCCTTCTGAAAGAAGAAACCAGCAATGTCAGTAGCAGAAAGACAGTAGGAGCTGAGCTTCGGTTGAAGAACCATGAGCCAACCAATCATGAAAGAACCACACTTTCTTGTCAAGGAGAATAATTTCCTTATTTAAACTCGTTGGGTGAGATTTTCCTTAAGTAGAGACAAAAGCATCCTATGAGACTCTGAAAATGACTCCCCAAAGTGTGGCACTTTGGTGTCCAGAGTTAGAGGAAGACACACAAGCTTCCCTGACCTTCCCTCAGCCATTGTATATCTGGGATCTCCGACTCTTTTTCCTGTGTCACAGGGAAAGGCTTCTGTGATGCTTTCTGTCTGACTCATTAAATTTCCAAGAATGATGTGCCTATTGAGTCTCAGTAACCTGGAAGGATTAGTCACTGAAAGGAAAGTCCTAAATTAACTGAACCTTGAGTGCAGGGGAATTTTGAGCCAGGCCATTGTCTTTTGTTTCATTCCTTTCTAAAAAACAAACAAACAAACAAACAAACAAATAAACTACTTACTACCTTCATAAGGCTACAATACAGTTCCCTTTTCCATTGCACTTAATTACCCATGCAGGAGTCAGTATCAAAAATTCAAAGACATCTCTTCAATCCCTAGCACTGTGGAAAGGTTGCCTTGAAGAGCCACAGATTTCCATTCATCTTCTCCCTTCTGACTCTTGTCATACCCCACAATGACTACTGACCACTTTGGACCCTATCAAGAGAGATTTGGAAAGATGTTAACAACTTCAGACAGGGTGAGGTGGGAGGAGGGCATGGAGGACAGTACCTGACAGCCAGAGAAGAAGAGGTGGCAGGGCAAGTGCTGTGTTTGGGAATAGGGCACTTTTTGACTTCATTAGCTGAGGACTTTGGTTGGGCTGTGTGTAATGCAGGCCAGGAATCCCATTTCATGCAGAAAATGGAGAAAAAGTTGCTACCAGTCAGAGCAAATGGGGATTAGCCTAGTCCTCACTCAAAGAGGACTAAGATGAAGAAATGCATTCCAGTGCAGACTGGCTTGAAACCAATAGTCTGAAGCCCCATGTAGGAACTCACCTTGTCTTTTTCTGGTTGTCTTCCTGAAACATTTTGTCCCCAAAATGCATTTTTCCTAAAGTTTAAATTATTATTTCAGAACAATGTCCTTGGTATTGCTCTGTTTACATCTTGTTCTTATCTTCATTTTTATGGTTTCATTTTATTTTTAATCTCATTTTGAAACAGGGTCTTATGAAGCCCAGGCTGGTCTTAAACTTGCCATATAGCCAAGACAGGCCTTGAACTCCCAATCCTCTGGTTTGAGGAGTTACAGTTGTGTGGTACCATAGTTACACATTGTGTTGTTGTTGTTGTTGTTGTTGTTGTTGTGGTGATGGTGGTGGTGGTGGTGGTGGTGGTGGTGGTGGTGGTGGTGGTGGTGGTGGTGATGGTGGTGGTAACGGTTGTTGGTTGGTTGGTTTGCTATATCCTGGTTATGAGTTCAGATTCCAAGAAGCTTGTGTCAGACTGCCTACTCATTCCTCCTCCTTTCCTCCTCCTCCTCCTCTTCTTCTTCCTCTTCCTCCTCCTCTTCTTCCTCCTCCTCCTTCTTTTTCCTGTCTTACTGTTCTATTGCTGTGAAGAGACACTACAAGAAAGGCCAAAGAAAATCATATAATTGGATGTGGCTTACAATTTCAGAGGTTTAGTCCATTATCATCATGGAGGTAAGCATTGTGGCACAAGGCAGACATGGTGCTGGAGAGGGAGCTGAGAGTTCTGCATCCTGATCAACAGGCAGCAGGAAGAAGAGAGACAGTAGGCTTGTTTGAACATTTGAAACTCATACCCTGCTTTCTGTGACATACTTCCTCCAACAAGGTCACTTCTACCCTAACAAGGCCATACCTCCTAATCCTTGTTCAGTAGTGCCAGTTTCTAATGACAGAGACTTCAAGTATATGAACCTATGAGTGACATTCCTATTCAAAGCACATTTTCCTTCCTTCCTTCTTTCTTGTTTGCATTCCCTCCCCGCCCCTTGACTTGAGAAGTGTGTTACATTAACATTTGTGGTCTTTTGACTCAATCTACATCAACACACTACTCTGAGAACTGGGTGATTTGGGATATCAGATCTCAAATCCCAAATATTATCTTCAAATATTTAACTAAAATAAGATTGGAGTTCTTAATACTGTTCTTCCTCAGACAGACTTTCAGGTAATCAGACAAAAGAAAACAGATAAGCAATGTCCCACTCAGCTAACAACAAAAAAATCTTCCACAAAAATATCAATCAAAGACAGGGAGGGTAGAAAAGAACAGTATAACTATCTTCCATTTATCTTCCCTCCAAAAATAGGCCACAAATGACATTTTCAATGTAATAAACAAGAAGAGTTCAGCTGCATGCGACTTGAAACCAGGAAGGCCTTCACCACTGTGCTGGAGTTTTCAATCCCAGTCTTCTCTTCAGAGGTAACCACTAGGAACGGACATGCCAAACTGCATGGGGAAAAGCATTGTGCCACAATGCTTCCCTCCATGATGATAATGAGACCTTAACTCCTCACAAAGAACTATATACATAAGTGAGGAAATCCAGGAGCAGGAGATATGGTTTTCCCCAGGGAAGAGCACACCAATAGGTTGTCCAATGCCAAATCGTAAGCTTTGAAAACGTATATACAAGTAACATTATACCAACTGAGTAAGTTATATTTAAGAATATGTATGTACATACATATCTCCATGCAGTAAGAATTGATGAGACGGAGGACTTGAATCTGAGGGACAGTGAGCAGTGGTATATGAGAACGTTTGGAGGAAAGAAAGGTATGGGAGAAATAGAATTAAAAAAAAAAAACAACAAAAGACAAAGAAAAAACAAAAAATGTTAGATGTATACATCTTTCCAGATACTTATGCACTTGAATAGATATATGTTAGGTATGACATATTTATGGAAAAGTCAGAAGCAAATTATAAGTCTTTTGTGGCATGGAGAGGTAGAGCATCAACATTAGTACAGGAAAAGTCAATATAATCTTCAAAAACAGAATCTGACCACTTAGATAAAAACTCATAGTTAAAGCTATGGATTAATAGCATTCCAGTTAGACAGGTACAGATGTAGTCAGTCTAACTGGGCATGGGAGAGGTCCAGGGAGGAAGTTGGCAGTTTAATTGATGCACAAAAATGTCAGATAGGAGTAGAATCTAACAGGGCAAGACAGAGATCAGCAATGCCTCTCTAGACAGTTTCAGGACTCCGCTGACTTTTTTCTTCCTCCCTGGTAAAGTTGGGGGCCATCATTGACAGTTGTTCATTTATTAAGTATTTGTGATATTTGTGCCCTTGACATCTTTGGGTGACTTCAGTCATGCCTCAGAGCATTCTAACTCTCTCTGTCTTCCTCCGTCTCTCTCCCTCCCCTTCTCTCTTCCTTTCTCTCCTTTTCTGTCTCTATCTCCCTCTGTGTCTCCTCCGTGCATGTGCGTGTGTGTATATGCTCAAGCACGTGTGAGTATATGTGTATGTGCATGTATGTGTGTTGACTGGTAAGGGCACTGCTGATCTACTTCACATAATTCTCAGATAATGCAAGCTTGGTTGGCTTTAAAGGCCCCTGCTTCAAAAGGGTTAGAGCTAAGTTACTCAAACATTTGTTACGAGATGTCTATAAACTGCTTTCTGTGTCTTCAATATCTGCCCTGAATGTAGTTGTAAATTTGGATAATAAAAAATCAACCAATCAACTAATCAATAATTTTAAATTAAACAAATGTTTGGAAGAAGTTAAAGTATGAGGATTAAAAATGAGTAGTCAGAGATGATGGAAGTGGGAACAGGTTGGGAGCCAGGGAAGCCTTTGAGAAGGTGACATTTGAGTAGACTTGTGCTGTAGATAAGACAGGCACCATTAGACTCTAGAGCTAAGAGACTTTCAAATAGAGGAAAGGGAATATGAAGGAAAGATCTTCTAGCTGGATTGTTTTGCAGATGTGGGGCACAGTAAAGTCTTGGAGAAAGAGAGAAGAGAACAGAGAACTGATACTACAGCCTCCCTAAAAGGAGTTACCGCTTCATTTAAACTAGAATGGAGTAGAATGCTTTCAACCAGGAGGACTCACCACTTCCCTCATCTCCCTCTGTCTGCTCCACAGAGAGTCAAAAAGGGGATATGATGAAAATATAGAACATGGATTCATTTTTCCCCAGTGAATCACATAAACACAAATATTTTCCGTTCAATGTGTCTTTGTATGTTCAGATCAGCGGTGTTGGGTCCTCTACACTGTTATATAGTCACCACAAATCTCATCTCTGAATATGTTTTTGTCACCCAAACAGGAACTACTCATTAAATCATAGGTCCCCAGTCCTTTCTGTGATAGACAACTTTATGGTCAACTTGACTGGATTGAGAATAGTCATGAAAACATACCTCTCAGTGTGCCTACATGAGTTTTCCAGGAAGTCTTGACTCAGCTGGGAGGACCTGCTTATGGAGTAGGAGGGCCTTTTGGTGGACAGCACTCATCTCTGTTTCTTCTGATCTGTGTTGATAGTAAAGTTTTTCTTACATTTAGATAGAAAGTATAAATAAATGAGAATTCTAGTACTCCCGTCCTCTACCCTAAAGGTCTGATATGCACAACCCTCTTAGAGTTCAATGATTTTTAACTCAAAGAGAAAATATAAATTTGTTGAATTATTATTATTATTTTTAGTTTTCAATTCTTTTCGAGATGCTTATTTCAGGATGCTGTTGATTTGCCTGAGGTCTGTAGTGTGAGGTGCAAATTGTGTGAAATACAACCACGTTTTATCTGTTAACAATTCTAATGACTCTAATGAAGATAAGGAGTCTCCTTAATCATGATTAAATGATTATCTCTGACAGCAAACCTGATTATTAACCATCAATCAGTAAATATGTTAATTACCTGCCTCTGGTGGTGTTCAAAGATTAAAAGCAGACTTCTTGTTACAGTTGGGAAAACTTATGTGCCTGCCAGTGGGTGGCACATTCAGACTGAGACACTGGTTAATGGCCACTGCTAGAAGGTAGCTGCTGGCACTTTCTCTTGAGCTCTCAGCTGCCTCTGTTTTTGGTGCCAACAATGTGGACTTACCCCAGACTCACCAGCACAGCTCAATTAGAGCTGAGCTGTTAGGAAGAGGCACTAGGAATTCTTTCATAGGGTCTGTGTATCCTGCGCATCTCCTCTGGAGATAGAATACCGTCAAGGAGGAAGGAGGAAAAGTTTCCAAGGTTTGATGCTACTTGTACCAGATATAATACTGAAGAAACTCACTTCTGAGAGCAAAGGTGGCATGTTTGTACTGATGTATCCCGGCTGTATTTATGTCTCCAAACACGAAATGGAAGAGCCTGATTCAGTGATTTGGGTGATGAACAGAAGGCTTGATTTCTGCATGCAGAAGCTCCCATCCCACGCTGCAGCCATTAGAATAACTGAGGGTGTTTCTGTGTAGCACATCCTTCATTTCTTAAACCAATATAATCATGGTAGATTACTGGGAGAATGATTGATCTTTGCTTTAATTGAGAAAGATTTCCTCCAAAGCATACCATGGAATCATTTGTTTATGTCCATGCTTTAAAAGCAAAACCTTTCAAAGAAGGCGGCAGTAAATATACAGATAACTGCTTTATGTTTTCTGAAACCATTGCAGGCACATGGAATCATTTGCTGTGCATGAAAGTTATGTGATTTATGAGCAGCAGGGCTGTGGCTCATTTTATAGAGAAACACAGCTCAGTTCACAGAGGTAAATGCTGCCTGGGTAAAGCAGACCCAGACCCGGGAGTAGGATGATTCAAGTCCTGCTTGAATATTTCTTCATAGGACAGATAACTTTAGGTTGGGTTTCTGTTATTTCAGTTATTAAAAATAAGAGCCACATTTTTCTCTTAGGCACAAGAATATTACAATCCTCTGAAATTATAAGAATTTTGAAATTGCCTCTTGAACAAAAAAAAAATGGTAAATTTCTCCTGGGATATAACTTATCATTTTATTGTATCCTTGAGAGGATTTGGAGAGCTGGGGGAAGCCAGCGCACAGGGGGGCATGTAAACAGTATAGTCGGCTAACTGAACAACTACAGCTCCAGTCAATAAGTGTTCATTTGTGTTCACTACAGCCCCTTGTTCTGATAGTGATTCATTTCATGCAACTATTTCATGGACAATTCATTGATCAGAGAAGGTTTTGGTGGTGGTGGTGTAGCATCTGTCTTTTTTTCATGGGATTTTAGACCCTAAAAATGAAATACAAATTCAAGCAAATATAAAGAATTAATCTTTAGTCTTGCAGCTTGTGCTATATATAAATGTGGGGTATTTAAGTGACTCCTTATACATTTGGCCCTATGTTGGTCAAAGTCTTCATTGCGTATGTTACCTGATTAATCTACCATTTACCTCATTTTATGTATGAAGAGACATGCAGATGTAATTTTGTCACACTTCATACGCCACACATGCTGACGCTGGTGTTTAAATTCCATTAGGCTTAGTTCTTTTCTACCTGAGTAATTCCAAACTCCTCCTAGTATAAAAATCCTGAGTAACAAGGATGAGTAGTAAGGAGTCTACCCTCTGGGTACTATAAAACTAATTCTTTTACCTCACTATTCAAGTTGACTATTCCACCATCCAGTACATAGTAAGCAAATGTTGTGTGCAAGATTTTTTTCCTGGGTTTCTGAGAGATGATGAATTATAGATCAGTGGTCCCTTAAGAAACCTAATGGTTGCTAAGGCAAGAGAGTGCACAAGCAATAATGCAGATTATCATATGTGCCATTCTTTAAGTATGAGCAAAATCTACAGGATGGAGAGAATGTCTGCCTGGGGAATGTTTGTGATGTATCTGAAGACACCAAGACAAGAAGGTAGCATTTTAATTTCTCAGACAGCTTTCTATCATTCCTAAAGAACATATTTCCCCATTTCTTTTTCTTAACTACACGTGGTTTCATAGCAATGGCAGGTGTTAAAAAGAACAGGTCCTTGACTACCGGATGCCCATAAATGGGCAGCAGAGCAGTAGCAGTGTGACAGCAGCCACTTAGCCACCTGCACTGGGCAAGGTATTCATACCTACAGCCTCCTCTTAATCAAAGCAAGATTTCTGCTAGCTAAACCTTTTGACAGCAAAGCTGCTACAATCTCCAGAAAAAAAAAAGATGGAAGCCCTCCTGGCATTTTACTATGGCTTCCTAATCATCCCCTCTTGGGTTTCCATGGACATGAAACGATGTCTTTGCTTTGGTATCATTCTTTGATAGTAGGTTCTATATCTGTATAGAAGTGGGTCTTCTTTAGGCAAACAGATATTTCAAAGAAATTTTATTTTACAAATTAGTAGGAGTTTTAGCCTCCCTCAAATGGTTCCTTCTCATATATTAAAATATATGTAAAACATGTCAATGAAAATTTCTTCCCCCAGATGTATAACGCTGTTTGCCTTTGATACAACGGGACTTTAATGTGTTTGCTCCAGTAAAAATAAATGGAAAAAATGATGTTGAATATTACAATGGAATGTATAATTTTTCCTCTCAGTGGATATATTCAGTAAATGAGTTAAATATTTTAAGTGTCTGGTAATATTGATAAATGATGGCTCAGTTTGTTTTATGAGTAACTTTATGGTCTCTATTATACTTTAGGAAAAGAATAAAAATCACCTCTGTGGTATAATACTATGGTATGAACACGTTGTTTCTCAAAAACTAAATAAAGTTTTATGGTTATGTTTTCTCATTACGCATTCTTACACTTTTATATTCAGGGCAATTATAATCTGAAAAAAGGTTACACTTTATTATTATTTATCTACTAACCCAAGAAATTTACCTGCAATAGGACAGATCAGAATAAGTGGAAATATCATTAAATTAATAAACTTGACAATGTTCTAGGCTACCCTGCCATTTGGCTTTAGTTTGTGCTTGTAAAGAGAAGGAGATTTTGCATATACAGAGAAGCCTGCAGCAAGTATTCAAAACCCAACATTGAAAAACTAACTTAGATATCTCTGGGCTTTGTGGCTTCCTCATACACAGTACCACACTTTATTAAAATGCCAACATAGTTTTCAATGAACTTTCAGAGACAACTGGTAATCTCTTCGAGGCATATATAATTAAACATGGCTACAGTGGAAAAAAATAATTATTTCTCTAAAACCAAATATCTGGAACAGAATTGTAATTCCCATTTGGCAGAAGCAAGATCCATTAGTTAGTACTCTCCAGAATAATAGAACTTATGGAATGAATCTCTCAATATGTAAAAAGCGGATCTATTAGAATGGCTTACAGACTGAGGTCCAGCTAGTTCAACAATGGCTGTCTAAGAAAGGAAGGTCCAGTACTGGATGCCTCATCTGGTCTTCAGTATCCACTGGATTTCTGAAGAAATAAACTGTAATGACAGTGAAGGAATGGGCTTGCTAGTGAAAATCAGAGCAAACAAGCAAAGAGAGAGTCAGCTTCCTTCTTCCATGTTCTTTTTAGAGATTGCCAGCAGAAGATTTGGCCCAGATTAAAGGTGAATATTCCCACCTCCAGAGATGTGGAGTAAAGGGGCATCTTCCCACCTTCAAGATCTGAATTAGAAGTGGGTCTTCCCACTTCAATTGATTTAGTTTAAAAATAATCCCTCATAGGTATCTCAGCCATGGGTTTTAGTTAATTCCAGATGTAGTCAAGTTGGCAACCAAGAATAGCCATCACAAGTCAACCCTTTGTCAACTTGACACAAAGTCATATTTCCTTATGTCATGCTTAGTTTCCAAGTAAGAACAATAAATAGGTCATAACTATGCCTCACCTGATTAAACTATCTTTTTTACAATCTCAAACACATTATAAACTTAGACTAGGTGACAATGTCTCTTGAGGGACATTTTTTTTTACTAAATCAAACTTAAATATGATATCACTGATATTATCTTAATTGATGTTATATTACATGATAAAGAAATAAAAGAAAGAAAACATGAACATCTGTACAAATATTCTTAACAAAATAAGACAGAGACAGTCACATCAATTATAAATTCTCAATTCTGCAACTGGTTACATGACCTTAGCTAGTATTTATAACTACTTTTCTTTATTACTCATTCTGTATTTCTTCCACCCTCATCAAATACCTCAGCAGATGTTGGCTCTTTTCCCAGAAGAATGACCCATACTTTCATTACTGATAGGTCTGTTATCTTTGTCCTCATGTCTTGATTAGGTTGTTGTAGTTTCTTGTTGATTTTAATCACAGGACATAGTAGCACCAACAGATCCCCTAACAGATCCCACCCTTACAGATCCCCTGTACCACAGACATAATCTTTCTTATGTCCTTTGTAGGAAAGCAATCCAATTTCCCCTTGGTAATCTGGATCAGTCACCCCTCCTAACACTATTGTTCGTTTCTTAGACTATTGTGTTAAGGGCATCAGGAGCTGAAAGTGGACATGGAGAATCTGAGTTTCCAGTGCAATTGAATAATTGTTGTGTGAATGGCAGGAGTGCTCCCCTTTCTGTAATAAAACTTGTAGGCCAGCAGAACTTAAGTTCTCAAGAACATGAAGCAAAAATTTCTCTAGGGGGTCAATAGGAGTAATATTGAATGAAACTTCTCCTTTTTCCGTCCCTTGATTCCTAGACTCGTGGATTCTGGCTATGAAAAAAAAACACATATTGGATGTAATTTAAAGGATATACTACCTTCTGTAGAACTCTACCTAGGCCTCCAGGTTGCTGCTACCAAATTGTCACTGTACCTTTAAAAGGTAATTTCATCTTTCTATCAGGCCAGCTATTTTAGGATGGTGGAGAACATGGTAAGATCAGTGAATTCCATGATCACGGGCCCACTGTCACACTTATTTGGCTATGAAATGAGTTTCTTGGTCAGAAGCAAAACCGCATTAACTAACATGATGGTGGATAAGGTATTCTGTAAGTCCATGGATGGTGGTTTTGTTAGAAGCATTACATGAAGAAAGGGCAAATCCATAACAAGAATAAGTATCTGCTCCATTAAGGACAAAGCATTGCCCTTTCCATGGAGGAAGTGGTCCATTGTAGTCAACCAGCAACTAGGTCACTAGTTGATCACCCCAGCAAATGGCGCCATATCTGGAGATCAATGATGGTTTCTGATGTTGGCAGATCTGGCACTCAGAAGAAGCTGTAGCCAGGTTAGTCTTGGTGCATGGAAATCCATGTTGTTGAGTCCATGCAAATCCCCATCTCTGTCACCATGGTCACTTTGTTTCTGGGTCCACTGGGCAGTGACATAATGGCTTTGGGAAAACACTGTCCACAGAATGAGTCATCCTATATAATTAATTACTGAACTCCTCAGCTGAAGTCACCTTTTGATGAACATTTACATGGAACACAGCATCTTCACATCTTTCACCCATTTGGAGAAATATGCGCATGTACTTCCCCGGATGTCTTTCTTACTAGCTTTCCAATCATGCTCTTTCCAAGTCACTGACCATCTAGTCAATCCATTGACTATGGCCCATGAATTAGTGAACATGGCCATTTTTCCTTTAAAACAAAATGTATGTACATGTTGGCATGTATGTTGAATTCTACTTAATATGAAGATTTTCCTTTACTAGTATTTTTTAGGGTTGTCCCAGAAAGAGGTTGTAATGCTTTAGCTGTCCCCTTCTGGGTGGTATATTTATCACATGAACAGCTATCAGTAAACCAGGCCCTAGTTTTTATTTCTTAGTCAATTCATCATAGAGTACACTTCATGAGGGTAAAGTGCATGTTTGGCAGCAGGTGACATTGTAACATGAATAGAAACCATAGGCATTTGGGTATCTGTGTAACTTGCTTGTGCCTTCAGAACCTGCTCAGGCTTGTGTGTGTGTGTGTGTGTGTGTGTGTGTGTTTTAATTTAATATTTAATATATTAATATTAATGTTACATCTATTATTCCCAATCAATAGTGGAATGTCCTACTTTATATTCACGATAGGCAGTTCAAGTCACATGGTCACTTGATGTCCCACTGTCACATATTCAGTTTCCACTAAGGTACAATAGCAGGCCAAAAGCTATCTCTCAAAGGAATAATAATTGTCCTTAGATGATAGTAGAGCCTTACTCCAAAATCCTTGGGATTTTGTATTCACCTACAGGGGTCTCTGAAAGTCTCCAAGGAGCGTCTCTATCTGTCACAAACATGTCTGCTGGATCTGAAATAAGCATCAGGAGGATTGCTTTTCTCCAAGGAAACAATTTGAGTCACTACTCAACTGAGTTTTCAGTAATCAACTGTCATCCTCCACAATCCATCTTCTGCACTGGCTAGATAGGAGAGTGAAAGAGAGATGTGGTGAGAACCATCACCCTGCATCTTTCAAGTCCTTGATGGTGGCACTAATTTCTGCAATTTCTCTAAGGATGCAATCAATACTGTTCTTGACTTACCATTTTCCTTGGCAGAGGCAACTCTAAAGTCTTCCATTTAGCTTTTAAATCATAATAGCCCTCACTCCACAGGTCAGGGGACCAAAGTAAGAATTCTGCTAACTTCTAAGTGTATCTATCCCAATTATACATTCTGTGACTGGAGAAATAACCACAGAATGGGTTCATGGAGGGAGTGGATCTGCTGTGAGTCAGACTTTAGGCAAAACGTCACAATCACCTGAACTTCATAAACCCCTACTTTAACTGGAGGGCTCCAGTGTTTCTTGGGGTTTCCTGGAATCAATGTCAATCAAAGTCAGAATCAGTATCCAGGAGACCTCAGAAATTCTGATTGTTTTCTTTTCTTTTTACAGTTAGCCTTGTAAAAAGCCGTAAGTTCTTCTGGAGAAAGAAAAGAGAAAAGCTAACACTAGCAGCCTCAGGCATTTTATCAAGGTCCGTCCTCAAAGGTACCTGAACATCCTTTTTAATCCAGGGGTTCTGGGTCTATAAACTACCTCAAGATTGGAAACTGGTTAATGGGTAGAGATATCCTTTTGCCATTATCCAATGGAGTATTTCACTTGTTTAAGAATTATACAGATCAAATAGTAATGCAGTAGATTTCTTATCTATTTTATGCCTGAAACACCGGGATTGACTAACCATTAACAAAGGTCCATACAAGTCAAGCCACCAGAAATTTCACTTTGCCTGTGCTCACCATTTTGGGTCAGGACATTATGGACATTGCTTTGTCTATGCTGTTTATTATGTGTTTATTATGATAACTATGATTGTATTGCCTTTGGCAACTCAGAGTTTATCTCCAATGTCATCTTTACAATGATCTGGCCATCATTCCCCATTGGGTTGGGAATAACTTGGCCATTTTCATTTCCTGCATATAAAAGTTTTAATTTATTCCACACTGACCTTTTCATGAAAAGGGAAAGGCCTCATACAAGCATACAAAAGGATTTGTTAAATGTTGCATTAAAATTTCTAACTATCAGGTAGGTTTTGTACTCTCCTTCCATCATGGTAGGGGACATGAGAGACAAGAGGGAGGAAGGCAAGTAAAAAACAGAAGCAGAGATGATGTTTTCTTCTCTCTCTCTCTCTCTCTCTCTCTCTCTCTCTCTCTGTGTGTGTGTATGTATGTGTGTATATTTCTCTGTGTGTTTCTGTGTGTGTATCCATGTATGTCTCTGTGTGTGTACCTCTCTGTGTGTATCTGTGTGTGTCTGTGTATCAGTGTATGTCTCCTCTCTCTCTCTTTCTCTCTCTCTGTCTGTCTTTCTCTCTGTGTGTGTATCTCTGTGTATGTGTGTATTTCTCTGTGTGTTTCTGTGTATGTATCCATGTATGTCTCCGTGTGTGTATCTCTCTTTGTGTGTATATCTGTGTATGTCTGTGTATCAGTGTATGTCTTCTCTCTCTGTCTCTCTCTCTCTCTCTCTGTCTCTCTCTCTCTCTCTCTCTCTCTCTCTCTCTCTCTCTCTGTGTGTGTGTGTGTGTGTGTGTGTGTGTGTGTACTTGTTCCACATGGTTATTAAAACTGTTGCCTTCCCATGCCTGGATTCTGCTTTTGACAAAGGAACCCATTTGTGGTATACTGACAAAGAAAACAGAGATATGGGAAGTGAGAAAAATATCTGAGTTTATTGTGTTAAACATTATAAACATTAAAGAGTTTCTTTCCTTGGAGGGAAAACAATCTTTCTGGTGCTCTTATCTGGAGTCAACTTTCCTGAGGTAAAGTAGAATGGGGTGTCTCTGTTTGCAGGCAGAGAAGTGCAAATTGCCTTTGACTGCTCCATCTTTTAGCCACGCCTACAGTAGAACTACTACAACTAGAGGAATTTTAAATACTGTCTTGAGATCTGCGAAGTCAAGCTGCAGTGGGATGAGTACCATGATGTATGGCCAGTGTGCAGTGGGGATTCCTGGGAGGTCAGGGTGAAAGGGGGTAAGCAGCTGCAGGTAGGGAGATGGGAAGGAGGGCATCCGAGGATTGCTGATATGGAAACAGAGATAGAGTCTTTTCGCAGAGGTCTGAATTCTCTCCTAATGGCTGAGCTGGAATCCGAGGTTGATAAAACCACTTGTCATGAGAGCTGGGATGAGATCTGGGAGGCAACAAAGACAAAACTGAGGACACTTAGACTCTATTTCAGCTATAATCGTATTTGGGTAGATTTACCTACGAGACTCCTGTGTAGCTGTTGGAAATCGTCTCTGTTTTGGCCAACTCTAGGCATTTCACCTAATATCTTTATAATTTTCATTTCTTAAAATAAAGATGAATGGATTTTAATTTTATCCTGAAGACCAGAATGTTTTCTGTTCCTTAACTTTGGATACTTACAAGCTAAGTAGCACCAAACCCAACAATGTAAAATTTCTTGTACCTACTTAGATGATTTTGTGTCTCGGATACTGCACGATGAAAGGGTGTCACCTCAGCCCTTTATGCCAATACCCATCTGTGATGAAGACATCAGGCAACATGAGAAGAGCATTACTTCTTCTCCGCCAGAACTCTAAATTTTGCTTTAATGGACCTTTGTGGGGATCATAAGTCAAGCTTTCTTTTGAGATAATGTTTTATTTAATGGCATAACTAATGTAAACTGAAATCCATTGCATATTCATGAAACTTGACTTGTGCTACGAATCTTAATGGGGAAGTCTTGAAACTTGGCGTAAAAAATCATAACTAGAATATAATATTTTATAACAACAGTTTATCTCAGAAAGTCTGTTCTGAATTGAGCATGTTGTTCTAACAGTTCTGTTTATGATTCCTTAGACTGTGGAAAGTCTCCAAGTTGCTGAAAACTATACCAAATCCCCCTGGAGTCAGGGGAGGAGGGATGAGATGAGGAACTGTCAGAGAGTGGACCAAAAGGGAGAAAGCAACTGGACGTAAAAAAGATTAAAGATAAAAAAAAGTGACATCAAAGTTAAGTTTTACGATGAACTTCACTGGCATAAATAGGGTTTGTTGACATTAACATAGGGTTGTAACAACACAGGAGAAAGAAGGGTGGCAAAAGCCATGTCTCAGAAGCTTTACCTCATCATAAGAGCAATAGTCTCGGCCCTGTGAATCAATTTTAATGCTTTCATGAGTATGAAGCTCTCTGAGGACATACAGCTAATGTAATTCTTCCTAATGAGCCAGGCTGACTTCCTGGTAGCCTTTTATCTGCTCCTCAGTTAGGCTTCCCACGCCTTACAAATGAATTGAATGTCAGGAAGAGTAGTGGAATAAACCCATTCAAAAGGTTTGTAAAAGGGGTGGAGAGATGGCTCAGCGGTTAAGAGCACTGAGTGCTCTTCCAGAGGTCCTGAGTTCAATTCCCAGCAACCACATGGTGGCTCAACCATCTGTAATGGGACCCAATGCCCTCTTCTGAAGTGTCTGAAGACGGCAACAATGTACTCACATACATGAAATAAATAAATCTTAAAAAAAAAAAAAAGGTTTGTAAACCTCAGGTGGCATTTCTTTTGAGCACCATCAGGATGTAGGCACTGATTCCCTTCAGGGTATCTGCTGAGAGACCACACTGAAACAGTGCCCTTTCCAGGAGTAGAGGTTCTCATCTTCAGTCGGCCACAGAGGAGTTCCAAGGTGCCCAGGTTCACTTTGGATTGCAATAACCCGAGAATGGACAATGTAAAAAGAAGTTTGTTTGGCTCATGAATCTGTTGGAAAGGGTTTCAAACAGTGTGTTAGTGGCACGACTCTCCTCCTGGAGAGGGTGCATCGGCCATGTTGCAGTGTAATGCAAGAGTGGGAAGGGACAGTCGGGATGCTACCAGGTGCAAGTGTATGTGTGTGAGAAATTAAGCAAGACGTTAGGGAGGGACCTTCCTCACCCTGTACAACTAGATCTCCTGCCAGACCTGTGAGATGCCACTGTTCATGAGAGAAACCCTCAGAGCCTAACCACCTTCCCTCAGTCTCTACATCCTCAAGTGTCTACCATCCCACTTATGCCATGAGGGACGTGTGTTTCAGCATAAGACCTCTGGGGGACACATCATATCTGTGCCCAACATCAATTTTCCTTAATCTTTTTCATTTTCTTCTTTTTGTTGAAACATTGTAACCTAGGCTGGCCTCAAACTCATAGTAATTCTCCAGCCTTAGCCTTTTGAGTGCCCGGCTTACAGGTTTTAGTCACCATGATAGGCTTGTTTCCCAATCTTGAAACTTTCTTCTCCAGTGTCATTACTGTGGAGGTTGAAAGGTCCTGTTGATAAGATGGAGGAAACTAGAAACAGAACATCACATTGCTTCAAGTGTCCCAAGGCCAGTACATTTCAGGGCAGTGAAATAGCCCAGTGTCTCCTCTCAGCTGGCTGGAAAGATTATAGGCACTAAGAATGAAAATACTATGTCCTTTCAACCACTTCCTGTCTCACAGGAAACAAAATCACCTAGGGTCCAGTTTTAGACACTCACCAGAATCTTTTCTTGTAAACCGCATTGGTACCCTAAACACGAGGTACTAACAAGTCCCACCTCTGCCCCCTCCCCCGTTTTTTGTTTTTTCAAGAGAGGGTTTCTCTGTGTTGTCCTGGAACTCACTCTCTAGAACAAGTTGGCTTCAAACTCAGCGAGAGATCCGCCTGCCTCCCTCCACCTCCTGAGTGCTAGGATTAAAGGCATGTGCCACCACTGCAGGCTTCCGCAAGCTTTTTTTTTTCTTCCCTAAAACCAGTTGCTACTTTGTTTCTGTGAGGCACTGCAACAGTAACAAAGGAGGTCTCCATTTATGCCACATCCTGACAGTTATAGCTAGGGACTCTGGGGAAACATTTCTCAACTCTTCTAAACCATTCACAACGTAACACATAGTTTATACCAATAAAGTGTTTGCTATCTTTAAGGCTCCGCTTTTGAAATCACTGTTTTCTTTTACCATTTTTTTGTTGCTCTGTTGCTTTGTTGGACAGCCTTCCTGGGTAGAAATAGTCCAGGCTGGTCTTGAACTAGCCAACCTCCTGTCTCCACTTTCGTAGGGCTGCGCTTACAGGTGTGCTACCGCACTGAGCAACTCTAAACGGTTTTATTGTTGCTTCTCACACCAAGTGATTTTCACCCTCTGATTGTTTTCATTTCTTGGGCTCCTCATACTATCTCAAAAATTGTTAAAACATTTTTATTCACATATACAGTGTGCCTGGGTAAATTTTGCTCTTTAATTTTTTTGCATCAAAGCATATGAAACATTTAATAGCATTTACTAACAAACAGCGCGTTGCATAAGAAGTGGAAAGCCATACCCAATCCCATACTTTCACACAAAGGTAGCCACATTAGCAGCTTTATGGGCTTATAAGTTTAAATTTGGAAATAACTTTTGAAAGGTAAATATGTACATTATAGAAAGTCAACAAGGGCTTTACAGGAAACAGTAGTCTCCTCTGGTGCCTGCTTCTAGTAATTCGGTTCCCTCCCTGGAGTCAAGTTCTAGTAGCAGTGTGTATGCCTGCCTGTGACGTGTATTCTTCTCATCCTCACCTATGCACTTCATGATGCTAAGTTACCAGTAGGTTATGTTCGAAATGCTAAAGCTTCAGGTGAATTCTTGCACTTAATTCTCACTTGATGCTTGCTCGTGCTAGAAAATTAGCTGGCACGGGAACCTTTGTTTAAAATTCCAGCATGCTGGAGAGTGAGAAAGGGAGTTTGCCACTGGTTTGAGGCCACTCTAGACTACAGAGACAATGTCTCTAAAAGCAAATGCCATAAAGGGAAATACATTTACACTGAAGTAAATGAGGCACGTGAAATATTTAAGAATAATATGAGTATAAGAAACATATTGAATATATAATATATTTTATTTTAAAGGTAGGTATTTTTGTCTGTTTGATTTTGTTTTTATGTTTTAACTATGACTCACCTGCCTCATGTGAAGACTTAGTTCCCCATGGAGAAGTATTCAGAGCTGGGGTTTGGGAAAATTGACTAAATCTTGAGGGTTCAGAATGAATCAACAGAAATTCCCTTAGTACATTCATAATACAGGATCAAGTGTTGGAAAGCAGGGGCTGGGGCCCATTTGGAGGAGTCGGTTACAGCGGGGAGTGCCCTGGGAAGATATCACCCATCCTCATCTCCTTTCTGTCTTGATTGCTTCCTGGCCACCACGAGGTGAACAGCCTTCTGTGCAGCCCTCTGGCATGATGCAGACATCCCATCATAGGTCAGAAAACAAAGAGCCAGCTGATTATGGACTAAGGTTTCTGAAATTTAAATTGTTTCTGTCAGTGGTGAGATACTGAAATACAGTTCAGTATTTCAGGTAAGTTGGATGCTTTCTTTCATCAAGGTATGTTTGAGAGGAAAGGAACTGTCCCTCTGTGAGACACCTTATGTTTTGGTAAATATTATTTGGGGGTTTCTACCTCATCTTAGATCATCTCCAAAATAAAAGATATAAAACCTTTATATTTCTAATAAGCATTAAAACACTAAAGCTGGGCAGATATCAACTCTTTATGCTATTTTGTTTATTTCCCTGTCAATAACTCTGAGATATTACTTGTCATGCTTTACCTAGGCTCCTCCTGCTCCAACTGGCCAGCCCTCATGGCTATGTGCTCACATTGTACATATCCCAAGGTGCCCTCTTCTTTTTTCTCCTCCTCCTCTTTTTCTTCTTGTTATCAGTTCTCCCGAGGGGATGTCATGTCTAAGGAAACTGACTGGCTGTTCAGAGTAGCATGGCGGCCTGTTTCATTGGGGTTAGCAAGTTCCCAATCCATGCCAGTGGATAAAATGATGGGATGCCACATTTAGACCTTAATTGACATGAATCCCTTGTCATTTTAAACTTAAAACAATATCACATTGTCTCTATGACATGTGTATTTATTTGATTTCCTCATCTCCTCTGACAAAAGACATTTGCATTCTGTATTGCCAAGCTGATAATTGACATGCAATACAGTTTATAACCTTAACAGCACTATTTTGTATTCTCTTGCCCAGTGGTCTCTGGATTCCTTAGTTGGATGCTTCTTTTCCTCCTGAAAAAGATAAGAGCAAACAACCCTACTGCAACCCTAACTCTGGGTCCTTACATTGACTAGCAGAATATCTTTCTTTTGCAAAATGCTTTGTGGCAACAGAAAAAGCACTATCTTCCAAATTGAAATTACAAACATACCTTATGTGGGTAAATAAATCTATATTCCCCTTTCTCTTTATATAAATTTTAAATTGATATGCATTCATCTTTTATATTACTGCACTGGCTGCTTTATTATGTCAACCTGACAAAAGCTAGAATCATCACAAAGAAAGGAGCCTCAGTTGAGGAAATACCTCCATGAGATCCAGTTGTAGGACATTTTCTTAATTAGTGACTGATGAGGGAGAGGACCCAGCACATTGTGGGTGGTGCCATCCCTGGGCTGGTTGTCCTGGGCCCTATAAGAAGGCAGGCTGAATGAGCAAGCCAGTGGAAGCAAGCCAGTAAGCAGCACCTTCCATGGCCTCTGTATTAGCTCAGCTCCTGCCTCCAGGTTCCAGCCTTGCTTGAGTTCCCGTCCTGACTTCCTTCAATGATGGATTATGATCTGAAAGTGTAAACCAAATAATCCTTTCCTCTCCAACTTGCTTTTTGGTCATGGAGATTTGTTACAGCAAGAGAAACCCTAAGTTAGACAATTTCTAAGGACATTTCTAGTTATTACTAAGCAAAGACTTACATGGTGCCTTTAAGGGAAAAACGTGTCATGTTGGATTTTAGACTGTCGTTGGCAAGCAGCTTATCAGCAGAGTCCCCTCCTGCCCCCTGGTCAGTGTACAGACCACACTGGTCTAGAGTTTACAGAGTTCTGCCTGTCTCTTCATCCCGTGTGCCGGGATTAAAGGCATGTGCTGTCACCACCCTGCTCACATTTTCACCTCAAGTCATTGTAACTCAGTAATTTAGAAAACAACACATTTGAAATGTAATGACATTCTGAATTCACCTAACATCTTTTAAAAGTCTCCTATGTTTTAGTAATGTCAATGAATAAAATTATCCTTTCTATTTCCCACTACTAGGGAAAAACAAAACAAAGCAAAATAAATAAATAAATTAATTAAACGAAAATCAAGCAAAGAAACAAGAGAATTCTAAGCTTTGGGCCCAGATGTGTTATCTCAGCTGTAGCAGCTGAGCCTTTTCTATTAGTCCTTGGAGTTTAAGTGATACTGCATTGTATTGGTGGCTCTAGGCGGGAAGAGGTGTTAAATATCTCATAGCCAGGATGCTGAGTTCCAGCTACTATCAGTTTCCCTTTTTCTATCGGGAAGAGCCTTTTTTGGTCCCGGTACCTCTATTGCTTGTAATTGGGCATCTCAGCTCTCGGTTTCCTCCTTATCTAAGTGTGTTTTAGTCTGTACTTCCTCAGAGAGGGCTTGGAAGGCTGTGGTCATCATGAACATGTTGTAACCAGTTCCCTGACGACAACAACTAAGACAAAACTGTATGGGATTCCAGTGCCCCTTGCTGTGGTGTTTTCCATTTTGTAACATGGAAAATATTTTTTCCCTTTGATTTCTGACTCTCTCCCTAAGGCTTTCAATTTACCAATTTTAAACCTAATACCTTACCACTTCAGGTGCTTGGGGCTTTTTATTTTGTACCTTGTGTGTGCTATTGCTGGCCCAGTTCTAGCCATTCAGATAGCTCAGGGCTCCCGGTTCTGCCTCATGCTGGCCTTGGCCAGGCCTTTCCAACCAGATGGGCTTCTGCACCATTACTTCAAGCCTAACTCTCTAGCATGCTCTGTGCTATGCTGGGGAGAGGTTGCAGCTACGGTGCCTTCAGACTTTGGTCTGTTTTCATTCTCCTCAAAATAGACCAGGCCTCTTGTCCAGCTAGCCTGACTTTCCTTACACCTGAGCCTTTTCAGGCCATAAGCTTGGGTTCTAATTGTTGTAATCCAGGCACCACAATGTTGTGGTAAATATTATTTGGTGGGTTTTAACCTCACCTTAGATCATCTAGTTCCCAATACAAGATATAAAACCTTTATGTTTCTAATAAACCTTAAAGCACCAAACATGGGCAGATATCAGATATCAGCCCTCTATGCTATTGTATATTTCCCTATCAATAACCCCCAAGATATCACCTGCCAAGTTCTGCCTAGACTACTCCTACTCCAACTGGATGGCTCTCATGACCTTGTGCTCACAGTACACCTACCCCAAGGAACCTCCTCTTCCTCCTCTTCCTCCTCCTCCTCTTCCTCCTCCTCTTCTTCCTCCTCCTCCTCTTCCTCCTAGGAGATATGGCAGAGGCAGGAAATGGAATTGAAAGCTTTGTGGAAAGCAGGGAACTTTGAATAATTGCACCCCTACTAAAGAGAAACCCAGAAAATCAAATATATGCTTTGGCACTGCCAGGCAACAACGACAACTTAGCTTTTTGTCCTGACTCTGAGAAAGGGAACAAAGTGAGCTTCTCGAAGTTTCATTACCCTGGGTACATACATTTTCCTTAGAACCTGAGGTTCCAATCTATAGCACCACAAAAAGCGGGAAATGACATCCAAGGAAGTAGTCGTAAGGGCTTTGAGGTTAGAAAAATGTCTGGCTCATCTGTAAGAAGTGAGAATAAGACCACTTTGGAGACAAATCTTTTAACTCAAGGCAGGATAAATTCCCACAGTTAAAACCAATCTACCACAAAATCAGTAAAAACCAAAGAATAAAACACTAAGAAAGGGTTTAAAACAACCAATAAGACTTGGAGATTTGAAGTGTGTGATCGCTGAAACAGAAATCTCAGTGTAAAGGTAGAAAGATACGTCTGGCAAAAATAAAAGTTTAAGAGACACAGAGGTTAAAAAGAGAAGAATCAACAGCATCTAAGATTGTCACTGGAATCCCAGAGTGCAAGCTGCCTGTCACTACAGGTGACAATGAGCAATGAGAAACAACCATTGTAAGCAGCACTTTATTTAAGGAGCCAGCAATCTGCAAAGGCAGTGGGTTAGCACTCCTAAAACAATCTGGCATTTTCAGCTGACAGGCTTTATTGAGGAAGAAGAGAAGTAAAGGCAAAAGCAGCTGACAGAGCTCAGTCTCTCCTCTCTGGTCAGGGACCCACCCACATTTTTCAGACTTGTTTCGCTTGTGTCTCTCTTGAGAGCATCCCTTCCATCCTTGCCTCTTTTCTGGACACTTGGGCTCAGTCTAGTTAGTACTGGCTAGTGGCAGTCTCGCTGCACTCCCAGCTGCCACCGGGGCTGGAGAGTTAACTCAGAACAAACAAGCCGTTAACAGTGTGCATGTGTTAAGCCATCAATTACATGTGCTTGAGCATTCTTCTCTATAATCAGAATAAAAAATGCCTCTATCCTTTCCCATCCCTGTCATCATGAAATTTAGATGAAAGTGATAATCAACATTTAAAGAATAGTTCAGTGTTTCCAGAGCAAATGAAAGATCAGTAGAAAGATCAATCAATCAGTCTATCTATCTATCTATCTATCTATCTATCTATCTATCTATCTATCATCTATCTATCTATCATATATTATCATCTATCTATCTTCTATCTATCAATCTTTTCTCTATCATCTATTATCTATCTACCAATTGCATATCTATCTATCTATCTATCTATCTATCTATCTATCTATCTATCTTCTATTTATCACTTTTATCTATCAACTATTATCTATCTACCTATCATCTATCTATCTATCTATCTATCTATCATCTATCTATTTATCTATCATATATTATCATCTATCTATCATTTATCTATCTTCTATTTATCAATCTTTTATCTATCATCTATTATCTATCTACCAATCATCTATCTATCTATCTATCTATCTATCTATCTATCTATCTATCTTTATCTCATAGAAAATTTTCTGAAGAACAAAGCTCTTTTAAAAACAGACAGAAAAAAAAGTTTTGTAATCTGGTTGATGATAGTCTTGCAGTCCAGTAAGAAAAAGTAATAGACCTCAAATGTGCATCTCTGAGGCTTTAAAGACCGTTTACCTTCCAAGTGTTCAATTTTGCTCCACAGTATATGTTACTTTTCATCTCCTGGTGAGATATTTTCAGCCTACATGAAGTGCTGTCCTGAGTATTTATTCAGTCCTAAACCACAGCTTTTCATCTTTATCCTTTGAGTTTTTAAACCTTTAGTATGTCATTCATTCAACAAATATTAATTGATCAACTTCTCCTCACAAGGCATTGTGCAAGGGTAAGAAAACCGAAACATCCGACCAAACAAAGAATACCTGTACAATGTTCATTCAAAAGATTAAGAAACACCAATCTCAATTCATCCAAGGGTCAGCACGCTTTCTGGCTACTCATACACTAAATCAGTTATTAGACATGTACGATTGATGACATCTTGGGTATATCAGTTGTTTTTTTTTTTAATTTTCTGCTTCTTTTTGAAGTGATCTCCTGAACTCTTCCTGTCTCCCAGTCTGAGCCATCTCTTACTTGATGGAGAAGTGGCAGATGCCTCGGTGGGTGAACTCTTGACTCCTTCAGATTAGTGAGATGTGCCTTAATGACTTTGTTTCCTCTGGGGAAAATGTTTTTCTTCTTCTCTAACATTCCTGTCACTTTGCAAGAAATCCTGATTATTCTGCAAGATTATTCTTCTCTCATTTTTAGTCTTAAAAAAAACTTGACTTGTTACTGTCAAAACAAAAACAACAAAGAAATAGGCAAATCTGGGATTTCAGATGACAGCCATCTAATTTCTTTGTGATCCACACATACTACTTCTATCTATCTGTCTGTATGAATTTTCATAACCTCCTTCTACTTTTATCACACAAACACACACACAGACACAAACACAGATACACACACATTCATACACAGACACACATAGACACACACTTTAAAAGTCTAACACACTATCTTTTTAATATATATATATATATATATATATATATATATATATTAAAAAGCTTAAATATACATCTAATTTTGCAACTCAAGAACGCAGTGTGAGTTATTTCAGTATGAAGTAGAAAATGTTAAACCAATTGCCTTCTTAGAAAAGCCAAGCAAAGTAAGCAATACAAACAGAAATTGTTGCTTTAATAAAATTTTGTAACAACCTTTCACTGGGACTATGCCACATGTGACAACGGTGAGGAACAGTATACATTGTAGTTCCAAGGTATGTCATTTTAACATACGTGCCATTTTGTGCCTAAGACACTGAAAACAGCATGGTGCAACAAGGATCTTTTGACTGTTCTTTCTCAAAGCAGGGTATAAACCTCTCAGGCAAAGGAAAACCTTATTTTTTAAAAAAATAATTTTTAAATAAAATATAATTGCTTCTTCCCACATCTTCGTACTTCCTCCAGTTCCTCACATGTGTGCCCCCAATTCTTGATTTGACAGCTTCTTTTTTCTTTTAACAATTTTATCACTAGAGATACCAAATAGAGGTCAGGGAAACTCTATATAAACAGATCTCATTAAGATGATTTTTAAGTTTCTTTTGATCTCTGCATATTTTAGAGATGGGTGTACATTTGGAGCTTCTCTTATTTTCCCTTTAAACCTAAAGAATACTCCCTTAGAGTTGCCATATTTGGGGAAATTTTTTCTCTTTCCAGCAAAACTACCAGGTAAAAGTCTGTATTTTTAAAGAAATTTGTATTTTCAAATTAATTTTAATTAAGCTAACAAAGTAATAGTTATCATTATAAAAGTGTTACTAAAATAAATAATTTTGCTTTGTTCTTATTTATCCCTCTCCCTCACGGCTATGCTCTGTACATATGTGTGCTGTGTGAATGTGTGTGCATAGAAGAGTGCACACGTGTGTGGACCTGCACAGGTGCAGATTGATGCCTGCTGTCTTTTATCTCTCTATGCCTTTTGTTTTGAGATGTTATCCCTCCCTGAATCTGGAGCTCACTGATTTGCCCAGGCTGGCTTATCCAATGAGTTGGAGATCCACCTGTCATCTCAACTTCCCTAATCTAGGCTAGAGGCTCATGCCATAGCACCCGGCTTTTTGCATGGGTGGCTGAGATTTGTACTCACAGCAGGTATTTTAACAACTGAGTCATCTCCCCAGTCTCAGCCCCTGTCTGCTTTTATGTATCCAATTACATTTTCCTTTCCCCATCTCTTAGGATCCTTTATGCCTCTTTCACAACCTCCTTCTACTTTTATCACACAAACACAAACACAAACACAAACACACACACAAACACAGACACACACACATACACACATACACAGACACACACGCACACTTTAGAAGAAGTCTAACACACTATCTTTTTTTATTGGATATTTTATTTACATTTCAGATGTTATCTCCTTACCCCATTCCCCCCGCCCCCGCCCAGGATCCCCCTATCCCATCCCCCTTCCTTCTTCTTCTATGAGTATATGCCCCCCAACCCCCACTTCCCCACCCTCGAATTCCTTTATACACTGCGTCCAGCCTTCATGGGACCAAGGATCTCCTCTCTGACCTATGCCCGACAAGGCCATCCTCCCCTACATATATAGCTGGCGCCATAGGTCTCTCCCTATGTACTCCGGTGGTTTAGACCCTGGGAGCTCTGGTTGGCCGGTATTGTTGCTCTCCCCATCGGGCCACAAACCCTTTCAGCTCCTTTAGTCTTCTCTCTCACTCCTCCATTGGGAACCCCATGATCGGTTCAATGATTAGCTGTTAGCATCCCCCTCTGTATATTTCAAGGCTATGGCAGACCTCTAAGAAGATGGGTATATCAGGCTCTTGTCAGCATGTACTTCCTGGCATCCACATCAGCATCTACCTTTGGTGACTGCACATGGGATGGATACCCAGGTAGAATGGTTTCCAGATGGTCCCTCCTTCAGTTTCTGTCCCACACTTTGTCTCCATATCTGCTCCCTTGAGTATTTTGTTACTACTTCTAAGAAGGACTGAAGCATCCACACTTGGTCTTCTTTCTTCATGAGCTTCATGTGGTCTGTGAGTTGAATCTTGGGTATTTCAAGCTTCTGGGCTAATATCCAATTATCAGTGAGTGAATACCAATTGTGTTCTTTTGTGATTGGGTTACCGCACTCAGGATGATATTTTCTAGTTCTATCCATTTACCTAAGGATTTCTTTAATTCATTTTTACTATACCACTCCTGGGCATATACTCAGAAGATGCTCTAACATCTAATAAGGACATATGCTCCACTATGTTCAGAGCAGCCTTATTTATAACAGCCAGAAGCTGGAAAGAACCCAGATGTCCTTCAACAGAGGAACGGATACAAAAAAATGTGGTACATTTACACTAACACATTATCTCATACACATTAGTTTTCGATGGTAGTGTATGTTGTAGTCATTTTTTAGTTTAGTTTTTCACTATTTTACAATATTGGATTATATCTTTATACTCCAGTTTATTCTGCTGTTGAAGGATTGGGCTGTTGCTCTCAGTTTTGCTGTTATAAACAGTCGCTGCAGTGAGCATTCTCATATGTAGTGACTGTTGTATTTAAACAAAGACTTGGAGTGTATTCTCTGACTAGAATGGCCTAAGACAGTTCACTGTTCCCCGGGACAGTTGTATGAGCTTACATCACCTGCTTGTCCAGGCATTGCATTTGTGTCTGCTGCTCATCATTTATTTTGGTCAGACTTGATTT
Organism: Rhabdomys pumilio; assembly: GCA_030674055.1. Lineage (NCBI taxonomy): Eukaryota > Metazoa > Chordata > Mammalia > Rodentia > Muridae > Rhabdomys > Rhabdomys pumilio. Next base: position 17,756,727 of record JANHMN010000016.1, read on the forward strand.
TTTCCCCCAGTCCTATGGTTATAGCACCGGTATATCACTGAGATTAAATCTTTACGCATAGATTTATGTCTAAGTATGTAATCCAAGAGACAATACAAAAAGTTTTTTATTTATATTTTTCTGTTGGCACATAAGGTTTATGTATTAAAAAAAAAAAAACCCTCATCTGCCCAAGAATCAATGGGAGTGATCATAGCTGTGACTCACAGCTATGGGGATATGGAACCTGAAGAGACCACCTCCTGTAGCCAGACAGAAACCCCAGACAGCAACATACCCACAAATCTTTCTACCCAAATTTATCCTGTCCAAAAGAAATGCAGGAATTGGGGATGGAGCAGAGACTGAGGGAATTGGACAACCAATAACAAGCCCAATTTGAGACCCATCCCATGGGCAAACACCAATCCCAGGCAATATTAATGACACTCTGCTATGCTTACACTCAGGAGTTTAACATGGCTGTGCTCTGAGGAGCTCCACCCAGCAGCTGACTCAGACACATACAGACACTCTCAGCCAAACAGAGGATGAAGCTTGGTGATTCTTATGGAAGAGTAGGGGGATTTCCGGCTCTGAAGATAGGAACTCCCCAGGAAGACCAACAGAGTCAACTAACCCAGACCCTTGGGACTCTCAGTGACTGAGTTACTAACCAAAGAATATACATGGGCTGGACCTGGGCCTCACCACACATATGTAGTAGATGTGCAGGTCTTCATGTGGGTCATGAACAACTGGAGCAGGGGTCATCCTAAAAGCTGTTGCCTGTGCATGGGATATGTTCTTCTAGCTGAGCTGCCTTGTCTATCCTCAGTGGGAGAAGATGCACCTAGCCTTGCACAGACTTGATGTGCCAGGGTGTGTGTGGAGGAACCCAGGGGAATCTTTACCTGATTAGAGGAGAAGGGGAAGGGGATGGGGAAAGGATTGTGGGAGGGCATGACCAGGAGGGGGGTGGTGAGTGGGATGTAAAGTGAATAAAACAAACAAACAACAAACAAATAAACAGCCTCATTCTTCTTATGCTTTATGTTGTCACTTATTTTTGGAGTCAACAATCAATAAATGGGACCTCATGAAACTGAAAACTTTAATAAGGCAAAGGACACTATCAATAGAACCAAATGGCCTACAGAATTCACCAGTCCTACATCTGACAGAGGGTTAATATCCAAAATATATAAAGAACTGCAGAAATTAGACACCAAAAAAAAAAAAAAAACCCAACAAAAAATCCTAAATATGGGTACATCCATTTGCCTGCAAAATTCATGACGTTTTTGCTCTTCATAGCTGAATATATTTCATTGTGTAGACGTACCACATTTTCTTTATCCATTCTTCAGCTGAGGACATCTAGGTTGTTTCCAGATTCTAGATATTGTGAATAAAGCTGCTATGAACACGGTTGAACAAATGTTTTTGTGGGATGGTGGAGTATCTTTTGTGCATATGCCCAGGTGTGATATAGCTGAGTCTTGAGGTATAACTATTCCCAGTTTTTTGAGAAACTGCAAAATTGATTTCCAAAGTGGTTGTACATTTTTGCACTCCCACCGTCAATGAAGAAGTGTTCCCTTTTTCCACATCCTCACCAGCATGTGCTACCACTTGAGTGTTTGATCTTAGCCATGCTGATGACTATAAGATGAAAATTCTTGGGATTCCCTGAAGGAGGGAGGGCACTTCCCTTCTCAGAGGAGAAGGGGAGAAAAGAGACAGATGAGTCTGGGAGGAGAGAAGGGAAGGGGGTTACAATCAGGATATGAAGTGAATAAATTAATTAAATAAAATTAGATTTTTGAGATATAATGAAATTACATTTCTTCCTTCCTTTTCTTCCCTTCAGACCCTCCCGTATTCTCCTACTATCTTTCCTTCAAATCCATGGGTTCTTTTTTCACTAACGTATTGTATACATATATGCATTTTCAAATCTAAGTTTTTATTTAAGAATAGTCTGTTTAATCTTTAATTGCAAGGTATATATATATACATTTGAGGAAAACACATCTTATTATATTACTTTTTATGATGCATAAACATAGTGTATACATTCATTTATTTGAATATAATTTAATGTTTTAATGAGATAATGTTTTTGAAGAAACTCTATTTTGTGTGAGACCAGAGGATAAACTTTAATTTCAGGGAGAAAATCAGAGTCTTTCTGATAAAAAAAAAAAATCCTAGGATAAAGTATCCTTTTAGCAACAACCAGTCAGGCTACAGTAGCCGGGTCAAGGTATATAGAGATAACTTAAGTCATC
>JANHMN010000016.1:17759009-17827774 GCA_030674055.1 Rhabdomys pumilio
AATATTGAAATCATGAGAATAAGAGAATTGACATGCATAAGTCACTAGAAGATTGTGCAGAAAGGTTATTAGATCACGTGCTACAGCTTGTGTATGTTGGAGACAAATGGGCAGATACTTTGTCACTTTTCCCCTTTAGACAGTCTTAGTCACAGCTTTCATCATGAATGTACCAGGTCTGTTGACTTTGTTTTGAAAAACTACATTTATCTTTTAAAAAATTGAATAATGTAAGTAACTTTTCCTGACAAGTTGAAGTGTTAGGCATATGGCAGGGTAGAATTTTCTCTAATTGTATGGTTTTAGTTTCCCCAGAGTTGCAACTATGTGGCTCTTGTCATTTCACACAGCATTTCTGTTGACATCTGCCACTAAGTCTTTTCCCTGAAATGTTAGGAGTTTGAATTGGTAGATTTTTCCCTCACCAATCTTCAGTTATAAGGAAGCAGAGGTGTAGGTCAGCTGACAGAGTGCCTGCAAGCACCAGACCCTGAGTTTGGTCACCAGCCCCATATAAACTAGGTGTGATGGAGCATGTAGCAATCCCAAGACTTGGGACATGGAGGCAGGAGGATCAGAAGTGCAAGAACATTCTTAGTTACCCAGTGAACTTGAGATGAACCTTGGTTATATGAGACCATGCCTCAAAAGAACATGATTCTGTGATGGATGCAACACTATTTCCAGTTCATTTATCTGTAGCATGAAATCTCTGTGTGGTAGCATCATCCTGAATCCAAAAAAACGCAAGGAAAGATTATCTACTTGGAAAGGGTAAAAGTCCAGTTCACACTGAGACTCATGGAGAAACTGAGGGACACATTGATCAGTGTGGCTTTTCTGCTGGTCTAAAAAAATAAACTAAATACTTCTGAGATTCTAATACACAAGCGAGTGCAAGACCTCTGCCACTCCATTTTAAATAATGCAAATTTATTTAATGTTCTAGTCTCAGAGAAAACAAGATTATATATTTTAAAAGAGCCCTTTTCTACAGATTTTATTGTCAGGCAATACTTGACAATGAAAAAAATGTTGTTTAAGCTGCCTCATCTTCTAGGAAGAACAAAAAGTACTTTTGTGATCATGTTGGAGTATGTATAAATGCAAAACTGCATCACAATGAAGGAAAGCAGTCAGGACATTGAACACTCTGCTCCTCTTGGGAAAATGAATAAAAGAAGCCAATCATGATTTGCTTGATGATACCTTTTAATTCTTGCAGAGGAAACCTGAGGTTACTGTGTAACAGAATATCAATATAGCATCTAAAAGATGATAAAAGTCCAGAAATGAATCGGTAGAGATGGAAGATTCATGTAGAATATTAGTCTTTGTTAATATTCACTATCAGGGAAGTAGGCACAATGGAGTTGGACGTAGCACACATGGCAGAGATAAGGCATGGATGGTGCATAGATAATAATGGAAAATAATGGATGGTGAGAAAGGGTTACAACCATTTTGCCTTATATTAATTTGCTCTGAACATTTGGACCAGACACTGAGCTACTGATTTATTTCTAAAATGTAGTTGTTTGGGCTTCCCAATAACAGGATGGTCCATCACTGATCCTTGCATCAAATTCACAATGAAATTCAAAAGCACATATCAGAACATCCCCCATTGTTCTGAGAGGTCTATGCATTCACCACTTGCCTTCTTTTACAGAAGTGGTTGGGGTGTGTGTGGGACATATCTAAAGGTCATGTCACCAGATCATGCTTTCCTTCAAGGGAACAATGTATCTGTTACTTTTCATTTGATGTAACAAAATGCTGACAGAAGGAACTTAAAAGAGGGGGATTTATTTTGGCTCAGGGTTTAAGAACCTGTCATGGCAGAAAGGTAAGGCACAGGGTGTGTGAGGCAGTCATCTTGTGCTTAATGTTAGAAAGCAGAGAGATGGAAGCTAGGGTTCTGTTTGCTTTTCCCTTGGAAACTCAGTCCAAGAAATGGTGTCAAATATATTCAAGGCAGGTCTTCCTGTGTCAGTTAAATCTCTCTGCAGGCCCTGTCACATACATGCCCAGATGTGTGTCTCCCAGGTGACTCCAAATCCAATCAAATTTACAGTGAAGAATAATCATCACAGATACTGATTTAGTCATAACTCATCCTCTCCATATTCTTTTATAGTTTCTAGATTTTTCCACAGACTGATCTGGGGCCAGTTCTGACTTTTTCTTCCCCACTGAACTTTTCACAGTGCTCTCCAAAGCATCCGCATTTCTAGAACATATTTTCCTGACATTATATCCTATGTATTGCTACCACCACAGAGACCTACACACAGACCTTAATTTAAATCCACTTGTGACAGGGCTTAGCTTTCCCAAACTCCCTAGGTTCTTGCCATTTAGTAAACCTATTAACCACAAAACAACTTAGTTAATACTGGATAGATACTTGGGATTTTGCTTCACAAAATATACATTTAAAAATAGTAATGTAGATTTCATTGAAAACACAGCAGAAACATTTGCCTTTCACAAGTGCCTACATTAACTGCTTTTTACTTCAAGAATAATTACTCTCTAATGGTTCATGTTACTGTACAGAGTTTTCTCAAGGCAAACTCACAAGGGATTTGGAACACTTGAGAGGCACTGAACTGTGACAATAGCAATTTATGCTGCACAAAAACTCAAAGAACAAAGTTTTGTGCATGTGTAAAAGATTTTTTTTTGTTTAGAAGAAAAATCAATGTTTATAGCTATATCATATTCTAGCCACACAGTTGAGTTCCATATAACAGTTTCAAAATTATAGTAATTTAGAATTCTGAGTTTTTGTTCCAAATCTTTATCCAAATCTCCTGGTTTAGAAAGACTTATCCATCTTTCTAGCGATGTTTTTAAGGACACTGAAGCCTAATGTCCTCAGAGGTCACATCAGGTAAAGAATTTCTTTCTAATTCAGGAAGTCCAGGTCACACTTTAAATTCAATTATAATCACCAGAGTAGAATCTAAGCATGGGGCACAGCACGGAAGCTGAAGTACTAGCTACCTTTTGGAATCACCTGGGGGAACTTTTGAAACCATTGTGTCGAGACCTCCATTTTTTAATTAAATCAAGACTTTTAAGGTGAATCTGAAGATCCAATTCCTTTTTCTCTTAAGTACCGTATCCTAGGTGAGTCTAATGTGTTAATGTTGCATAAGGCAAGCAGTAGAATAATACAGTAAGGAGATGTGTTGAACCCTTGATCCAACTGGAGCTAGCCTTCAAATCCTGAAAGTTATTTTAGCATTCCAGTCCCTCAAGCGGAGCAGAAGTCACGAGATGAAAACCTCACACTGCTTCTCATAGACTAGCTGAGCTGTATGACTCCAAACACCCGGCCATTGATTCTACAGTGTGTCTAAGAGTCTGATGTGTGCTCCCCTTCTCTCCAGGTCTTTAACTTCCTCCTCCCTATGACTTGGGGAGCCCTCTTGCAGCACATGTCCTCTCTTGGGTTCCTTCTGTCCCATCCCAGATCTTCTTGTGTTCTTCATTTCTGAAGTATTGTTTTTATGACTTCTGTATGCTCATGGCTGATATTTTGGCATAGGCTCATGACACACAGAAGTACCTTTCTGTGGTAATACATAACTCAGTTGGGAAGTGCGCCAGGCTCCTCTATATGAAGTCATTTTTACAGAACTTTCTACTCCATTGCATTGGTAGAATGTTTTACATGTCCATATAATTAACTGAGAGACCAGTGTATTTATAAAATATTGGTAAAATGTAATAATTTCAAAGCAAAACTATATGAGATCAAACAAACAAGGATATATATATATATATATATATATATGAGTCCTAAAATTACTAAAATAATTTAAATACAAAAAGTTATTAAGAGAAGTCCAGAAGAATCCAGATCATTCTGTAGTTATTATTATTATTATTATTATTATTATTATTATTATTATTACAGAGTTATTATCTGAGCAGAGTTTCTGTCTGTTGGAGAATATGGAGCTAAGCATCAGAGAACAAGACTCTGAATTCTGATTTGAAAGTGACTGGGACATGGCCTTGGAGAGCAAATCTCTCTCAGCTTCAGTGTCCTTACCATGTCTTGTGGAGTTGTTCTGGAGGCTAAATGAGGCGGTAGGGACCTCAGATGCCACTACCTGTCACTCTCCAGCTTCTGCTAGCACCAGCCTCCCTTATCTGACAGGGAAACAACAGAAAGTACGAGAAAACATCACACTCTGAACTTTTCATGTCGCTTCCAATATTTAATTCCAGCAAGAGCGAGGAGGGGGGAAGGGAATTCAGTGTACTAAAAGAGTCATCGAAAGAAGTAAAAATAATTACTTGTATTAGGACAGTATTTTCTGGACAGGTTTTATTATTTTGTTATTTTTATTATTTTGTTTCTTTTCATTTATAGGGAAATGAACTAAAGACTAATTTAAAACTGTGATGTCTTCTCCAGATCAAAGGAGGATTCAGGCTTGCCTAAAACAGGAGCAGTTATCTGTGGACAACTTTCACCTATGAGAATTCTCAGTCACACTGGTCATTGGAGTCACCATCCAACATTACTGAGCTTTGGCAAATCTATTTTCTTGTGAACAAAATGCTTAAGTTACAAAGGGTCAGGTTTTCTTGCTTTTCTTTAGGAACTATTTGGATGCCTTTCTGCTTGGTATGGCATCTTCTACATTTAGGGGTGATTAAGTAATTTTTAATTAATTAACTAGTTAATTAATTAACTAACATTCCAAATGCTGCTTCCCCCTCCAGGTCCCTCTCTCACAGAGTCCCCCAGCCCCCTCCCCTTCTTCTTGGAGAGAGTGAGCTCTCACCTGGATATCTTCCCACTGTAGCCTTAAAGTTTATCTTGATTTACTTTTTATGAAGGTTCTTAAACACTTTAATCTCCCTTGTAGTTCACAACCCACCAGGAGCAGTGGAAAAGAAAAGTTATTAGGATACGGGGAAAGTGGATCGGTTTAGAAAGTATTCTTTGGAGTAATCCCATCTGTGTTGTCAGGAAATCAGCAGTTCAGTTTACAAAATTCAGCTGCAGCAGCTAGATCCATTCGCAAACAGTTCATGAATATACTAGCAGTCCAGTTCAGTAGAGCTGGGACAGCAAACAGGAATCAGCAGCAGTGGAAGAGACAGCCATGCCTCAGCCAAATTGACACTGACTCACAAGAGGGTCTAGGACCATCAGGGACATCAGGAGACGTTCTTTGCTGTTCCTATCTCAACAAAGCAGAGATCAGTGAAGACATGAGACCAAGAAGTCCTGTAGAGCTAGCTGTGCAAGCAAACCCCCTCTCAACAGTCGAGTTCTATTTATATTCCCTTCAAACATCATGTGTCCTCCATGGGCCTTGCCTCAGCTCGTGAGTTTGTCTTAGCAAAATTCCATGTGAGTCTGTATCAGCTAACAACACTCTGGCAATTTGTCTGAGTCTGTGGATGTGGCAAGAAGCTGCCAGCACACAACCAGAAGGTTGTTTTTGTTTGTTTGTTTGTTTGTTTTATTGGTTTTTTTTTTTTTTTTTTTTTTTGATGATTTCTCTCTATGGAGTCATGATAAATGGAACTCAACTGTGCATCATTTGGAAAAATGGTCATTTTCACTATGTTAATCTTACTGATCCAGAAGCATGAGAAATGTTTCCATTTTCTGGTATTTTCTTCAATTTCTTTCTTTAGTGTCTTGAAGTTCTTGTCATATAGGTCTTTTACTTGCTTAGTTAGAGTTACAGCAAGATATTTTATATTGTTTGTGGCAATTGTGAAGGGTGTGGTTTTGTTAATTTCTTTCTCTGCCTTTGTATAAAGGAGGGTTACTCACTTTTTTGTGTTAATGTTATATCTAGCCACTTTGCTGAAGGTGTTTATCAGCTCTAGGAGTTATCTGGTAGAATTTTGGGGGATCTCTCACGTATGCTGTCATATCATCTGCAGATAGTGCTACTTTGACTTCTTCCTTTCCAATCTTTCTTTGATCTCCTTTATTGTCTTATTGCTCTAGCCAGAATTTCAAGTACTATATTGAATAGATATGGAGAGAGTGGGTAGGTTTGTCTCATCCCTAATTTTAGTGTGATCGCTTCAAGTTTCGCTCCATTTAATTTGATATTGGCTATTGGTTTGCTGTGTATTGTTTTTATTATGGTTATGTATGTGCCTTGAATGCCTGATTTCTCCAAGACTTTTAACATGGAGAGGTGTTGGATGGTGTCAAAAGTTTTTTCAACATCTAATGAGATGTGATGTTTTTTCGTTGGTTTATGTTGATGACCTTTTGTATGTTGAGTCATCCCTGCATCCCTGGGATGAAGCATACTTGACTGTGGTGAGTGATCTTTCTGATGTGTTATTGGATTTGGTTTGCAGAAATTTTATTGAGTATTTTTGTGCCAAGGTCCATAATCTAAATTGGTCTGAAGTTCTCTTTCTTTGTTGAGTCTTTGTGTGATTTAGGTACCAGAGTAACTGTGGCCTCATAGAAAGAATTACATAGTGTTCTTTGTTTCTCTTTTGTGGAATAGTTTGGGGAGTATTGGTATTAGGTCTTCTTTTTATGTCTGGTAGAATTCTGTATTAAAACCATCCGGCCATTGACTTTTCACTGGGAGATTTTGAATGATTGCTTCTATTTCCTTAGGATTTATTGAACTGTTTACATAATTTACCTGTTCTTAATTTAACTTTGGTACATGGTATCTTCTAGAAAATCCTCTAATTCATTTATATTTTTCAGTTTTGTGGAGTACAGGGTTTTGACTAAGACCTAATGATCAATCCAAAAGGATTTCCTCAGTTTCTGTTGCAGCCCTTTTTATTTTTGATTTTGTTAATTTGGATACTGTTCTTTTGTCTTTTAGTTTGTTTGGCTAAGACTTTTTCTTTTTTTATTTTCTCAAAGAACCAGCTCTTGGTCTTGCTGATTCTTTGTATTACTCCCTTTTTTTTCAAATGGATTGATTTCAGCCCCAAGTTTGATTATTTCCTGCCATCTACTCCTCTTGAATGTGTTTCCTTCTTTTCATTTTTGAGCTTACAGGTGTGCTGTTAAGTTGCTAGTATAGGGTCTCTCCAATTTCTTCATGGAAGTATTTAGTGCTATGAATTTCCCTCTTAACACTGCTTTCATTGTGTCCCATGAGTTTGGGTTTGCTGGGCCTTCATTTTCATTGAATTTTAGAAACTCTTTAATTTCTTTCTTTATTTCTTCCCTGACCAAGCTATCATTGAGAAGAGAGTTGCTCAGTTCCCATGAGTATGTGAGTTTCCTGTTGTTTCTGTTGTTGTTGATGTCTTGCCTTAATCCATGGTGATCTGATTGAATAAAAAGGGTTATTTCAATATATTTGTATCTGTTAAGGTTTACTTTGTGCCTGGTTTTATGGTTAGTTTTGGAGAAAGTTCTGAGAGGTGCTGAGAAAAGGTATATTCTTTTGTGTTGTTTTGGTGAAACATTCTGTAGATGCCTGTTAAATAGATATGGTTCATAACATCTGTTCATTTCGTTGTTTCTCTCTTTCTGTTTTGATGATCTGTCTTTTGGTAAGAGTAGGGTGTTGAAGTGCCACACTATTATTGTGTGGGTGTAAATGTATGATTTGAGCTTTAGTAAAGTTTCTTTTACAAATGTGTTTGTCTTTGCATTTGGGACATAGGTGATCAGAATTGAGACTTCATCTTGGTGAATTTTTCCTTTGATGAATATGAAGTGTCCTTCTCCATCTATTTTGGTAGCTTTTGGTTTGATACTTTATTAGTTATTAGAATGGCTGCTCCAGCTTGTTTCTTGAGACCATTTGCTTGGAAAAACTTTTTTCCATTTCTTTACTCTGAGGTAGTGTTTATCTTTGTTGCTTATTTCTTGTATGTAGCAGAATGATGGACTCTGTTTGCGCATCCATTTTGTTTGCCTGTGTCTTTTTATTGGTGAAACGAGCCATTGATGTTGAGAGATAGTAATGGCCAATGATTGTTAGTTCTTGTTATTTTGTTGTTGGAGTTGGTACTATGTGTGTGTGATTCTATTCTTTAGGGTTTGTTGTGAGATCATTAATTTCTTGTGTTTTCTTGGGTGTAGTTATCATTCTTATGTTTGAGTTTTCCTTCTAGTTTCCAGTATAGGGCTGGATTAGTAGAAAGATGTTGTTTAAATTTAGTTTTTTCATGGAATATCTTTGTTCCTCCATCTATGATGATTGAAAGCTTTAGTAGGTATAGTAGTCTGTGCTGACACTGTGGTCTCTTAAGGTCTGCAAGACATCTGCCCAAGATCTTAGAGTCTCTGTTGAGAAGTCAGGTGTAATTCTGATAGGTCTGTCTTTCTGTGTTACTTGGCCCTTTTCCCTTGCAGCTTTTAATATTTTTTCTTTGTTCTATGCATTTAATGTTTTGATTATTATGTGGCAGGATGATGTTCTTTTCTGGTCCAATATATCTGGTATTCTATAAGCTTCTTGTACATTTATAGCCATCACTTTATTTAGATTAGGGACATTTTCTTCTATGATTTTGTTGAGTATTTTTTCTGGCCTTTTGAACTAGGAATCTTTACTCTCTTCTACTGCTATTATTATTAGGTTTGGTCTTTTAATAGTGCCCCAAATTTCCTGGATGCTTTGAGTTAGAAACTTTTTACATTTGACATTTTCTTTGACTGGTGTATCTGTTTCTTCTACTGTATCTCCTATGCCTGAGATTCTCTCTTCCATCTCTCGTATTCTGTTGATGATGCGACATCTGTAGTTCCCGTTCTCTTTCCTACATTTTTCATCTCCAGGGTTGCCCCTCCTTGTGTTTTCTTTATTGCTTCTGTGTCTATTTTCAGGTCTTGAACTGTTTTATTCATTTCCTTTGCATCTGTGATTGTACTTTCCTGTATTTCTTTAAGGGGTTTATTTGTTTTCTCTTCTCTCCCCAGTTTTATTTAACAGTTTAGGTAAACAGGAACCATAACTGTGACAGCAACACAGTTGAGAAATACACCAGCTCAACTATCAGGCAGGTTCATGTCCTTACTTACATGCTGTTCTATCTTTTTAAAAAACATTCACCTTACATCCTACTCACTGCTCCCTCCACTTTTGCCCCGTACTCCCCTTCCCTTCCCTTCTCTTCTGAGTAGATGGGGTTCCCCAGGGTATCCCCCTGTTTCATCTTTAAAAGTTTCTACCTGTTTGATTGTGTTTTCCTGTAAAAAACAAAAAACAAAAAAACAAGGGAATTATTTGTATCTTCTTTAAAGGCTTCTATTATCTTCATGAGATGGGATTTACAGTTCCAGTCTTGCTCTTCAGGTGTGTTAGGATATCTGATGTAGTAGAAGAGTTGGGCTCTGGTGATACCATATTGTATGGGTTTCGGTTGATTATGTTCATGCACTAGACTTTCACCATCTAGTTGTCTCTGGTGTTGGTTGGCCTGAGTGTCCTGGGTTGGACCAGTCCTCCTGGGAGGCAAGTAAAGTTTGAACAAGCATCATAGGCGTCAGGCAGAGCTGTGGGGTATAATGCAGTGAGACTGCTGCAGGTGTGGATGTGGATGAGAAGGAAGATGGAGCTCCAAAGGGCATGGCAGAACCTGTGGCTTCTAGGCTTGATGGTATCCCTGCAGGCAGGGGTATTGAGGTAGGGTGGGGTGGGAGGGTTGTCTCATCTGTGTGTGTGGGGTTAGAGCTGGCCTCTTGGGAGGCAGGGAGTGCTGTGGGCTGGGGCACATTGTGATGATGGACCAGAAGCAACTATGTAATTTTGAAAAGCATTTAAAACTTGAGCCCACACTAAAGATATGTGACCACCTGGAGACAGAAGGGGTCTTGGTCACAGAGCCTTAAGCAGGTTTTCAAAATAAAAATATGGTCTTCAAACAACAGAGTCATCAGTACTTGGGAATTGTTGAGGAATGTGCAGTCTCATGACTCACTGCCACAAACCCACAGAACAGAACTTCTGGGGCCACTAAGACACCTGTGAATTTTTTTTTTTTTTTTGTATGTGCAAGATCATGTAATATGTTTGCATTGTGTCAGCATACATATGTGTGCAGATATCTGTAGAAGTCAGAGACTGATGACACGTTTCTTTAGTAAGTCTCCACTTTGTTTACTGATGCAGGGTCTCTCCTTGAAACTGCAGGTCACTAATCAGCTAGTCTGGTTAGCTAGCTTGTCCTGCGGAATATGTCTTTATCTTCCAAGTGATGGGATTACAAGTAGCCACCATGCGTGTCTGGCTTTTATGTGGGCTCTGGGGACCTTAACTCTGATTCTTTTGCTTGTACAGTAAGTACTGAATTTACTGAGCCATCTCCCCAGACCCCTATCTGTTCCAGAAAGCTCTTTAGATTCTTTGGCATTGATTACATGCAATGCCACCTAAACACATGTTCACTAAGCTTACCTCAGGATATCGTAAAAAAAAAAAAACTAAACGAGACCAATGGACACTGCCATGCCACCTTTCCAGAGTTTCATTTAGTGGGTTTGACACGAAAGTATTAACTTTTTAAAAGTTGCTTCTTGGGGCCTAGAGAGATGATTCAGCAGTCAAGGGCACTGACTGCTCTAACAGAAGATCCCAGTTCAATTCCCAGGGCTCACATGGTGGCTCACAACCATCTGTAACTTCAGTTCCAGGGGTCCAATGCCCTTTACAGGGCTCTAAGGGTTCTAGGCACTCATGTGGTGCACATACATACCTGGAGATAAATACATATACATATAAAATAAAAATAAGAAAATCTTAAGAAATTTTTTTTTCAGGAACTTCTGTTGGTTGCCTGGACTTGAGAACTGTTTTATGCATGAGCAAATTTCAAAAGCTCACACTAGGGTGGAAGGGCAAGAAGAAAGGGAAGGAAAGCAAACAGACAAGACAAAAGCAAATAGTTAGAATAGAATATGCAAGAAACCGTAATCTATTTTTTACCTTGCTTATTTAGTAACCCAGTACCTCCAGTATTTAAGTATTAGATACTCTTGATTCAGTGTTACATAACAGAACATGTAATAGAAGATGGGAAACTCTTTTAAAATGTAGAGGGCACCAGAAAAGATGTAGACACACCTCAGCTCATGCTTCATCTTTATAGAGCCAGTCACCTGGGGCCAGGAGAGTGCTGAGAATAGCCGGCTGTAGCTCCAACATCTTGGTTCTCACAGCAAAGTTAACATCACTTCAGGACAATGCCCCAGTGTGATGAGCTGTTTAGAGTGTTTAAATTATGGAGAAGTCAATATACGGATTCTCAAGGGAGACAACCTTCTTTGCTCAGCTTTGAGCAGGACCTCCTCCCCTGCCTCTTATATATGCACACAAGGTCCAACTTGTGTTTTGCTTCTTTGAGGTGGAGCTCCTGAGGGAGACTGGAATGATTACTTCTTAAGAAATCGTCTATTGCTTAAGAACACTAAACTCAGGGTGATTGATGTAAAGCAAAAATCATTAATAAGTTATAAATGGATGTGTTTTTAAGAGGCACTGAGTAGTCCTGATAAAATTTTAGATTTATTTTGTTCATGTTTGCCTGAGTTTCTGGAGATTTACCAGGAAAAGTGAGGAACTACACAGATTCTGTTCTAACTGTCCTTGACTCAAGGGGCAATCCCAGAAGGGAATAAGCACTAGGAAATTCCAATGATGAACCTTGTCATGGAGTTTGCCTATTATACTTAGCATGGGAACAGGTGGCTCTGACTCCTCAGAGATCCCACCTTCAGGCAGAAATCAGAAGAAAGGGGCCTGCAGAGTCCGAGAACTTTCCTCACACGTCATTGCTCTGGACTGTCCTGCAGCCATGCCACCTCAGGAGTCAGTCAGGAACTGTGTATTTTCTGTAGCAGAGGCAGTCAGGGGCTGGAGTTGGAGGTAGAGGTTATATCCTGTCTTCTAGTCCAGGGGCACTAGCACCCTAAGATGATGAGATTATCTTGGATTGAGATGGTTTTCAGGAGAAATCATGGCCATTGATGTGAAGGAAAGGAAGGCTTTAGTAGTTTCATAGCTAAGTACCATGAGAAGTGGAATGACCAAGGTGTATTTTTCCCAAGCTTTCAGAGGGAGTGGCACATTTAGGAAGTGGCATACATGGAGTGGTTTAGAAAGCAGTATAATGAACTTCCAGCACATATACAGGGTGTCCTCTTTTTTTTTTTTAACTGAAGCTGAATAAATGGCACTCAGATGAACACAAACTTCTCCCCAACTCCGTCCCTGCACACTGTATTGGTGAGGGCACTCTTGTCTTGTTCTGATGCTCTAAAATCTTAAGTATTTTTTAAAAAGAAAGCATGACATCAAAAGTGAAGCATTATTTTCTTTTCAAAGGAGTTTTGTTGAGAACTGGTGAGATAGTTCAGTGAAGAAAGATGCTCGTCACCAATATTCATCGTCACCAATATTGACAACCTTCATCCCATCCCTGGGTCCTGCAAGGAGAGAAGTGAGAACTAATGTCTAAGAGTTGTTCTCTGACCGCCACATGAGCGCCGATGTACACACATGTGCACATACACAAAACGTAAAAAATATTAAAAATAGTTTTAACATCAATATTTAAAAAAAACGTAAACTTTGCTCTGATTATATGCCCTTAGAACTTTACTTTAAAATTACTTAGCTAAAGCTTTGGAGAGAATAGCTCTCAATTCAAATAGATCACAATAAAAATTCAGTTGTCTCTATTTTATGCCAGAAGGAGATGAGCTAGCCTGGAACTTTCCATCCGTGTGGTAGCATTGCCTCAAGACTAAGCTTTCTTGGAACTAAGTACTTCATAATCATGATCGAAAATTTAATTATCTTCTAGTTGCAGGAGCCTCAGATGTAAAAATGGTTACACAAAACCTAGGCTTAGCCTTGCCTAGGCTTTTTCCCTCTTCATTGAACAGCTCATCATTTCCTGCTGTAATCAAATCAAACTGCAGCTATCCCAAGGTTCTTCATGCAAACTCCAGAGGTTTTTACAACTTTGAGAGACGAAGAGGTGGGAGTGGGTGGATGGGTGGGGGCACATCCTCATAGAAGCAGGAGGAGGAGGGATGGGATAGGGGTTCCGGGTGGGTGTGAAATGGGGAAAGGGGATCACATCTGAAATGCAAATAAAATATCCAATAAAAAAAAAAGAGCAGCACAGAAAGAAAGAAAGAAAGAAGTTTTACTAGAACAGTTTTACAGAGAGAGATCAGAGATGAAGACAGAATGAGCTTGAGAATGAGAAAACCATGTCAGTCCATGTGAAAGGCTAAAGGCAAGACTCAATTACAAACAAGATTTTAAATAAAAATATTTGACCAACACTAAGTTTAAACTAATGTCCTAGTAACATATCTCAATATTTAAGTTTCCAGATACTGTATTTTAGCTGCCCATATTAGCATTTTCTCATGCATTATAAAAAACAGTGTAGCTAGAAATGAGTTAGTGAGCAAAACAAGCTATTCAACATTGTGGCTAGTTTTTCGCATTTTTCTCTTACTTTAAAATGACTTCTTAAAATGACTGAAGTTGAAAAGTAGACAGAATATAGCTGATTCATAGAGAAATAAAAATCTTTGTCTATAGTAATCTTATTCTTCAACAAATTACAGCATTATCATGTTCATTCTTCATTTATGTGAATAAACTTATTAACTGTAGAAAATATCCTCACAGAGTAACACATTATTTTAGTCAAAATGATGGAGTTTTTATTGATTCATATTTTACTAGACCAGTAGAACAGATAAAAGTACAACAAAAAATATTGTATTACCTTTAAAATAAAATTAGTGCAACTTTTTTTTTTTTAAAAAAAAGAGAGAGATGAGGGGCAGCACAAAGACCCGTGTAATTCAGTTCCCTGGCTTCTTTTATTAATTTTTCCAAAGAAGCAAATTTCCTCTTGAAGGTCCCTGGCTTTTCACTTTGCTAAAGTAGTTCTGTTTTGTTGGCATGAGCTAGTGGAGTGAGATATCTTTACATGTGCTAAATTTCCCCAAGATGACGAAACCTTATCTTTCTGATGTGAGCAAACTGTTTCTAGAGATTTCATTATGGTAGCAGTTTCTCTCCCTGAGAGAGAAAAAGAGTAGCAAGCGCCATCTTGTAAAGAAGCTACTAGTTTCATCACCTTGGAGATCGTTTTCTGGACTCCCAGACCCACCTCTGCCCATCTTTAGTATCTGCCTACCTCTTCATTAAGTCTTCAAAGGGAAAATAGGACAGCTTAGCTGTTGCTCTAGGTAACAGCAAGTGTGTGATGATCGAATTTGATTGTTGGGTTGATGGGACTGTGAAATGCCTGGGCATTAGTAGTGCCTACTGTTGGCTTGTGAGGCTTCCCAGATATGGTTAAGAAGAGAAACTTCACTCTGGGTGTGGTTAGCACCATGGGGTCCAGAACTGAATAGAAAGAAAGAGAACATAAAAGAAATCGAGCACCTTTATTCCCACGTCTCAATTTCCTAGTCCATTGAAAAGTGAGGTAGATGCTTCATGGTTTGGTCTCTTCTTCACTATGATGGATTTGTTTTGTCTCAACCATGAGTCAAAATAAATCTTGCCTTAAGTTGCTTTCTGTTAGGTATTGGGCTATAGCAACACGAAGAACAGCTAATACAAAGGTTGAACTCTGATCCAAAACCTCACAGACAAGACATTCATATTTATACTTGTAGCTTTTCACAGTGTCTCTTCCTTTTCTTCTGTAGAGCTATGTGCCTTGTGTAGGACTCTGAGGTCTTAAGAAAGGCATGGACCACTAGTGGGAAGGTACTTGTGATTCGATGTGTTTGCAAAGATAAGAACCATGTTGATCATTGAACTGTGATGTGAGCAAGGAATTTTCCATCATTGTTCTATAGCACTAGGGTATTTTTGAGATTGCAACAGCTGGCCTAATGTCCTTTAATACAGAATGTCAGTTCTCACAATAATTTGAAATCAAAAGGAGTGTTTGAGCTAATAGAGTTCCAGATTTATGTCAACCTTACCGTCAAGAGCATAGTACTCTTTACCCTTAGGGCTATCTCTAGATATTATGCTAAAAAATGGAAATCCTTAAAAATATTGTTCAAAGTACTCAGCATAATGTCTATAAAGAGTATAAGCCATGTTATATAATAATAACACACTTATCGCTTAGGACATTGTTATAATAGGTTTGTTCAAACTTCATTGAAATTTAAATATGCAAATGTCCCCTTTGAAGAAATTTAGTATATTATAATGACATTCAGACTCACTCTAAAATGCAGCTAATTTAGATCATTTCAGAGAAAATGACAACTGTTTCCTTGTTACAAAGGTCACAAATTAGATGGTTTATAATTTTTACTGGCTAAACTTAATCACTGGTGTTAATAATACTTTATGCTTACATAACATTTCACTTTAGTATGCCCAATGCCTACTATTGCAAATGATCAAAATATTTCTATGAGCTGGGAATGAGATAATATGTAGTAGACTTGCGTGTGTGTGTGTGTGTGTGTGTGTGTGTGTGTGTGTGTGTACCTTTTGCTATTCAATAGCTATGGACAGATAAGAGGCAAGATCCTTTTGTCGCAGATGTTTTCCTATAATATATGTAGAAACTGGGGTATAGCTATGGGGGAAAAGCAAAGGAATAGCAACAGGTATATCTATATTGGCTTGGCTGAGGTGAGAATGCAGCAGAAAGTACAGATATCCAGGGGCTGACAGAGTCCAGGGCATGACAACAGATGCCCAATGGTAATGGCCCCACAACAGTGAATATTCTCTGTAGACAAGTCTTGTTTTGTTACCTTGGTATTTTTATTAACTTCTTTTATTGGCTTCGAAGGCTCAAGCCTTTTTTTTTGTTTGTTTGTTTTGATTCTGTGAGGTGTCTAATACTATAAACTAAAGCTCGCTTTGTTTTCCATATGTTAGTTTAAATTAGGTTTTATTTTTTGACAACCCAGATTTGACTGCCATGTGGCATTTACAATTATCTCTGGTTCACTTATTCTATTGAAAAGACATTGATGTCAGAAGAAGAAAGTGAATGTATAAATTCTACCTGGGTGTCTCTGATGGCGCCAACCTCAGCAGATGATGTGTCTCTTCTTTTCCAGGACTCTTGGTATGAAGTTCTGCTCTTTCAAACACAAGATCTAATTCTTAGTCACTATTTATGTGATTCTCAGAAGACCTCTTGTTTCATCTGGAAACTGTCTAAAGATCTCTCTTCCTTTTAATCTATGTAAATTGTGCTCCTACAAAATGTCCTGTGTATAGCACATGGAGCCCCATGATGCTTCAATACACTGAGAGTTTCTTGAACAGGGAGTTTGTATATTTTTCATGATTCCTCAAGACATGCTACAGTTCTTGGAACATAATAGGCACTCAGTGAATTCCTGTTGTGTGAGTCACAGGAATTAACATCCTTAATGGCTTCAGTAGAATGCATTAGACGATTTTGAACTTCCTTTTAAGATTTAGTTTTATTTATGTATACGTGTCTGTATGCCTGCCATGTGTATCTGGGTTTTCATGAGGACCAGGAAAAGGTATCAGATTCCCTGGAACTGGAGTGACAGTTGTTTTGTGAGCCTTACGATGTGGGTTCTGAGTACTGAATATGCATCTTCTAGAAGTACTGCAAGTGCTCTTAACTGCTGAACCGTGTCTCCAGCCTCAAGGGTTTGAACTTCTATTTGCATACACTCCGAAACAAGAAAGCCATGTTATGCAAGTGTTCCAAGTTGTTTATAGGGGATTGGCAAGAAATTCTTGTAGTGGTTCATTTTGTAGTTGTCAATGTGATTGGATTTTGAGACACCTAGTAGATTGTCTGAGGATGTTTGTGAGGGCATTTTCAGAGATTCTTGGTATGTGGGAGAATAACTGAGACAGATGATCTCACTTTTAGTGTGTGTGTGCTCGAGCACGCGCACTCACCTGCGCATGTGCACCCGCGCACGCATGTGCTGTTATCCAATGTTCTGGAGGCCCACATAGAACAAAAACAGCAGAAATGAAAGCTTATGTGCACATGCACACCCCCTAACTCCCAGTGTAAACACACACACACACACACACACACACCTGCCTCCCTCCCTGCTCAGTTTAGGCTTACTCTCAACTTCCAGCTACCATGAGGTAAGCGATGGCACTCACTGCCTCAGCACAGAGCCATTGTAAAGGAGCTAGCTCGGTGACCATGCACGATGACTTCTAAAATCATGAACCAAAAACAAATCTGTTTTTCCTTTAAGTCGATTTGCTCAGCTATTTCATCATAGTGATGAGAAGTCAGTAACATAGTTTTTTGTTTGTTGGTTTGTTTGCATGTATCATCTCTTTGGATATTAGTTGATGACATCATTAAGACAAGGACTTTTTGGATTTATAAGATAATTTGTACATCATTTATTACAGATTGAAACATTTTAGAATAAGAAAACTGAACTTTTATTCTTTTACTTGGATATGACAGCTAGTTAGAGATTGTGTCTGCCGCTGTAAGATTTAATCTCCTGACTGTAAGTCCTGCACACAAGTCCTGTCCTTGCACTGATGTGTTTCTTCTCAGTGAAGTTGAACGGGTAACTCCTGATGTAAAATTACCAGGCGGGCACTGGTGGGCACAATTAAGTGCTGTTATGCTGCTGCAACACTGGCACTATTCTTGACCTTCAGTGTATCTTATAATGTTGAATATTTCAATGACATGAGTCTCAATCGTTGTCTGTATTTCACAAATAAGACTCTGTAACGGAAGTTGCTCAATGATGCAAGCTGAGACCCAAATCTTTGCCACTTGGAAGCTTGGGGGCAATTGGATTCCAAGATATTAAATCCTTCTAGCGTAGAGGAAGGATATAACTCCTAGAACGCTCCATGCAGATGTTTCTGACCTCCTTAATAATTTCTGTATTTGCCCGGCCTGGCCCAGCCACATGCTCTCAGCCTCTTCAAGGAGTTTCTTCCTTGAACTGGCTCATCACCCATCTCCTACTAGAGATGGGTCTACCATCCTCCTGCTCAGTCTTTACCTTGTTCCTTTGCATTCTATAAGTGATGTTGTGCCCATTTCACGAACTGCAAAAGACCACCAAGGAGCTGATTCTGATGCAATCTCACTAAAGTCTTTATTCAAGTTTGACTGTGGGCCACACCGTCATCACTGGTGGCAGCAGGATGGAAAGGTGAAGCACCAAGCCCAGTTCCAAGCAAGCATTTATAGAGGCAAGCAAACAAGCAAGAGGGTTTCCAGCTTGGCACATATCTAATGGGTGGGTTATTATGAAATTTGTTGTCCTTTATAATGCTTAACTGGTGCTGGGAGCCAAACCATAAACTTTCATAAGTAAATATCTTTAGGTACAACTGTAGCTTTCCTCATGATTGGTGGTTGTTAGGGAGTGACCTGGAGACTAGTGCTAGGAGCAGCCTTCTTAGAGAGGCACCTGGAGACTAGTGCTAGGTGGAGACTTGATTAACTTGAGTTCAACCTTAGGTCAGGTTCTTTAAGATGGAGCCTGAACCCAGGATGGAGTAGGTCTGGCCTCTCAGTGAGAGGATTAAGATGGGACAGACACTTTTTGTAAAACTTCACATAGCATCTGCAACTATCCCAGTAGCATAGTTCCTACTATTGTTTAATAATCTCCATCAAAATGGACTTCATTCTAAAGAGTAATTTAGAAACCCTGAATGTACTCAGTCTTGTTTAGATGAGCAAACGGAGGCTTGGAGAGGTCCCAGTGACTACTGTAGGACCGTACCTAATTTTAGTAAGTGGTTGAATGGATTCATCAGCTCTACTTTTTTCTACTTTAGCAGAAAAAAATAGGAGAGGAAAAAAAAATCCCATTTGTCGCCAGTACTACACTATTCCTTCATAGGAATAAGAGAAAGTGTCCCCTGGGTTCTTCATGTTTAAGGTAAACAGGGTCTCTCTGTGCCCTTTTCTCTCCCTCTCACACTGTCTCCCCCCAAACCTACTATGTACTCCTTACAGAACATTCAGCAACTGACAATCTTCTGTTCCTCCAATTTCTTTCAAAGCACACTTTCCTCAAAGGTTGCTTTTCATTTGGAGATCAGGGGATTTGGGACAAAGCTTTGGTGAAAATGTGGCCACCTACCTAGAGGGCTCACTGGAACACACATGTGATCCTAAGAAATCTCAGGTAGGTCTGCTTGAAAATAATATTTCAGGCACGAACACAAGCAAATCCAAAAGCTCACAGTAGTACTAACTGAGATCAGTGAGAAAAATAATTTTGTATGGTTTCTAATATAAAAGAGGAGGGGTTCTGTGAACAACTGGAGTACATTATATACACGTATGAAACTGTCGAAGTGTTAATTTAATAAGAAAGAATGTTGTTGTGTCTCAAATTTTCAACATTCTATTCAATGCTAACTTTACAATCACAAACTTTAATAAATGCCCATTTCACCTGTTTAAAAATCTATACTTGTGAATTCCTAATCATTTTGAATATTTTTAACAATATAGAAGTGACAACTTACCTATTTCCTCCCAAATGTGGCACTTGATACAAATTTTTGAATGTTAGAGGCCTTGGGGACTAGCAATTAAAAGCACACACTACTGAGTTTATCAAGAAGCTAATATAATCTCAGCCTAAAGATACCTAAAGGGATGCTTCCTGCAGTTCAGTAACTGTTTGAAGGTCACAACTGAGCAGGAGCTGGCAGCCAAAACCAGGTCCCGCTGATTGCCACATCTACCCTCTGTCTGTAGTTAAATATCTTGGAACACTGGCACTTTCAATGGTTGGTGAATCACAGACAAAAACTCTGGATCCCATGTGATGCATGTGTGCTCGGAGACAGTCCTTTTCCTTGTCTCCTCAGACTGAAGTGATAGCATACAAGCCTTGACATTACCTTAGAACACTATAGACACACCTCTGAATTTTGGTAAAAACAAGGAAGCCCACATGGAAATCTGTGGAACTCTGTGTTGGGCAACATTGTGGTTTTCTGTGATGGTCTCTATTTGCTGTAAAGAAATGGTTATTCGACAAGGAGTGGTAGCTACAATTCTCTGTGCCTATAAGGATAATCTTTTTTTAAGGTTCATGACCTCACTAGCTCTGGGAAGCTGGGTAGGTTTTTAGTACCAGGTATGATTTCCTTCTTGTTTAGAGGGGTTTAAGTCTAATTAGAAAGCCATTGGTTGTTACTAATATGTGAGCGTCACTTAGTGTACCATTATGTCTATCTTGCTCATAGGTGTTACAGCTAGGTAGGGCTGTTTAACTGTCCCTTGGCATCTTGCATAGTATTTTTGGAAACTATGAGAGTTAGACTTCAGAGAAAGGGCTTTCGGGTCAGATCCAGCCTGAATCATCAGAGTTCTATGTTCCACATGTTCCGTGTCTTCAGAATAGGACCCATCTCCAACCTCTGAGGGGCAGGAGAGGGCTACAGGAATAGTCTATAGTGTTTTGTGAGTCACTTAGATTTGCCCAACCAACCATTCAAATAGTGATCTCCACTGCCTCGTCCTGGTTGTGTGTGTGTGTGTGTGTGTGTGTGTGTGTGTGTGTGTGTGTGTGTATTTGTACATATACATGTGTGTGTATGCATACACGTATATGTCTTATGTATAATTTTTGATAAATAGAAAATGATTCCTTGAGGTTTATATAAAAAAGCTTAGTACTATTTATTCCTTGTCTCGCTTTCTCCTCCTACACTGACCTCCTCTTCTCCTCTGCAGTTGAAACCCTGCGTTATTATTTCATTTCCCACCTCTATCCTGATATTCCTCTCCTACAGCTGTGTTCCTTTATAGCTCCCTGGTTTCTGTGATCACTCTGCGTCGTACATTCATACCTGAGGATTTGGAGCTAAGAACTGCTGATGAGAGAAAATATGTGGCATTTGTCTTTCTGGGTGGGTACTGCTTCACTCAATATATTTTCTAGGATCTGAAATAGTATAGAATAAAGTAGGTGGTGAAGACTAGGTAACCTTTATTGAACTTTTATGTTATTCAATTATTTTTGCAAGGATAAAACAGATTTTATATGATGCTTATTATACTGCCTTTTGCCTATTTCCCTTATGACAGGACAAATGGAAATTATATGTCTGTCTGTCTATCTATCTATCCCCCTGTCATCTATCTATATCTCTCTCAATTTTCTATCTATCATCTACTGTCTATCTATCTATCTATCTATCTATCTATCTATCTATCTATCCATCCATCTATTATCTTTCTAGTCAACAATCTATCTAATCATTGATCTGTATATTACCTCTCTATCAACTATATAGAGGAAAAGAAATTCCTCCCATTTTCTCATTTTTATTCTCTTTATATCCCAGGAAGAGTTGTCTCTGGTATAGGATTGCTAGAAATTAGGCAACTTGATGAGTTAATTTTCCTGTTAGAAAATGGCATTTTTCTTATGCAAATCATTTATATGAAATGTACAAATGGTAAAACAACAAAGGATTTTGCAGTGTCTATAACAGCAGTGATTGGACATAGTGACAACTTACAAATGACATAAGACCTCTATAGGGGCAGATGAGCAGCAAGAAACTTCTGTGGGTACTGGGCCACCAGCACCAGTGTTGGACAAGCACAACTGAAACTGACTGCATATTTATTAAGGAGAAATAGAGATGACTGTCAAAGTTTAGATAATTGGATCTTTATGGGTGGAGAATCGCGTCATTAATTCCCAACATACATAGCTAAAGTAAAATTAAAAACTAAATTCTTAATAGGAGTTTATATAAAATCATGACCAAAAATACATAGAAAATAAAAATAATTTACTAAATCAAGCTGAAATTTTAAAGTTTTTTTATTCATTTACATTCCAGTCATTGTCTTACCCTCAGTCCTCCCTTCCACAGTTCCTCATCCCATTCCTCCTCCTCCTTTCCTCTGGGAGGGTGCTCTCCCCCTGCTAGACCTCCCCCTTCCCTGGGTCCCCAGGTCTTTCAAAGATTAAGTGCATCTTTTCCCACTGAGGGCAGACCAGGCAGTCCTCTGCTATATATGTGCCAGAGGCCTTGGACCAGCTCATTTATGCTCCTGGTTGGTAGCTCAGTCTCTGAAAGCTCTCTGGGATCTAGATTAGTTAAGTCTGCTGGTCTTCCTATGGGGTCACTCTCCCTTTCAGTCTCTTCAATCCTTCTCCTAATTCAACCACAGGGATCCCTGACTTCAGTCCAATGATTAGGTATAAGTATCTGCCTGTGTCTCAGTCAGCTGCTGGTAGGGCCTCTTGAAGGACAACCATGCCAGGCTCCTGTCTGTAAGCATACCACAGCATCAGTAATAGTGTCAGGCATTGGGGTCCCCCGAAGATGATCCCAACTTGGCCAGTCATTGGACCACATTTCCTTTAGTCTCTTCTCCATTTTTATCTCTGCAGTTCTTTTAGACAGGAACAATCCTGGGTCAGAAATTTTGACTGTGGGTTAGTAACCCTGCTCCTCCACTTGAGGTCCAAGATCAAATTCCTCCTTCAGTCCTGAGAGAGTCTCACCTCCTGGGTCTCTGGTACTTTCTAGAGGGTCTCTCCCTCCCCACCCCCTGACTTCTGAGACTCCACCATTCATTCTCTTAGAACTCTGGGCTTAACTTCTGTCCTCCCTCCCGAATCTGAAACTGTTCCCTTTTCCTCTCCTCCTCCACTCCCCCCCCCAAGTCCCTTACTCCCTCTGCCTCCTGTGATTATGTCCTTCCACCTTCTAAGTGGGATTCAAACCTCCTCACTTGAGCCTTTCTGGTTATTCCACTTCTTATGGTCTGTAGGTTGTATTCTAGGTATTCTATATTTTTTGGCTAGTTTTTTTCAGCATCTAATAAGATGATCATGTGGTTTTTATCTTCCAGTTTGTTTATGTTGATGGATTTTCTATGTAACCATCTCTGCATTCCTGGCATGAAGCATACTTGATTGTGTGAATGATCTTTTTGATGTGTTTTTGGATTTGGTTTGCAGGAATTTTATTGAGTATTTTTGTGTTGTGGTCCATAAG
This sequence comes from Rhabdomys pumilio, assembly GCA_030674055.1. Taxonomy (NCBI): domain Eukaryota; kingdom Metazoa; phylum Chordata; class Mammalia; order Rodentia; family Muridae; genus Rhabdomys; species Rhabdomys pumilio. Next base: position 17,781,995 of record JANHMN010000016.1, read on the forward strand.
CTAAATTGGTCTGAAGTTCTCTTTCTTAGTTGAGTCTTTGTGTGGTTTAGGTATCAGAGTAATTGTGGCTTCATAGAATGAATTAGGTAGTGTTCTTTCTCTTTCTCTTTTGTGGAATAGTTTTAAGAGTATTGGTGTTAGCTCTTCTTTGAATGTCTGGTAGAATTCTGAACCAAGACCATCAGGCCCTGGGCTTTTTTTTTTTTTCCCGGTTGGCAGGTTTTTGATGACAATTTCTATTTCTTTACAGGTTTTGATAGTTTACCTGATGTTGATTTTACTTTGGTACACAGTATCCATCTAGAAAGTCATCCATTTCATATTGATCTTCCAGTTTTGTAGAGTATAGGCTTTTGTAGTAGGTTCTAATGATTTTTTTGAATTTCCTAAGTTTCTGCTATGTCTCTCTTTTCATTTCTAATTTTGGTAATTTGGTTACTGTCTCTGTGCCCTTCAGTTAGTTTGGCTAAAGGTTTATCTATCTTGTTGATTCTCTCAAAGAACCAGCTCTTGGTTTTGTTCATTCTTCTTATTTTTTGTTTGTTTGTTTCTAATTGGTTGATTTCAGGCCTGAGTTTGGCTGTTTCCTGCCTTCTGCCCATCTTGGGTATTTTGCTTCTTTTTGTTCTAGAGCTTTCAAGTGTGCTGTTAAGTTGCTAGTATAGGATCTCTCCAATTTATGAAGGTACTTAGTGCTATGGATTTTCCTTTTAACACTGCTTTCATTGTGTCCTATAAGTTTGGGAATAGTGTGCATTTTTTTTTAAATTGAATTCTAGAAAGTCTTTAATTTCTTTCTTTATTTTCTTCCCTGACCAAGTTATTGGTCACTGAGCAAACAGTTGTTCAGTTTTCAGGAGTATGCAGGCTTTCTGTTGTTTTTGTTCTTAACTGAAGTCTAGTCTGAGTCTGTGATAATCTGACAGAATGCATGGGATTAATGCAATCTTCTTTTATCTGTTGAGGCTTGTTTTGTGTTTGATTATACGGTCAATTTTGGAGGAGGTTTTATGAGGTGCTGAGAAGAAGGTGTATTCTTGGTGGGGTGAAGTGTTCTGTAAATATCTATTAAATCTGTTTGGTTCATAACCAAAATGGATTCTGTTAGTTTCACTGTGACTCTGTTTAATTTCTGTTTCGATGACCTGCCCATTGGTAAAAGTGGGGTATTGAAATCTCCCACTATTATTGTGTGAGGTTCAATGTGTGTTTTGAGCTTTAGTAACATTTCTTTTATGAATGTGTGTGCCCTTGCATTTGGAGCATAGATGTTCAGAGTTCAGACTTCCTCTGGGTGGATTTTTCCTTTGATGAATATTTAGTGTCCTTTCTCATCTTGTTTGATAACTTTTGATTGAAAATCTATTTTATTGGATATTAGAATGGACACTGCAGTTTGTTTCTTGGGACCATTTGCTTGGAAACCTTTTTACCAGCCTTTTACTATGAGGTAGTATCTGTCTTAGTCACTGAGGTATGTTTCTTGTTTGCAGCAAAATGCTAGATCCTGTTTTAGTATCTATTCTGTTATTCTGTTCCCTTTTCTAAAGAATTGAGTCCATTGATGTTGAGAGATATTAAAGACAGATGATTGTTAGTTTCAGTTATTTTTGTTGCTGGAGGTGGTATTATGTGTATATGATTCGCTTCTTTTGTGTTTGTTGTGAAATGTTTAGTTTCTTATGTTTTCTTGGGTATAGTTATCATCCTTGTATTGGAGATTTCATTCCAGTATCCTCTAGATATTGTTTAGTAGAAAGATATTGTTTAAGTTTGGCTTTCTCATGGAATATCTTGTTTTCTCCATCTATAATGATTAGGAGTTTTGGTGGGTATAGTATCCTGGGCTGGCATTTGTGCACTCTTGAGGTCTGGATGGTATCTGTGCAGGATCTTTTGGCTTTTAGAATCTCCATTGAGAAGTCTGGTGTTATTCTGATACGCCTTTATATGTTGCTTGGACTTTTTCTCTTACAGCTTTTAATATTTTGTTGTTGTTGTTCTGTACATTTAGTGTTTTGATTATTTTGTGATGATAGGATTTTATTTTCTGGTCCAAGCTATTTGGTGTTCTGTAGGCTTCTTGTATATTTATAGCTATCTCTTTGTTTATGTTAGGGAAGTTTTCTTCTATGATTTTGTTGAAAATGTTTTCTAGCCCTTTGAACTGGGATTCTTCACCCTCTTCTATTCCTATCATTTTTAGGTATGATCTTTTCATTGTGTCTTGAATTTCCTGGATATTTGAGGTTAGAAGCTTTTTTACACTTTGTATTATCTTTGACTAATATATCAATATCTTCTATGGTCTCTTCTATGCCTGAGATTCTCTCCTCTATCTCTTGAATTCTGTTGCTGATGCTCCTGATCTCTTTCCTAAGTTTACAGTCTCCAGAATTGCTTCCCTTAGTTTTTTCTTTATTGCTTTCTTTTCCATTTTTATTTCTTGGGCAGTTTTGATCAATCCCCTTTCCTGTATTGTATTTTCCTGTATTTCTTTAAGGGACTTATTTGTTTCTTCTTTAAAGGCTTTTACCAGTTTGCTTGAGTTTTTCTGTATTTCTTTAAAGGAGTTCTTTTTATTCTCCTTAAAGATCCCCATCGTCTTTATGATATGGGATTTTTAGGCCATAATCTTGCTTTTCAGGCATGTTAAGGTATTCAGGGCTTGCTATGGTTGGAGAACTGGGTTCTGATGGTGACAAATTGTTTTGGGTTCTGCCACTTATGATCTTGTGCTTATGTCTGGCCATCTGGTTCTCTCTGGCCTGGGAGTCTCTGACTGGGACTGGCCTCCTTGGAGACAGGTAGAGTTTTGTGACCGGAGTTAGAACTGTTCTCCTTGGAGGTGGGCAGTGTTGTCTCTGGTTAGAATGGGCTTTCTGTGTCTTTGGCTAGAGTAATCCTCCTGTGTCCCTGGTTACTGCGAACCTCTTGTACCCTTGGTTACTGTGGACCTCCTGTGTCCAGGGAAGCTCACAGGCTGAAGCATTTGGGTGGGTATTGGGCCCTTGATCTGTCTCAGATGGAGAAGTGGGCAGGAAGGAAGATGGAACTCAGAGGATGGGGGTGGGTAGGTTCCATGTCAGCTGGGTTGTGTGGGTGTCCCAACTGATGTCGGAATTTAGGCAACATTCTCACCTGTGTCTTTGATCACTGTGGGCCTCCCATGGAGGCAAGCAGGCTGTCAAACCCAGATTTTTTAAAACTTCTTGCTCCATTTGGGCAATATTCTCACCTGTGTCTTTGGTTACTGTGGACCTCCAGGGAGGCAAGCAGTCTGATTTTTAAAACATCTTACTCCTAAACATCTAAGATTTAAAATTCTTTCCAACTCTTCTCATTTAGCATATTCCTGTTATCTAGCTACAGATTCGTATGTTATTTCAGTCTATGTTTGCTTTGAGCCAAAACACATTCATTTCAAAGAATAACAATGGCAGCCAAATTTCTGAGAACATAAAACAAATAAAAGTTGGCAGCATTTAAAATTTTTTATTTACCACCTCTTGGCTCAATTTTGGTAAATTGGATACACCTAAAATTTTATCCACTTCTTTTAGATTTCTAACTTTAGTGAGATGTGTATTTTTAAAGTGTGGTCTTTTGATTTGCTGGTTTTTATTAGCATTTATTGTTAAGTCTCCCTTTTTACCTCTAATTTTGTCTATTTTTAAAACGTAGAATCACTTCTTTAAATGCTGTCATTAGGGTTTCAGTGGTTGAATCCTATGTGGGGCAACTCTATTTTGGTATAAATGCACATGGATTCTGCACTGATAAAAGAAAGTACCTGTATTCAAAATGTGTGCTACTTTTCAACTTTATAAAAACTCTAGACAAACAACACAAGCAAATTTGTCTCAAGAAAACACAGCCATGGGCTGGAGAGATCACTCGATGGATAAGAGTGTTCACTACTCTTCCAGAGGCTCTGGGTTAGGTATCCATACAGCTGTTCCCAACTGCCCTGTCTATAACCAGTTCCAGGGGATCCAAGGCTTTCTTCTGACTTCCATGGGTACCAGACACTATAAGTAGTATGCTTACATACCTACAGACAAAACTCTATTCTCATACACACAATATTATAAAAAGAAAATAGTCAGATAGAGCCTGAGCTGGACAATAGAATGCTACAATTTGTTTCTCCCCAAATACATCAGGAATCTGCTAAGTCAGACCTCAAGGTTGTTATCCCTTCTATTCTGATTAACTCACAGAGAAATCAGATAACACAAAGCCATGGAGGAGAAAAGGTTTTTCAGTGGTGACTTGCCAGTAGTGTAGAAGGTAAGGCAATTTAGGCTTTAGAAAGGTCCCATGAGCCCTCTTTTTATAACAACTTTAAAAATCAGCAAGCATTTTTTTCACATGTCACTTTCTAGTCTCTTGAAAATTTAATACGAAGGTTTTCTCTCCAGACATGAGTCAGTGACAGTAAGATAACAATTCAAGAGGCACAAGGTGTGTGACATGACATCAGGATTACAGGTTTGTATGTTCTGTCCATAAGTTCTCATTTTCCACTACAAGAATTCAGCAAATTCTTGTATAAGGAAGCAAAAATGGCTAAAATATCTCCAGCGACCAAGAAGTCTGTTCAGGGAGCATAGTTAGGACACATCTGCAACTCTTCTTTATTTAAAATTGCCAGTGATGCCACTTGGAATCTGTATAGAAGTGTTGGAGAAGAAACGAATGTGTGTGATTTTTCAAGTTGGGAAACTGATTTCTTTCTCATTAGGTAGAGGTTTACAAGCTATATCCACGTCATTAAAATAAATGTATAATTAGTGAAGTGGGATAATAACAAAATTTTCCTAATGTCATTTAATAATAGCATAAAATATTCATAATCATGAGGGTGTAGACACTTGGACCTGGTCCTGGAAGGTGTCAGAGTCTGTTGTGTTTGCCACAAAGTATTCCCAAAGGTATCTAAGTGACCAAGAGAAGAACTTTGTTCCTGGTATTTGCTTTTGTAGCCATAAAAAAAAATGAATGGGCTTTGAACGTCATAATCTTGCTTAATTTCCTGTATTAGTTCATTCTGTTTTCTTTTCTTAAAATCCCTTTATTGCTAATATTATTGCTATTACATTATTGGGTAAATTCTACTTTTCTCCCTTAATTCATGAATATAGTGCAAATCCATACATTAATCTGTACATATATACCTTAAATGTATATTTTGATGTGTCTGAAGTTTTAAATGAATGTCATTAGAATGGAGATTGACTTGTTCTTTTATTATGTTTGTAATTAAATATATATAGGTCACACAGGAATCAAGAATTTTAAGCCATCTGGGTTACTTTGTTCCTCTTTAGAAAGTAAGCTTAGGATTTTAATATTATTATTAGATATATGATTTACTATATAAATGTATAACACTTAGAATGAATTCCTACTATAGTTCCTTTATTACATATATATATATATATATATATATATATTATATAATATTTAAGATGATTTTCTACTATTGTAAAGAGGAGTAGCTTATATCCTCATGGGTCACCGACTAGCAAAATGAGGGCTACAGTTAATAGAAACCTGGAAATAAATATGAGAAGATTATAAGGAATTCATCTATTTTATTCAGGGCCACAAACCTACAGTCATAGTTAAGCATTTCTGAAGTTCTACTCAACAGTCAGACACTATATTTATTATATGTCAGATTGCTGCATGATCTAACCATGACAATGCAGAGAAAATGTCAACGACGGCTTGTCAGTTAAGAATCGAACTCAGGTTCTCATCCATGGCAGCAAAGTAAGAAAGCAGAAGGCTGAGCAGTCGCCTCCTATTGTACTTCCCTAGAGTTAGAACTCTTGTTGCTATGACTCCTTAAGTAGTAATGCATGCCAAGATGGAGGAGACATGGCTGGTTTCAGTAGTGAGTAGCTCTAACCATACAGTCCAGGCATTCTTTTCAGGTCATAGATGGAGTAACTAATATTATTTTAATTCTTGTTCATCAAAACGAAAGATCTATGGACACATAAAGCTTTCATTTCAGAAAAAAAAAATTTCCATCAGACTTTGAAAATTACTCAGTAATTTTCAAGCTAGTGGTTGATCTCTCTAAAGGATCAAAGAATGCCAACTGTGGATAAAAAACGAGTTAGAGCTCCAAGACATTTTCGGGCTTCAAACACTGTTTATTGAATGCTGCCAATTTTAGTTTTTACCCTCTTCTTACAGCTGGCACCTACAGGCTATGCATCTGTTCTTTTAAGTGCCTGTTGGAAATGCTGCTGTTGCCTCCAAGGGAGGTTTTAATGACTGCTACAGGAACAGATTACCTGCCTAATGACATTGTGCTCCTTTCAGGTAAGTTGACAACACAACTTCTAATGATAATAATTTAAAATAGGAACAGATAGGAGAGACAATGATTGCCACCTAGCCAATTTCTTCACAAGTGACAAGGCCAGTTGTGCAGGCAGATGCCTTAAAGGGAAGTTACTAAGTGCCACCCACTATTCACCAAGGATTTTTGACTCAGATGAAAATGAATAAGACTATACCTAAGGAAGAAAAATCCCAAAGACAATTTGCCCATCAAGTTAACCTAATAAGAGAAAAAAGATGCCATGCAAACTCAAAGCAAACTTACTCTGGGGATTGGAAAGAATGTTTTAAAATGTAAAGACTGGGGGTTAAAGAAAGTTTTCAGTATTAGCCTTTTTTATGAAATCAAGTTCTTTATATTAAGATTCTAAAAAACATGCACAAACAGAATGAAATATCAAGTAGTTCTGTATTTTCTACCGTATTAAGGTATTTCTCTTGATTTGACTCACTTCCTTTCCTAAGTCTCCCAATACATCTGCATACATGTCTAAGTCTGTTGTACTGTTTCATGGGTTTCTGGAAGTTTGTAAAATAAAATCTTGCTGAAAATCTTTAACTTACCAGTCAAGCTCACGTTGATTCTTTCTCTGTGATAATAATAACTGGATAAGTATATTATCAGGGTTATAGGTACATCAACCACACACTCACTATTGAAGAAAGCTTCCACTTACTAGCTCCTTTCCCTCCTCTTAGTGGTATTAATGCCATGGAAGAAATACAAGGCACTAGCAAACATGAACTTTGTTGAAAGGTAAAGACAGAAGGACACTGAACACCTTTCATCCTTCTCTATGCTCAGATAACAAATGGTAGAGCATTTAGTCTTGCAGGATGGTACCTTGCTCACCAACACAACCAGGACTGCATCTCTACTTGATTCAGGGTCATATTTCATTTCTATAAAAACACTTAAGATGCAGAGTCAGAGTGAAAAAGAGCAGAGAAAAGGGCTCAAACGTGTTTTATTAGAATAGATTACGAATACAGTCTTAACATGATGAAGACAATGAAAAGATTCTTCTATTTGGCACAACTTCACCTTGCAGTGTGGAATCTAGTATCCGATAGGAAAAAAACACTACTCTAATTTGATTTTAAAGAAAAAGAAAAGATATGTTCATTATTTAAATCTGTAAGAAATATAAGTTCATTGTAAAAAAAGAAAAAGAAAGAAAAGAAAAGCCTTAAGAAACACTGAGAATAATACTTAAATACTAATATTACTACATTTTTTTTGTTTTAGATTATAAAAAAAATTAGATCGGAAAACAAACAAAAGAACAAAACCAGCACCAATGCCTTGAGGCTGGGTGGTCTTAACTGGGTTAGATAATATCAAATAACATTACTAAATGTCACTTTTCTTACAAAGAGAAAATAATATCTCTATTACATAAGTTTGAAGAAGATGAAAAATTTTAAATGCAGCTAAGTACATGATTCAGTTCCTAGAAATAGGAAATGCTCCATAGAATGTAATTGGTTTGTGACATTTTTGTTATTTAACCACTATAATCCCGTTAGTGACTTTGGTTCAACCTTCTTTGTCTGGCTCATTATGAGATTATTTAGTTCTCCAGGTTCTGAAATGTGTAATATTTTTGTGCCCACAAGTTCTTTTTAATTGCTTTACTCATTGAAATTACATCCGAGACTGATTTTATCCCAGTCCTTTAAATCTGGAGATTTTTAAGAAGGCAGAAGGGGTCCTCTATTTGATAGGAGTAGCCATTCCTCAATGAACGCTAGACTGATGTTGCCAAGTGATATAGTGACCTGATGGGTGGATACACAGTCCTAGAACGAAACATGACTTTCTAGATGGTTACTGTGCCACAGCCTCGGTTGTTTTAAAATTCTTTGCTTGTACAACATTGCACTTGATTTATTAATACTTATTCTGAACCTCTGCAGACCTACACTGTATCCTAGGAAAATTCTACCTCTACATTCAGTACAGATCCTTGAAGACTTACAGTTAACAATGCTTAAGTTTCAAAAGGCTTTTTATAAGTTCTCTACTACTTATAGACTCTCCTTATCTTTGTTACTATTCGGCCTATTCCTTAGAATGTTTTCTCAATCGCAGTGCTTGATAAAGCTTCCCCAAGGCTTCTCTGGAGCATATCTCTTTTGTAAGGTGTTGTTTGCCAGCTGCCTCTGAATTCATTACCTGGCTTGAACTCTCATGTAAAATTTATCATTTCCTATTTATATTTGTCTTCTGTAACTACCTCACTTCTTTTACAGAATATAAAGCACTCAAGGGAAGGGGACTTACTTGGCAACATCTGTATCTCTCAGAAACTATCACTAATAGAAAAAAAACCTCATCAATAGCACCAACTGACTTCAATTGGAAGTTCAGTTCACTGCCAATTTGCTAACTTGGAATTAGTGAGTGATTTTGTTAGCGTTCCATTATTAGCATAGCATTTTATGGCAATTTGAAATGCCTTTTTAACCATTATGAGAAAAATTTATTATTTTGATTGATTTTTGTTTCCCTCCAAATATAACACATAAAATACTACAGAATGAAGTTCTACAAAATGCTACAGAATGGAGTTTTAAACAAACTTCATGCATTCCTTACTTTAAAATAACAAAAAAAAGAAAAGTTAAGTTTGAAGAGGGTGAAAGCATACATCTAAAGGTCTATTAGCTGCTGAGAAAACAAAATATGATCTATAGGGGTTTCTGCTTCTAATGCCATTCTATAACAGCTCTGTACTACAACAGGACTGGTCAGAACACCCAATAAGTGCAAGGACTGAGTCCTAACTATTTATGACCACCCTGAAAGCATAACACTAATACATACACTTGTGTATTTTGAAATGAGCAGAGCCCACTGTGTCCCAGCAGTGCACAACTGAAGATTCAAACCTGATCACCTTGCCCTTCTCAAGATTTCCAAATTATTTTGTTGGCCTCAAATAGGAAACCACTTGATAGCAATGACTGTTTTTATGGATACATTGCATCCCCAAACCCTATTTATAATAGATAAGACTGTATTTCTTTTCTATAATTCCCCTTGTGGAACTAAATGGGTTTACAGAGAACAACAATAGTATTTTGTAAGAAAAAAGTTGAGTGAGATTAAGTTCAGGTTACTATACTAAAATAAAGAGAAAATTTCTACCTGACTATAAATGATTAGCCAAGAAACTTTATCTATGCTTAATAGATGAGTGAATAGTGTGTGTGTGTGTGTGTGTGTGTGTGTGTGTGTGTGTGTGTAAATATGGAGGCCTGCCTGAGGAGGAGATCATGACTCTCACTGAGACTGAAGTTCACAGCTTTAGCTCCTGGCATCTGCTTGTCTCTGCTCCAGGATTACAGGCTTATGTGGTCATGCCTAGCTCTTTACCTAGATGTTAGAAATTCAAACCCAGAATCCCATGCTTGCGCATCAAGTGCTCCTACACCAAGCTATCTCTTCATCTTTGAAGGGATGCTTTTTAATATTTTAGTAATTGGAAAGAAAATTTCTAGTTTATCAATCACCTATCAGTTATCTATCACTTGTGTCTACAGAACCAGAAAACCTCTCCCTTGTCTGGCTCCCTCCGTCCCTCACTCCATGAGCACATGACTTTGGAGTCACAGGACCTGTGCTTACAGGGACCCATGGTTTGCTGTCACCTTATAATTTTTAGTAAGTTTTATGTAAGGAGCCTACACTTTTATTTTATATTGAATCCCCCAAATTGTACATATGTTCATTTCTCTTTCAAATCAGGGGATGTTTTATAACTTGTTTCCCTCTAAAGTAACATAGTCTTGCAGTCTCTCTAGGCCCCAAAATGCAAATACTTTTCTAAACAGATCATGAGGAAAAAGAAAGAGGAAGAGTATTCTGTGAGCTCATAGTAGAGTCAATGATCTCCTTGGATATTAGTGTCCCACAAGTATAGAAAGACGCAAATGAGACGGAGTACTGGAAACAACAAGGCCAGGCTTCCTGTAACTGTTTTAAAAGCACTCATGAGCAAATACAGTAAAAGATTAGTGTTGAGATGGGTGGGAACGTTCTCACTGAATCCTTTCAGACCAGACCTTATTATAATGATGTGTCTGGCTTTACTCTTTATAAAGGATGAGAAATCTGAAAGGAACAACGTGGAAATAATGAAAAGAGTAGGAAATGGAATCCATTAACAATGTTAAAAGGTTATGAATCAAATTGTCAAGAAAAATTTGAGGTTCATAACTTCCTCAAATGTAGGAAGACCTAGCATCTGGGCAATTGATTTTATAGTCTTACCAAAGAGATTCTTCTAGAATGAAATGTGTCTGTGATGGTGGGAAGTTCTGGTGTCCTGTGGGAAGGTGCATGCTTGCTTTCAGCAGAGAAGAGGTCAACACCATCAAATACAAAGCATAAAGAAAGTTTCTTGGCTTTGATAAGGAAGGAACAGTGAGCAGTGTGACATGATCAAAGACAGAGGCCAAGATGACAACTTTGAACACACATTTCAAGATTATCATTATTAGAATGAGGGGTTGAGAATACCAGTAGGGTTACCAAGGTTAAACAGGGAAGAAAACAATTGATTAATATGAAAAGGAAAAGAAGAAGAGGAATGATAAAGATTATCTACTCTCCTTATATTGTTTTCCACTTACAGATATACAATGATCTGAAATTGACACAATGTCGGCATAGTTAAAAATTTTAATAACATTCGTCTTCTCTTAACTCTCTGCTCAGAAGGGCCTGTCCTTTCTCTGCACCTTTCCCTAAAACCTATTGTGTGTTCTTTCTGTAAAGTTAGTAGGTGAGTCTAGTGGTAGAAAACCTGTGATCACGGAGTCAAGACCAGGACCAGAGAAGCACTTTTAACTTACAGACACCTCAGGGGAACATGGGCAGAGTGTTTCCTTCGGCATTTACTTGTGTAAACTGAGGAGACTTCAGCAAACATCTTAGAAAGACAAATTTGCTTCTCCTAGAAATTTTCAGCATTTGCATTTAGGAAATAGAATTTAGGGAACACAGGAAGAAGGATAAATGAAATAAAAAGAGGAAGGGGAGAGAGGGAAGACAGCAGAGAGTAAAAAGGATGGAAGACTAGGACACCGGGAGAGAAGGCCCTGTGGTGGTTTGAATGAGAAAGACGTCTCATAGGCTCATATAGTTGCATGCTTAGTGCCTTGGGGACGGACTATTTGGGAAGGGTTGGGGGTATGACCTTGTGGGAGGAGGTGGGTCACCAAGTGTGGGCTTTGAGGTTTCTAAAATCCCACACTAAACATAGAGTCTTTCTCTCTGCTTGCTGCCTGTGGTTCAGGATGTAAAGCTCTCAGATACTGCCACCAGGAAGATAATGGACAAATTGTAAGGAAGCCTCTAATTAAATGCTTTTTCTTTTTTATGAGCTGCCTTGGTCATAGTGTCTCTTCACAGCAATAAAACAGTGACTAAGAAGGCAGTGAGACAAAAAAAAGCATGGGGAGAAGAGGAGGAAGGGAGAGAAGGGACATAATATAGAAACAGCTCATTCAATCCATGTCCATGTATCTGTACGTTGTTTGTAAGAAGAAATGAAGAGTCATTACTAACTGGTTCTTTGCTTTTCTTCTCTAACTTACGTTAACCCCTGGTTCCCTCCTATATGAAAAAGCAACAATCTCCATGCTGATACGGGTGTGACAGAGGTATTCTTTTGAATGGGATGCTCTTTTGTTGTATGTATGACCAATGAAAAGAAGAGATGTGACATGGGTGATGAGTGACTGGAAGCCGGCAACAGAAATAATGCATAGGGTGAAAGTTGGAGGATGCAAGAGTGAATAGAAATATGAAGAGTGGGAAACAGTAGCAACAATATGCTGTGCAAAGAAATAAAGACTAATGGAGTAAATCACTAGGAAGTAAAGAGAGATGTGCTCTTAGATTTGCAGTATGTACTTAGAAAAGATAGCTCAGACCGCTGGCTGTATAAATATAAAATAGGTGTTTTAAAGCATAGGAAACCTGTAACTCTCAAATCAAATGAATACCTCATTAAATTTGAATTGATGACCAACTAGATATAAGTCACATCGACTCTTGAGTTTGTGTTTCAAACCCAGTAGGAATAAGAAGTTCTTACTAATGAAATTCTTGGCAGATATTTATAGGCAGGTTCTATTCAATTGACATAATTTGAATTCAAGGTACAGCTAAGAGTAGAAATAAAATAAGTAAATGAAATTCAAGGCAAACAACTTCATTCCCAGTTGCTGCAACATTGCTTGGAGATAGATCATAGGATCAAAGCTCAAAATTAAGCTCACATGAGAAGCACCTCATTCCCAACTTCATGTACTACCCCATGGCCTTTAAATATATAACCAACTGTATTATTTACTTTTCGATTGCTGATATAAAACACCATGGCCAAGGCAACATACTTTTATTTGGGCTTATGGTTCTAGAAGGTTAGAATCCATGATGGCAGAGAAGTTTGGCAGTAAGCAAACATGTTGGTTGGAGCTAAAAGCTGATAACTCTCCTCTTGAACCACAAACAAGCAGAGAGTCTGTATGCATTGCCTTTAAACTCTTAAAAACCAGACACTGGTCACATACCCCTTCCTACAAGGATGTGCCTCCTAAACTTCCCAAACAGCACCATGTATTGGAAACAAAGTAGTTTAAACAGTCATGGCTATGAGAACATTTCGGAGTCAAACCATCACATTCACTAGAGTTAGTCTTCTGTTATGTTCATGGCTATGGAGCCTTCCATTGGCATTCGACAACCTGTGCATTGACCCCAAAGAAAAGCGACTATCCTTCGCTGAATAGACATAAAATTTCAATAGTTACACAGATAAGTGGGGTATTGGGAGTCCCTCCACTACCTATACTGGATTTTAACTGGCTTGATCCTTCGTGGTTTTCTGCAGGTAAACACAGGTGCTCTGAGTTTATGAATATATCACCCATCTGATGTCCAGCTGTCAACATCTTTTTTAATTAGTTATTTTATTCATTTACATTTCAAATGTTGTCCTCCTTCTCAGTTTCCCCTCCACTATCCCCTTCCCCCTCCCCATGCCTCTATGAGGGTGCTCTCCCACTTGCCCACCCACTCCTGCCTCACCACCCCAGCATTCCTCTACACTAGGGCCTCAAGCCTCCACTGGACCAAGGGGCTCCCCTCCCATTGATGCCAGATAAGGCAATCCTCTGCTACATATGCAGGTGAATCCATGGGTCCCTCTATGTGTACTCTTTGGTTGGTGGTTTAGTCCTTGGGAGCTCTGGGAGTGTTTGTGTAGGGGGTCTGATTGGTTAATATTGTTGTTTTTCCTATGGGGTTGCAAATCCCTTAAGCTCAGAAGTCAGAATCTTATGAAGGTCACCTCAATATTCTAAATCTTAGATTCTTTCTATCCCCTCACTGACAATGCCTTGAGCCTTGTTGAAGGATTGTGATACAGATATACAGATGTCCTATTTACACTCAAACCCTCAGAATCACTTATCGGCCCTTTTACCAGCAGAGTCACTGCATTCACCAGCTCCTATGTCAGGAAGAAACTTCTCTGGCAAGGTTGAGAGCAGAACAAATATAAGGGCATAAATATGATAAATACTTAGAGTACATTTTGGTGACAAGAACATTTTAGCAAAATAACAACAGGATGGAATGGCCATTTTCTTATATGACTCCATTTTTCTTTTTGATTCTTTGTCACACAACTTAATTTGAAGAATTTCTAGCTACCCTACATTCAGCAGTGACTGGTTCAGAAGAGTGACTCAGAGCCATGTTAGTCAATTTGATTTATGTCTCAAACCTTCAGTTAGGAGGAGATACCTTTCATCTCTGATCTGAACACTGAATATGTAAATCTGGAGCTGACAGAAACCATGATTTATGTGCTCGTGGAGATATTATTTTAAGAGATTGAAACAACCACTCAAGGATTTATATAGAAGTTTCAAATGATCCAGGAACTCAGTGTCTAGGTATAGATTTCCAAAGAATTGAAGCAGAGACGGAAACAAATCCTTGTAGAGCAATGTCCACAGTGACAAAGTTCACAATTGCCACAGAGTGGAAGTAGTGTAGAGACAACCAAGATGGTCAAATGATGCCGGTTAAATAATGTGGTATGTAACTCTGACAAAGATTGACATGGAAGGATAGATGTCTGTTTTTTTTTTTTGTTTTTTTTTTTTTTTTGTTTTGTTTTGTTTTTTTGTAAAGTGCCTAGAATTCATAGAGACAAAGGCAGAATTGGGAATGGGAAATGGAAAATCAGAGTTGGCAGTAGGTACAGGCTTCCTGCTCAGGATGATGGAAAAGGGCTGGGCATGGTCAGTTTGGGAGGTTGTACAATTTTGTGAACACGTGAAAGGCCATTGAATTACATACTTAAAAATAATTCAAATGGGGACTATATGGAGACACACACACACACACACACACACACACACACACACACACTTACAGAAGGTCTGTCTACATGATAGCCATGGCTGTCCTGGAACTCACTGTGGAGATCAGGCTGGTCTCAAACTTACAGAGGTCTGTTTCACCTACCTCTGCCTTCCAAGTGCCAAGATAAAATATGTGCCCCATCATATTTGGCTCCCTATTCTTCTTGAGGAGTCTGATGAAAGTCCAGTCTTGTTCAACTGCCCTTTCTCCAGCTCCTCCATTACCCTATCTGTGATTCAGGACTTACAACTGTTTTCTATTGTGGCTGCTTTAGACTGAATTTATATTACTCAAAATCTTGACTTTCTGCTAGTTCTAGTGGCCCTGGCCTATAATCTGAGCTAATTGGGAAGCCGAGGTGTAAAGGTTGCAAGTTCAAGTCCTTCCTAGGCTGGACATTATAATCAAGGGCAACTGGGACAACTTAGAAAGAGCCTTTGTCACCAAATGAACACTTCAAAAAAGACTGGAGGTACAGCACTTACATACCATACATCAGGTTTTAGGTTCAATCCTAATTAAAAAATTTAGACTCTTTCTTCTTGCAATACTGGTGACTATAGGATTATAGATATAGACTTCTAATATAATCCTCAAGAAAAATTTCCTATATTGTAATCAGACCCAAATCACAGCACAACTCTAGTGTACATATGCATGGCTGTGCTTGTGTACGTGTGTACTTTAGACTGAAGCTATTATCTTTTTAGAACTTACTACAGAATAAAGGCAGAGACTCTGCCAGTGCTCTTGGACATGATTCCTATTGCAATATTATACTGTTTCATATAAGATTAGCTCTTCATATAACACAAAGGACTAATGAGAATTTCTCCTAACCCTACACATTCACTGCATGAATATGAAAAATTCTATAGAAATGGAGGTTCCAGGTGACTCAACATTTGTCTTTAAGAAGACATGAGATAGAATCAAACA
This sequence comes from Rhabdomys pumilio, assembly GCA_030674055.1. Classification (NCBI taxonomy): domain Eukaryota; kingdom Metazoa; phylum Chordata; class Mammalia; order Rodentia; family Muridae; genus Rhabdomys; species Rhabdomys pumilio. The sequence goes on from JANHMN010000016.1 coordinate 17,797,749, forward strand.
TGACTGGCAAAGAAAAAAAAGTTAATGAAATGACTCCTAATGGTATTCTGCTATAGATTACTGCTATATTATTCTGCTATAGATTATAGGTGCATAGATTGGCACCTAGCTCAATTGTTGTTAAAGAGGCTTTGTCTAGCAATAAATGGAAAGGGCATGCAGAAATCCACAGCCAAACATTAGGCTTCAGGAAATCCTGTGAAAGAGGTGGAGGAAGGATTGTAGGAGCCAGAGGGTTCAAGGATACCACACAAACATGGCCCATAGAATTAACTAATCTGGGCTTGTAGTTGCTCTCAGAGACTGAATCACCAACCAAGGAACCTGCATGGGACTCACCTCTGCACATGTCACAGTGGTATAGCTTAGTATTCTTGTGGGACTCCTAACAGGTATATAAGGACTGTCTCTGACTTTGTTGTCTGCTTTTGGAATCTCTTCCTCCTGCCGGGTTGCTTTGACAAATCTTAATGGGAGAGGGGGTGCCTAGACTTACTGCAACTTACTGTGCTGGTTGATATCCACATGAGGCATATATTGGGGGAGGGAGGCAAGAGAGGTCTAGAGAAGGGCTGTGAGAAAAGAGGGAGGGGAACCTGCAGTCAGGATGATAGACAGACAGACAGACAGACAGACAGACAGACAGACAGACAGACAGATAGATAAGCAAGTAAACATGCTGGTCCAGAGCATTGGCCCCCCAATCTGTTAAACCCTGCTTTTTTTCTCCTTGTTGTTCTCAGCAACCACTTAGCCAGTATCCATTTAGTTTTAAGTCTGTGAGAGCTCAGAATAAAAGGCCGACACTTTGTTAATCCATCATTCCCATCTATTGAGCCACATCCTTCCTTCAAAGAGCTCTAAATAATAACGGAGGCTTGAATCTCCTTAATTTTACTTGCGTTGTTGTTATGTCCTTAACAAGGGTATTTCTACCTCTCAGTTAATAGGAGAATGATTTAAGGAACAAACTCAGGAAGGACTCAGCAGAAAAAAGGAAAAGAAAAAGAAAAAAAAGAGCTTACTTGAAATGACTTTCTCTGCCTGTCCTGGGAGAAGGAGCATCAGTTTTCAAATTTGCCAATCTTTCAAACTGTTTAACACTTACAAACCAAATAGTCCTTAACATGATACAGAGTGGATGCCTGGGGCTTTATTTTTAGTGATCTTATGGTGTTTATTTGATCCATATGTGTATTTATCAAACCTTTCTAGGATCACAAACTAACCATTATGGTTTGCCTGTGGCACTGTTGACGTAGAGCCAACTCCAAGCACACTTGTTCAGATTCCTGTACCTTTTCCTGGTCACTTGGGAGTAGGAGGGGGCAGGGAGAAAACCTGGGACAACAAACCCAAAGTATATCAATGTCTCCTCTTATTCTTAGAAGACTCTTGAAAAATACTGTTTTTAAAAATCAACACATTAAGCCAGGTGTTGGTGGCAGCACACTCTTTAATCCCAGCACTTGGGAGGCAGAAGCAGGCACATCTCTTGAGTTTGAGGCCAGCCTGATCTACAGAGCAAGTTCCAAGACAGCCAGGGTTACTCAAAGAAACCCTGTTTCGAAAAACGAATAAAATCAACACATTGTGCTGTTTGTTAATGAAGGTGGTATTGCTATTGTCTGAGACCATGAGTGTATTTTTGATACTGTTTTAATTTTGAAACTTTACTTATAACACCTAGCAGACTGTAAATGCAACAAAAATAGGTTATACTATACCACTTAGAGAACAACAAAAAGGAAGAATGTCTAAACATGTTCACCGCACATTTTTTTGTCTGAATATTTTTGATCTCCAGCTGGTTGATTGCATGGATTGAGAAATAATGAGTATGAATGTCAAGCTGTGCTCTATAAGTAAGAGGTTCAAACGATATAAAATTATAACTTTAGACATTAAAATAATTAAATATTTGTCATTTTATAATGTTTATACTGTTTGATTCAGCAGCAAGCATTTAAGAAGTTCGGTTGTCTTTTAATCATGAAAAATGACATTTACTTCTGCATTCCAGGTTTCTTATTCAACAGCAGACATTTAAGGAGCTCGGTTATTGTCTTAATTATGAAAAATGACATTTGTTTCTGTATCCCAGGTTTCTTATTGTGATGGAATAGAATATGTGTTCTTCCTTGGGATTTCTTCACTGGTGGTGGGGGAAACAGGCACATCTTTTAATATTTATAAAGAGACATTTCAGGCATACTTGTCTTTGAGAAGGGAGTCTACTTGCCAGAGGAACTAAACTGGTAATTAGAAGGCTGGACTTTTGGCCCTCCCCTTAGGGGAGGAGAGAAGAGAGGGCTTAATCACCATTAGCCAGTGATTTGATCAGCCATGTCTATATAATGAAATCTTTATATTCTTACATGGAGGGGCCTAGAGAGCCTGTTGGAGATGTTGGGAGGCTAAAGCACTCTGAAAGGACCTACAGTCTTCATGGGGTTCCATCAATTCTCTATTGCTTTGTGGTTTATGCCACACCAAGTTATCCAGTCTGATTTCTATGCTCAGTCAACAGTGAAAAGGGGCTAGAATATATGGTCAGCCGCTGAACTGGAGGAAGCTTATTGGGCTGGGCCCGTCATTTGAAGCTTGCGATGGAAATTCTGCATAGAAAGTATTCAGACTGAAAGGAATTGGAAGACAGTTTTTGCAAGACTTACACAATGAACTGAACATGGAGAAGTCAAGCTTGCGCCTAGACAGAGTCTTCATCCCTCCAAGTCAGCGTCTTCAGGACAGGAAGGTGCTCTGTACACTACCAAAAGAGAAACACAAACACCAACTCAGCCACAAACCCTTTGACCTACAATAGTGTCCTATCTGCATTGCTATGGCAACAGTGACACAAAGCTTGTGGGAGTAACCAACCACAAGCTTAAGGTCACTCCATGAAATGGAACTTATACCTGACACTGCTTGGGTGACAAGAACCCGAGGCTAGATAGCCCATGGACCTAGCCTAAAACAAAATACTACTGTTCTATTAAAAGAACATAATGATAAAATAGTGTCCAATGACATTCTTTTATACTCAAAAATCAGGTCCTTGCAGAGTCATGATTAGAAAAGCTTTCTCTTGTAGTATTTGGGGACAACTACAGAAATCCAAAGTCAGACAATACTCAGAGAGTAAGAGACCTTAGAACATTCCATCAAATCTCTTTTTAGAGACTCAGGGAACCCCGAAGAGAAGGCAGACAGTGTGTTAGAGCCAGAGGGGATGGAAGCACCAAAGAAAGAAGGACCTCTAGATAAACATGAACAAACCACATATGAGCTCACAGAGACTGAGGCAGCGTATTCAGGGCCTGCATGGGTCTGCACCTGATGGGATCCTAGAGCTGAAAGGAAGAAAGGACATATCCTCCCTTCCCTAGCCCAGAAGCTATATACAGTTGATAACTACTTGCAAGTAAAAATTGTTTCTCCCTAGGGAGTTTCAATGGGGGAATAATCTACTCTTAATGATAGGCTACATGGTCAGTAATAGAAGCCAACAAAAAATGAACTTAATGGCTTCTTTGGAGGTTCCTTGTCTCAATGTTATATTGGGAATTTTTTTTATTAGATTTTATGTTTGTTGGTTTCATTCTTTCTTTATCTCTGTTTTTTGGCCTACAGGTCCTATGGTTATATATCATGCTTTCCAGCTTAGTGTTCTTATGGCCGTGGGTCTCAACCTTTCTAATGCTGTGACCCGTAAATAACTCATGCTGTGGTGACCCCCAACCTTAATTTTTGTTGCTACTTCATGACTGTAATTTTGTTGCTGTTATAAATCATAATGTACATATCTAATATCTAGGATATTTGACATGTGACTCCCCCCAAGGTACTCTGACACAGAGATTGAGAACCACTGCTTTATGGAATTCTTGAATGTAGACATGAGTGGGTCTCTGTGTCTATATCTGTCTTTTCAGTCTTTGGAAGCCTAGAACGATGCTATAGTAGTTAAGGGCACTTAGTGCTCTTGCAGAAGACCCGAGTGTAGTTCCTAGCATCCACTTAACAGCTTATAACCTCTGTAACTCCAGTAGCAGGGACTCTAATGCAATATTCTGGCTTCTTAGGCATTTGGGATGCATTTAATACACATACACAGATGCAGACAAAACATTCATACACATAAAATAAAATCTTAAAAACCAAAATGATAACCCTTGGGTATCCAAATTCAGAGCACTGGTTGTTGTCAAGGAAATAAACAACCTCTCCCCCACACACACATGTGAAGAGAGAGGGGGAGGGGGAGGGAAGAGGGAGGGAGAGAAGGGGAAAGAGAGAGGGTAAAGTAGAGAGGGAGAAAGAGAGCGGGAAAGGAGAAAGGGGGAGAAAGAGGGAGAGAGGGGGAGGGTGAGTGAATGGGGAGAGAGAGATAGGGAGGGAGAGATAGGGAGGGAGAGAGGGAAAGGAAGAAGGGGAGAGAGAGGAAGAAGGGGAGAGAGAGAAAAAGAGAGAGGGAAGGAAGGAAGGAAGGAAGGAAGGAAGGAAGGAAGGAAAGAAGGAAGGAAGGAAGAAATATTTGAGAGATATGGTTGCTGGCTCATATGACTATGGATTCTGGGAAGCCCCACAGTCTAGTGTTGGCTAGCTGAATTTCTTGGACAGACAGTACAATGTTTAAATAAAAGGCTGGAGAACAGAGAAACGAATCTGGTGCTGATTCTAGTTAGCTCACACAAGAGAGACAGCAGCCCAGCAGGAACTCCTTAGGATCATGAAGTGAATTCCAAATGACAGTCATTACCTAGTCAGGAAAAGGCCTGAGGATGGAGATCAAATGGCAAGATGCTTTTAATATGTTTGCTTTCTACATTTCCATAATTTTTAACAATGAGAGTACAATATATTTAAAATAAACTCTTATTAAGTACAAATAGAAGGATTTTGAAGATTGTGCCATGCAAATTATTAAGTAGTTAAGTAGTTTAGCTGCTAGCTTACAATGAACCTACAATTAAGATTTACCACCATAAATTTATCAGTCAATCATGATATAGCATTTGCACATAGTATGAATGCACTAGAGTTTAATTTGGAAATCCATGAGTAATTTCAGAGATGATTACAGGTTGCAACACATTGTAAGCTGTCACTTGCCATTGTTCAAGGGCTTGATTTCTGATTCAACATTTTGAGAGTTCTAGGGTATAATGTACTTTTAAAATACTTATTAAAATATTAAAGCTGGATTTGGATGTTGCTGGACTGAATCACTGGTAGAAAGTATTAAAGCGTGAAAAACACTAAATTGACACTAATGAGGTATAGATGTGGGTTCTGAATTATTTAAATTATTATTATATTCAATTATTTAAAATTACATATTTTTTTGAAAATTTTACAAATGGTCATATGCATAGCACATTCTTCCTTTCAATCCCCACCCCCTTAGGCTCTCCCTTCCAACTTCATGTTTTTTTCTAAAATAATATACTGAGTCTGATTACTGTTGTTCATATGTGCATAGTTATAGGGTTGATCAAATTCACCACTGGCCACAGCCCACAGAAAAAGTGGTTCTCTTTAGCAGCATTGACTACCAATGGTTCCTCAGCTCAGAGTGGTGGTGGTGTCTCTGGAGTTCCTTCCCATCTATGCTAGAATTTTTCACTGGCATGATCGTGTACAGCATCTTGTGCAAGTGATCACAGCTACTGTGTGTTCATGTGTGTAATAGACATGTAACATTCAGACTACAGCATTTTAAAACTCTCCTCTCCATTACTGGCTCTTCCATTCTTTACTCCACTTTTACAGTATTCTCTGAACTTTGAGGTAAAGGAGTTTAATATTGATGACTTGCCTATGGCTGACAGCTCAGAATGACTATTGGTAGTCACTATTTGACTGGTCATTAATCTCTGAATTAATCACTACCTACTGAAATACAAAGCTTCTCTGAACAAGACTTAAAGCATCAAGACTAAATCTTTATATATAAACATACATCTTTAGACTATTATTTGCAATTATAACCACTTAGCAAAACTAGAATAGTAAGCTTTCCCATAGGGTATATGAGCTACCCAGTCTTGTGTTTTAATCAAAATTACAGTACCAAGCATGAGTTCCCTCCTGTGGAAAAGGCCTCATATATAATCAGAAAGAAGCTGGTTACTGCCCTGGACAGTCATATGCCATTATTGCACCAAAAAGCACCTTGTCTATACTTAAGATTCTACAACTATGAGATAGCAGGTCAGGTGATAAGTATTTAAGAGTTTTTCTGAATCAAATTTTCATAATTCTATAAGTTGAGGGAAAATGCCAAATAATATTATAAGGACAGATTGAGTAAGAGACACAACAAAAAGATTTTATGATTGCTTTTATAAAATGTAATATTTACAGTGGTACAAATGATGGAACTAGTTCAGCCTACTCAGCTTTATCAAAAGATGCTAGGTACCTAAAAGAATCTTCTCTAAGTGAGGAATCTGAAGAACAGAATCTGATAAGGAGTTTTAGTCAGAGGGAACACCCACCTCTACACCCTGTAAGATGATGATAATCAAATCCTCACTGATAAAACACCAAAAGTCTTTCAGAATTTATGCTTCCTGCTATGCCAAATGATGCCCTGACTTAGTTCTTCATGCCCCTCTTATCTGCATCCAACTTTTATGGATACATGTAATTATTAGACCACACATTATATACACACAACCCTCACTATAAGAGATGCCAGAAAAAAATGTTTTTGTTCCCCTTGAGAAAGAAAACATGAAAACAAAGAAAAAAGAGTCAAAGAAATTGAGCAGATCATATGTTCAGAAATGTCATTTATGAAAAACAAATATGATATAACCCATAGCAGAAGACAGTTCTGGAAGAGGCTCAGTACCCTCACAGAATTATTTGGAAATAGAAGTGTTTCAGATCGGGAAGATATCTGCATGTACATCATGAGGGATGTGTTGATGATGTAACCCAAACCAAAATACAAAATTCACACATTTTCTATTTACTTTATTTACATAGTCTAAAAGTAATAATGTATAATGCTTAAAATATTTTGTATACACATCAAAGATTTTTTTATATTGAGCCATCATCCAAAAACACAAATATCCCTAGTTCAACCATTCATGTGGACTGATTTTAGCTATGAATATCATCACTGTTGACCGAATATATATGCTAAACAAAAGCAATCGTGTTCTTATATGTACTCATTGACAGTACTTAAGGTTTTTGTTTTAAGGAAAAAATCATGTTTTTCCCATTCCCAACATAATCAAAATGCATTCTATGAAAAAAAATTTAATTAAAAAATAATGTTCCCACCATATTGGCCGGTGACAAGCCAGTGATAGGTTATCTTGATTGATGATTGATATGGGAGGGCCTAGGCCACTAGCGGTGATGCTACTCCTATGCAGGTGGTCTTGGACAGTATAAGAAAGCAGTCTAAGCAGTCACTCAGAGCATGCCATGCCAATAAGTAGTACCACTCTATGCCCTGTGTTTCAGTTGCTACAACCAGGATTCTGAATTTGAGGTTTTTTTTTTTCTAATTTCCTTTCATGATAGCCTACATTCTAAAAGTTGTAAGCTAGAATAACCACTTCTCCCACCTTGAAAAATAAGATGCAATGGGGGGAAAAAGTGTTCAGGTCAACAAAAGTATCATGGCATCACCATGATGAGTCTACAATCCTTGTATCATGTGTCAAAACAGCAGCAAATAAGGGACACCAGCCTTCAGTCTCCCCCTAGGAGTCTAATGTGAATGGTAACTCTGGGGTCTTTATTTGGTAGATGACAAGAAGTATGATGCAGAACCAGTGAAGGAACCAGGAGGTAGGGCCTCTAGAGGTAAGGATGCATGCAGCTGGATGTTTTTTAAGAATGCTTCCTCCAGTCACCTAACAGTGGTTTTTGTCTTAGAGGACTCAGATTTTATAAAGCAAAGTATTTGTGTTCTATTATAAGTCTGCACCGTTGTAGTCCTTTAATAAAGCCATTGCATATTTTCATCATCTTATCTCTACAATGTTAATACCATCTCCATTGTCTCGATTGTCTTGATCACCTCAACTCATAACTACTTTAGTTATTTCAGCACTAGCCAATAAACAAGCAGCTGAAACCTTGTCCTGAATGCTACAAACCTGGGCCAGTGTGATAGCTCAGTACACCAAGGTGTTTGCTGCAATCTGAATAGGAATCTTAGAATATACAAGGTGGAAAGAGAGTACTGATTCCTGCAAGTTATTTTCTGAATTTCAAATGCATATGCACTCACATCCTTATACACTGGGTAAATAAATGAAAAAAATTATACATGCTAAAAAAAAAAAACCCTCCACCATCGAGAGACCACTCTACCTTGATATCCATCCCATGTGCAGTCACCAAAGATAGACGCCTATATGGATGTCAGGAAAGTGCACGCTAACAGGAGCCTGATGCAGATGTCTCCTGGAAGGTCTGCCAGACTCTGACATATTCAGAGGAGAATGCTCTCAGCTACCCATTGATCTGATAAAGGGTTCCCAATAGAGAAGTTAGAGGACTGAAGGAGCTGAAAGGATTGGTGGCCCCAAGAGGAGAGCAACAGAGCCAGCCAACCAGAGCTCCCCAGGGTCTAAACCACCAACCCGGGAGCACAAAGGGAGGCACCCATGACTTCAGTTGTATACGTAGGTAGGGGAAGATGGCCTTGTTGGGCATGGGTGGGAGAGGAGATCCCTGGTCCCATGAAGGCTGAACACCGATCGGGGAAGAATTCGAGGGTAGGTGGGGGCACACCCTTGTGGAGGCAGGACGGGGGGCGAGATAGGGGGTTCCTGGGTGAGGGGGGGAATGGGATGAGGGGATAAAATCTGAAATGTATTTTAAAGAAAGAAAAAAAGAAAAGAAACAGGAAAATCACACCCTCATAGAAGCACAAGGAGGGGGGATGGGATAAGGGGCTCCTCGGTGGTGGGGGGAATAGGGTAAGGGGATAAAATTTGAAATGTAAATATTATATCCAATTAAAAAAAGGGGGGAAAGAAAAGTTGTTAGAACCAACATCTTTAATAAAATGTCAGTCCTCTTTAAAAAAAATAAACCCTCCTTAATAAATACATGTTTATTGCAGCTTGCTGGTGGATATGAAGAGGGTTTTGTTTGTTGTTGTTTTGTTTTGTATGTAAGGAAGTCAAACTTATTTTCTCTCACTTGACTTTCAGAATCCATCAGATAGATGCTCCGTTCAATTATCCATGAGGAACTCGGCCAAGAGTTAGAGGTTGTGCCAGACAGGAGGAGCTGTTTTCAACCACATGCGTAAGCACTGGCAATGTCATACATATGTTTCAGGTTAAACTTTGTTGGAAAATTTTCTACACCTGTTAACACTTCTTTCACTATTTCTAGCACGCTGCTTGGGAAAGTGCTGTTATATTTACTCTTCATTGACCCAAAGACTGTCCATTCACATTTTAGAGAAAGTTCATACTATAAGCTTAGCATTTATAAGAAAATTCACTGTATAATGTGCAGAGTAGTTGTCAAGGAACAATGGAATGATGGATCCCTTTTACTGTCCAGCTTCCTTGTAGTGAGAGGAAGTCACGGGTAAGGAACAGTCAGTAAAATAACCTGTAGGTTTCCTAGGTAGGCTATGCCTTTATTGTTAGAATAAAAATGGTCTGAAGAGAAATCTACCCTCCCACTAGAAACACGAGGGCACAAGCTTTGGCCTATCATAGCAAGTTTTACTGGCATGGGCCTTGTTCATTTTACGAATATGGCTTAATCCATTCTTCCTTAGCACTTTCAGTTTCAGTCAACGTTGTCTTCTCATCAGACATCAGTGTCTTTCCAAGGCATTAGGACAACACTGTGAGTTGTCTTCAGCATTGTAGACTTACTCTAGGGTCAGATTTTCATCACCAATGGCCTTGACAAATATGCCAATTATTTTCTGTGCTGTTCTCTGATCCAGTAGAAGTTTTAGCTTGGTCTAAGTCTTCAGCTCAGATCATTAGATAACAAACTCACAGGCTCTCAGGTTACATGTTCATTAGTTGGGTTATTTGTAGACACCAAAATTGACAGTATTCCTGCTATAATGGAGCATAATGAGACCATCATTTTATACAGTAAAATCATAATGAATCTACTCCCACATGTGGTCATAGATATGACTATGACACTCAGCCTAGTTTTAAAAATTAAAAATAATGAGAACTTCAGATCTGCTCAGTTCAGTATCAAAGGTTTCTGAAAGTGAAATTTAATAGTAGATATAATTCAAGCATCACTACTTATCAAATATTCACCTACAATATTTGTAGCAAGCCTAGTCTATGAAGAGAGTGATGATATTGTATTCTGAGGAAGTAATGCATGCCTCCTAAACAACTCATCTTTATATTGTAATAATTAAGAGTGAAAGACTCATAAACTTTTCTCACATTGAACTACATTAGAGGGAAGGAAATAACTAAAATATAAATTTGACTAAGGTTCAAGATGTTTTATAAATTTTCCAAACAAACAAATCTAAAACTTCCACAAAGATGTGCCTAGCTGCAGCTTCGTGTGGTAGATTGAGAAGGGCCTGAAGCGATGCACTTGAGAGTGTAGTCTCAAACTTCTTTCTCAACATCTCCCTTCATGATTCTGTTGCTAGGGTGTGAGGAGGGTTGCTAGGTGTGAGGAAGGAACACGGGAGGAAGGAAAGTCAGTGAACTTCTTCTCATTGCTAATTCCAGTCCATTACATCTTAAGAATCAACTCTACTTTCGAAAAAAGAGGAAGAAGATTAATCCTGTCTGGATCTGTAGTTTTTCTCTGTGGAGTTCAAAATTCAAAGTGAAGATGACTTTTAAGAACAGAGGAAGAAAGACATTTAATATATAACTACCCACTTCTCACAAAGAGCCATGTCCTTAAGAGTATAGTTGTCTTTAACCTTTGTATAGAAGATGCAAAAATATGTTCTCTGTCTCAGTGAATATAGGCACCAGATTCCCTTTCTTTCCTTCTTTGACATTTGCTTCTTGGTACATGTCATAGTGGGAACCATGTGTCCATGACGTACTTCATCCAGGCTTCCATTGGACATCACAACTCTATTCACACCCAGAGCTTATTGTTCTCCCAGAAAAGTAAGATGTCACAGTCCTCTTCTTAGCACCCTGGCATCCTCTCTTGGGAATATGCAACTGAACTAAGCACAGTGGTTATTAGTTTTTCTTTTCAGGTACCATGGCTTTCTACAGACAAAAGGATTCTCCAAATCAAGGATTGCCCAGCTGCTCCAGTAATTAGGAAGTTGCATCATCAAGACAGGAAAGAACATTATTTTCATTTCCCATTTCCAGAGAGGATTAAGGAACACTCAGGCTGAGTTTTAGAGAGTCTTTAAGGACAATATGTTTTCAACATGTAAACCATCTTAGCAATAATCCCTATTTGAGATCCCATTAAAAGTCCAGAGAGAGTCGTAGACTAGTTAAGGCTTTCACACTCTTTCCCCAAGTCAATATTCTGCATATTGTAAAAAAAAAAAATAGTTCTCAGCAATAGTGAATTTGACAACTGATGATGAGTAGAGACAGACAAGTGTATGTTTTAGTGAAGAATCCTCTCTAACCCAGGAGAAGCTGGTCCTATTAAGGAAGCCCTCAGATAACTTGGTGTATGATCACTGGCAATATTGTCATAGTAGAATGTGTTAAAGATAGGCTTTCTTGATCAGATGGTTGTGCCAGCAGGCATCTGTGTTATCCCATTGGCTCACAAGCATTAAGGCTGAAGTGAAGCCCCACAATGTGCTTGCTTCTCCACCCATAACATCTCAAGCAGCAGACTCTCCCAGAGCTGTATCTGAACAGAGGTAAAAGAATGCTCTCGCCTCCACTTTCAGATCCATTTGGAGTCATATCACCAGTGAGTCATGTTTCTTCTTTTATTACCTAGTCTTTTGCCGAGATTGAGAAGTGTAGGAAAAAAATGAACCAGAGACATTTCACAATGGATCACTGTCAAACTGATCTTGCCACAGGACTGCCCCTGGTACCAAATTCTTATTTCCTTGGCAATCCTTATCAGTCTATCTATTAATTGTATACTAAAAAGAATACAAACGCATATGCCAAAGGCACATGAGAATGTAGCAAGAAGACAGCTATCTGTTTGCCAGGAAGGCAGGCTTCTCTATAACACACCCTATGGGGAATGTTGGTCTTGAACTTTTGCCTCCCAGAACTAAGTAGACACCCTGGAGGTGAGAAACCATCTACTGTCCTCCTTAAGCAAAGGCTGCACTGTAGTATCCAGGAAACTGAAATTCTATTGTCACACTCAGCAGGTACTTTCGACTAAGGAAATATTAAGCTATTTGGCTGCAGTGGTTTATTACATACTGTGTGTGCAGGTGGAGGTGATTCCCGTATGGAGATACTATAGCGATGTGCCCTGAATACATTTCCACCCCTTCTCCTTCATTATCGCCTATTTTCCCCTTAGGGAGGTTCACAAATTCTGGACTCCTTAGTCTCCTTGCTGTGTCTCTTATATTTTCTTAAGTAAGGATTTGACAATTGAGTGCCTACCTGTACATGACTGCAGTAGTTTGGAAGCCCTAAAATTCAGATGGCTTACTTCCTCAGCAAATTGAATATTTATAATGTCCACACTGTATCCCACTATTTGGATATATAAAGAAATAAATTATTGACACTTGCTTTTCTGCAGCAAATTGCCTCCACACTGAAGAGGCAAGTGATAAGTTAAACAAAAATTATTAATCTGATACTTTTTCCTATTAATAAAATCCCTGTCTTGAGCTTTCTAAGAATTATCCAGTTTTGTGCTCTCTATGTAGAAAGATACTTGTCAAGAAGTCACCTTCATTTTGAAGGAAGAATACTTGTTCTCAATATGCTTTCCAATCTTCCCTACATGAGATTTTAAATTTATACTAGAAGTTTATCTTTTATGGATGTAAGCTGCTTTCTATAGATAGAGAAGGACAGTTACATAGACTTTTTACTTTTTGGAATCTTACTTTTGATACTTCATTCTGATAATGTTCCTAAACAAAACTGGTGTCATTTCATAAAAACAGAGGAGCATATATTTTTTTTTCCTGGAGACTGTATTCTACAAACAGAAAAAAAAAATTATAAAGAGGAAAGAAAGACAAAGATAATGAAAATGCTTCTAAGAGCGGGGAGGAAGATTTGATAAGCAAATGGAAATCCATTCACATTCAATGATTGTAATTAGGCAACAGGAAGGAGAGAGCTGCAGTAACAAGGAGGATGTGTGAGTGTTCATAAGAATAACTGCCCCTTGAGATGCCCTTTGTCAATACGACCTACCCAACCCTACCTGGAGGTGTGGGTTCAGAACCTTGCAGCTGTATATGGCAACTTTGAATTTAATGTACTACGATTCACCCTTCTATCAAACAATCACTGCTTTAATAACCTGAGAATATAATGTCTTAATTTAAAAGAGAGTGGAGTTACTTACTCTGGATTCAATATTTGTGTCTCTCGCCTCATCGCCAACCGGAGAGTTAAACTCCTAACTGTCACATGATAGTAGGAAGAGATGGTGCATTTACCATATAATTAGGTTGTAAGGACAACTTCACAAATGGAATTATTGCCTACCAAAAACCTCACTTGGGCTCTCCCACCATAGACCACACAGTAGGAATGAACCAGCATGAGCCAACAGGTCCACACAAGACACCGAATATGCTGGAATTTTGATTTCAGACTTCTAGTTCCCCAAAACAATGAGAAATAAACGTGTGTTGCTTACATGCCACTTGTGCTGTGGCACTTCATTATAGTCATTCACAGAGATGAAGATAGATGTGGTCAGCATCCTGCTCTCCCTGAGAGGAAGCACAGAGGCCCATGCTCACTGCTGGAGCCACCTTACCATGTAGACTCACTATTTTGTCCTATACAACACACCAAAGCTGTATTTCTTTGGAATTTCCAGTCATATAAAAAGATAATATATATGGATGATCTACAAAAATATTACCTGTATCAGTGGATGGCTTTCTACCTATTACTCAAATCTCTCTAGACCACACATACTTTTTTACTACTCTTCTATATAGTCTACAAGTCATATAACATCTACTTCCCTAACACTTTTCAATTTGCTTTCTTCTTCTCCAGTCCCAAGAGCTGTATTTTAGCTCAGTTCTCCTGGATTCCCATCTGGACTGCTACAGTAATTCTCTCAATTATTTTACATAACTCCTGTTTTACTTCCCTGTTGTCCATTTACATAAACCCAATGGTCCTACTGTTCCTCAACTAAAATACCTTTATAATTCTACTTTGCCTTCAGACTAAAAACCAAGTTTAGATCAAATTTCCACAGTTTTAGTGGGTTGATTCAGCAACACAAGGAAGGACCAAGCAGAATAATGGAGGGGGTTTAACCACAGTATTGCACACCCCTGTGGTTAGGAAGGGGCTGCTGGCAGCTCTCAACACTCAGTCTATCAATACTGCTACATCTCCCATTTTTAATAGAAGCTGGATTTATATGCTATTTAATATTTTTCCATTAAACAAGAAAGCTATGTGTTATCTGCTCCCGAAGCCTATATACCCAACCCAGTTCAGGTATAGAACATTTCATTTTTTGTTTTAGCTATTGCTTTGACTTCATCTGAAGAACTCTGATGTAAAGGGATTTCACAGTTGTTACACTGTACAATGGACATATATTGTAAAGGTCCAGACTAAGAGTAAATCTATCTTCCTGCCTTCCTGTTCACAATTTAGCTCTTTTCCAGGGCATGGAAAATTTTAATGCTTAAATCTTATTCCCAAATCATGACCTTTGATAGAAACTTTTACTTCTTTCTGTTACTCAAACCTCTCAACATTTCTTAGAGTTTGGATGCAATGATAAAATTTCTCAAGAATAATGCCAGGTGCTTTCCTTAAGAGCAGAGAAAAATGCCCACCAGAGACTCGAGACACAGAGTTTAGGTGGTCACTTGTAAATAAATATGCATATAGGTTTTTGATGCAAAGTTCATACATACCTCACCAAGCACCCCAAAGATCAAGTTTACCTCTCCTTGCAAAGCTCTCAAACAAGCCTTGATTTTAGTTCTCCACATACATTTATTTTCCTCTTCCTTATACCTTACCCATATCTCATTTTATACATTATTAGTCTGAGAGCATTTGCCATTTGTATGTCTGTGACTTTTTATAATCATGAGCTTATTTGAAAATCAAGGAAACTCTATGAATATTTTAATTAGAAAAATATACTGCGCACAAACTTTTGTAAACTTAGAATGTTTTGTACATGTTTAGTACCGACCCCTTAAGGAACTCTATTTAAGAACTCTCATGTGTCAAATAACTTGCTTTATCCTAAGATGTGAGTTCTTAAAAGAAAACATATGGAAAAAAGACAAATTTTACTTTTAATTTTCCCTATTAAAGTCTATAACCTACATAGCTCGATCACTACTGAGTTTCATAACTGTCATATCTTCTTACAGAGTGCTTAGGCATAAACCTCTTATTTCTGGAGTCTTGTTGGAAATTTCTGGTTTGGAAAAGGTTGTGTTAATATTTAATTTGGATGCTTCTAGCAATATTGCCTGTCTCAACAGGAAGAGCAATGTCTTTCATTTGATGGATCCTAACTTGGATACTAGTCATTCTTCCAGTGGGGGGAAAACAAAGGTGGGCTAGCTGACGCAGTGGAAGGAAACTCAGCCTGCTATCACTTTGCTGTGAGACTCATGTCTCATAGTAGTCCCAAAATGTTGTTTCTGTTAGATCATGAAGGATATTGAGACTCTGAGAAAAAGGTGATACATCTCCCAAAGGCAGATTAACATCACAAAATTGAAGAGGAGATCTATCAAGTGTACAGCATAGATGAATCATCTCTCTAGATAACCTTTTTGAGAAACCGAATGAGACATAAAGTTCAATTGGCCATACTTTGCAGGTAAGGGAACTAAATGGCCCACTTGTGGTCTCTTCCATCATGGGAATGTGACTGCCAGAAAGGGGCAAGTCTGAAGACTTTCGTTAGGTGTGACTGTGTTTATCAGCTTTTATATATCCCAGCATAACCCAGTCATTTAAAAGGACACACTGCAATAATGTAGCTACAACCACTTTGCTTTATTTAACATACCACCACTGTTTACACTATGAAAGAGAGCTCTAATTGCCTTTTCCATGATATATAGTTTATACCACATATCCATTGTATTTGCACCTTCTTCTCTCAGATTCTTTTACTCACTCTGGCTAAAGCAAGATGAAATATTCATTGATAATCTTGTAAGAGAGATACTGTATAAAGCTTTAAGAGTCCTCTTTACATTCTTACCAAATCATCAGATATGATTCTGATCCAGCCTCTTATTCTAACTCACAGTTTGCATGAACTACAGAGATACAGAAATGTTCATTATGAGAATAGGTGCCAACAGATTTCACTATATGAAATAGTCTATAGCAAGGATATGCAATTTCTTCAACAGATAAATGGCAAGTTTAAAGGGAAAGAGCATTAGTGGAAAAAAATTAAGTATATATCAACTAAATAAAATACATGAGTCTTATTTCAAATACTTGAACAGTATAGATCTTACTATAATAATTTTCAACTAAACACAGAACACATATTACATGAGTCTGTTTAAAATCCAAAATTCACTGAAGAGGAAACTTCTATTTTTTTATCAGAGTCCTGACTATACTGACATACTAATTTATAAAATTTTATTAAATTATCAACTTATGACTTACATCCCTCACTTTTTATTAAAAACCACAAAATTTCCTTATAAGAGAATATGCTATTTGTTGCCATGGAGTATTTGCTAGGGGTTTGGTTGCATTGGTAGCAGTTAATTCTTCTGTGATTTGAGAAGGGTATATTTTAGAAATATGTATAGAAATGTTTATGGGTGAAATATATGGGAAAATATGATGACTGAGATTATCTTGAGGAAAGTGAGTGGCTAATGTAAAGGGGAGTTACTATTCAGGTTTTCCATGTGTGAGAACTCCCATCTGTATTGCTGAGCTCAGGATAATGGTTTCAATGGGGACACATTAATCTGTCTTCTCATGCTGTGGAAAATATTCCTGTTTAAAAAAACCACTCTGGAATTCCCATCAGAGATCTCTCCTTGCCTGGTTTGTTCTTTGAACATTTCATAGACTTTTACCTTTCTCTTCTCTTACCACTGTTACACTTTCTTACAGAAGGTAGCCGTTAATTAGACTTCTTACTCGACTACCCATTACAGTTAATGATGCACGGTCGAACATTTGTTAGGAGATGAAGCTCATCCTACAGACCCAGAGCGTTCTGTCTGCATTTGCAATGAATTTATAAAACAATGACTGAGAATAGGCTTCTCCCCAGTAAGTGGGTGCTAATTCTCACTAACAAGAAAAAAATAATTTTCTTGATTAAAGTCCCCTTTGATCCCACATCCTCTCTCTACAAACACGCAATGTATAGGTAGTCATAAAAATTCTAGATGTACTATGAATGGCATCAGCAACATAGCTCACTGTTTGCCAGCAAAGCCGCTCCACTGATTATTTATCTAAACCATTCTGTGAGGATTTTCACAGGCTGTGATGTCAGGGGGAGATCTCTGAGATTGTTCTCAGTTCCATGACTCCAGGATTCGGAGCTTTCAATCAACCTTCTCTTTCGTGTCAATAACTGCTGGGTTTTACTTTAACTGAGGAATTTTGGACTCATGGGAAGAACAAGAAGAGAAAGCATTTCGGGATAGTCTGTTGACTGATGATTTCTACAGTGTGGGCAAGAACACCAACAAGCAGGGTTGTGACTATGTGGAAAAGAGGCAAATAGTTTGTCTAAATTAGATTTTTGAGGAGAGGTGCGGGGAAGAGGGATAGCCCAGAATACCTTACTTCAACTGACCGCCAGCCATGTGCTTTCAGCCTGAAAACAAAGCATTCAAATTTATATTTGATTTAGGAATTAATAAATAGTTGTGATTTGGGGAAAATTAAGTCATTTTTATCGGCTTCTGTGAAACATTCCACTGTGTGATACTGAGCTTCAAGGTCCTTTATCACCATCTCCCAGCTTGGACAGTGCTTCCCAGTACCACTCTGATGACTACTTACTCTCTAGTTGTGCCGCATGTACTGGGAGATCTACTTGGCTCTTCCAGTTAAACCTTTGCTTCTCCTACCCTACAGTTCCTTTATATATCCACACGGACATCTGCTTCCATTGCTCATGGTAAGACTGTATCACAAAGTAAAAATAGCTAGATCTTTTCTACTATTCAAGCATGACATCAGTTCAGGTTACTGGAGAATTCTTAGGAAAAGTCAATGAACGTGGAATACATTCAATAAACTGTTCTCAATCTAGGCAGAAGTAATTGTGACCATTTAGGGCAGGAACTGATCTTGCAAACTGCTTAACCTTTGTTAGCTTTGTACTGCTTACATCTCACATACAGAGGCCACTAGAACCCAATACGGAATGATAGTGAGTTGTTGATGCAATTCATAGCTCTACTGGTTTTTGGACAACGTTGATCATATGGATATGCCACTTTAACCAATAAGTGGAGATTCCCCTTTAAAGGTGAAGTAGTTTTCTAGTTAGGGGTCGGGGAGGGTTAGAAGATGCTCTGAAACAATACGTTTTTGTGTAGAAGAAAAGAGACAACAGTGTCAGAGAAATACTTTTAATTCACTTAGTCTAAAATCGTATAATGGTTAGCATTAACACAGACAGTTTTACCACAAAGGGAATGAGAGAGATAATTTATTCTCTAGCCAATACAAGGGACTACTTCTCAAAAACATGGATTTAGATTATCCTCAAAGACACTCTACTGTGGAAGTGATTACCTGAGATTGATTAGCTGCAGAACAAAGAGGCATATTTCAAAGCGTTTACCAAATACATTAGTAGGGACCACAAGCAGATATAATCGAGGATAATTGAGCTCTTATCTGTAAAATTTTACCTTCACAATCGTGAAGTTTCTGCGTCATTCAGCTTTATAGAGTCCTCATCATAGGCGTGGTTTATTTCTGGGAATTTCTGTTTATTTTGAAATTTGCAAATAGGGTTCTGTGTAGCTCCTCATGACACTGGGCTGCATGCCTCTGTTCATACATCATCATTTAATATGACAGACAGCAGTACTGTGTTCTGAGCATGACCCCTGCTCAAATTGCCAGAGACTGCCCAGCATCTAATGTTTAAAACACTCAGAGTAATAAGAGTTCCTCTGGCACTGGTTTTGCAAGGACCAAATGTTTTGGAATACGCAAGCTCTCAGAACTGGGCTGCCTGCCCCGTAGTCAGTACTTAGTAAATGTCAGCTATTTTGGACTAAAGGTGTTGAGCAAATATCCAAGAATGATGATGCTCTTGATGTGATGATTAAAGGCTCTTTAAAGATAAAGATGTGTCTTCAACATGTGGGTTACATTTTTTTTAATGGAATCTCAAATGACAGAAAAAGAATCATATGGCACATTAATGCTGGACTTGGAGGAAATGGGGCTGGGCTTAAGGATGGATGCACTCCCTGGCTTGCTTCTATTCTAAAGCTAGGATTTGATGCAAAGCAGTACTTACACCACTGTTTCTCCACTTAGACATTAATGGTTTAATGTCTTTGTCTCGTATAGGGACGTGTATATTGGGAGTGGGTGGTTTTCCACCAAAGATAACAGCTAGAGAGAGGCCTTGTTATACCATAGATCACTGGTCAGGGTCATGGCCACTGGTGGTGGTTAGGAAACAGGAACATGCTGACCTATGTGTCCTAAGAAGACTGCCGCCTACTAAATTAAAGAGCAACCATCGAGATGAATTAGAATACTTAACAACCTAACAGCAGGGATGGCAGATCCAAGGAAAGATTTTAAGCTGATGAGCTAAATTTTCTACAAAATATGCCTTAAAGATTGACCACTAAAGGGCATTTATAATGATCTTCCTGAAATCATAGAAAGAAATCCTGACATTGGTATTTTCTTTAGTTAATTCGCCCAAAGAGGCAATACTCATTATCAATTCAGAATCTAAACTGACACACTTCCCAGGAAGGATAAATGAAATTCTGTAGACATTATCATGCAAATTATACCTTAAAACTCCCCAGTTGTAAAAATGCTCCATTGTATAGAGACACCTTGGCATTTCCATGGAAGAAATAGATTTATGGTGCAACAGGGTTGACTGACTGAAAGAAAATCTAGTGAAGATAACATATTTTTAAATGTCATAGAGACTGAAATTTGTACAGACCTGGCATAATATTCTAAATGTAAAACCTGCCCATGTAGGTTTGCATTCATATTGCTTCTGGAACAAGGGCTCAGATAACCCCAGATCCTTTATTTGTTAAGGTTGATACTCTTGGCAAGGGAATTTAAAATAATCCAGCAAAGTCCAGTGTCTTACTGTTTGGTAGCTGCCACATAAAGCACTGGACAATGGGAAACAGAAAATAAAAATAGGTTTGTTTAGCTCTAGGCTCTAGAGGCTGAAAGTCCCAGACTGAGCTGCCTAATCTATCAACCTCTAGTGACAGTCTTCCGGCTGCATCATAAGATGTCAGAGGGCAGATCATGGATGGATTATACGCAGGAAAGAGATGCTTCATGATGAGACAGGAGGAAGGGGCCAGAGTGGTGCCAAATTTGCTCTTGTACAGCCCCCTTCAGAAACCAATCCAGTCTCATGATACCCTATTTACTTACTCCTGAATGGTAGTATTAATCCACTGATGAAGGCAGAGTGCATGTAGCTTAGCTACCTTTTCAGATCTCACACCAACATCACCACATTGGAAACACACTTAGAAACACTCCGTTCCTGCTCTGCCCCTGCAAGCATTATTCCTATGGTGATGCTTATATCACTTATGAGGAACAGAACCATCTTTAATTAAAGCAGCTTAACTTAAACACCAGAGAAATGACCAGTGAAGAAGATATTGATGTGAGGAAGCACAGGGATTGATGGAGATAGACAAAGCAAATGTCAGGAGGAATTGGTCTGTGGGCTGGGTGGAGGTTTCTGTAAGGAAGAGTGCCATTTTCCTTATAGCAGGGCTTAAAGTACGTTCTGACAGAAGCTATATGGTAAACATTTTAAGCATGTTTTCCATCCCAGTGATTCAAATCTGCTCTGTGTTCTGAAACAGAGACATAGATCATATATAACTGAAAAAATAGGACCATGTTTCAATAAAACTTCACTTACAAAAAGAGACAGATTAGATTTAATTCATAGATTATGGCCCTTTTAGAGAGTAAGCAAGAATAAACATGTTCAGGCATTAGCTGAGAGAAACTGGGGGCTTTCTTTTTTTTAGTGAAGTAGGAATATTGATTTCTCAGAGGAGGAATGGAGGTTGCCCACTAAGAAGCACAGGTAGAGAACAGAAGGAAATGGAGACATCTCAGAACAGTCATCATAGAGTCAGAGACAGAGGGAAACAGCCCAGAGGAGTTGTTCAAATTAATGGGCCAACCAGTAGCTCTCAAATCAGGGCAATGAAGTATGTGGAAGCATCACCATAGGAAATGTGCCTAGTTCCCAACTTCTCTTGTATTTAAAAATAATTTTGGTATATGTTATATAAGCTAGACACAGAGAAAAACCAAACCTTCATCTGTTCTAGATGGTCCAAACTCACTGTGGTAAAATCCATAAAGATGAGTGTCTTCTATTCACAGGTCTTATTGCATAACCCACTTTATATTGCACAGAAATTCAAGCTCCATATTTATGAGAGAAGCAAGCAAGAAGTGGCTGGAACCAAACGGGAAATAAGGAGGTAATGGATAAACTTAAGATACAGACCAGTCATCAAGTTAGCAACAGTGATTAGCAAGGTAGTAGTTATAAAGGAGTTTCAGTCTCTTTTCTTACTGCAGTCTTGGGTGCAAATCTCTAGGTTGAGGAAACCCACAATGCTATTTCCCCAACAGTAATTCATATGTTTCAGAAGTGAGCTGACACCAAGCATTGCAGGAAAAGTAAGGAAATTGAGATGAGTGAGCAGCAGACTCTCATTTAGAAAATGGCTTCTTCCTAAAATGACTGGGGCTCCTCACATTTCCTGTAAGGACCAGACTGGGTTAGTCTGGCTTTACCACATACTGTGAAGCAGAGTGTCACCTGTCAGTCAAACATAGCATTTGATGGAAAAGATTGCCAGGCACCAGTGGATATACTTCCATTTCCTCTTAATGATCCTCTGGAGGAATGGACAGGGCTTTCATACTTTTTGATGAGGCAAGCAGTTAAAAGTATCACACTGAGCTTCTGAATCACCACAGCTGGAAGACAAGCACAATTGCTATTTCTTTGAAGTTGTTAATTTTTCTAAAACTGACAGCGTAAGACTTGTCAAAGAGGATTATTTGGTACCACCAGGCTCTACCTAAGAGGATTTCCATTATGTGGCCTTTAGTCTCTGCTAATTAAGAGCAGGCTAGTGCACAGTTCTTCTACATCTGTCACTCTGAATCATTTCTTTGTTGCAATGAAGAATAATCTACCTCTTGACACCCTCAAGTGGGTTTGAAACTCACTGTAGTAACAGTATAGGCATTAGGCAAGCCTTGAAGTCTATCCCTAAATGAAAGATGTTGGAAATCTCTACTCAAATGCTACAACCTTTTACTACCACATCAGTATTGTCTTTCCATTGCCTCCAAAGCACAAGCTAAATGGCCAAAAATGACAACCCCAGTGGGAGCAGAGAACCAGGTAGACCAAGAGAGTCATCTGAAGCTTAAGTACCGATGTAATTGAGTGAACAAAATTTGTAGCAAGAAATCTTCTTTCCTGCCTTCTCATCTTATTCCTGGTCTCACACTTCATTAGTCAGTGCCCTGCTTTTGCCATGTTTAACACATTGGTACTACACATTCAACATTCTGACTATTGAACACTTATTGAGATTTGGCCTCTATAGTTTATGAGAACAATAAAGAAACAATTGTCACAGTTTTCAAGATGAGAGATTATAAGGTTGAGAAATTGGAACATTTACCCAACAACACAATAAAAGTAGGCTGAGATTTATGCCCAGGTACGTTGGTCTTTACTTTAGTCAGGGTTTCTATTGTTGTGATGAAACACCATGCCCAAAAGCCACTCAGGGAGAAAAGAGTTTATTTTGCTAATACTTCACATCATTGTTTATTATCAAGTCAGGGAAGAAACTCAACGAGGGAAGGAACCTGGAGGCAGGAGCTGGTGGAGTCCATTGCCATGGAGGAGCGCTACTTATTGGCTTACTCCTCATGGTATGCGCAGCCTGCTTTCTTATAGAACCCAGGACCACCAGACCAGGCATGGCACCATGCACAATGGGCTGGGCCCTCCCCCTTAATCATCAATCAAGAAAATCTCATACAAGCTGGCCCACAGACCAGTCTTGTGGCAGCAATTGAGGTTTTCTCTTCAAGAATGATTGTAGCCTTTATCATAGTCCCCAAAATCTGTTTTCTTTTTTGTTTTCATCTACACAGAGGTCAATAGTCCCTGGACCTCTGCTTAAGATCCTGAGAGGCTCCTCACAATAGAAAACCTCCTGGTGTGCTGTCCACAGCCAAGCAGTTAAGTATACTGAAATCAAAACAGAGAGAACAAGCTTAGTTGTGAGAACAGGTTAGGAACTGACAAGACAACCAAATGTGTACTTGACAGCTCTTCACAGAAAACAATATACTCTATCTGTGTAGCACACATAGATAGTAGCATTTGCAATCTTGTGTATAAATCTCATTTATTGTGCAAAGCAATGCTGTGAGAACAGACAACCAGCATTACTTTTTTTTTTCAGGTGAAATCACAAAGTTCCTAAACAATTATGAAATGTTAAGTTTCTTTAGTGAGTGTAGAATTAAAAGTTCGTGTCTGTTTCTAAACACTCCTTCCCCTTTATTACTAGGAAGCGTCTGTTCCTGGATTTAATCAAACAGAAAGGAGATGTCTCCCAGCCTCATGCTTGGACCACTGGTTCTACAGAGAACTTACCTGTGCTACATCCTTCCTCTAAGGGAACTAGCTTAACTTCAAAATGTGAGTGGGAAACCAGTCTTCACTGATGCATTAGTTACTTTTCTCCTTGCTGTGACCAAATACCTGACAAATGCAACTGATGGAAGGGAGGGTTGATTTCAGCACACAGTTTGAAAAGCTACAGCCATCATGGCAAGGAAAACATGGCAGATTCCATAGTGGTTAAAACCTGTAGTCAGGGCTCCTTACATTTCTGTGGACCTGAACAAGGAGACGGAACTAAAGATGGGGCCAAAATCTAACCTTCAAAGGCATGCCCTGGGTTACCCACCTCTGCCAGCCTAAGAGGTTCTTTGAACATCCCAAATAGCACCACCAGCTGGGGACCAAGTGTTCAAATATGTGAGTTCATGTTGGTCACTTCATATTCAAACCACAACTAGTAAAGAATGACTGTATTTAACTACTGATGTTAATGTGTGAAGTATGATTTATACTATTCCAAACAAAGTCAATGCTCTGTGTTAGAATACAAGGCAGAACCAGTATCATAAGAATTAAAAGGAGGAGAGACAAAAGGTATAGGTGGAAATACAGTCACCGGAGAACAGCTTAACCATTTATTTCTATGACAAGTATTATGAAGAAAAGAAAACACTGGAGACATGAAACATAAATGGGGGCAAGCAGATAAGTATGGCTGTGCATGAAATCAAAAGGGCAACAAGAAGTGGAACTGGAAACAGACAAAGCAAAATGGAAGCTGGATCATCAATCATAGCACCAATACGTCACAGGAGAAAAGTCACTCAATGCACGAGTGCATGGTCCAGTTATTCTCCTGGTTTACCACTAAAAAGGAAAAGAAACAAGAGGGAGCAGAGAGGCCCAAGAGTAGCTGAGAGGGACGGAAGTAACGAGAAGAGAACTGAGTTCTGGAAGCTCAGGGAAAGACAAGTGGTATTCAGCGTGAAGGAGAAACTCCTGAAACATGGGGCCTATTTTTCCGTTGCCTTCTAGATTATTATTAAATAAACTTGAGTATGAAGAGCTGGAGGAGGACTTTTGACAATCCCAGCTGTCAGTCCCCTAGTAGACAGTTCTATTTTTTCCTACTGCTATTTCATTCCCAGCATCCCCCTTTCTCTCTCAGGTGAATGAGCTGAGTGGTGCCACCCCCACAGTGCAGGCTGCTCTCTTCTCACACTTGAGCTGTTGCTGAAGCTCTGTGGTAGAAAACCACTCCTGCTGCTAAGAAGCTCCCCAAACCGCATCGGTTGCTAAAAGCAAGACTAGGGTCCTCACTCTTCACATAGCATAAGCTGAAGCAGCAGCTGCAGTCCTAAGCTCCTTGATATTTGCATCCAGAGTTGCCCTGGAAATTGTAACAAACCTGAGAGTCAAACTTAAAATGAGAGAACCTTCTATTACTTTCGTGTTTTAGAGAATCAGCACCAGTCTCACAGGATTAAACTTTTTAGATGACTCTGGCTCAGGGTAACATTCCTGAGTGATTTTTACCCTACTGGATTTTTACCCTATAATTATCGAAGTCACAATTTTTTCAGACATTTTGGTAAAGATCTAAGGTGAAATAAAACCATGTGCAGAAAGAAATTAATAACCTGTCAAAGGCTTTCAGTGACCTGCCTTCTCTAAGTCCGGCTTATTTTGAAATACCATAAACTTATCCCCTCCTCCAGCTAACTGTGAATATTATTCTTTTAAACTAATTATCCACAGCTGAAGATCCATTTAAAGGAATGATACAGATGTCATTATTCTCAGCACGTCTTCAAGCAAGCAGTTCTGAGGACTCTTCAAATCAGGGCATTGACAGCTTCATGCTCGCAGTCTCACATGGTATACATCCTGACCCCCACACAAGCCCAACCGCTAACAAGCTAACAAGATAAATCCAAATCTGTGCTGTGAGCCCTCTGACATTTGTCAAGTTGATTATCCCTCCCACACTTCTCTTTCAGAATCTATCTTCAAAGACAAGAACCACAGGTACAAGCATCCAAACATGGGCTTCCTCTCATCCCTTTATTTTAGGGCATACATTCTTCAAGTGACAAATTCTAATTTCATTCTAGGATGGGTACCACATTCTTGTAGATTTATAGGATACAGCTACCCTTCACTTAGAAATTTCTAGCAATCTCTTATAAGTAGTTTTCCCCAGAACCAAACTTGACCAAAAAAAATTTACTAATTATGAAAAACAAATATGCAATTTAAAAAGTTAACTGAAGATTTAAGAAAAGCATTCTATACCAATGATTATGACATCTTTCATAATCACAGAAAGAAATATGTTCAAATAAACCTGACTCACCTTTTTTTATTGATAAAAATGAACAAACAAAAACTTCATTTGAGTCCCAAGACTCCCTCCCTCATCACCAGCAATGGGTTTACATATGGACTAGCAGTCTATTTCATCTGGGCACATCCTTAAGCTCTACCAGATCTGTGGGGGGCAGGGTAGAGTAATCTGGTTAAAGAGTTCCAAAGGTGATTTTGGTAAACGCTCAATTTAAGAATAATTGATTTAATATCATTGTGTTAGAATTCAAGTACCATTGCTACCTAAAATTTTTATAATCCTGTGGCTGTCTGTTGTAGTAATTATTTTAAAAAAGTATTCGCCAGTCAAGCCAACTATCTAGGCCGCGGTGGCTCTGGATAGATCAGACCCTATGTTCAGTGGCTGGAGGCCATGTGGGTGCCACAGCTAGAAATGGCCCACCAGAAATACCAGTCCTGCCACCCATGAGATGCCAGCATGGGAAATGGCTCTGCCAGTCTTCCACACTGTCTCTGCAAGGCTGAGCATTGCCCAGACTATCCCGCCAACCACAAGAGCTCAGTACAGATGAGACTCTAGTGCTTAGATTATCCAAAGGCTTATATATTTGGTAATGATCAATAACAAGATGCTCATACAATCAGAAGTGTGACCCAATACCCAACCTAGATATACCACTACCTTTGACAGGCAGAGACACGTGAACATTCACCTCCATGTTCGCCTCTTTGGTTCCTCTGTCTCCCTAGCTCCTCTTCTTCCTTCTCCTTCCCCTCCTCTTCTCCTTTCTCCTCCTCTTCCTCTCTTTACT
Source organism: Rhabdomys pumilio (assembly GCA_030674055.1). Taxonomy (NCBI): domain Eukaryota; kingdom Metazoa; phylum Chordata; class Mammalia; order Rodentia; family Muridae; genus Rhabdomys; species Rhabdomys pumilio. The sequence goes on from JANHMN010000016.1 coordinate 17,824,925, forward strand.
CCTCCCACCTTAGCTCCTCCTACAGCTCTCAGTCAAAGATTGAATTTTTCAAGTGAACTTTTAATTTAAAATAGTTTTAAATTTATGGAAATGTTACAAAAGTAAAGTAAAATTTCACCACATATATAAATACATTATTGTATTATGTATTATTATTATCCAACTGAAGCCTTTTTTTTCTTTTCTAAAGAAAGACAGAAAGGGGGTGGATCCAAATGGGAGAGAAGACAGGAAGGAATTGTAAGGAATAGAGGGAGGGGAACAGTAATCAGGATACTTACTGCAAGAAAAAAAGTACATTTTCAATAAAAGGAACAAACATTTCTGAAGAGAAAAATAAATGAGTTAATTAATTAATTAATAAATAAATAAAATGTAGCACAGACTTGCCCTCCTGCCAATCTTATTGGGGTCATTTCTCAATTGAGCTTCTCTATTCCCAAATGACTCTAGCTCATGTCACATTGTCATACATTTTTTAAAAAATGTTATAAAACACACTCTTAAATTATGATTTTTCTTATATTTTTTTCCTCAAGATAGAACTTGGATTATAGACTTGGAATAGAAAGACAAGAGATGGGTGACATTTGTAGTGTAGCTCACTGTATGAAAAGTATTTGCTGTCAATAAGTACTGATAAAGTCAACCTTGACTACATGACTGTGACTATGCATGTGAGACCTACCCACCATGAAGTCATTTAGCTTTGCTCCTTTCCATGCTGTATTTCTCTGAAACTATCACTTCGAAAGAATGAAGAGTTCTGATGAACCTCCTTTAGGGTGGAGCAGCCACAAAGATCAGCCATAGTGTATTGCAAGTGAAGGAAAACAATTTTGATATTTGAGATCTATAAAAAAATTAGAGACATAAAATTAGTGAGCAATAGGCATGAGAAAAATTAATTCCATGGTGATATAAGAGATGTGGCTTTAAAGGCAACACAGCTCTATCCAAAGGCTGATTAAGCTAAGCAGATGACAATGTGGCCTTCCAACTGGGACTGGTATGTGACTACAGGTTGTCACAGCTCAAATCATTTATTAAAGGCATACATGTAGGATCTTTTTCCATCTAAGACACTCTGTGGTGGTCTGAACAAAAGTAGCCTCCACAGGTTAATAGGTTTGAATGTTTGATCCTCAGTGAGTAGAACTGAGAAGTTTAGGAGGTATGGCCTTGCTGGAGTAGGAGTGAATTTATTGGAGTAGGTGGGGCCCTGTGGGTGTGCTTTAAGGTTTAAATGGTATACCTGAGGTTCAGTATCTTTCTCTTTCTGCCTGCTGCTTATGGATCAGGATGTAAAGCTCTGAGCTACTACCATGGTGCCAAGTCTATCTGTTTGCCACCATGATGATAATGGACTAACTTCTAAAACTGTAAGCAAGCACTCAATTAAATGTTTTCTTTAAGAGTTACTGTGCTCATGGTGTCTCTTCTCAGCAACAGAACAATTACTAAGACAGGAGCTGGTACAAGAAATGGAGTCATGCCTCATTATATTGTTATTTGGAGGGATATGAAAGACTGGGATTGTGGACAAAAAAAGCAGTGAAAAGCTTTAAGTTGGGCTAAATGGATTATCCTAGAAGAAACACAGATAACAGTGATGCTGAGGGAAACTTGGACTACATAGCTCAAGAGGCTTCAGAGAGGAAAAATACTAACAAGTGGACTCTACAGAACATTCTTGTGATAGTTTGTCAATGAATCTGGGCTTTTTTGGCTTTGTCCTAAGGCTAAATTGAAGAGTTTTTGGATTGCTGTTGGTAGAGGAGATTTAAAGACAATCTAGAATTGACTGTGTATTGTGGTTATTAGTGATCATTCAAGGAAATACTTTTTAAAGGCCTGATTCAAAATGGGATAGAGGGAGTGGTACCTTCAGGGCAAGACTTCATCTAGATAATCTTCCAATTTGTGAAAAGGAATTAAAGAAAAGCCTAAGCAACCAAGGAATCCATAACAATGAAAGCTTATACAAATGCAATTCAGGGAAGGGTCAGATTATAGGTCCATCAAGCAGTAGAACTTGGCATCTTCAACTACATGGATTTAAGAGTCAAAAAGGATACAGGAAACGAATTGTGAAATCTTCCTCCGTGGTTAAGGAAAGCACGTGTGTCAGGGATGTCCCTGCATGGAAGATCAGACAGGCCATTGCCTGAAGCTGTAAAAAGAAGCCTAGATTTCATTGTAGACACCATGATGCCAGAGTTGTAGGGTACCTACCAAGGAGAGCTGCTAGCAGTGAGGAACCAACCCAAGAAAGAAATGTGTCATAATCAAAAACTTTTTTTTTTAACACAAATTAGGAGTTGTAGAATTTGGAGTTTGCCCTGCTGGTTTTCATTCTTGCTTTGGTCCAGGATGTCATCACTATGCCTCTCTCCTCCTTTTGGAATGGTAATGTGTGTTCTGTGCCACTGTATATTAGAAGTATACGATGTGCTTATTGCTTTTGATTTTACAGGAAATTGTTGTTTAAAGATTGCCTTGAATCTCAAAAAAGACTTTGGACTTTTAAAAAGACTGACAGACTATGAGGACTTTTCAAACCAGACTGAATGCATTTTTCAGTATGAAATGGCTATAAGTCTCTGAAATCCAGGGAGCATGGTGGTTGGAAAGAAAATGACCCATAGGCTCATATGATTGAGAGCTGGTTCCCAGTAACTGGAACTGTTGGAGAAGGATTGGGAGGTGTGGCCTTGTTAAAGGTGGTGTGTTCCAGGGGTGGGCTTTATGGTTTCAAAATCCTAATCCAGTCCAGGCCCAGTTGGACTGGATTAATATCTAATCTCTCTCTCTCTCTCTCTCTCTCTCTCTCTCTCTCTCTCTCTCTCT
>JANHMN010000016.1:17834281-17883796 GCA_030674055.1 Rhabdomys pumilio
AGAGAGAGAGAGAGAGAGAGAGAGAGAGAGAGAGAGAGAGAGAGAGAAATAGGACATCAAACATCCCAGAAACTATGCCTCACCTAGTGATTATTCCCTTCCCAAAGGTTACCAGCATCCTGCCATCTATCACCATAGAGTAATTCAACCACTTGAAGAATAAAGAGATGTTCTACAGACCAAAGTGAATGTTTAAGGTCAAGTTGGTATCCTCAGTTGACCAAACAGAGAAAGTAGGCATGTGTAAACGAGCAAGCCAACAGTAGTTTTCAAGATCAGCAACCTTTGATTCTATGAAAGCATTGAAAGTTCTCAAAGTCCACCTACTTATAGTTTTCATTGCTCAAAAAGGAAAAGTATTTTATAAACAATGGAAGAACAACCTCTTTCAGATGTAATCCTATCAGATTATTAAACTCCCTTTCAGTAGCTAGGAATTAGATCAGAAATTAAATGTTTAGGATTTCAGGGTGTACTTAGACCTGAAAAATATCACACAATATGAACACCTAAGGCACCTGCATTTATTTATTTGTTTATTTATTTATTTGTTGTTCATTTGTTTTGTTTTTCACCAAATGTGACTAACTTTAAACTTTTATCAACTCCCGACCTCCTGCATTTTAGCCATAGTCTGGATTGGTCATACCAAAACTGTGTCAGATTATCAGGCTTTACTTAAGACTCTAAATTCCAAGTATCTGTTTTCCTACTTCTATTTTAATATATAGAAGGATTGGATAGCCTTTCAGAGATGCTGGAAACAACCTTGGTATGTTCAGTGAACCATGACTTACAAGTAATTAGCAGTTTTGAAAACCATATTGCCAACAGGAGGCCTCTGCAATGTTAATCAATTTGTAATTCCTGATATTGTATAAAGGGCTCTTGAATGGAATGCTATTGCTCGACTAATAAGTTCATTGTGCACCCAAAAAAGTAAGAAATAAAGAAAGACAGACTCACATGATGCTGGATTTTCTTCTAAGGTATTTTCCCTTTTACTTGACTATACATATTTATTGGTACTATGTATTACTGTAGGTGTTATTATGGTGGAATATTTTAATACATGTAATTTGAATGCCCCCTCTAAAAAAAAACACACACATTAAAAATGAACTATTATTGTGGCGGAAGTAAGAGGTAGGGTCTTAACTATGTGTTACAGAATGAGAGTAGCTCCTTCATAAATGTATTAGAATCACTGCTAATTTCATCTGTTAGTTAATGTAAGAGTAGGCTTATGATGATAGATAGTGATTGGCTTGTTTTTTCATCTCATGTATGTTTGCCTGTCCTGTGACTCCCTTGATCACTATGCTGTTCAGTTTTCATCAGAGAGTCTGGATCAAGTCTGTAGGACATTTTCAGGATTAATGATCAGGGTGGGATATCTGAGCTCACAGTAGGTCATGCCACCCTTAGGCAGGTAGTTCTGGGTTATGGAAGAAACAACCATAAGAAGCAATCCAGAGAAAGCCAGTAAACCACAGTCTCCCGTGGCCTGGTTCATTTTATGCCTCCAGGTTCTACCTTGAGTTCTTGTCCTCACTTCCTTATTCCCCCTCCCTCCCTCCCATTGTCTCCCTCTCTAGATGCCACTGGGGAAGGACCTCACACTGTGGTTCTAGCCACTCCAACAATGGATCCTAGGTTCACTGCTCAAGTGCAGCTTTGGAGGCCAAAGGGGTGAAAAAGATTTTATTTCCACACAGATGGATGCCATTGTGAGGCCAGGAGAAGATCCCAATGAATCTTGAACCAAGAAACATAAACAAACAAACAAACAAACAAAACAAATCCAACCAAGCAAACAAACAACAAACAAACAATCACTGTGCCTGGCTTCTCCTGGCCTCCTTCCTAGGACTTATAATGCTATTAACTCTCCTTTCCTCTTATGCCTCTTTCCAGGTACTGGAAGAACTGTCTTTCCTCCTTATATAACATACACAAACAAAACCATAATGCACTTTTAGGGTCTTTCAGATGGCGCATCCGAATTGCCACCCCAAATATTCCCATTCAGTGTGAAGAATCTAACAGTTATCACCCCAAATCCTCTAAATGGCAGTTAGGGTTTCCTCTTTAGAACAGGGATGAGGAGACCAGGAGAAACTGGCTAGGCAGTTTAGGATAAAAAGTCCCCAAAGGAAAGTTACAAGTATCTTTCTTGGCTAAAATATTAAAATACCCTTGGGCTTCTTGGCTGCCTCATCACTGCCAGAAACCAGAGATGCCAGAAGTGTTTGGAGGCTCTGGTCCCTGATCTAGTTTCCTTCTCTTCTGAGAGGGGTACATTAGGGAACCAAAGGAAATCTCCCTGTCAGTAGAATAGAATCTCTGACCTGGATATAGAGCCTCTAATATTCCATGTTAATATAGTCCATGCTAATTACCTGGCTAAGGAAGCACCCCAAGGAAGATAAGTTCCCCTTAAGTTATGCTAAAGATCTAAAAGCCCTTTAATTAGATGATGTACCTTTCTCGCTGAGAATTTCTGCCTCACAGAGTAGTCTCTTATCAGATAGCAGGTATATAGCTTGGTAATTCTGCCCATTTTTCTGAACCAATCAAAGAAGGATTAATTTTCTCATTCCTTCCATTTCTAAACTGTGAATGCTTTTCCTAACAATTTGGGCTTCCCAGCGCTTTCATAGTGGCTCTTTCTGTGAAGCTTCCCTCCCTGACTGCCACTAAGTGGCTGACCTCCATGTTAGCTTAACTCAGATGGCATGACACCTGCTTGCTTGCTCACTCCTCCATCCCCTCATGCACGCTCTCCTCTTTTCTTCTTGTTATCCTCTTCTGGGCAGTTGCCAAGATTTACAGAGGGATTTTTTTTTTCAGAATTTTTCTTTCCAAACTTTAATAAAATTGTCCTCAAGCTTATTATAAAAATGTCTGCACAATAACCCTGTAAGATTGGCAACAGTATCTTCTCTGTAACATAGGTTAGAAAATAGAGCCGCGAGGTGTTATTCAACATCACTCAGGTATCTGGAGAGTAAAGGCAGAGTAGTCAAAGCCTGAGCAATGGCCCTGGAGCTTGCCTTTCTCATCTTCACGGGCTCACCATTTTTAAACATGCTCAACTCACTTGAGCACAGTAGCATTCAGAGATGCAAACTTCAATATCTCAGAAGGACTGGACGTGGAAATTCTTGATGTTTGCGAGAAATACAGAAGTTCCAGAGAAGGAGTCTCTGAGGGGATAATCTAAGTCATTTCTTAGATCTTTCTAGTAGTTCTTGGGCAACAACATTGGTAATATCGATACCCTCTGTCAATCATCTATTTCTTCTTTATTCTGAGACAAGAAACTTGGGTCAAACACATTGAATTGCTGGTTTTCTATGAAAAAAAAAATTATCAAGAAAAGTAGAAATGAAGTGGCGGAGCGCCAAACCCACATTCATTTTTGTCTTTCAGTCTGAGTGCTGATTTTTCTTTCAGACTATACAAATTCTAAGGAAGTTGGGACTTTCTGTTTAAACACGACTTCTGCCTGGGACATTTCCTCTTACAGGATATTAAACAAGATAATCACACCTGTCCATCTGCGATAACAGAAGCAGTTGAGGGGCTCGATCAGCGGTGTGAGTCCCTGGCACTGTGCAGAGACCGGAAGCAGTATTAATGGGCTGCTATTTTTTTTTAAACCCACAGTCGGGCAGGCAGGAAGAGAGAGCTTATTCTGCTTACTGGAACCAGGTGCCTGGGCTGGCAGCTCAGGAGGGGTGCTGTGTGACCTCACAAGCTGCCAGGAGCAGCTACTTTCTCTGCCTGTGGGGGTGGCATTTGACATAAGAACATTGTAGAGAATGAGAGAACATTAGCAGTACAATTAACAATTTGCATCACCTTTAAAAATAGGGCCTATTTTTACATTTCTGAGTTGTGAGAAGTTCCTTCTCTGAGATGATGCTGTTTTCACAGATGAAAGACTAAAATTAAATGTCTTCTTTATGAAGTGGCCTTCCTTTAAAAATTTCCATCAGTCAGGGTCACTATGAACAGCAGTTCTTATAGGGACTGGGGTAAACTCCGGGAAATAGAGAGTTTAGAGAGCGGTAATTAGTACTTAGCTCACTTTTCATAAATCCCTAGGATGCTGGGCCTCCAACTCATTATCTAGTTTGCAAAGGTTTGCACTAAAATTGGAGAGTTTGGCAGTGATTTTTCTGTAAAAGAGCTTTGTAATCAACTGGTATTCCAATAGTACTAAGCTTCGTTTGTAGTTATTAGGTGATGGATAACAATCTTTTCACAAATAAATTTAGTTTAAACACTTGGGGAAGTTTTCTGGCCCTGACAAAACTGGTTTTATTAGTCTGTCCTAGAGCCCAAAATACTGAAATCAAACATGTTTCTGCTAAATTTTTATTATTTTTAGTTAAAACGAGTTCTTGGAATTCTTTTATTCCCTCTGAATTTTTTAAAAGAAGGCCTATGAAGGAGGATAATTAAATTTTGTTGTCCATTTAATTTTAACCATAACTGGGCCTTGAAAGAGATGCCCCTAAAATGGGTTGCTGGCTCTGCAGTCTGGGACCTTGTGCTACTGTTTCTGGTCTTCCTGGATGGGAATAAACATCGAGAAGCCATATGGAGCTCATACTATACCTGTTTGTCACAGACAGGGGTGTCATCACCTTCCGTTGTTCCTGTTGCTATGGCTTCTCTCAGGAGGCAACTGCTACAATATCAACTTAGATGAGGAAGAATTATAAGGGACTCTAGTGTAATAAGTAGCAAGATGATGAAAAGAAACTACACAGAAGATGAAGAGGCTTCCAGACCTGACAAGATGGAACATGAGGTTGGAATATAAGTTTCGCATCAATGAACCATCTGTCTAGTGAGACATTCTAATACAGTTAGGAGGAAGATTACATTGTTAACACAAAGATTTTTTACTACCCTTCCTTTTGGTTGGCTCTTTGATATATCCCCTCAGGTCCAATGACAGACATAAGAGCCTAAGCCACTGCCAGTTTCTGAAGAGTTCCAACCAAGGTGAGAGCTGGAACAACCTCTGGCTAAAAGAAAGGACTCTTTGAATAAGACACACTTGTTGTGGGTAAGAATATCTGTGGATAATCCTGTGTGGGCCAGAGTCCAGAGAGATCATTATTTGTGTTGGGTGTATACTTAGCTTCAGCAAGGTCCCCAACTGTAGAATCAGTAGATACATGTTTCCATGTGAGAAAGAATTGAGTCTGAGTAACAGCTATTAGGCTTATAAGGCACCTAAAGCATAGAAGATGCTGTGACCTCTGTTCAAGGCTCTACACTTAAGGAATTTCCACAACAAATGGAATCCAGTTGGAGCAATTTATCTTCAAATCTCCTTGAATCAAATATATTGATTAAAAGTAAAAAATATAATATTATACCTAGAAGAGTCAACTAGGATGTGGGTTTAAGTTGAATAAATTTTGTTTTCTCCATTTGTTTGGCTTTTTGGAAACAACAACTGACCAACTTTCTCAAGCCCATCATTGATAGAAAACTTCATAGAAAACAGAAAAAGGAAACAATCCAGGAATAATTTGAACAGTCTCAAAACAGGTCTATCATAATTGTTCACTAACAAAACTGGTCAGACAATGGAATAATAATGATCAACATATTACTTTTTAATTGTATTATTTGTTGTATAAAACTTCTATTTTTATCTGCTGATCTAAATATTAATGTGGTTCTCTCAAGTCCATGGAACAATTCCTAGAATAGGAAACATGTCAAACTTTAAAGGATGTTCCAGCCTCTGGGGACCCGCCTAGCTCTGACCTTGGATGTATATAAAAAGTGCTTCATTCTGACCTCAGTCCTCTTATTGCCCAATAAAGTCTTCTTCAAAGACTCATCATTGAACCAGAAGCTGTTATATGCTAATGAGCAATCTGTACAAAGACAGTAGTAATAAAAAGACCCACTGCCATGGGTTCCCAGGTCAGTGAAGGAAACAGAATAAATGGGCTACAACAATCCTTTCTTCAATGCGCTACATAGAGCTATAGTTCTCAAAGTCTTGAGAAATTGAACAACTCTTGTGTTTTCATATATATGCAATGCTGGGAAGAGCAAGGAAGAAGATGCAATAAGGGGAAGTAGATGTGTTTTGATGACAAAGGCACTAGCACTGCCTTAGATGGTTAGTTAAGCTTCTAGAAAAAGAGGTATCTAAACAGGGACTTCTAAAGGAGACAAGTGGATTTCATAAATTGAGGCACCTCTAGAAATGTGTCTAAAGTCAGTCTAAAATATTGAGATAGAAGTCTTGAACTTTATTCTTTAGTGATTAAAAAATGAAGTATGTAGACTTGTCAATGCCAAGCACATTTCGCCACGAGGACATGGTAGACAAGGAAAGTCTCGGTGAAGATAGTGCAAATGTAAATATAAACCCAGACCAAGAAAGCCTGGTTGATGCAGATCATCCACACTGAGCTTAATTTAGTTAACAGTAATGCAGAAATTTCTGGTTTCTTTGGAAACTTCGTCAAATGATGTTTTGCTGGGGAAAACAGGTAAAAGGATGTTTTGCTAAAGCAGACACCTGAAAGGACACATGATGTTTAGAAAGAACATAAACTTGACTACAGAGAGTGATGTTTGGAGCCGACTCCTAGAAGAAAGTGGCTAACAACTTTGCAGCCATCTTGACCCATATACCCTGACTAGAGACTTGTTTTTCAACAGCCTACAACAGCTGAGCACACTCTGATAAACATCTTGTTTATCCCACATAGCTTGTTTTGCTGTTTAGTGACCCCAGCTGCATGGTGCATGTGATAAAGTGTCTTCAGCTGTGTTCCCCTGCTTGTGCTTATAAATACTCAGGATTTCCTTGCAAAAGGAAGAGACAATAAGAGGAGACAATAAAAGAGAGAGAATAAGAGGGAGACAGTAAACGAGACTTGACTTCACACCCTGTCTTGTCTCCATTCTTTGCATCTCTTTCCCCTTCTTCCCCCACTTCCCCCACTCTCTCTCTCTTGCTAGACCCTGACCCACGGACTGAAGCAGCAGAGCAGTCTGGGACATTTTGGCCCTCACGCGTGGGGCAGCTCAGGCTGGGACAAGTGGGATAAGACTCGTGCTTTGGTTTGCCTTGCACTGCTTCACTAGTCTTCACTCACAGTGCTCTGGTATTGGTTCACCTTGCACCTCATTGCTGATCTTTGCTTGTTGTGACTTCATAGATGGCAACTCACCAAACAAGTTCTCATGATATTGTGGTCCCTGATGCTACTTCCAATGCTACTTCCATGGATGCACACTGATCCAGTGGAGCCTCCTGGTTTATTCTGGATCAAGCTGCTGGTGCTGATTAGTGTTTGGTATCTGCCTAGTAGACTGGACTGCTGCCTCTGATTTGTGTTTGGTGGTTTTCTAGTAGACTATATGACTGACATTTTGACAATGAAGATTGAATCATCCCAAAGAACTATTTCTACACAAGTCTACTTCTTCCATGACCTAATAACCTTTCTTTCCACTTTCTTTCCACTCTTGTGGGTGATGGGCTAGAAGGGAGATTAAAGCATTTAAAATCTCTTATTAAAGTACGTTTTGAAAAAATTCTAAGGCTATGTAAGAGGTTTATTTTTTTTATTTTTAACATGAATTATTGTACACTGTACTCTATGCCTATAACTGATCAAATTCTTTATCCACTAAAAATTGCTGTCTAACTGAAGGTCAATTTCTTTTTCTATACTTTTATAAAAACAATGCAAACATGCATAAAACTTGGGTTATTTATTATAGTGTAAAGTTAATATAAGATGACTTTCAGAAAAGAACGGATATTTAGTAGTGGCTCTCCTTTTGACCCCAAGAACACTGTGAAAACAACTATATATGCAAATTTATTTAGCCTCCCTCCAGAAAGCACTTATAATTTGGTTTTGAACTCTGCAATAATACACATTGTCAAAAACATTCAGGATATTATCTGGCTCTAGAAAAGAAAATAAATTAAGCAAAGGTGCTAAGTACAGCACGTCCAATGACAGTACAGCTGCCTATGTAGATTGCTTTTCACAAAACACACACGTTTAATGTTATGTGTTAATCAGCTCCATGTTCAATAGGAAAATGATTAGGGCACAAACATTTCATAATAGGAAGTTATGATTGAGGATTGAGAATGATATCTCCTGACTTGCTCTGTGGAACAGATAATCAAGTTGTCTTTCAAAGATTGAACCCACAGTGAATGTTTTACTTGAGAAATAAATGAAATTGATTATATATTCTAGGCAAAAAAAAAATACACGCTATAATTACTTTCAATCTCCTTGTAACATGTTTTTTCCCACTAGTAGAGAGCTCCATAATTGTTAGAAAATACAAGGAGATATAAGCAACAGTGTGCTAATCTAGCAATTAGCTGCAGGAGAGACCTTTTGGGTTAGGCGATCCATCTTTTCACAAAGAAAATGTCACAAACATTTTGTTCAATCAAACTTAAAGACATTTGAGCCATAAACTCCATCACTTCTTTGAAGAGCATCTGGGATGGATTTATTTGCTGGATTTCAGAAAACAGTGTGGGCTTTCACCAAGACTTGCTAATCATTTTATAAAGTCAGCAGTCTTAAGAACATCTTCAGGCAGATAATAATTTTGGCTCAATTATTTTGTAAGAATTATCTTCTTCTCTTGATCACCTCAACCCCCATCGATAGACAAAAATGAAACTAATGAAACTATTGCCTATAGAAGGAGGCAAGTCTGAGTCTTTTGGCAAGATGGAAGTCATGTATTTTCAGCCATTGTTCTTTCCTCACCACAATAACGCTCTACCATCTTTCAAACATGATCAATGGGACAGGTTAATCAGACCTCTGGGCAAGAAGCCCACTGTCTCTCAGCTCCTCACTCTTCAATGTTAAAGTTATTAGAAATGTGTTTTGTTGTCACTGAAGTGAAAAAAATGGCTACTCTTTTTTGGGGATATGTGAATTCTTATTTTCTGGGAATCAATACAAAGCTTTCAAGTAGAAGGCATACTTTTTCATTGTCACTTTAGGGAGATTATATTAAATATTCTGTGCCATCTTTTATTACATCATCAATTGTAGGGAGTGAATGGAATCCTGAGAGGGTATATTGTTTGATAAGAGTATTTTCATGTCTAGGACCAATGTTTCAGCCTCCTGGGAATGGCAAAACTTTCCCAGGTAATGCTTGGAAAGGTAGCAGCATAGCCTTCCTTGAGTGCACGTGCAGATGTTGATAGTGTGTGTAGAAAATGTCCATTATAGCTTGCTCCTTTGAAGTTTATGACCTGCAGGTTGTTTCCCTACAGAAATGCTTTCACCAAACTTAGCTAAACTGGCCTCCTTATTGAGCTCTATGTCACAACCCTGCTTCCTTTTCTTCATTCCCTCACTGTCCCAGTTATGACAGTCCCTGGAACCATGCCAAAACTCAGCAATCGATACTGTCTTTTATTGCATTTTTCTTTTTCAGAAGCTGGCCAAGCCCGAGTAGTGGTGGTACACACTTTTGATCCCAACCCTTGGGAGGTGGAAGCAGGTAGATCTCTGTAAGCTTGAGGCCAAACTGGTCTACAGAGTTGGTCCCAGAAAAGCCAAGTCCACACAAAGTAACCCTATCTTGAAAAGAAAACAAACTAAAAGCTGGACAAGCCCAGTCAGATGATCTTTCATATAGATCAAAACTCTAATGCCTCTGAGAACAAGACACAATCTACTTTTTGAATTTACATGTGTCTTAGCTGCTAAATTCTCTTAACAATTATTTTGCTTTATGTGTGGCATATGCCTTACAAAATGAAACAAGTTCATCTGTTTAATTAGCAGGGCTTGTTTTCAGATTCAAGATTTATATCAGTAATACTCAAAATATTTTTTTCATATTTAATCATGTCACCTTCTACTAATTGTAAAAATAGCCATTACTGTAATATTTAAACAGTACAAATGTTAAGAAGTAGTTTAATCTTAAATCTGACCATGGTAACATGAGAAAGATTCAAATAAATACCCTTCTAAGCATTACCTGGGAAAATTTTGCCATTCCCAGGAGGCTGAAACATTGGTCCTAGACATGAAGATACTCTTATCAAACAATATACCCTCTCAGGATTCCATTCACTCCCTACAATTGATGATGTAATAAAAGATGGCACAGAATATATATATATATATATATATCTCCACATTAATATAAATATGACAAGAACACATTCGTACATTGTTCTATTGCTCTAACAGATTTTCCCAAATCAAGAGCTTTTGTTCCTTGGTACTAAGTTTATAATTGGCAATGTGCTGTCATATCTTGTTCTTCTATAATAAATGGACACTGTTCCTTGGGAAGCGAAGGTTTTCAAAACTTAAAAGGCAAACTATACCTATTGATATTCATTGCTTCAGGGATAGAGAGATCTATATCTTGAAAACTAATGAATAAAACAAAATCTATATATTCACCTTACATCAAATTTCTTTTCTTTTTATCTTTTATGTGGGTTGTTGGATGAGAAGACTGGCTGGAGTGTTTGCTGTTCCAGGACTCCTTAACTAGCCAAAGTCCAGTTTTCGATAGTCATATCAAAATTACGGGGCTGGAGAGACAGTTCACTTTGTAAAGCATTTGCTATACAAGTCCAAGGGCCTGACTTTGATTCCTAGAAATTGGGTGAGAAAGCTGGATGTGGTAACATGTGCTTGCAATCCCAGCACTGGAAAGGTAGAGCCAAACAGATCAGTGTTGAGTTTACTTGGTGAATTGCAGGCCAGTAAGATACCCTGCCTCAAGTAACAGCAACAAAAACCAGGTTTTGTGTACACTTCCTTTGTCTCTTTAAATCCATGTGTGTACCAGGATTATTGTCATAATCCGGGTGAGAAAGTCCACCATGCATATAAGGCCAAATTAGAGTTCTTTATTAGCTGGTGACCCAAAGCAGGCTAGCACTTTGAAAAAATTCTAGGGATCAAAGTACAAAGGTATTTATAAAGATTAAAACCACAGTGCCATCACAGTTAGGTGTAGTTCACGGGAACCTGTTAACTTTTGTTTTGACTATACACTCAAAATATTATGTTTACATATCTAGGCCATGGTCAGAATCATGGAAAATCCTGAATGTGTCAAGGTGGACGTGGTTGATGAGGACCAACCTGAGCAGAAACAAAATGGAAACCAGGTAAGATCTGTATAAGAAGGTGTTACTTCAGTGACTTCACGGTTGTTTCTGTGACACCCTGTTTGTATGGAGTCAACTCTGGTTTTTACAATCTCTATGCATCCTTTTCTGTATAGATTTCTGAGTCTTGAAGGAAGAGATTTTATGAAAATATCCCGCTTAGTGCTGAGTGCTCCGAAGACTCTCTCTTTCTGCACATCGTCCAGTTGTAGGTCTCTGTGTTCCCCTGTACTGTAAGAAGTGTCTCTGATGAGGGCTGAGAGATTGTGGCAGCACACATGAATACTTGCACAGGTTTTAACTAGATAAAATTCCCACACCAAGAAAGCAGAAATGAACGCAAATCTCCACCCCAAGATAAAAGAAATTTGCAGTTGTTTTGTGTTGGTAGAGGGAGCGTCAGTTTCTCCAATGAATGTCACTGGATGTGTCACAACCACTCCTGGACAGCCCCCATGCCCAGAAGTAGTTGGTTAACACAAAATGGATTCTATGTTTATGTGTGTATATTACTTTTTGTTTTGATCTGGTGTTTTATATTATTTTGTTTCTTAAATTGTTGTTTGCTTATTTTGTCCTTGTCCTAGGGGTATTTTTGTGAAAGAGAGTGTGTGAAGTTAGGTGGATACTGAGATGGAAAGAATCTGGAAGGAGCTGGAGGAAGAGATAGAATGATACAAAAACATGGTATTAAAATGTTTAAATATAATAAGAATATGAATGGCATGTGAGGAGTAATATCTGAGGTGGTTTTCTGGCTTCCACTTCTATACATATGAAGATACATGGGCATCTACATACATGAACATGCACACATACATGTACAAATGGCATTTCTAGCAATAAACTTTTACCATAAATTTGATATCCTTTATGTAAAAACAGCAGATGGATTCCCATACTTCAGGCAGATAGAATGGTATTATCTTCATTCCTTCTAGAAGGATAATGAGAAAAGAGATATACTTGGAGCAATAAGTTGAATTCTATGTGATCTTTAAATGAGCAGAATGTATAGGTTGCTGAGATGGACTCAGTTGAAAGTAGAAATCCATTGTCTTGGTTGACCATGGAGAAACAGTGTGGTATCAGAGATGACAAGGCCAGAACTGCCAGAGCAAGCCATAAACAAGAGACCCATGAGCAGAGAAAGAGCATCTAGGAGGCAATAGCTAAAGATAAACTCGATTTGCAGTGCAGATTCTAATGTAAAGTAAGAGATGTGCAAGAGAAAGGAAGTTAGTGTCAGAGTAGTACCACATGCTCAAGAGCTACAGCCTGGGTAAATGTTCAGTCTCAAGTAAATGTTCAGAGAAAAGGTCTCCTGAGAACCCATTCTTGGACCTGCCCAGACATATCTGCAGGATCTAAAGAGATTCAGTGGGCACAATGGAAAGACTGCATATATCCATTATTTCTTGTTAGTTTTGTGTGGGTCAACTTTGCTATCATTAAAAGAAATAATGTTATGGGATAAGTTGTTTCTCCCAAATTAATTTGGAGAAGGAGCTGAGATCCACAGAAAGAGAAAGTAACGTAACGTACTTCCTCCAACATCCCCATACCTCCTAATAGCATCATTTCCTATGGGCCTATGAGATTCATTTTTATTCAAACTACCACATTTCACTCCCTGGATACCATAGACATGTAGCCATATCAAAACGCAAATTGTATTTAGTCCAACGTAAAAAGTTCCTATAGTCTATAACTGTCTGAAATTTTTTTCAAAGTTCAAAGACTCTTCTGAGACTCATTCGATCTCTTAACTGTAATCCCCTATAAAACCAAAAAAAAAAAAAAAAAAAAAAAAAGAAGAAGCAGATCACATACTTACAACATATAATGGCACAGAAAATGTATTACCATTCTAAAAAGGTGGAAAGAGAATATAGTGAGGAAATACTGGACTAAAGCAGGATCAAAAGCAAGACTGCCAAACTCCAAACTTCATTTCATGTCTGATGTCAAAGTGTTCTTCAGATCTCCAACTCCTTTCAGCTTCATTGACTGCCACACACTTTCTCTTGGGCTGGTTTCATTCTATGTTGCCAGCTTCCCTTGGCATATCTCCCACGGCTTTGGCATCTCTAATATCTTGGGAACGCCAAGACAATCCAGGTTTTATCTTTCCAGCTTCACACAGTGACCTCTCCAGGCTTTTCTGCGGGGACACCCCTGACACATGCGCAGTCTTAGTCTTAGCAGCTTTCTTTAGTCTTCACAGGGAGCTTCGGTACCTCCTTTCTGCTATCTTTGACTCGAAAGCCAGAACCATGTGACTGAAACTGCCAAGATCTGTTTACTGGTGCTCGAACATGGCCCTCTTGTTATATCTTCATCAGTTTTCTGTTTTTGGTGTTTTCCTTAACTTCCTGAGCTTGCTTGCTGTGGAACTCCCTTTGAAGACCAGGCTGACCTCCAACTCAGAGATTAGTGTCTGCTTTCTGAGTGCTGGAAATAAAGGCGTGTACCACCATGCATGGCTCTAAGCTTTCTTCTTTACACAATTGGAAGCAGAGCTGGGTGGGATCTTGCCCTGAAGTCACCACTCCCTTTTTTCTATTTTCTTTATTCTATTTCTCTCCTTGAATGCAGAATTTAGCTTCATTCTCTTTCCTGTTTTCTCTTTTCTCCTTGGACAGTACATCTTGTATTTTTCCCTGCTTAGCTTGCTCCTTTTCATTATAGATCATCACAAGTGTGAACACTAATAACCACAGGATAGAGTTCAGTTTAGCCTCAGGCAGACTCTCCAGACAAAGGTAAAACGCAGCCACATTCTTCACCAAAATATCTTAAGGATGATCTCCAGGACATATACAAATATTCTTCTCCTCTGAAACCTCTTGAGCCAGGCTCCTACAGTTCAGATCACTCTCAGGACAACTGTTTTCCATATTCCTATTAGGATGACCCATGAAGCCCTATTTAAAATATTCAACTGCTTTTCTAATCCAAAGTTTCAAAGCTCACATTACTCGAAACAAAAGCATGGTCAGGCCTATCACAGCAATACCCTAGTACTCCTAGTACCAACTTCTGCCTTAGTTAGGGTTTCTAATGTTGTGAAAAGACATCATGACCACAGCAATCCTTATAAAAGAAAACATTTAATTGGGGCTGGCTTAGTTTCAAAAGTTTAGTTCATTATTATCATGGGGGAAACCATGGCAGTGTGCAGGCAGACTTGGTGCTGGAGAAGAAGCTAAGAGTTCTGCATCTGCATCTGTAGGCAGCAGAAAGAGAAAGTGACACATTTCCTCCAACGAAGCCACACCTACTCCAACAAACCCACATGTCCTAATAGTGCCACTCCATGTGGACCTAGGGGGCCATTTTTATCCACACAGTGACTACAGTGAAACTCCAGAATATTAGATCCACAACAGAGATGTAAAATGGATGGGACTAAAGTTCTACAACGTATGGACATGGCTTCCGAGTTTCCCTTGGATACTTTTTAAAGTTGCTCACAGTTTTAAAACTTGCCACCAGCATCAGTGTGTGAAACAGACTGCTGGATAGACCAAGACCTTCTGATTCAGTAGCCCCAGGGAGAGTCTGGAAATTCACATTTCTAACAAGTTTCCATTTAATGCTGATGCTGTGGTCAGGCAGGTGCCTTTTGAGAAGCAGTCTAATAATTGGGCCTTCAAAAGTTCTTTCTTAAAATTTTCAAGATACATCCCATTTCTCCATTCTCTTTTATAACCGCATGGCAGGAAAGACTGGCCACCTCCTCTCCTCATGTCTACATTTTCTACCTAAATCATACTATATTCTTTCATGCTCAGATAACCATCACTCCTGCATTGCCTTAATTGTGTTATGCTATTTAATCTCAGAGTATTCCCCTCCCAGTAATTGCACGTGAATAATCCTGCCATTGTTGCTTCTCTATTTTCTTTGCTCCATTTTTCTCTCTACACTTGAAATATGCATATTACAGATCCTGCATCTCTCCTTTCCCTCAAATATATGAACTTCTGGGTGACCTCAACTTAATTTGAATATCATTGCCATACCAATGAATACTATGCAATGATATTGCTTCATGGTACACACTCCCTGCTTTTGGCCTGATGTGCCTAGGGGGCTATTTATACAGATGTGCCTCTACGTTCATTCATCTATAGCGATGCATCTCTACAGAATACACATTGATTCTCATCTAAATTTCTACAGCCTGATTGAAAACTCATGTTTTCCTCTCCCTTGACTTCTTTCCAAAACTCAATAACAAAATATCTTTTTACTTATGTCTCTTAATTTCCTCTTTTCACAAGCAGCCCTGTGACTGAATACTTTAATTTATTCACATGCCTAAACACATTTTCTGTAATTACTCCCAGTGCGTCTCATTGCTTATTTTATTCTCTGAATCTCTTTGGGATGAACTGTGCATAACAGATGATACAATTTTGTATGGAGTAAAGATAGTTATAAAATATGAAACAAAGTAATAAAAGTATCTTTGCAGCAGTAAAAGGAATATCTATGTATGCATATATATTCTATATGTGTGTAGATATATAAATATCTATGTGTATACATATTTATGCTCAATATGTATATATAAATGTATACATGTGTATACATATTCATTATATGTGTGTGTATGTGTGCATGTTGTCTTCATTTAGAAAGATTTTTGTCTAGAAATTTGAGAAATATGTTTAGCTAGGTTTAATGATTTAAAACTCAATTGAAAATTACAACTTTTAAAAGATTCATCTTTTAATATAAAACTATGATTGGGCATAAGTGTATAAAGTGCATTAACATAAAAGGATATTTTAAAGTCTACCAATGTAAGAACGATTCAGGAAATAATCAGAAGTCTCCAGGACTAATAGTCCCACTGGAGCACTACACAAATTATTTAAATCTAATTTATGTATTTGTTTCTTTCTGTTATTTGTTTATAAAAAATCTGAGGCTATATAATCTATAAAGGAAAGAATCTTTTAGAGGCTCATAGTTCCTCAGGTCCGAGAGCAGGATACCACCCTCTCCTCAGCTTTAGTGAGGACCTCATGGAGAACGGCACCAGGGTGCACCAGGAATGTGTACAAGAAAGGCCATATGGTAAGAAAGGAAACCAGAGGATTCAGAGGCCAGGATCCTCTTTTTAAAGGATCCATACCTCCCAATATCACCATATGTAGAGCAAAGCTTCTACATGAGCCTGTTAGGGACATGCTCAAGCCTTATCTGAACCTTAACAGTAATATTGACCAACAAACACATGCAGTGACATTAGTCAAATGTATATGTTTGATTCCCATGTGAAACCATTCACATACATATGTGTGTATACACATACACACACACACACACACACACACACACACACACACACATATATATATATATATATATATATATATATATATATATATATATATATACCAAATGGTCAGTGCACACCTGCAATTGATCAAAGGTCTCATTTGTTCTTTATATAGACTCTAGATTCCACAACCAATTCTTGGTCTCCAAGAAATGAGGCAATGTATGTCCAAGTGGATTCTAAGAACTGGCAAGGATCAAGCAGGAGAAAGAACAGAAAGAACAAGGGGGTCTGGTATAGGGGTTTCCTATTTATAAATTAGTAGTTAGCCAAAGATTTTAATTTTTCTTTAGGCTTTTTGAAAAAAAAAAAAAGGAAAAACGAGATTTTTTTTTCATATGAAACACACACAAATTTAGAAGTACTTTGTAGAAGGCCACATCTCTATCCATGTCTATATCAAGCCACCCATTCATTCAGCTGGCTTTCATGAGTCACCCTGTTTCCAACAGCAGGGACGCTTACGTTTTGTGCCTTATAGAAGCCCTAAAATATAAGCCAAGTCTATTCCAATAGAAGTGGCTGCTTCAGTAGAAATGGCTACTCTAAACTCTTCACAAAAATATTTCTCCATTATGTCATGAGTAATTCATGATTTCTTTTGTTCTTTTTTTCCCATCATTTCCAAGTAAAAGCTAACATATTTTTTTTAATGCTGTAGATTAGAAAACAGCCAAGTTTATTCAGTGCAGGATTTCTGGTTAGAATTTCTCATAAGTAGATATTCTCCATATTTTATGATAATGTACCTAAGTATACTAATTGTAAAAATGAATAGATGAACAATAAAAGATATTGAAGCTAAGTATAGTGATGCATACTTGTTAATCAAGCACTTGGGAGACAGATGCAGGAGAATTACATAAGTTCAAGGTTAGCCTGAGCTATATAAAAAAGTTTTAGGTCAGTCTAAGATACAGAATAAAACCTTGTTTCAAAACAACAACAGCAACAACAACAAAAAAGAGAGAAAATTGAGCAGATGAATATACTAGGATATTGAGAATTTCAATTGTAAAATAGTTTTTGGGTCACTGGCATGAGAGGTTACAGCTATATCAATATTTACAATTTATACTTCAGGCCTTCTTAATATGTGAGAAGCTTAGTTACTGGTGGGATTTTCTTCCTCAAGTAGTTTGTAGATTTTCCAAGTAACAGCCTCTTTCATGTGCTTAGAACACATGATGGTACTGCTACATACTTCAGATATCTTGCTACAACTATCATGCTATTGATACCTCTTCTTGTAATCTCTTCTGCTAGTGGGAAGAGGGCAAGAAGGAAAGGCATTCACCAATTCATCAGAGCTCTTGTGAGTCTATATTATGCTGACTTCTTTCTTCCCAGATGCTGTTTTTGTTTTTGTTTTTTAGTGCAAGCAATGTCTGATGCATATGAACTCAGTCTAAACAGTTTGTTACTCAGAGATGACAACAGCGTTCAAGCTCATGCACAGGCAAGTGTGTGTGTGTATACATGTGTGTACAAAGGACCAAACCATTAGAATTTGAAAAGATGAGAATTTCAGGAAGCAGAGTGAGCAGAGGGATTGTGGTAAGGAAGAGAAGGGAGAAAGCATCACTAAGTTTTTCATTGAGGACAACTGGGGCCTGTACAAGGAAGCATAGAAGCAAGTGGTAATCTCCCCTATAAAGGGCAAGATACTGGGAGACTTAACCATTGAATGCTGTCCTCCATTGGATGAGGCTGGCCTTAGATGGTAACTCACTGAACTTTGAGGCTGATTCTGCATTTAAGCTCACCAAGCTGTGAAGCTTTGGGGAAAACCTGGATGTAAAGAGCACAGTGACTCTTTGCAACTCTTTGGAATGCTACAGAGAACTCAAGCCTGTCCACCGCAGTAGTAGCTGGAGCCAGTGGTGGGTTAGGCAATGTGGGTAGGACATAAAATACATTTATGGTAACTGGTCTGAATGAAATTCAGTCCACTGGTTAAGCCTGTAACTTCTACCTAATATGAGAGATAGATGATTATAATAATAAATATAAATGGAGAGTCACCTCAGCACCAAATATTTGTTCCATTACAAAGTCTTGAATGGTCATGAAAGGCAATTTAATATAATGTATGGAGCCAGAGAGATCCGAATCAACATCTCCATTCACTGAGAAATTTTTTTCATGGGATTCTGACTCAAACTACATAAGATAACAAATACCAGATGTACCTAGTACAGCACCATGAAACTATCATTGAATTTGTAGAACAGAGTTATTTTTCCTCTGGTCCTCATTCATATGAAAGAATGCTTATGCTATTTGGAATGTAACAGCCAGAAAATTTTTACATATGGAAGCCATTTTTACATATCCTCATAAACTTTATTTTAGTCCACTAGTTATATCACAATTATAACCAAACTTGAAGGAAATAAAGCTACTGTAAGTTGGTGGAGAGACATGCTTATGCCCAAATGTCTGCTCAGTAATTTCTATTCATCCACTGACTCTCAAACCTTGGAAGATAGCTAGATTCTAAACATCAGAATGATAAGAGAAATATAGTCATTTCCATACTGTTTATCAATATCCTCAGTGGAAGGGAAGTACTGGATTCTGGATGTTGTTCTAGATTATTCCTAATCACAGCCAGGATCAGAAACTTGTACTCAATATACATGCATGCCACATCTTTATTTTGACACTGATTTTATAAGTAACCTTGCAGGTGTACAGATAGGAGGCCCAGCAGTACCAGGCAACACTCGGGTCGACGTCTATATTTAGTGGCAGAGCCAGAAACTTAAAAACAGATCTTTTTCAGTAATTTCCTTATAATTTCTCTGGGTTATGTGGATTTTATCTGAAAGGTTCTCTTCCTTCTTTCCTCCTTTGCCCATGTAGTGCATGCTCCAAAAGGCCCTGTCCAATGTCGCAGCCTAAAGCAGGACTTTGAGGAGATGCTTATACCGCCAGATAACATGATTGAGATCAAGTTGTTTACATGCAAAATGCAAAACAGACATATCGGCACAATCAAAAACTGAAGTCTGCTGATACATTCGAATGTGAAATATTTGCATTACTGACTAGCTGATTTAGTACATTAGGTAATTACAGTATTAAAATAATAATTCATCAAAAATGAGTGGAAACTTCTAAGCAGAAATAACTCATTGTTTCTCATTAAATAACACATTATTATAACTTATTTTGTTTTGGCTAGGCTAAATTATTTTTTATGTTGGTTTATTTTTTATTAATCATTTTATTTGTTTACATTTCCCGGTTTCCCCTCGACAACCCCCCACCCCATCCCCCATTCCCTTTGCCTCTATGTTTATCAGAGCATGTGTTCAGCTTGGCATGGATTTTTACTCATTTTATTCTATCTCCCATATATGATTTGCCACCTTGTCTCTTGATCTCGTGAAGTCAGACTGTTTTAATAAGCACAACATCATGACATGAACTTCTTGACAGGAATTAACTTCTTTCCTAATCTTGGTTTCTGATTCCTAACATTTCTGAGGTCACTGTCCAAAAGCTCCTTGGATTTTTCTTTTCCTATTGCCAACAATTTTAGATTCTTTTCCTGTTGCTATGAGAAAATACTCAAGAAAAAGTACCTGAAGGTAGTTAAGGTTTGTTTTGGCTCATAGTCTGGCTCATAGTTCCAGAGTATAGTCTATTGTGAGGAAAGTCAAGGCAGGAGATACTGGAATCAGTTGGTTACATCACAGCTACAACCAGGAAGCAAAGAGCAACAAAGCTATGCTGCTGTTGATTCCCTTTGTCCATTTATTCAGTCTTGGATCCTAGTCAGGACATGGTGCTTCTATAGTGGGTGAGTCTTGATGCCTCTATCAATGTAATCAAGATAACCCCTACAGGCAGGCCCAAAGGCCTGGCTCATAGGTGGTTCTAGGTTCTGTCAGGTTGACAGCATTGATCATTAAGCTACTGGTTTGCCTCTTCTAAGGCAGAAGTACTTTCTGTTAGCCTATCATTCCTATTCTCAATTGTTTTCTTAATAGTTTAAGAAAAGCTCCTGAGAGGAGATATTTGCATGACATCATTTCCATCTTCCAGTAACAGCCAGTGCATTTTAGCCTCGGAGTATTTCCCATTTTGTTTTGTTGTTCTTCTTAATTACTGTAAAGAATTTGAATGTCTGTCTAAAGGGTTTGCTTCTATGTTAATTCCCAACAAGATATTTTCTTCTGCATGGCTAGACTGGTTTGCTAGTGAGGTTTTTCTCCAAGGATGTGCTCCAATATCTGCTCCAGATTGCTTAAAAAGCCTCACAATACTTAAATATTTAAGTACTCTTCTACAAAGGAGTGTTCCGCTTCTACATGTTAAGCAGAATCTTCATGTTCAACAGATATTTTAACCCCCTATTTTCAATATCTTTACTCTGTAGAGTTTGTCAAATGTATTCATTACCCACTTTAAATTAAATGGGAACTTTTATGCTATGATTTGATGTGCCATCTGTTTTATGTGTTGAGATGCAATTCCAACTGTACTTGGTATGAAGTGTAGACACTGAATCCAACTACAATGTATAAGGAAGGGTCCTTGTGAGGTAAGTAATGAAAATGGAGCCTGGAAGACCTAACACTAGGGACTTTATAAAGAGGACAGAAATCAGAAGAAATATGCATATGCTCCCTATCTCTCACCATGTGGGTATCATGCAGCCTTAGACACTTCAACAGAAGGTTATCACTAGATGTGACCCCTCAATCATAAGTAAAAAATAAACCTATTTTGTTTATAATGTATTGCAGCCTTAACTGCCCCACATTGGGCACCAAAAATGTCGCAGACCGCTCTGCCAATGTTGGAACCCACACTGCCAAAATCCTTGGGGGCTAAATTGTTAGAGCCCGCACTGCCCCAGGATGCTCCAGTCATCGGGTCAGGGTTCAGCAAGAGAGAGAGTGAGGACGGATGTGAAGAATGGAGACCAGAAAGAGTGTGATTCAATCCTGTTTATTCTTCAGTCTCTCTTCCTAGTCCAAGTCCCAAGTCTTGAGTTCCTAGTCCCTAGTTCCTAGTCCCAAGTGCCTCCAAATTCCAAGTTACTTCTTCCAAGTGCTAAGTGCCTAATGTCTAATGATCTTCCAAGTGCCTAATAACTAACTCCAAGTTGTACTATCTAATTCCAAGTTCTTCCTCCAAGTGCCAAGTGCCTAATACCTAATTCTCTGTTCCAAGTTGTACTGTACTAATTCCTAGTTCCAAGTTGTACTGAACTCTTCTGTCTGCCTCTCGCCTTTTATATGTCTCACTTCTAAGTCACGCCCTTAAGTCTCAGCTCTAAATCACACCTTTAAGTCTCACACACCCAAGGGAAGATCCTGGGTATCTAAAGCAAGATGTTATCAGAGTGTGCTCAGCTGTTGTAGGCTATTGTAATCAAGTCTCTTGCCAGGGTATATGGCTCAAGATGGCTGCAAGGATGATAGCCACCTTCTGTCGGCTCCCCACAATAATGTTATCCAGGAACAAGTATTTTGCAATAGTAATGACAAGTGGATTTATATATGCTAATATGAAAACAAATTTTGAACTGGGCATGCACACCTGTAATTGCAGAATTAAAGAGGGTGAGGTCAGAGTACTGTGATAAGTTTAAGGCAAGCCTAGACTAGACAGGGAGTACTGGGTGAGCCTGAGCTATACAACTAGAGTCTGTCCCCAAATAAAAAGAATATAAGGTCGTTATAATTAACAAGTTATGACTGAGGTGTAACATATGAAGATATGCACACATATACCTGCACTTTGAAACAGGATATTGTTCCAAACACCCGCAAGAATAATGTAAAATGGAGAGAAAACAGAGAGAAACTCACAGAGATCACAGCTCAGCTCAAGTCATTTTATCTTGAGATATACCCACTAACCATTGAAAATTTGGTTTCTTAGGATACTTGCAGAGTATATCTCCATTGGAGATGACTGCATAAATAAGACTAAGACAGTGGGCAATGTCAATAGACACTTTAACCTGGAAGGGAGAAAATTTCATCGAGAGCCACCCCTAGACAAAGAGCTATAGGCAAGTAATAGCTCCTGGGAGAAGAAGAATTAGCTTCTCCCAGGGATGAGCCCCCTTAGTGGTTGTAATGATTGTGCACTGCAGAATGGTAGCTCTAAAACCACACACACACACACACACACACACACACACAGACACGCACAGGTACATGCACATGCACACATGCTCACACTCACAACAAAAATGAAGTCAACCAGCAGATCATTTATGTATATATTTGTATATACAAATACATGCATGTGTGAGTTTGTGTGTGAGCATATGAAACAAAAATAATAAAATAAAACAGGCTATCAACTTGAAAGAAAGGTGAAGGGCTTGAGGAACAGGAGTTGGGTGGTGCTGGAGGGAGAAGAGGGAGGAACAAAAAATAGTGTAAGTCTATTCCAACTAAAAATATACTTTTTAAGAAAAGATGTGGTTTCTTCTCTTATCAAGAAGCACAAATAAGAAGAATCAACTAGATAAACTTAAATGCTAACTTAAATAATTAAACTTCAATGATTCTAGACACTCAAATTCATTCAAATAGAAAGTTTTAAGTAAGATCATAAATTCAGGTTCACATTTTAGCCCTTTATCTGCCTCAGTAAAAAAAAAAAAAGGCATTTCATAATATCCTACAAGTGAAAAAATTAGCCTTTTCTCCAGAGAGATGATCTACTTATTTTGGGAAATGAAACTGGATAAATCTCTAGCCACTTTAGTGATTTTAGCACACAATCTACAGCTAATATCTTCAAACCTTAAGTTTCTCTAAGTGGTTCTGTACTTAAAGCAGGCTGTAGAGCCTGGCAGAGGTAGATTTAGAGTGTAACCATAGCACTCATTAGCAGAGGATGGGGAGTTTAGCACATGGAGTTAACCTAAAACTGCATTGTTTCATAAACGGGAACAGTGAGAAAGCTGGGGGAGCGGGTGATGTGATACCTCCAGGCTGCTCCGGCCTCCTCACTGCTGGTCTTGTCCTCTGCCTGCATGTTACGCACCTATGGTGTCAGGGCTTTCACAGAATTGTGTGCAGAGACTCCGCCTGTTGCACTGACTGATACTTGCATTTCGTTTCTCTATATACGTGCATTCTGAGGCGACCTGGCTTTCTTAGTGGTTCACTTAATTCTCCCTGCACAGGACAGGCAATTTCACAGGACAGGGAAGTCTACACGACAGGCTTACTGATGCCTTTGGTTTACACACGATGCAGCAGAACGAGAGAAGTGAATTCTTCAAGATCTGATAAACTGGCTTGTAGAGGAACAGGCATTCTGACTTAGTTATCTCAGTGCAGAATCTGTGTTAGGATGCTATAAACAAAGTGTTCAAGGTCCAGTGCAAAGATACCAACGTCGGCTGTCTGTCTTAATGCATTCTTTAAAAACTAAAACGAGAAAAATAGTAGAATTTATTTTCCAAAAACGTATTTCCATTCAATAGAAAACACATTATTAGGCCCACACTTATATCGAGGGCTGTTTTAAAATTTAAGTTTTAACTATATAATTTCACAGGCCTTATCTTCATCTTTCACGTCTGTAGATAAGTATAAGGAATCTTGCTGTGGGACAAGATGAGGTAAACCAGACATCAGCATATGTGCCTGAGATTTTGAGCAAAAATAAGCATGAAAAGTTTCATGGAATGAAGAAAAGCTTCAAGAGATGACCTTGAAAGACCTTTTAATTCCATCCCTTTTCCTGTTTGAAGTATCACATATCTATGTTATTTATTAAGCATATTCTCAGTTGCTGGAGTACCAACACGGGAAAAATGTGTCTTATTCTGATTAAGCTCACATCTCAGTTGTAAGAGATGCCAATTGTCAAGGATTCATAACTGAGATACATATTGAACTTTCCCTCTTTTCCTCTCCATAATCTATTTAGCTTCTGCTCCTCCCACCTCTAATGAACCCAGAATACTGAATACTACTTTTTTTTCCTGCTATCATACTAGAGGAAACACCAAGACTGGTAAAAAAAAAAATCCCCTG
Organism: Rhabdomys pumilio; assembly: GCA_030674055.1. Lineage (NCBI taxonomy): Eukaryota > Metazoa > Chordata > Mammalia > Rodentia > Muridae > Rhabdomys > Rhabdomys pumilio. The sequence continues at coordinate 17,858,862 of JANHMN010000016.1, forward strand.
GCCTACTAAGTATAAAAGATTTAACGTTAAGTCTGACACTAGAGGGAAACCCTGTGTCTATTCAAACTGGAGTCACTAGAAAGGACTTTGTGATAAGAGGGAAAGAAAAAGATTTGCGAGCATATGGAAATAGACAAATAAATGGCAGAGTACATGTCTAATAGTTAAGCTGTGATGTCAACTTGGTAGGTTTTAGAATCACCATGGAAACACATCTAGGTATGTCTGTAAAGATGTTTCCAGGAAATTTTAATAGGAAAGAATAGCCCTTAATGTGGGTGGCACTATGTGCTGGGCTACCAGGATAAAGAAAATAGAGAAAGTGAGCTGAGTACTCATGCATCTCTCTCCACATGCTGACTGCATATGATATGACCAGCTGCTCTAATCTCTTGCTGTCATGTTCTCCCACCATGATAGACTGTCCCGTCATCCTATGCAAACCTTCCTTCTTTTCCTCCTTTCTTTCCTTCCTTCCTTTTCTTCCTTAAGTTGTTTTTTGTCAGGCAGGTTTTTGTCACAACAATGTATAAAATAACTGCCGATAATATATAATATATTGATAATACAATAATATACAAGATGACTTTCCATAATATTACATAATAACATAACTATCAAGAATATAATGATGTACTATTTACTTAAAAACCCTTAAGAATATCAAATGTAAAGTCATATGTGCCTAGAAGTTTTTAAGTTTGAAGTGATTCTAAACTGGAATTGTGATACTCTATTATTTTGTTATTTTAATCATGACCATTCTATTAGCACCAGGATTTTTTTGCTAATGACCCTTGTGCATACAGTGTTCACAGAATGCCCTTTATACCACCTTTAGTTGTCTCAGTCTGTTTCTCCTGCTACTGTCTATCCTGCCACTCATTCTTCTAAGCTTTTAAGATAACCTTTCAAGTCCTAGTCAACTGACCTGGATGTGGTAAATCCTTTTCTAATTACCTTTTCCCTAATATATGGACATCTGATTTATTATCAGGTGAATGATCTGAGTTTGTTTCTATATTAAAATAGTCACTGCATCTTCTGTCAATAATAAGAATGAATTTAATATTGTATCGATAGAAACAGGTACATACTTGCACCAATTCAAATTCTAGAAAAACATAGATCTGTCTGAAAGAGTAAGGATTATTTGATTTGTGGGTCTAAGCTACATGCTCCGGGATCTGGCATTGACTTTCATTGATCCTCCAGTGCAGAATTCTCCTTTAAAGTTTTCTGCTGGTTTATGTAGGGAAGAACCATGCAAAGCCTAGAGGAAATAACTTAAGGTGGGTTAGGCAATGGGTGTGACACGTGCTAACCTGGCACACTATTTAAATGAGGCACATAAAAGTTTGTAGAAAAGGCATTCAGAAACAATTTCTGAAAGTTAATAACAATTAAGATAAGTATGAATGTGTCTGTTCTACATTTCCTGTGTACTCAGCATCTTCCATCAGTACAGTAGAAGAGCCACACATGTAGCTGGATGCCAGCTAAAGCACATAAGCCATATATCTTGTTGCCTATAGTTTAACTATGTACTCAAGAGCAGTTGATCCAGTTGTACCTCATGAAGTGGTAACTATTAGAGGTTTTAAAAAAAAGTATTATTCTCTAAAACAGAAAAACTATTCAAAGTTAGAAAATGTGTAGTATATAAAAGTTGGTCCTGATTCTAAGTCACTGAAAAGACTCATGTACATCTCCTTTTACAGTGTTGAAAGTTTCTACAAATTGCATTAGAACTCAGTATCCACCACTCAAAACAACATCCATCTGGCTGATTGCTCAGCTACACAGCACTACCTATGATCCAACCCACATGTGCCCCTCACTGTTCAATTGTTGCGACAGTCTTGCTCCAATAAACCACACATATCAAGCACTATGGCCTTTATTTAAAATCACATTTTGTTTCATTAGTTATAATTGAAATGAAAAGTTGAAAGAGCTAATGTGTGAGGGCTCCCTGATTTTAAACTTACATGTACTTTAGATAAGGAGAATGCTTGTCAGGAAGTCATCACCATACTGAGGTCTGACTCAGACGACTATTTCTGTACTAGTCTCCCATCAAGAACAAAACAATCTTATCCTTATGGGGATGATCAGCCTATCCCCCTCAAATCTATCACACAGATATCATTTTCCCCTCACATCTTTGTAAAGCATTTCCTGCCACTGCTATGTGAGGGGGCCTCAAATTACTGTTGATAAGTACATTTCTATATATCTTCATTTGTACCAATTCAATTGCTGGTGGGAAATATCACCTTTTAAAAAAAGGAACTGCAAACATTTTTTTTTAATTTAAAGACTGTTGTTTTCATATGGAAAGATGTGCAGTTTTAAATATTTTAGGTTTTATATTCTCAACCAACCCTCCAAAAATTTTTTAAATAATTTTAACATATGCACTTAAACAAATGAATGGGAAGCAAGAAATATAAGAAAAGAGACATTCTGTTCCTTTCTCACTCAAAATCAGTGAAATGATTATTAACAAACATAAAATGTCATGATTAAATGGATAGACTTAAAGATCTCAGAGTTTTTGTGCTTGTTTAAAAAGGTAACAATCGAGTCCCAGGGATAACTGCAGCTCTCAGACCAGAGCTGGACTCTCCCCTCCAGCATGTGAAAAAGAAACAAGATGTAATGTGACAGCTAGCATTGTTTTAGAGATGGCCAGCAGGATGCTCACTGACCCAAAAGAATTTAACATGCGCCATCCTAGAGAGACAAAAGAGGCTATACCAGATGAAAGCCTTGATTAGCTCATTAAATTATCCTTTCAAAACTGCAAAGAACGTTGTGTGATTCACACAACATCTGAACCAAGTGAGTCCTCTATATGTGCTCACGTGTCAGAAGCACAAGATAGGACTGGTGGAGAAGAGTTGGTGCAGTACCCCACTCCTGCCCGATGTGCTGTGTGCTGCTGCATGTGCATTTGTATTAGGTATTTCTCAATTGGTTGGATGGACTGCAAACATTTATTAAATAAATTGCTACTCTAAGGAAGTGATTTTTGATTCTAAGAAATCAGTAACTCAGACACTTTCTTGAATTAAAAAAAGACAAAAAGTGGCATTGCTACAGGACACGGAAAGGCAAGAGAAAAAAAAAAACAGATTTCTCTGCCTTGAACTAAATATACACGGCTCACAACTAACTCCAACTCACACATAAAACTGTCAAGGAATCTTGGCTTTCCTAAAACATTTTCACAAAGCTGGACCATAAATAAACTATTGTCCTCTGTGATGAGGAGTAAATACAACCAAGGCTTTGTGCTTTGTGTCTCAGTGTGCTTTGTTTCTTCCATACACTATTGTGGGAAGAGGCAATAATTACAAGTACCATGAAAAATGACACAATTAAGAATCAGAAATAAGATTTACTGTGATTGGTCCAGATAGAAAAGTCCAGAATTTTGTTAAAAACACATTCTCTATTATTTGTTGAATTTGGTCAAAATGACATGGGAATGTTCTGTTTTTACAGGTTTAGTGATACTAAGAGATTTTATTTATATCACTAAATATTTAATATTGAATATTTTCCTTTAAAGTCATCAGAACAATTAATATATATCTACCAACAGAAATCATTGAGTCTTTGAGAAGGTTCAGTGTCTTAGTGGAATCGTGCACTGTAGTGAGAACCAACTAATTTGTATTCAAAACCATCTTTCTACTACTGGTGAGTGACTTTAAGAACCCCTGCAGTGGTTTGGAGATGGGGGAAATAAGCAGATGCAGTTGTCCAAAACAGAAGAAAAGAGATTCTTCTCTGACAATTGTTAATTGTTAGATGTCATCTCTAGGATGTCCTCATCCCTGAAAAAGGTAAAACACTAAGAAATTGGCTGGAGTAGTGGTCTTGATTAGGTAAGTCTTATTTGGTAGGCTTAGTACTGGATTGCAGGTCATCTCATCAAGAAAGAAATCAAACCACAATGAGGAGCCATTTTCTCACCTCATCATTCTTACACAAGAATAATTTAACTGTGTTTTCAAAGTATGTCATGCATGAGAAAAAAAATCTGTGTTCAATAAAACCAGTTGCAGAAACAGGAAGTCCTATCAAAGTTTTATCGGTCACACTGTTTCTATTGGTGATTGCCTTTTGGGGGTAGTTTGGTGGAGTTTTGTAAGAGGAGTTGCTTAGAGTAATAATCTATAGAACATCATTTATCTAATGGATGTGTTTCTCATTGTTCGTAAATAAATGTCATAAGAAATGACATTCTGAATTTTTCCAAGAGCTACTGCCACTTCACTGATTGATTTAGCACAAAGAAACCTCCTTTCTACAGTGGCAGTGGATAGATATGTCATCCCAGTTAGAATATTGCTTCCTTGACTTCCAGATCATGTCTGCAGAGGATCACAGCGGAACAATTACGACAGTGTCCCAGCTTGGAGCCTAATAATAGACATTCCTATGGATACAATCAGCACTGCTCCATTCTATGAAGCTCTAGTCATACAGATGCCATGTCATTCTGGGACTACATATTTCAGTAAGAGCTTCCATGAGATCCTTGTAAGTGTCCGACTCTTCAAACTCAATGCTTTTATTAGACTTTAAGAATCAGTATAGGGAACAATTTGTCTTTATATATCCTGACTTATATTCTTCCACCATAATATAAAAGAGTTAATCCTGCAAAGTAGCTTCCATGCAATTACCTTACAAGCTTTGATGTGTATTTAATTGATTGTCATTCAAAGGAAACTATTCCTGTACTTGAGAGTTTATCTGATATTTCAGGCCATTTCCACTGACTTGATTGCTAAGTTGTCCATCCGAGGGTATACAGAAAGCCAATGATGTGAATTTATTACTTATGAATCATGCTGAAAAGATAGGTGAAGCGGTATATAACAACATAACCCATAGATTTTTCAATATAAAACTTTGACACTTTCAATTTTTTGTATAAATTGCAAATCTTTATCAATGATAATTAGAAGGCAACCTTGTCTGAAGAAGAGCTATTTAGTATATTACATGAGCCATGTGTTTTTTTCTCCTACCAGAAGTATATTTCTTCAAAATCTTTATAGAAAACAAAAATATCTAAGCTAGCAATTATACAGTAAAATCAGAATTTTAAAAAGTGTGTGTGTGTGTGTTTGGAGTCAGGGTCTCAGAAGACCATCAAAATTTTTAGTATATAGCTCAAGTGACCAGCCTAGTTAACCATTTCCCTCATGAAGGATTATCCAGTAGCTTCTTTTCACATTCTGATGCCTGGGAAACAACAATTGCTTCATCCAACACCATGAGAACACAGTTCAGACCTCAAACAAAATGATAGTCACTGCTGCAGCAATTTGAAAGAAAACCCGTGCTACTCAGCAGGGTACTTCAATCACCTCCTGGAGCTACAGGGCTCAGACTGATATCGATTATTTGCCTTCTATGAACTAGAAGAGCAGAGGAGGATATGACATAAACACATGAGACTCAGATGCCGCAATGTAATAGCAACCGATGGTTTGAAGGCGTTTTGTATCTCTTGAAGCTAAGGATGGATTGTTCTGTTCCTAGGAAAGAACAAGCATGGGGGCTGCTCTCCAATGAGACCAACCACTGTTGTTTACTGGCCTTTCTGCCTGGCCTGCCATCATGTTATACAAACACTCAAGCAGGAAAACCCTAAAACTACAGGTTTCATTTGCAGGGCAAGCTGTGTGTAACTGCCATGGGTTTATGATAATAGACTTATGAGGGAGTTCCCACAGAGTTTTTGGTCTGTGGACCACAGAGCACTATAAGTAGACTTGTGGCCATTTCTGATGAAGCTGATTCTGTATGGTCTTTCCTGTGTCACAGTTACGAGTCTTTGCCAGTTGGTACAATTCTTCTATTTGCCTATGGTTGAGATCAAGTGAGCTGGTGTGGCTGTATTCAAACTGAGAGATCTCCTCTTTTAAACATCACCACTGTTCACATGTTATCAGTGAGGACAAATCCATTTCCGTTCTAAAAGAGATTACCATAAACTAAGAACACACACACACACACACACACACACACACACACACACACACACATAACTATGGTGGTAGAGCAACCAACTAACTCAACAGTTTCACAAAAAGCATAAATTGTTTTAAGGGATTTTGAATTTGTGTAGATAGTGAATGGCTGGCTTGGCTACTGCAAAGGAAGTGGTAACCAATGAACTAGAATTTGTGGCATTCCAAGCGAAACTACATGCATATAAGCAAGCAACTGCTGTTTACAAGACATGGTTAAATTAAAGCCATTAAGTATTGCTACAATTGCAGTCCAGAGCATTCCTCTGACAACTTTATATTTCTAAGGATATAGGTTAAGTGTGAGAGGAAAATTTAGCATACACCAGCTCCTAATATTTACATAATATATAGAATTTTGTGACATTATTAGCCTCATTATAGTAGGAGCTGTCAAGGTTGCATGAGCCCCATAACTAGGTAATAGCTAAGACTTCATCCTAAAATTCCAGCACTACTCTCAAGTCTGAATGTTTCCAATCTTTCATTGCTAAAAGCATTCAGCTCCATCTCTTGAGTGCCTTTTTTATGGTGCTGAGAAGATATATGTTGTAATGACCTATTAAAAACAAATGTTATTAAAATCACTAATCATTGGGAAATGCAAATCAAAGCCACACTGGGTGATTGTCTTACACCAGTTAGAATGTTAACATTAAAAAGACAGGCTAACTAGGAAATGCTGGTAAGGCTATAGAGAAAAGGCAACTCTGTGGCCTGTTGATGGCTTAAAAATTAGGATGGTCACTGTTTTAGGGTTTCTATTGCTGTGATGAAACACGGTGACCAAAAAGCAAGTTGGAGAGGAAAATGAAAACTCTTCTACATCATAGTACATCACTGAAGGAAGTCAGGATAAGGGCAGTATCCTGGAGGTTAGGAGTGATGTAGAGGCCATGGAGAGGTGCTATTACTGGCTTGCTCCTCATGGCTTTCTCAGCCTGCTTTCTCATAAAACCCAGGAATGCCACCACACACAATGGGCTGAGTTCCCTGATCAACCACTAGATCAATAACTAAGAAAATGCCCTATGGGCCTGCCTACAGCTTAATCTGTGGAGGGCAATTTTTTACTTGATGTTCTCTTCTCTCAAATGATCCTAGCTTGTGTCATGTTGATATAAAACTATCACAGTCATCATGGAATGTAGTAGGTTAATTTCTTTAAAACTAAAAACAGAAATACTTTATGGTTCAGTTATTCTACTACTCTGAATAAGAACAAAAACAAAGCAAAACAGAAAACAAAAAATCCAAACAAACAAACAAAAAACCCAAATCAAAAAAATTAGTCATTATATTAAAGAGAAGAATGCTTCCCCATTTACTACTTTACCATTTAAATAATTAAAAAGAGAAGCAGCTTATGTGTACACTGGTAATCAAGATGTCTGTCAGCAGCTGATCTTATAGAATGACGAGTAGAATAATGTATATTAGAGATAAAAAATAACTGCATTGAGGAGGGTTAGAGAGAGGTTGGTTGATGACTATCAGAAAACAGTTAAGTGAAATTCATTCTAGGGTTTTATGTCAGAGTAAGCTAACTATAGACTCCAATAATTCATTACATATTTCAAATAATTAGAAAAGTATAGAATCTACTACCTTATAGAAATGATAAACATTTGACAAAATGGAACTAATAAAGAGATTTGGCCATTACACATTACAAAGATGTGTCAGATTATTATAAATATTTCATAGATTAAAATGTCTCTTAAAATTGTAAAAAAGATAAGCACTACACACAATGGAATATAAGCCATAAAAATACTAACAAAAATCCAGCACATGATTCAACAGCAAAACAGCTTGATATTAAGACAAGGTACTCACCAAGCTCTATTTTTAAGCTATGAAGATGAATGGTAACCCAGAGCTAATCTAGAGCAAAGCAAACATCTGGAAAACAGCCTTAAAGTAACAGAGGTATATCTGCTGCCTGTCACATCATTGCATGCTAACTATGAAGATGCTCAGCAATGTAGCCTGGATACTGTAGCCTAACAGTCTAAACTGGCAGGAATCGGGTCTCCAACTCTAAGGTGTTAAGCGTGAAGACTGTGGATGAGAAATAAAGAAGAGGAAAGCAATAACTTGGACCAGGAGGTCTTGTATAAGCTGATGACTTATGTCAAACAAGTTTATTAAGAAGCACAGCACTATATACTTCTATACTATTAACTGGGGAGAAAACACCCAAGGTCATCAGAGAGCTAAATCAGACAATGTTGGCAAATAGAATATAAGGTACTTCAGGCACAGCTGTCTACTGTCCGATAACCATAGCCCAGGAAGAAAAGTTGGTTCCTTAGAAGCTGCAACCTTCACTCCTCTAAGGTACTACCTACAGCCCTAGACTGGACTTCTAAAGTCTGTTCCTAGATAAGGACACAGAACTAAAGTTCCCTCTGTCTGTTCATTGGCGACTCTGAGAAAGTCTTGGACCAATTTGGTACCCCACAGCCAGAGTCTCTAGCCTGTCTTGAATGTCTTTTTACTCACATTATAAGCAAAGTATCCTTAGACTTACCCATTTTTTAACAGAAATTACTCCCCAAATAAGATGGAAATATTTTAACAAGAAATAAGGCTATGGAAGGACATCATGAGGTTTCAGAATGGAAACTTGCAGCTTTCCTTCCACCAGTGGACACATTAATGGGGGAACAATTCATGGGCCAGTTCCCTTTGTAATAAATAAGGAAACAAATTAAAAGGTTCTAGTCAGACAAGGACAAATTCAGTCAAATTGCAACCAGTAGGAAAATCTGAGGTATCATCCCATCACAACCTTATTTTCAGCAAAGTGCAGTGCCAACAAAGACAGAAGTTCCAGTCTCTAGATTCTCCTTGACAACCTTGAGACTTTTGAATAAAGGAAGATACTACTTTAGAGGCAGGCTTTTGTCTCTTGTACTCTCTGTCTTGGAACACTTCAGGATTAGGCCCATTTACTATCTGTGGGGGGTTACTAAGAACAAGAGCCAGTTAGACACAGGGCTGATGTTCCAGAAGATTCACGGGTAGCAGACAAATACCACCGTAGCAAGAGAGTATGGGCACCTGAAAACTGACACAGCTGAAGCCCTATAATTTGAAATTTACTTTCACAAATTCACCAAGCTTTATTTCAATATAGTTGACCAAAACATGAATTCCTTTAAGGTACACACTATGAGTGACTATGCATAGACATCATGACATGGTTAAGCAATTAACCTAGTTAATACAACTTGTGGTACGCCAATGTCATTGCACACTATCTCACCGCCGCCATTAAAAGATGGCGCCGACATCCGCCTGGACTCATCCCGCTTAACTAGTAAACAAGTGCTCAGAGCATGCTCAGAGTCCCTTGAACCAGCCTACATGTGACGCATCCCGAGTCGTCATATCTCCTGAGCTCTGCTAGCCAATCACAGAGGTACACGCCAACACGCCGACCTAATAGGTATTTAGGTATTTAAGGACGACTCCCTTTCCTACCAGGGTCTTCCCTTCACTCCGGCTACAATAAAGCTTGCTGTAGAAGGATCCTGTTGTCTGAGTCCGTTCTTGCTGGCGAGGTCGTGACGAGGACAACCACAACAACTGTTACCTCATGTTATTACTACATCTCTAGAAGCATCCAGCCATCCATACAAAGCCAACGTAATGATTTTCCTGGAATCTTAGTTCTCTGATAAGCCTGTGGAAAGCTGGTTGCGTTTTTGTTTTTTCCATACTTTTCTTTACTTGTTGTACCAGAAACAGTATTTCCTCAAAACGATATTTATAAATTTCCATTTCGTTCATTATAAAGTTGATTCTTGGAAGCTAAAATTGTAAGTTGTAAAGAAGCGAGTACAATAAAAATAAAAACTAAACTAAATTAAAAACAGTTTTCCTCTGTAAGATGTACACTTGAGCATGAATTGCAGTGCTGAAAAATAATTCAGAAATTATTTTAGTTTTTAAACATGTATGAAAACATTGCCTATGCATTCAGTGATGAATTAAGACATATTACTGAAATTTAAATGCATGGGTGAGTGCACTTCATCTATAATTTGTCTTAACAGGAAATAGAAAGTATCAACACTTTATAATGTGTTATGAGAGGATTGAGTATAACCAATGTAAACATTTTGTGACAAGGTTTGATAAAAATGGGTTTTAAGTGTCGTGTTGAAAACTCACAGTAGAGTTAAAACAACTCAGATAAGATTGGTGTCTGTGGTTACAAACTTCCTTGGAAAATACGACAGGAAATTAAGCATCTCAGGCAATTGGAGAAATTCCATTATTAACCTGTATCACTTCAGCCACTTGAAGATGCTTCTTCCCCCTAGTAAATGAAATGAGATGAGTAGAGACAAGAGTTGAGAAAAAAACATTTGAATTTTAAAATGTGGAGTCATTTCTAAAGTTTAATATGCTTCGCTAATGTCCTCCATTCCCTTTTACTGGATTCTGACAAAGCCCTTGCCTTCAGACAAGGTCAGGGAGAACAAAATAAGAACTCCCCATTACTCTCTGCTCACTCACATCTTAGCACAGATTTGATTTCAGAGCCTCACAAATAATCTAATTCTAATGTTCTCTAAAAACCACTAATGCTAACAAACCCAAGATGTTCTAACCACTGAAGCTTGCAATTCAATAAAAGAGCCACTGGCTTCCAAAGCCCCAACATTTCAACATAACTGTATCTTTATACTTCAGGACACATCTGTAGAATAATACTGGAGACAGGTGAAGAGTTTGCTTTTACATAAAGACCAAGAAAACTAATTATGCAATAGAAGGTGGACAGGGACAATGTATAGAAAACTGGAAATAATGTATATCTGGAAGTTGAAGATAAACAAGTATTTTCTTAAAACTGCAGAGCCCCATTCTTCATAGACAGTGTTTCTATACTTGATGAGAGACATCCCCATAGAGTGTGCTCCTAAACCTAGAGGACCACATCCTCATAGACAGTGTCTGTGACCCTGAAGAGCCACATCACCATAGACAGTGTTTATAATGCTAAAGAGCTTCATCCACATGTATATTATGTATAACTCCAATGAAAGCCATTTCCACAGGTAGTGTTTTTAACCCTCAAGAGACACATCTCAACAGTGTTTGTTTCCCTACAGAGCCACATCACTATATTTGTAAATTTGAAGAACTCAGGTTCCCACAGTCTGTGTTTTCATCTCTGTAGGGCTATATATACACTGGTTTGGTGATAGCTAATAGAAACTATCTGCCATATTTTAACATGAAGAATTAGCAGCCTACAGAGACTTAGTGACTTGTCCAAAACTATAGCGTTGCTTTCTGGAAGAATTGGGGTCAGAATCCAGGTGAACATTTACCTAAAGGAAATTCAAATTTGAAAGCAGGATTGGATTCTATGAAATTGTCAAGACAAACTATTCTGGCAGTAAAAGAAATGAGTCCAGAATTTATGTCATCTCTTGACAGAAGTAAGAATCTTACTATGTTCTATGGAGTTCAGTCTCCTAACTGTTGAGTTCCAGTGGGCTTCTGAGTATGTACCAAGTCCCCAGCTTTTATAAGCTGTCAGACATGCTCGGGTGGGCTTTGAGAATGCAGCTGTTTTTGAGTCATTTCTGCTTCTGTGCATATTACTCTGAGTAACCCCAATAAAACTCATTGGTTTGAAGAACTGGACTTTAGTGTTATATGTACTATGGTCTGTTGTGGGCTCTCTATCTGAGGTGAGGAGACCTGTGTGTTGTATCTCCCTAGGAAAAGTTTTGTCACACAACAGGTAGCAAAACTATTGCCCTGCAGCATTTAGGAAGCATAGGAAAAGAAATGAACGGACTCCAGCATAACTGTCCCTTTAATATGTCCCTGGTGACATAATTTTTTTTTATACTGAAAGGGTACCCAGGGTTTTCAGAAGCATGAGAGTTACCACAGAGTCTCACCACATGGCAAGGTCTTACTTGAGAGATTTGTTAAGCCAAGACACAAACTGGCTGCCTCTGAGTGGGAACTAGAGATAACAGCAAGTTAATCTAAGATGTCTACATGTAAGGTGAGCAGGAACATTCACACATATACATGGAAAAAACTGGAGCTCAGAGACATCATACTTGTCAAGCTACTTCCTGTTGTCTAGGGATGTTGGATGTCATTGGGGTAAGACTGGTATCCATGATCTAGGGACAGAGTGGTCCAGGAATCACGGACCTCTGGTTTGATGAAAAGGAGTTTGTAGGAAATTTTTCAGGCAAAGAGCAATAAATAAGATTAGGAACAGGAGCATCCTATGCCATAGGGGTCTAGTCTGTCTATAGTCCATTGATTTAAATAGCAGTCTTGCTGGAGAAATAAGGAGAGTCTTCCCTTTTCAGCCACGAGGAGATCTAGTCCCCTCTGGTTTTATAGGACCATGGCAGCAAGAGAGTAGACCTATTCCTGAAGAGTAAGGATGTTCTAACCATTGGAAGCCTTGAACAAACTCATATTCAAAGCTAGCATAAAAATTTGTAGGTAGAGGTTAGGGTCTGAAATGGGACATGTAAGGACTGGAAGGATAGAAGATGGGGTCTGGCTGAGGTCCACAGTGTAAGAGAAAGGAATCCTTGGAAGGCTTAGGAGAAGGGAGGAAAAGGAGAGAAAACACAAGAGATAGAAGCTACTTGTGAATTTCCTCAGAGATGGGAGGTAAATGGGTGATCTTGAGTTTCAGTGGGAAAAGGTGCCCTTGGGATTGATGAGGAGAATGGAGGCTTATTCTCTGGAGGTGCTATAAGAGGTTTAAGATGGGATAGATGAATCCAGTGGGAGTGTTGTTTATGCTTGGCAGTGGTGAGAGGTGGTTAGGACTAAGGGGATCTTTCTATTTGAAGAAAAGGGGTGAAGTGCACTGGTCCAGGGAGAGAGGAGAGTAGGGCTAAATCTCTAATATAAATTAGAGAGAGACAAGAGTCAAATGTATAGCTGGGGTACGGGGCAGTCTATAAATTTCCATAGGAGGGAGTGATAATTATAGAGTAAGTGGGCAGGGAGAGGCAAAGGTTGGCATGAAAGACCAGGGGCCAGAGTCAGTCATCTGTATATGAGTTCCAAAGGAGAGATAGAATGATACCATTTGGGGAGGGCTAACTGCAAGATTTTCACACAGTCAAAGTGAAGCTCTTATTAGTTTTATAAGAGTGTTTTTAAGAGAATGATAAGTTCATTCAGTCTTTCCTGAGGGCTGGGATGCATTTGGATATGGGAATGCCAAGGGATGTGAAAGGCTTTGGATAGGGTCTGTGAGATTTGGAAGGTAAATTCAGGACTAGTATACAAGTGGAAAGAAGCAGGGACTCTGACATGTAGGATGATATGGTCAGAAACTGTGCCCTTTTGTTGCGGTTGGGGAATACCTCCACTGACCCTGAGAAGTTCAGCCTGTTGATTTGTGGTTTGAGCTGAGAGAACCTGAGCCTCAACCACCTATTTGTCTAAGACAATAATGTATCCTGATTTTCAGGCCACCTTGTGTAAGAAGGAGATGTTGTCTGTGTATCAGGTGTAGGTGGCCTGAGGTAATGTGGCCTTGTATGCATGTGAGAGACGAGTTGGCAGTTATTCTAGGTTTTTGATGCAAGAGTAAGGTGGTACCAGGGGGAAAAGTTTGAGACGTTAAGGGGTGGGCATGGCTGGAAGGTAAGTGTGGTAACCTCTATTAACACTGACTGAAAAGAGAGAACTTGGGAAGGAAGCAGTGTTTGGAGACCTGTGTATGTTAGGAGAAGAAATAGGTTGGGAGAAGAAAAGACAGTAGTAGGTGACTCAAAGGTTAGTTTTTTGTTTGATTGATTGATTGGCTGACTGATCCACAAAAAAGTTTTTTCTCAACAGGTCAGAGATGAGAGGTTTAAGGCTCCTGAGACTTTGGAGAGAGTGGGTACTAGGATTGGGTAATGAACTGGGTAGGGTTTTGTAATTGGCTGAAGGGAAGGTAGTGGTGTTTGGTTGTAAAGGGGTTTGGGATATCCCAGACCTGGGGATCTATCTGAGAAACTGGTAATAGGAATTGTGTGTTGGACAGTGTAGCTTGGAGAGGGAGGGTGATGATTGGTTAGCCTGTTGTCAAACAAATGGGGGAGTGAAGGAAACAGAATCTCCCACTTTACCTAGATAGACTCCTCACTTTACCTAGAAAAGGGAATAGGTTGGGATAGGTTGGGACCACTAAGAAGGAGTAGGTAAGAGGAATACCCTTAAAGATATAACTGAGTAGTAGGGTTTGGTGAGGTTGGAAAGGCTGTCCTCTGATCCTTTAATGGAGAAATGAGAAAGAGAGGTTGGTTCCCCAAACTGTATTAGGACTAAGTAAGTGGTCCTGGTACCTAGAAGGAAAGAGATAGGTTGCCCTGATAACATGATAACTACCTGGAGGTCTTTGTTAAAGATGGTGAGTACCTGGAGGTCCTTGAGGAGATGGCCTTGTGGTCAGGCCAAGGGGGCCTAAGTCCTATCATTTGTCCATGGCCAGATCTAGGAGGTTAACTGGAAGGTGATTGGGGCCTAATGTTCTCATGTCATGAGAGACACTTGAAAACCACTGAAATTCAGGACTTATATTTTCTCCAGCAACATCAAGGACCTGTGGGAATCCCTACCACACATAGTTCCATATTTCTGAAAAATGTGTGACTGTGTGCTATGTTAATTGCATTTGCTTAAGACAGATGTCGCTTCCTTCTTTGACCTTGATCCTACATCTGCTAGTGTTATGTAGGGTTAAGGTTAGGGTTAGCTAGCATCAAGGTGTAACTTGATGGATCCCAGGCCACATGGAGAATCCTGTTGTATGCACTTTGCTTTGTGCTGTGTTAGTTTTCTTGAGATGAAATACATTCACATAGGTCATGGTTATTTCTACACATAGAGAAGGTATGTTTTTGGTTTTGGTTTTTGGTTTTTGGTTTTTGGTTTTTGGTTTTTGGTTTTTGGGTTTTGGGTTTTGGGTTTTTTTTGTTTTTTTGTTTTTTGTTTTTTGTTTTTTGTTTTTTGTTTTTTCAACAAGCCCCATCTTTCTGATGGTAATAGAAACCAGGTAATAGAAGTGTGGGGTGGGAAATAACAATATATAAGAGTGATAATGTGTTCCCACTGCATAGAGAGTACATGGGCAGTAAAAAGAAAGGATGGAAGCAGAAGGTATCAGAAGTTAACAGGCAAAAAATTCCAGTGATTATCTAGGGACTTCTCTGAGCACTGTCCATCACCTCTAATCAGAATGGAAGCTGTCCTCTAGTAAGAATGTTCATGGTAATATAGCATAAATATACAAGATCTTTTCTTCTATCTTATTTTCTGTCTAGAAATTTGGAAATCCAAGTCCATTGTATATAATGAACAAACATACACTGGGTGGTGGTGACTGTGCATGCTTTTAGTCCCAGCACTCAAAAGACAGAGGCATGACCTAGCTGGTCTGTTCCCATGAAAACACCATATCCTGAACCATCCTAGAGAAACCACTGCACTCAGAGCAGCAGGATTTCAAGATTTCAGGACTCAGAGGAAGCCTGAGTCCTAGGAGCTCTTCAATCCATGAGCTCAGGATCACAGGATCACAGAGACATGTGGACTCTGAGGAGTTCTGACACAAGCAAGATAACTGGAAACACAGTCTCCAGTCAGAGATAGTGAGTGCAGGAAGCACTAAAGTTAACCAGATGGCTAAAGGCAAACACAAGAATATAAGGAACAGAAACCAAAGTTACCTGGCGTCATTAGAACACAGTTCTCCTACCACAGCTGTCCTGGACCCCCCATCACACCTAAAAAGCAGGATTCAGATTTAAAATTGCTTCTCATGAGGATGATAGAGGACGTTAAGAGGGACATAAATAACTCCCTTAAAGATGTACAGGAGAATACAGGTAAACAGGTAGAAGCCCTTAAAGAGAAAACACAAAAATTCCTTAAAGAAAACACAACCAAACAGGTGAAAGAATTAAACAAAACCATCCAGGATCTAAAAATGGAAGTAGAAACAATAAAGAAATCTCAAAGGGAGACTACCCTGAAGATAGAAAACCTAGAAAAGAGAACAGGAGTCATAGACACAAGCATCACCAACAGAATACAAGAGACAGAAGAGAGAATCTCAAGTGCAGAAGATACTATGGAAAACATTGACACAATTGTCAAAGAAAATGCAAAATGCAAAAAGCTCCTAACCCAAAACATCCAGAAAATCCAAGACACAATGAGAAGACCAAACCTAAGGATAATAGGTATAGATGAGAGTGAAGATTCCCAACTTAAAGGGCCAGTAAATATCTTCAACAAAATTATAGAGGAAAACTTTTCTAACCTAAAGAAAGAGATGCTGATGAGCATACAAGAAGCCTACAGAACCCCAAATAGACTAGACCAGAAAAGAAATACCTCCTGTCACATAATAATCAAAACATCAAATTCATAAAGCAAAGAAAAAATACTAAAAGCAGTAAGAGAAAAAGGTCAAGTAACATAAAAGGCAGACCTATAAGAATTACATCAGACTTCTCACCAGAAATTGTAAAAGCTAGAAGATACTGGACTGATATCACACAGACCCGGAGAGAACACAAATGCCAGCCCAGACCACTATAACCAGCAAAACTCTCAGTCACTATAGATGGAGAAACCAAGATATTGCATGACAAACCCAAATTTACACAATATCTTTCCACAAATCCAGCCCTACATAGGATAATAGATGGAAAACTCCAACACAAGGAGGGAAACTACAACCTAGAAAAAGCAAGAAGTAATCTTCCAACAGACCCATAAGAAGGTAACTACACAAACATAATTCTACCTCTAATAACAAAAATAACAGGAAGCAACAATCATTTTTCCTTTATATCTCTTAACATCAATGGACTCAATTCCCCAATAAAAAGATGTAAACTAACAGACTGGATATGTAAACAGGGCCCAGAATTTTGTTGCATACAGGAAATGTACCTCAGTGACAAAGACAGACACTACCTCAGAGTAAAAGGATGGAAAACAATTTTTAAGCAAATGGTCCCAAGAAACAAGCTGGAGTAGTCATTCTAATATCAAATGAAATTGACTTTCAACCAAAAGTTATCAAAAAAATAAGGAAGGACACTTCATACTCATCAAAGGAAAAATCTATCAAGATGAACTCTCAATTCTGAATATCTATGCTCCAAATGCAAGGACACCCACATTCCTAAAAGAAACTTTACTAAAGTTCAAAGGACACATTGCATCTCACACAATAATAGTAGGGGATTTCAACACCCCACTCTCAGAAATGGACAGATCATGGAAACAGAAACTAAACAGAGAAACAGTGAAATTAACAAAAGTTATGAACCAAATGGATTTAACAGATAATTTATAGAAAATTTCACCCTAAAACAAAGGAATATACCTTTTTCTCAGCACCTCATGGTACCTTCTACAAAGAACTCAAGAAATTAGACTCCAGACAACCAAATAACCCTATTAAAAATGGGGTACAGAGCTAAACAAAGAATTCTCAACTGAGGAAATGCAAATGGCTGAGAAGCACCTAAAGAAATGTTCAACATCCTTAGTCATCAGGGAAATGCAAATCAAAACAACCCTGAGATTCCACCTCATACCAGTGAGAATGGCCAAGATCAAAAACTCAGGTGATAGCAGATTCTGGCAAGAATGTGGAGAAAGAGGAACTCTCCTCCATTGTTGGTAGGATTGCAAGCTGATGCAACAACTCTGGAAATCAGTCTGGCGGTCCCTCAGAAAATTGGACATAGCATTACCTGAGGACCCAGCTAAACCACTCCTGGGCATATACTCAGAAGATGCTCCAGCATATAACAAGAAAACATGCTCCACTATGTTCATAGCAGCCTTATTTATAATAGCCAGAAGCTGGAAAGAATCCAAATGTCCTTCAACAGAGGAATGGATACAGAATATGTGGTGCATTTACACAATGGAGTATTACTCAGCTGTTAAAAACAGTGAATTCAAGAAATTCTTAGATAAATGGATGAAACTAGAAAATATCATCCTGAATGAGGTAATCCAGTCACAAAAGAACACACATGGTATGCACTCACTGATAACTGGATATTAGCCCATAAGCTCGTAATCCCCATGATACAACTCACAGACCACATGAAGCCCATGAAGAAGGAAAACCAAAGTGTGGGTGCTTTGGTCCTTCTTAGAAAAGGTAACAAAATACTCATGGGAGCAAATATGGAGACAAAGTGTGGGACAGAAACTGAAGGAGGGGCCGTCTGGAGACTGTTACACCTGGGTATCCATCCCATGTGCAGTCACCAATGGTAGACGCTGATGTAGATGTCAGGAAGTGCATGCTGACAGAAGCCTGACATAGCTGTTTCCTTAGAGGTCTGCCAGAGTCTGACATATAGAAAGGCAGATGCTCACACCTAACAATTGAACTGATCATAGGGTTCCCAATGGAAAAGTTAGGGAAAAGACTAAAGGAACTGAAAGGGTTTGCAGCACTATGGGGAGAGCAATAATACCGAGCTCCCAGGGTCTAAACCACCAGCCTAGGAGCATATAGGGCAGGACCCATGGCTCCAGTTGTATATCTAGGGGAGGATGACCTTGTTGGGCATAGGTGGGAGAGGAGATTCTTGGTTCTGTGAAGGCTGGATACCCCAGTGTAGGGGAATTCGAGAGCAGGGAGGTAGGAGTGGGTGGGTTGGTGGGGGCACATCCTCATAGAAACAGGAGGAGGAGGGATGGAATGGGGGCTCCTGGGTGGGGGATGGGGAAAGAGGATAACATCTGAAATGTAAATAAAATATTCAATAAAAAAAAAAAAGACAGAGGCAGATAGATCTCTGTGAGGTCCAGGCCAGTCTGATCAGGACAGCAAGGGCTAAACAGAGACAACAAAACAAACAAACAGCATAAACCAACAATAGCCTTATAAAAGAGAATTATGTTTACATAGTACAATCACATGTCCACATTATCCTTGCTAAGATAGAACTATAGTTCTGTTCTTTTAGAGAAAATATCATAGTATCACTATCATACAACAAAGTAATTTAAATAATGTGATATTATACGGAAATGTTGAGAAGTTCATATTATTTGGGGCTTTTCCTTCACTGTTCTGTTGTTCCTTTTACTATTTGTCAGTTTTCAAATTGTGTCCTTTGTTGTGATTGATCTTATGCTAAATGAACACACTTGTGTCTAAATTTTGTTTTGTTTTGTTTTTTAAAAAAGAAATATACCTCAAACTGTATAGTGTTCAGGTCCCACCTAGCAAAATCAATTTCCTGGATAAGAAGAAAAGACACACGATAAAGGTGTTATCTTCATCCTTCTTATTATGACCTGAGCCCATTTCTTTTTCTTATCTGGAGGACGTTTCTAATTGATGTTTTTCTCTTCCAAATATGCTGCTATTGAGGAAAATATCATTGAAAAAAAATTCAATCAAAATGAGCATCTAAAACTCCTGTTCAAATTAGAATCCAATTACGGATCTTTAAACTGATCCAAGACTATGAATATATGAGGGTATTTTTTGGCATAAAAGTTATTTTAAGAACATAAATCATAACCCAGTGTTCCTGTTGACATTTCCTCCCATCCAAGAGCACATTTGGAGAAAGAACTGAAGTGTGCCTGTGAGGTGTGTGTATCACTTCAGCAGGGACTCAGTGATTCACACTCACCGTTGACTTCCTGCTCTCAACTTGTTCCAGACACAGTTTTCCCACGTGAAAGTAGCATCAGGTTACAGACAGTAACACCACCCCACCCAAGCCCTCTCACTGGAGTGCAGCCACACTCGCAACTGTCACGGTGTATAGAATGGTGCAGATACAGAGGTTTTGACTGTTGAATTTGAAAGTTTACATTTTTTATGATTGTGTCAATGTGTAATTTTTTTTTGTACCATCAGTGGCTAGCGTTTGTCTAAAGTCTCTTTTGAAATATTTATCAATGTTTTGATTTTATGATAGTGAAGCTTGTATTCAGTGTTTTGCCAATTAATATTATATGCTTGTAGTAAAAGCAGAAGAAAACCTAATAAAAGGACATAAATCATATGTAGATATAAATAGGAAATGTTTATTTGTATTTTTTATGGTTCTGTTTTGGAACTGGTTGTTACTTTTAACTTCATATTCAAAATAATGAAAGATAATACGGAAGAATTGGAATTGCAAATGACTGATCCTGCAATTCACGTGGGGAGGAAAAGTTACGCATTCTCCTGGTTCTAATCAGCTATGTTTATTAATTTGCTTTCATCAAATCACTCTTTAAGTCTATGAATTGATGACTGCTTTAAAGATATATTGAGTAATAAGAAACCTACATGTAGTTGTTATAGCAATCAGTAACTCAGTCAACAAAGTTCTTATTGTACAATGACAAAACATGTGAGTTCATATCCCCAGAACTCTTATGAAAACTGAGCATATTGGTACCAGCTCCGGGTTTAGTAAGAGCCCCTGTGTCAAAGAGGGATAGAGGAGGATGCTTGTCATTGACATCTGGCCTCTGAATACAGGACATGCCCACCACACACACACACACACACACACACACACACACACACACACACAGATACACATACATGCACACACCCACATGCACACACACGAGAGACAGAGACAGAGAGATTATTACTTGGTAATAATACTTCATCTACCTGCTTTAATGTTTTCACAGAGTTGATGCAATTAAAGACAGCATTATTTGGTATCTTTCCACACTGAGTGAAAGTGGCTCTTCTATACTCAGTCCACTGATTCAAATGCTAACTTTCTCAGGAAACTTCCTTTTACACAGACCCCAAATCTGCTTCCCATTTGGATCTCTCTTAATCTAGAGAAGCTGGCACGTCTGCAAATACAGAGATGGGGAAAATTCTATGATGATTAAATCTACCTAAGAAGTTGAGGAATCCTCCCAGAAACATTGCCATTTAAACTAGGTACAGAAATAACACACACACACACACACACACACACACACACACACACACACACACGGGATGAAAAGACACAGAAAAGAAAAAAAAACAAAAGATAACGAGCCTGTGACAAAAACCTATTCCAGTGATGACCAGGGACAGGGAGTGTCAAAGATGCAGCTCCCATGAGCCATTGCCCATGTCAGGGTGCAGTTTTCAACAATAAACTGCCATTGAATCACCATGGTCTTCCTGAATGTAACCCCAATAAAGTCACAGATTTGTCAAACTGGACTTGAACAGAATAATTTGCTCTGTCACCAGTGACTGACCTTAGGGAGAATAATTGTTTGCACTTGTCTCCCTAGGGAACATCATACAACACCAACACCGACACCAGCATGAGCCCGATGACAGGATTATCTGACAACAACCTGAAAGCAACAGTCAAAAATGATTCATTTGGCAATTACAAACTGTCTTAAAATAAATGAAAACATAGAGACTGCTAATAATAGACCATGAAGAGCCAAACTATAGAAACTGCAAACCCTCCCCCAAAAATAAAGTCTATAATGGAATATTTAAAAATATTGCAAAGAGTAGCACTAGTATTCATTGTGTTGAGATGACAGAATAGAATTAGTGAGTTTAAGGATCCATAAATAGAATTTACCCAATCTGTACATCAGAGAAATACATCAAACAGAATAAACAGCATTTTTGGAACCTGTGGGATAACAATACAAGACTGACTGTTTATATCATGAGTGTTTCTGAAGAAAAGAAATGGGTATAGCAGTATTTAAACAGGGACTAGAAATTTCCAGAATTGGTTAAAGACATAAAGTCAAAGGTCTTAGAAGCTGAATAAAGTCCAAGTAGGGTAACCCACCTCCAAATACTCAGCAAAACTAAATAAATAAAAATTAAACTTGAAAAAACTAACGATGCATAAAGAGATTAGAAAACAGCCATAGATAGTAGTCTATTTCCTAGAGTGAGCATAATCCTAGTGACAGCAAATTTACTATCTTAACATATAGACATCTCAAACAGAAGTAAAATATACTTTAATTGTTAAAAGACTGATTAACTGTGAGTTTCTATGCTTATCAATAGTATCATTCAGAATTAACAAGAAAGACAATATCCAATAGCTATCTCCAATAGACTGACCATCAGTGATAAAACGTGAGCAATACAAAGAACATAAAAATGATAGGCTTTATGTTCTATAGGCTATATACTTGAGTTCTCCCAATCACAGATGATGATTATCTTAACCAGTATCCAACAAATATCCTAAGACCAGCTGATGCCTCTAAGGACTACTAATGTGCCAGGCAAAGTAAATGGCAGTGGACTGACTGCTGTCAGTATTTTATTATTTTATATTAAACAGACATTTCAGCAGATCTTTTCTTCTTCTGTTTCCTCAGATGTAATCCTCCAGTCTCATCTACAGCTCTGCAGTAGAACACCTGGGACAGCCATCCCTGCCTCCCTGTCCCCAACTCCTGAGGATCCCACAAATCTTCCCCTTCTAATCTCCCTCCCCTGACTCTTTGCTTTGTCCGAGCCACCAACCCCAGCAGATTCCCCCTTTCAACCCAAGGGCTGCTTATGCCAGGGTAACAAGTAGGCTGATGGTGGATCCAATCCTCTCCCCAACCCTCATTCTTATCCCTAGCTCTCTAGTAGAAAACCTGCTATGGTTTCCCTTTTCTCTCTGACCCCATCTCCAATGGATCACAAGGATCTTCTCCCCAATCTCTCTTTACCCAGCTTGTCCCAGTAACCAGTCCTTCAACAGCAGCCTGCATTCACTGGGAACACACAGCAGGTAAACAGGACAGGAGAACAGATTAGGGCTTCATTAGTCACTATCAGAGAAGCTTCCTCCTACAGTAGACGGAAACACAGAGACCCATAGCCAGACATTATATGGAGAGAGAGTCCTTCAAAGACATAGCTCTAAATAGGATGTTTCCATCAAATCCCTCCCCTCAGAGCTCAGGGAACCTTGTGGAAGAGGAGGCAGAAAGAGTGTAAGAGCCACAGGAAATGCATGACACCAAGAAAACAAGACTCTCAGAATCAACCAACCAAGGTGCTGTTTAGTTGTTTTGTCCAGCCTCAATGTGATGGGTTTTGCTTTATCTTACTGTTTTTGTTTGGTTGTTATCTTTTAGAATCCTGTTATTTTCCAATGAGAAACAGAAAAAGTGTAGATGCAGTGGGGAGGGAAAGTGGGTGAGGAACTGGGGGGAGTCGAGGGAAGGGAAATTGTTGTATGAGAAAAGAATCCATGTTCAACAAACGGGGAAAAAAGACAAAAGACATTTCACTTCCATTTACAGGGGCCCTTGCCTTTTCTCTCTGGGTCTCCATGTCTTCCAGCTGTCATAGAACAGAACGTACAGATTTCTATGAAGTCTCCATTTCAAAATTCTAGAAAACCAATCTTTTATTTCTTTGAGTTGAAGTTTCACCTACAGCAAAAAATGGAAACATAAAAATCTTTAAGCTTTAAGACTCTTCCCCTTTCAGTTTCATCTCTACTAACTGTATTTAATTCTTATACCTGATGACTGGCAGGAAATCTCAGTACTTTCTGACTGTCTGTGCCTCGGTAATAGCATAGCCATATGGATCAGAAACCAAAATATGAGTCTTAACAAAGAAGGCAAAATCCAACTATGGTCTTCGTAGAAAGGTATCCCTGAGGCAGTGCCTTGCTCAATGTATACAAGAGAATCTTTTCCTCTTTAAGTTTTCATTGTGTGAACATAGCAGTCTAGGGTTCAGATCACAGCTGGATGTCAATCAGCTCTAAGAAACTGGATGGAAGGAAAGGACTTGTTGTGAACCACTGTGTCCTTTTCTTCCACAGATAGCATGGCTAGTTTCTACACTCTTAACTTTTCTTAAAACTTCAGTCAATTATTTTAGAAGTCCATTAAGCAGATGCTCCTGTCTGCTAGGCATGAGTGACACCATGCCCAATAATAGAGGGTGTGTGATTGAGTTAATTTTGACGGTCTGAGTATCAATGGAGCATATCTTAGAACATCCCTCCCCAAAGATGAGGATGTTGAGGATTTAACCACAGCTTGGGGACTGTTTCTAAAAGCATTAACTCTCTGACTCACCAGTGTCTTCCTATGAGCTGATGCAGCCTTGAAAAGTAGGACAGAAAAGAGAAATGATGCTGTGGAATACTGATGTAAGGTGATTCATGGTGACAGGGGCTATCTACTGAAATTAAAGCCAGAGAGAAATCAGTGTTGATTGGCCTAAAGCACCAAGATTTTCTGCTGTAGCATTTTCCAAAGATAAGACTTCCAAAATATTAGCTAAAAATGCAAGAACAGCTGAAACAAGTTAATTAAAATTGGTAAAACATTACTGAAGATTCGCAGTGCAACTGGTGTTACTTCCCATTGGTAGATAGAGTACAACTGAGGGCATCATTCAGTTGGACCCAATCGGATTGAGTTACATCTTTCCTTCTCTTCTATAGTTTTTAATGAGATGATTTTTACTTTTTTCTTGTGTTTGTTTCTGGCTAACCTAGCCTATATGTGATTTAGGGGATTGTATACTTGTCATTTTATTTTGTATTGTAGCCCTCATAGGAAGGGACTCTTCTTTTATCCATGCATGAAATTTCCACAAGTCTTGTCCTGACTGTCTTCAATAAGGTCACCTGACTTAGGTTTATTCACAGATATGCAGAATGATGAAGTTGAGAAGTTTCAAAGAATTCAGTTGTATAAAACAGAGAAAGAAGAAATCCAGCTGTACTAAGAGCATCTGTCCAGACCCTCTTAATAATGACTCCTGAGGGGTCAGGTAAGGTCTGGCTGGGGAAGGGAAGGAAGGGAAGGGAAGGGAAGGGAAGGGAAGGGAAGGGAAGGGAAGGG
>JANHMN010000016.1:17883806-17922143 GCA_030674055.1 Rhabdomys pumilio
GGAAGGGAAGGGAAGGGAAGGGAAGGGAAGGGAAGGGAAGGGAAGGGAAGGGAAGGGAAAGGGAAATAAAGCAAAGAAAGAGGAACATGATGGAATGTCATCTGCTGCAGTCATTGCTTTGCAATAAATCTTTTCTATAGGGAAAGAGAGGGAGAGGGAGGAGAGAGAGAGAGAGAGAGAGAGAGAGAGAGATTCTCTAGCTATTTCATAATATAAACACTGTTACCCATCTCTCAATATGGCAAAACAGAGGAACATTTTGTGGTAGCGTTGGTAGCAGTCCTGGTAGCACTGCCATTGGCCCCATCTCCTGGCCACAAGAACTGTGGGAATGAGACATAGGAGATTCAAGGACATGTGGAGCAGCTAAGGTGATACTTAGATGACTCCACATCCCAGGCCTAAGGAAGTATTGATATCTGCAAATGAGAACCTTGGGCTCTGTGCCCCATAATGCCTGATTGTTTGGATTCTCTTTAGATTGCCTGATGGATTGAAGGGCTCTCAAATATCCTTCTTAGAACTGCTCTGCATTTTTGTCTTCACATAGCTGTAGACACTTTCCTTTTCCTTTGCCAGACAAGGAGTGCCAATAAATAATGAAAAAAGAGAGAATATAACTTAAAGGCTTTGAGAATTCGTCCTTCAGCTCAGAGGAGAAGCTAACGGAAGTTGTAAGATCAGTGGCTTATGAGAAGTTGCTTAAGGACAGTCTGTCTCTTATCATCACCACCACCTTAGTACATTCATCAAGCTCCAGGAATTTCTTCCATATCCTTTAAAAGCCCTTGAGACAATATAAGTATTGCATTCTTCTCTCTCATAGTTCTTAAAAGTCCATTGAATCCATCGTGTGAAAATTACAGTTACAGCTTCGATGTGGTTGATAATGCCATTTACAAAAACATCAATAACCTGAGGCATAAATTCAATTATGTGACACTGAAAGCATTTTGAAAATCTATCTGCATTCTGGTGTTTTGTATTTGAATGTCATTCCTCTCAAGTAAATTTATATAAGCATTTAAGAGAGCATGCCCTTGTTGTCTGTGAGGAAAACATATTTGGAAGGCACTTGTTTCAAACTCTAAGTTACAATATGCTTATAACTATCAATTCTCCGGATGACAGTCTGGAGGAAAGATATAAATAAAGCTCTGCTTCCAGTAAGTTATAGTGGAAACTGGCTTCTAGTTTGAACCAGTCTCACTGTCAGTTACAACAAAAATCTCCTGGAGTTCCCAGAAACTTTAGTAAACTTAAAACAAACAAACAAACAAACAAAAACACAGCCTACGTGACTGCAACAAGTGTGAACAGGAATCAGGCAGCCACACACTTCACAAACATTTGGTATGACACTGTGACAAAGGGCAACTTTTCAAATATAATGTAAATTTAAATATAATTATATCACTTCACTTCTCTTTTTCTTCCTCCCACCCCTTCCAACTTCCATAACTTTTTTTTTAAATTGATAGCTTCATTTTATTAGAGGGAAACTCTCATGGGTCCCTACACCTAGACAAAGAACTACAGGCAACTAATGGCTGCAGAGGGAGGGAGGGAGAGAGAAAGAGAGAAAGAGAGAAAGAGAAAGAGAGAAAGAGAGAGAATATTACTTCTCCCACAGATGGGCTCCCTAGTTGTTTATTCAATAACAAAGTGTTCAGCCATGAAATTATATAATTATATACATGAAAACAACAAAAACAGAGTCAGCAGGATATGTGTGTGTGTGTGTGTGTGCATGCATGCACCTGCATATGTATATGCATTTCTATGTAATTATAACAACCAAAACCCAACGGGAAGCATTTATAACATGTGCCTCTGTGTTTTCTATTAGAATGAATGTGACCTAAGTATTAGATAAAATGAATCCAAAAAATTCAATGCAAAGCACCACCATGGCATTCGTAACAGGTTAGAATGTGACACTTCAGAAGTTTGGCTAAACCTTTTGGATACAATGAAAATATATTATATGAAGAGAAGAATTGGTTTTCTAGATATATTAAAGTTTTCTGCTTAGGAAAAGACACTGTTGACACTGCTTAAAGAATGAAAAGACAAGCCACAGACTAGAAGAAACTATCTGTAAAAGACATATCTAATAAAAGACTACTTGTGTGGAATACACAAGGAATAAATAAAACTCAACAAAAATAAAAACAATCCAATTTAAAAAAAATGAGTCGATGACTTCAACAGATAACTTATACAAAAAGATAAAGAAGGGCAGAAAATAATATAAATATATATTCCAAATCATGTTTTGTCAGCCAGTAAAGACAATAGATTATTACACACTATTCAGAACATAGACAGACTACATTCCTGAGCATACAGCATGGATCTCATTATTTGTGACAGAAATACAAACTGAAAGAGCCACTCTGGAAGGTATTGTAGGGTTGTTTTGCTGTTTTGTTGGTTTTTTTTTTTTTATAAAACCAGGCATGTTTTCAATTTATGACCTATCAATTATGGTCCTTAACATTTATTCCAATATTGTAAGTTCATGTCTCCAGAGAAACTTGTCCATAGATGCCTATAGTAGCTTTTTATATAATTGTTAACGTTTGGAAGGATACAAGATATTTTCAAGTAATAGGTAGATAGACTGGTAGGTCTGGAACTCATAATATTATTCTGTGCTGAGAAGAAATGAGCTCTTGGTTCATAAAGAGACACACACACACAAAAAAAAACCCTAAAACACCTACTACTGAGTAAGAGAAACTAGCAAAACAGCCTCCATACTGTATAATTCAAGTATATAATTATGATTACATGTGATATTTTAGAGGATGTAAAACTATGGAGTCAGTGGAATGATGAGTGTGTGCTTGTGTTAAAGGAAAAGGGGAAGAGAAGTACAAGAGACTTTTAAGGCTCTGGAAATACTATACGTGCATCGTGGTTAGTGCATCCTATTCCTCTTCCCCAAAAAAGAATGTACAACATCAAGAGAGAACCCGAAATAAACCACAGATTGGAGTGAGACTAAAATGTTGATGGAGGGCATGGACTGTGATAAAATATAACTTTAGTGGAAGCTGAAAGAGGAGAGGCAAGGTTATTGACAGTCGCGTGCCATTGCTCTGTTGTTGCCTGTAGAGCAAAAGCTTCTCCATAAAATAGAATGTAGACATTAAAACACTAATAGTATTCAATAAAGAAAAAAAGGGAATAAAGATAAAACCTACAATGCTGTCCAGAGCTCCTGATATGTGTATATATGTCTGTCTGTGTATCTCTGTGTGTATATCTGTGTATGTGTGTGTGATAGAGAGAAAGAGAGAGAGAGACAGAGACAGAGACAGAGAGAGACAGCAAGAGTCACATTGAACCTCCACTTGGAGTTCCCCAGCCCTCATTCTCTTATTCTCCATGGGCAGTTGTTACAACCACTAGGGACCTAGAGAAAGTGATCATAGTAATAGGAAACTATCATTGTCTCAGGGCATATCTAGTCTTATCATTATCCTGAAAAGGGCCCCAAACATATGCTAAACCTTAGAAACTTGCCTTATCCTCAAAAGCAAAGAAAGCATGTCTTGTATATGTAAGTACTCAAAAAGGCTTTACAAACAGATACATGTAAAAGTTCTCTGGAGAAAAAGCTGCAATACGTTTTATTCTTTTTCTATTATAACTTTGTGAAGAATGAAATTAAATTGTTACCAAGGAAAAACTTGAAACGAGGACCATGTGTATTGAAGTGGCTGGCTCTTCCAAAGTCTTTGTGCATCCTGTTCCCCAAACAAGAAAAGTTTCCCTCGATAGGTGCCTGGGCAGAGGAATCCTGAGGAAGATGAGCTGCACCCCTGCTTCTTTGGAAATGGACCATCTTAGGGGCATGAAGCACATGTTGGGAGGCTCCTCAAAGCAGGGCTGTGCAGCTTACTTTGAGGCTTTCACACCAGCAGTCCAGGCCTAGCATCCCTAGTACAGAGTGTCATATAGGCATTCATTTGACAGTCTTTCATAGATCCCTCTTGTTGAACTCTTTTGAGAGACCAGAGCAGAGAAAACAGCACGATAGTCCTCTATATAGTTTTGCTTTGAGGCCTACAAACTTTCTGAGATGCCACAAAAGAAATAGGGAATTTAGAAATACATCTCGGAGATCACTGTGAAAGTTTCAAATCTAATTGATAATGAGGGCTGAATTCTCACTGTCTGGAGATTGACCTCATATGAAACACATACACACACAAATACACTTGAGCATGTACACACACACACACACACACACACACACACACACACACTCACACATATACATGCATGCAAAAGCTAAACTTAGAAATTCCTAAGAAAGGTATTTGTTTCCATTTAAAACTTCCTATTAAGGCTTAAAATGAAAGACACATGCCTAGCTTCTCTGAAATGGGGGAGCTGCTTGACTCAATCTTCAGAGGAGAGATAGGCTTGATTTGATAACAGAAGAGGAAGGAAGGCCTCTGCACTGTGCAGAAGAGGTCATTTGATAACGTCATTGACATTATAGTGTGGGTGTCCAGTGAGACTTCAGCTGGCCAGGATTCCTACCACCATCATCTCCAGTGGTTCCTCAGTGACATCCCACAGCGTCACCAGAGTGAAGGTATAGAATTCCCTTGTGAAAACTGTGTGAGAAAGTCAATTTCTCCCTGGGGTTAATAGGGTAGAGAAAGAATACATGGATGACAGGTACCATGAATCAAGGAGTCCTCTTGATTCATTTGGACTTTACCATACTATGGAAGTAGAGAATTAAAGTCTATCTCACCCAGATATCTTTTAAAGTGTCAGCTTAATTATTTAGAAATATAAAATTTTCAACTGATTAATATGAAAATTTTATTTAACAGTTATTTAAAGTATTTCCCTCTGTGATTAAATGAAGCTGTGTAACATCATAATACTTAATATTGGGATGGGGTGTATGGAGAGGACAGTCTACTAATATAGTGTCGGCAAGACCAGGGAATCAAACATTTCATAAAAATCAGTATCGAAAGAACTTTTCCTAAATAACCATGTTATATTTCTAGTTCCGGTTTATTGCAAATGTTTGTTTCTTGCTGCCACTCAGTTCCATCTATTTCTACTCTTTCTGAAATGGAATCTGTTCTTATCAACAGTCATCTGAAATCCCACCCAACAGTCACTTATATTTAGCTAGAATTTAGTCATTGGCCACACCTAATCATGAGGAGAGGAAGAACATAATGGCAATTTTTCTCAAGAAACAGCAGGTTTGCTACTAAATACGACGAAGACAATGGGTACTGATGGGCAGCTTACAGTTTCTGTCACTACATTTTTAAAGAATCCTGAAAGGCATGAGAGAAAAAGATTCTAAAATTGATGTAGCATAATTTCCCCTAACTTATCCATCTTCTCCGGAGAGAAGTCCTGCACCTTTCTCAAGATGCTAAGCATTCTCCCTTGTGTCTCATGTAGTCTACATTTGCCTGTTGATTTTTTTCTTCCTGAAAATTTTTGTGTCAACTCATTTTGCTTCTTGAAGCTGCTGCCTTTTTTTTTTTTTATAGATTTACTCATGGGTACAGCACATCTACAATAATGTCCAAATAACTGTAGAAGCAGCCGGGGATAGCAGAATTTCTTTAGCAATTTCAGAAAACACTGAGACACACAATAGCATCTCTCAGTGTGAACTGACTTCACTTTTACCTCAAAAGTACTCACTGTAGGGCTGGAAAGATGGCTCTGAAGTTAAGAGCACTTACTGCTCTTGTAGAGGATCTGGGTTTATTTCTCCCACACAAAGCAGCTCATGACCATTCATAACGTCTGTATCAGGTAATCCGATACCCCCTCTTGCTTTTGAGGATACCAGGCACATGTGTGGTATCCATACATGCAGGCAAACTACTTATACACATCAAACAAAAATAATTCTTAGTAGAACATTTCCATTGTATCTCTGTGCTGGTTAATGATATCTGTGAGCCACAGAATCCAGCTGAACTTAATAGTACAACAGTGGAAAAATAATTAATTCAGAATTTAGTACCAGGAATAAGGTAGCTGTGTAAACCTAGCCATTTAGTCATTATTCATTAAAGGAATGTAGAATAGTTGAGGACTCTGAGGCAGGAAAGTGGTTGACTGCTGTAAGCAGGGCTTATGTGATGTCTGTAAGGTCTCAGTGTTGAGAGCAATGTGGACTATTGGGCTCCAGCACAAGAGGTTTCAGAGAAAAACAAGGATTTTAATAGCCAGTGGGCTAGAGGCCATTCCTTGGTATTTTGGCAAGAAAATTAACTACCTTCTTCCTGTGTCCTAAGTATTTGTGTAGGG
Organism: Rhabdomys pumilio; assembly: GCA_030674055.1. Taxonomy (NCBI): domain Eukaryota; kingdom Metazoa; phylum Chordata; class Mammalia; order Rodentia; family Muridae; genus Rhabdomys; species Rhabdomys pumilio. Next base: position 17,890,128 of record JANHMN010000016.1, read on the forward strand.
CTAAGTTGAAAGTGATGGACTAATTTCTCTATAGCCTAATATTGATTCTGCTGCATGGTTATTAGTAATTACTCTTCTGCTGGTCTACAATGGAAAAGAGCAGGTGAAAGAACAAAAGTGTAGTTTGAAGACAAAAAATAAGAGCAAAAATGTCTAATGTTAAAGCCGAAGCTTGTAGTGAAAGAGATAAGGATATTAAGGCAAAACAAATCTGTACTGGAATACAGGGAAGGATACTGTCAGAGAAAGATCCCAGCCAGTGAAGATTTCAACTCCTGAAGGAAAACAACCTAAGGAATTTTCTGCTCTTTAAAAACAATAAATCAGAACTAATGCAAGTGTGACTCAAGGAGGCCAGACTCTCCTCCAAACAGGTAGCAAAACTTGACAGTATTTCCCATGTGGTTCTGGCTTTTGAATCATGAAAGATACACCAATACAAAGGGTTGTTAATCTTCTTCCTCAGTTAAGAAAAACCATTGAGGCCTATAGTATGTCAGAGGACAGCCTCTGTATGAAGGCCCTGAGAGGGCAAGAGCCCTGATAGGTCAATTGCTTGAAATTGTGAAAGTGAAGACTTGTTTACCACTCTAGTTGGCAGCAGGAACTGGTAGAGCCAGGGCCTAAAAATGATGTGGAGTAAAGTTCATGCAATAGCCAGCTTTAGTCAGAGCATCAGACAATTTTATACTCTGAGGGCTAAGAAAAAGTCACTTGAGTAAAGTATAAAATTACAAGGACAAGACACACATGGCAAAAACAAAGAAACAAAAAAACAAACAATATGTTTTACCATAAAGTCATATAAACAAATAACAATAGATAATTATAATGAGTAATCTAAAGTAAACTTACACCTATCCACTAAGCAAAAGAGGGGCATGAAGGCAAATCCCAAAAACAATTCTCGTATTTTTGAAGAAACTAAGTCTCAAGACTTTTGACTTCTTTTCTAGGAGATTTCTCACAAGCACTCAAAAACTCCCCTCAAAAAACTCCATCACTGGACTATGTTTCAACAAAGACTGATTATATTGGAGACTACAAGATGTTAGAGATACCTGATATTTTGCCAACGAGAATTCAGTCAGAATTCTCCTGATGCTCTGACTAAATTCTTGTATTCACAAGGAGTGGAGCCAGCACTAGAGAGAAAGATGTTACAGTCAACAAAGCTAGAGAGATAGAGTCATGTAAGCCCCATGACATCAGACATAGAGCTAAGAGATTTACAGTTTGCCCTGCTGGGTTTTTGTCTTGCTTTGCCCAATATTTTCTCGTTATACCCCAAGTATTCCCTTCTAGAATGGCAGTGAATATTCTGTACTATTTTAAAGTATGTAATTTGCTTTTGTATTTCATAAGGAATTATAGTTAAATGATTGCTTTGAATCTTAGAAGAGACTTTGGATTTTAAAACAGTGTGGAAACTGAAAGATTGTTGGGACTTTTGAGGAGGGACTCGATGCATTTTACATTACGATATGGCCACAAGCCTATAGAAACCCAGCGGTGGGATGTGCTGTTTTGAATGAGAATGGCCTCCATAGGTTCATGTTTAAAAACTTGGTCCTCAATTGGAGGAACTATTTGGAGATTATTGGGAGCTGAGGCATTGTTGAAGGAAGTGCATCACATCATTCTCCATGAGCTCTCTGTTTCCTGTGTATGGTTGAGATGTGGTCTCTCAGTTGCTGCTCCCACCAACGTGCCTGCTACTTGCTGTCAATGCTGCCCTACCATGATGAACTCTGAAACTCTATACCAACCAAATGCTTTCTTTTGTAAGTTGCCTTGGTTATGATATTTTTATCATAGCAATAGAAAAGTAATAAACATAATATATAATACATTTGTATGCTTATTTAAACTTTTTAGCTTTATTTATTCTGTGTTTGTGTGGTTTTGAATATGTGCAGGAATGTATACCATGTGCTTGCCTGATGTAGGCAAGCCCAGCCAAAGTGTGTAGAAAACTCGCTATGTGGCAGATAACTAAGGCTCTTCTTGCATCATCTCTACTTGCGTCCCAAGGCTTAAGCACTATAATTTCTACTTTAAAGACAAGAATACAAAATGGAAAGTTTCAAAATCAAAATTTGATCTTAAACTTATCCCTACATTGAGCCCCTTACACTGAGTTATTTTTTTTTTTTTGAAAAAGTGTAGATAGTTTACACAATTGAAGAGAAAGGTTGTAAACTAGACTTAAAAAGAGCAAGTTCTGTAGAGGGAAAATAGATACAAAAGAGTATTGGGTTGGGTGCTGGTATCACATTGAATCAATTCCAACTATTTTATCTTTATTGCACCATTCAAAGTACCATTGGCATTAGTCTGCCTTGGCCAAATACCTACCCTTAGAGTGAATCAAAACCTACTGTCTGATTGTCTTAGAGTCTGTTCCCAGAAAGGAACATCTATTCCTCCAGAAGAACCAAAGTTTTTCTTGAGGAAATGGAAAGTAAATGGTGTCGAGCAGTCAAATAAATACAAGTAGTTTCACTTTCTGTAAATCCCCTTGGCCTTATTCTAGGTCAGGAATCTCTAGCTACCGTGAGTTTAGATACTGACATTTAAGGCCAGAATGTGTGTTATGGAGTGGAAAGACTGAGTGCAGCACTTCTAATTTCAAGTCTCTAATACCAGTGAAAGGAAACTAACTTCTCATTATTGTCTCAAACTATTCTCAGTCTTATGCCTCCATGCAATGAGCTCACCTTTGCATGAAGAAAAAGTCGCCAATAGTTTCCTCATACAAAAAGGCTTAAACCTGCACACACAGAGAGTTAATAATACACAGAAGTTTCATCTTCAGAGATTTTTGTTAGCCAGCCCCACATGAAAATAATGGGCAGTTTCTTGTTCTACCTACTATCTCTCAAAGAAACTTGCATTCCCAACAAGATTTTGGCATGGAAATATGTGACAGTAACACAAATTGCATAAAACACAGTCCACAAATCTTGCTGTGGATACACACATGTGTGGATATGAATTTGTGTGTGGAGGCATGCAGGTTTATTTCTGTGTTCTTTTATTTCACACTCAAAACACTCTTGTGCTAATAAAGAATATTTAATGCATTTGGTGTTGGGTGAGCTTAGATACTTTTTACTTTTCTTTGGGCAATGCTATTTGTGACTGTATATGCTTGGCCCAGGGAGTGGCACTATTAGGAGGTGTGTCCTTGTTGAAGTAGGTGTGTCACTGTGGGTGTGGACTTTAAGGCCTTCCTCCTAGCTGCCTGGGAGTCTTCCAGTAGCCGGCTTCAGATGAAGATATAGATAGAACTCCTGCACCATGCCTGCCTAGATGCTGCCATGCTCCTACCTTGGTGATAATGGACTGAACCTTTGAACCTGTATGCCAGCTCTAAATATATGTTGTCCTTTATAAGACTTGCCTTGGTCATGGTGTCTGTTCACAGCAGTAAAACCCTATCTATGACACTATTTTAAATTTACTCTTTACATTGGCCTTCTTTTCTTACACATGTGTTTATGCTTGACTCTGAAGTCTGTTGGATGTCTCCACACAACCTCTGCCTATTTTGTGCTGTATGTCTCAAAACCAGCTGCACTAGCAAGGCTCAATTAGTGCCACCCACCTTTATCTAGTCACTGGCTCAGAGTACCAAAGCACCCTGAATCCAATATCTACCCTGGGCTGGAGCCATGATCAGTACTTTGGGTGTGTTAAAGCATAGGTAACATTTTATCTCTTCTAAGAAACTGAATCTTTATCCTAACATTTCTTCCCCCATGTTCTTTTTCTTGGTTTTTATATCTCAAGTTTGATAGTAAAGAGGAATAACTAAAAGGGAAAGATTTCTTTTCTTCCTCAAATTTCTGGGGCCTTTATCTGGTCTTGGAAAGAATGGTATGAAGGTTTAAAAAAAAAAAAAAAAAAGATTGATCACCTTTAATCTCAGAACTCCAGAAGCAGAGAATGTGGTTTTGTGGCCAATATGGTCTACAAAGTTGTAGGCCAGTCAGAGCTACATAGAGAGATCTTGACAAAAAGAGGGTGCAAAAAATGTCTTCTAGCCAATGGTCAACCCTTTCCAGTCAACCTGTGAAGACCTAGTTAAAGATAACCTGTAACTATAAGAATGTCATTGACAGATGCCTTAGTTGCTTTTCTGTTGTTCTCATTAAGGCATCACAACAAAGCACAGTATAGAAGAAGGAATGTATTTAGGTAGGTCTTGCATTTTCAAAGTGTGAATCCATTACCAGAATGCCAGAAAGCATGGCAGCAGACAAGTGGTCAGAGTGCTATAACTGAGAGCTTACTTTTGATCCACAAGCACTGAACATAGACAGCTAACTGGAAATGGTATAAGAGTTTTGAAACCTGGAAGTTCATCCCCAGTGACAAACCTCCTCCAACAAGGCCATACATCCTGATCATTCCCTAAATAGTGCACCAACTAGAGTCTACTATGCTTGTATATGTGAACAGAAATACACAGTACATGTATGTTTTAGGTAAAACAGCAGGTCTAATATAAAACCTATCTGATTTACATAGAAGACATTTATCAGGAAGTACACCTGAAGGGCCCTAGTTATATGAAATTTTACATTCTACTTTGTGATTGTTTGTATTTCATAAATTACCTACTTGGAATGTTTGTTTCTTTACAACCATAAAGTAATGGTGTAATAGTTTTAACTTTGTTGTGTTCGACAAACATGTGTTCATCTTAACCTACAACCTCTAGATCAGTGGATGTCAACCTTCCAAATGTGTGCAGCCCTTTAATACAGTTACTCATGTGCTGATCCCCAACCATAACATGGCTTCACTGATACTTCATAACTGTAATGTTGCTAATGTTATGAGTTGTAATGTTAACATCTGATTTGTGACCCCTGAGAATGGGTCATTTGACCCCAAAGGGGTCATGACTCACAGGATAAGAACTGCTCACCTAGCAACTTATAGAGATGAAAAAGACAGGGAGAAGCACTGTCTTATTCCAAAACACTCTGGATAAGATTCTGGTAGTATTAGGAAGTCTTCCTTCCAGTGCTGTACTCTTTGTTGATCTTGGAACATAACCCTCATGACATTTTGGTGACAGAAAACTGAATGTGAGAAAGGAACTAAAAATAGAGAGATTATGTTTGGCCTTTGTCAGGTAAGTAGAACAGGAAAAGTGTATTGGATTTGAGTCTGACATTGTGACTGCTCTGCAAGTGGTAAGGCCCAAAGATAGACTGGTGGAAGAGATGAAGATGATGAAATAACATATTTTGTCTTAGAAAATTCTAATCTAGCCTGTTAAAATTCTCTCCCTCTGTGGATATAATTGAATATAAATTACTTAAGATCACTTGAGCACCAATAGCATTATGTATTTGTAGATGAGTACATCATGTAACTATGGACCGTTAATTAGCCTTTGAGGTATTCTAACTATGAATCCAGACTCTAAACCCTTGAGTCACCCTCATCAAACGTTCATACTCCAAACCCAGCTATCATCAGTTGATCAAGTATTGCTGTCTGGATCCTCATAACTAAATTCACTAATCGTTATCTATGGTTGGGTTAGAATCTCACTGGGGACACTTCAAGTGCAAAATAATTTTCAACATCACATTTGTGTGCCTCCACCACAGTGTGAAGCTACCATAAAAAGATAACAAGTCTACTATGCTTCTACGTTATTAAAGGACTCTCCTTGGACCATCTTATTGCTGGGCCTTCTTCCAAACCTGGTCTAGTGGACCTTCCCAAGCCTGGCTAGATTTTCAAGACCTGTGTCTTTCATTTCTGCCTGGAAGTGACTCAGTACGACCTGCACCAGCCCTTGCCTGCCTAGATACCTCTGATGTAAAATGAACTTATTGGCCCCACCTAGTCATCGTCACCTCACACCACCTTATATGTCATCTCTCTCCATACCTAAGCACCCACTTCCTTTCCCTCTCTATATAAGTGAGTGCCCGGTTTACTAAAATGAGTTCCTGCTTCGACAAGACTCCCAGCTTGGTGTGGTTCTTCTCAGGCTGTTGACACTCACCATCCCACTCAGCCCCGGAGAGACCTGGCAGGTCCAGGCTTCTCTCCTCTCAGCTACCTGCTGACAAAGAGCTGACATCCTATAGTGACTCCTTAGTGGACTGTTTTGCTGTCTAAGTGAGTCAAAATTTTACCTATACCGTCTTAATAACAAAGCACTGGTTTTATACTAGAGGGAATGATTCAGGAGAAGAACTCAGACATTGAAAAGAATATGAAACCAAAACTCACTGGACTCCAAGCAAAGGTTGATGCTTGTCTGAGTACATCTGAGCTTCACTGACAGAAAGAATTCATACAAAATATCTCAGACATAAGACTTGTTTTCATTGAAACAAGCTGACTAGAAGGAGTGCTGTGGAGGACTCTGTCTGTTTCTATCTAGTTATGTTCACAGGCAAGCACGTGCAAAGTGGATCAGTAGAAGGAGCAGAACATATTTTTTAAGAATGATGTCATAACTTATAAATATTATGGAACATCTATAAATATATATGCTGTAATCACAGAAGCTAACCTTACAAAATGAAGTAATCTAAATCTACATGAAGAATGTAATATATAGATATACATGATAGATGGAATATATCATAATGAGTATTGGGTAGTAAAATATACCTAATTATTTCAAATGTTTTGATAATATAGTCAGTAAACATGATTAGAAGTATACATGTATGCGTGGAGTGTAAAATAGAAGTTACTTTTGACGATATTTGTAATACATATCATATAATTGGTGATCTAAAAGTTAATATTTTTGGATTATAAGTAATACTCTTATCATAATAATGTAAAAGTATAAACAAATAATGAAAATGGTACAAATAGACATAGTAACTAGATAAAAGAGAAGGTGATTCATCTCACAGCACAGGCCCTCATGGCAAACATAATGGTAGAACACCATGTTTCACAATAAACTTTGTATTGTACCCAAACTGTACAATTTTCCTTTCAACGAGGGATTTTGTACAAATGAAATATAAAACCATCAGACAAATTCAATTTAGCATGCCTACAAATAGTTAAGCCCAAAAATTCTAGAGAAAAGCAACATTTAAGATGATCTGTTACCTTTACAAGAGTCCACAGTCTTGGGCTGGTGAGATGGCTCAGTGGGTAAAGGAGTTTGCTGTCAAGACTGACCCCAAGACCTGTGAGGTAGAAGAAGAGAATGTTGGGAACAAGAAAAAGAAACTTGTTGAAAGTCCTGCCATTTTGTTTTCAGACTCCATTTAATCATAGGGGAAAACTCAGTTCAAGATCGCTAGGGTAGCTGGGGACTGCTCAAATAGTTGAAGTTTCTGTTATATGAAGACAGTTGTCTGAGTCCAGTCATCTCAGGTACAGCTTGTAAGCTGAGTCCAACTATCTCAAGAACAACTCCATTTTGCTGTCAGGGTCAAACTAATTTCATGTTTTCCAGGCCCAGCCACCAACTTCTATCCTGATAGGTGGAAATTCTTTAGCTCAACCCCTTATGTCAAATATGATGGACAATGATACCCTTCTCATCCTTGCTTTATCATTTCATTCTTTAAATACGCTGTACGACTTCCCTTTGGGGTTGTAATTCAGTTCTCAAGTCTGTATTGTGGCCCTGATCTTTCAGTAGCAGCTTTATTATAAAGTTTTGTCATCTGCATTGACCTAGCGTTTGAATTATGTTGGATCTAAGAGAATCCCACAACAAGAGCTAACTCTTGCCAGTTATCCTCTGACATGTATTTGCATGTGGTGTTACAACCATCTCATATATATGAATAAATGAATAAATAACTGTAATAAAAATTTTAAAGGAAAAATTCATGTTTGCATTAAAAGAGAATATTGATCACTTTTTTTTTGGAGACTTTCTATTACCTTTATTTTACAGAGAGATTAACATGATACAGACATTCCCTATATTGGGTGCTGACGCATCAGTATAATTATATCATATTTACTGTATTATCTAATTTCTCACTATATTTCCATACAGATGCAAGGAGAACAATGATCTAGTTATTTTCCAGGGCATAAGGCTAAACTGCTATAAAGAGCAACAGAGTCCAAATACCTTCAGAAGGAAGATGGGACTCTGTTCATGTTTAATTTTATTCCAGTATTGCTAATTACATTCTATTTCAAAAGCTTCTAAATCAGATGTTTTTGAGTATTATAGTATTTATTATAGTATTATAGTATGCGTTGTGATGCTTAAAGAGTGATGGGGAAAAGAGCAGGAGAGAGAGATGAGGGAGAAGAGGGGAGATGAGGGAGAGGAAGAACAGGAAGAGGGAGAGCCAACACCTGATGCATCCAACTGTCTCAGCCTCTTCAGAAATGATTTAAGACAAATAATGGGTTTCAGGTATGAGTGGGGGCTTCCTGAGTTGTAAATTAGTGAGCTATAAGGATGTGATAGTATGTATTGTTATAACTTTTTTGACTGATGGGGAACTATTATTTGGAATGAGAAAAGTGATAATCCTGGTCTCTGTGTAAAATACTGTATTTACTTCAACTGAGAACCTAAGAGCCATTTCTGCCAATTCTGAGTAAGTTTCAAGCCTTCTGCTTCCCTGGCTTTAAGTTGAAAATACTTTGTTTCCACCCTGTTTCATTCATAGTTCCCTAGAACAGAACTAAACAAATACACACTGAAACAGGTAGTAAAGAGGAGTATTAGAGGAATTACTTTACTTGATTCCAGACACTGAGAAGCCTCGTGGAAGAAGTCCCAAAGTCGTCATCCTGTGGCTGGACAGCAGAACTTCATGACATCGCCCAGTCCAAGTCTAACGCTTTTAGACCCAGGGAAGTTGATGGTAGTATTATCAGACAGAGTGTAAAGGGTCAAAAGCTGGGAAGGTAATGACCAAGCCAGCTCAGTCAGTCAACAGGGTCTCAAGAAACGGAGTGAGAATTGAAAAAGAAAAACAGACAAGATTATAACATGACACCAGCCCATACTGAGGTGGGAGCAGCTTTATTTCTCTCCAGCCTGCTTTTATATCATTGTAGGTCTATCCAAAAACCACAACCAGTTCTGAGATCAAAGACAAAGTAATCAAGTGAAGCAGTAAACAAAGACATCACACAAGAGTGTAATTAAGTAAAGTAGTGAGCGAAAGGATCCCACAGGGTAATACTAAAGTAGTAAGCAAAGAGCTCACATACAGTCGTAAGTCAGCAAAGTCGTCAACCAAGCCCCATGGTCACTGTTTCTGATATTCTTAACTGAGCCTACTTCCTTGTCTGAGCCCAGTGCCAAATTCCTAGAAGCAGCACCAAAAGCTCTCAACAAGGCAAGGTAGGGAAGATGCCAGTGTCGATTCCAAAGATAAAAATCAGTGTCTCTGAGATGCAAAACGTGAGGGAAAAGAAGCTATGTTGCCAAGATGGGGTGGGGAGTGCACACCCTTCTTCTGCCTCTTTGTATAATCTGAGCTCAAATAAATGAGTTATTGAGGGTAGATCTTCCTCATAGTCTACCAGGGACAACATTCCAGACACACTTAGGACTTCCCAGTCATTATTATTCAAAGCAAGTCCTATTCAGAACTGCCTCAGTGCCTACAGAAACAGAGCATCAATAAAGTTTTACCAGGCACGTGAGCAGCCTTTATTACCATCAAGTTGACACCTAAAAATCAACCGTCACGGACATCGGATTTCAGCAGTTCATTCAATGAACACTTAAAACACTCATGGGGTAGCCACTGTATCCGAGGTTCCTTGTTGAATTCTAGAAGTGGCTGAAACCAACCAGATTTACAGGCTAACCTTAAAGGGAAAGTATAAGAGAAAAAGCTGTAGTTGAGAGTACCAATTACAGTTTTCCTTTAAAAGGTGCCTTTTCTTGAATGTGTGTTTTGTACTTCCTGGCATCATAACATGTGAGTCTTAATTTTGGCTGCTGATGGTCATTTGTTCTGTTTTCTCTGAGAACTTCAGGAGTTTGGAAAGCAGATTACTGTAATGTGAAAATCTGCCCAAGAAATCACCTGCCCCATGGGCCTTGCAAACAATTTGAAAGCACAGTAAGGAACCTCAGGTTTACTTCCTCTGAGGCTTCATTACCAAGCTTAGTGGAAGCATGGTGAAATAATTACTTACCAAATTGGCTACCATTATTATTGGAAGACTGTTTGGGAGATCTTTCCAAAAATCTAAATCTCTCCCAAACATCAAAGACCTTGGCAGTGAGGAAAGAGCCAAGATAATAACTTGAAGACAGGACAGACTGCCTAGAAAATGCTGGCTAAAGGGCAAAATGTCACTCAACATCTGTGCCTGCTCTGTCTTAAGCTGGTAATAAGACCTGCAGCTGCCTACATTCATTCAAGGGTTGTATTTGAATCCTTGAGCAGTGTGCTGAAGTGTGTGCCTTCTACTCTGCCCTGTTCTGAATCACCCCCAATGTTTACTTTCTTTTCTGCTTTAATTAAAATATAATTATACTATTTCTCTCCCCATCTCCTCCATTTAACCCCTTCTGTGCCTCTCCCAACTCAAGTGTCAAATTCATGGCCTCTTTTTTAAACTTATTATTACATATGTGCATGTGAATAAATATATAAATGCATCATGCTAATTCCATTTAACATATACATAACACATATAACAAGTGGGCTGACCACTTGGTATTAGATAACAATGTAGGGGGTCTCATCCCTGTGGGATACTAATTCTTTCTCTGCTGAGCAGGCATCAGTTACTCATAGCTCTTTGTCTAGGCGTGGAGCTCCATTAGATTTTTCTATCTATATTAACATGTCAACTAGTGTTGTCTTGTCCAGGTCTTGTTCATATAACCATAATGTTAAGATTTCATGGATGTGGCTTCTCTGTCGGCTGTTCTGTCTTCTGCTCTGGAGGTGCTGCAAGCAGGGAGAGTGGAGCTGATAAATGAGGCAAACTAAAGTCATATGCAATAGCTATCTTTATTCAGAGCACCAGACAATTTATACTCTGAGAGTTAAGGGAGGTAATCTGAATAAGGTCTCATGAGTTCAGCTGTATGCAATCACAGAAACATCCTGCCTGTGGCGAAACCATGTTTTTCCAAGAAATATAATTGAATAACAACAGCAAGCAATAATGACTAATCTGAAGTAAACTCACTCCTAACAGCTATATTTGTGAGGTGTCCAAACCCACACTCTAAGAACAGTTCTGTGTGTTGAAGAAACTGAGGCAGCAAGACTCAGTTTCCTTGGAGTGTTCTCACAAGCATTCAGAATTCTGCTCACAGGACTCCATTTTTCAATCATGTTCTGACACACCTGTCACATTCAGAAGACACAATCTTATAACAAACTTCTTAGTCCTCTTGCTCTTACAATCTTCCTGCTGCCACTTCCATGATAGTCCTCGATGCTTAGATGTAGGTACTGTATTGTAGATGTTTGTCTGGAGCTGGACATTCATGATTCTCAGTATTTTGACCAGTTGTGCCTTTCTGTAATAGTCTCTGTCTATTGCAAAAGAGCTATCATGTCATTGACTGCCTCTTATATTTTTTTTTCTTGCTGTTACTTTTAATTCCAGGATGCCATTTACTTTTTATCATATCTTGGCTTAATTCTTGTTCATCTGAATGTGGTGCCTTTCCCTTTTAAGAACAGCCAAGTCCCAGGTACAGCACTTTCTATGATTAGAACTTGGTGTTTCGGTTTACTGAATGAATTTAGGTTGCACTGCATGAGCCCTTGTTACTGATTTTTGCATGTGTTTATACTTTGTTTTCCAAAGTAGTTGATAGGCCATCTCTTAGTTCATCTTCCTGCAAGGTCATAAAGGGGGATATGCTAAGTACATTTTCACTTATTGAAACCTCAGAACTTTAATTTCTCTTGACAACTGAGGCTTAATTATCATTGGTTTTGCAAATACAAAAAAAGAAAAAGGCAATTATTTCTAAAATCACTTAAAAACACAAAACTAGACTTCTACTGGATATTAAAAGTTGCTATATGAATTATTTACAGAAAGTATGTTTTCAAAAGATGGCTGTGGACATTTAAGTAAAAATAGTGTCCCTTTTTTATACATGTTCACAAGCCACTTGGCTCTAGAAGTATTTGAAAATCTTTTGTCAGGACACTATGTAAAATATATGTCCAATATGTTTCAATTGAAAATCACAAACATGAGATGTATGAGTTGAGGGTTTCTATGTGTTTGGAGAAGCTTGGCTGAAAGTAGGTGAGTTTTTGGTTCAAGCTCTTGGGTTTTTATTCTGAAGAACAAAAATGACTCATTAGACTTCCAAATATCATACAGGCCATGAAGCAACGGACTAGGGATCTAAACAGAGAATTGTCAACAGAAATAAAAATGGTTAAGGAATACCTCAACTCTGTTCGGCATTTTTAGCAGTCAAAGAAATGCAAATTAAAACAACTGAGATTTAATTTGCCCTGGTCAGAATATAGCTAAGATCAATAAACAGTTAATAATAAACACCGGTGAGGGTGTCGGGACATGGCAGCCTCATTCATTGATTGTGGGAATGAAAATCGGTAAAGCCAACAATCTGGAAATCAATATGGCGAATCTTCAAAAGCTTAGATAATTATACCCAATACCCAGCTATAATACTCTTTGGCATATGCCCAAAGAACTTAACATTCTACTCCACAGATGCTCAGCCATGTTCATTTCTGCCCTATTCACAATAGCCAGGAAATGGATCAACAGATGACTGGATAATGAAAATGTAGTGTGTACACAATGGAATGCTATATAGCAATGAAGAAAACTGGAAGCAGGATATTGTAGGGAAATGGATGGAATTGGAAAAGATGATATTGAGCGAGGTAACCCAGATCCAGAAAGGTAAACACCAAATGTTCTCTCTCATCTGTGGTTCCCTAACTCCAAATATTCAGATGCAGGTGTAGTTTTCACTTTCATCGAAGAAGATTCTCTTCTGAGAAAATCGAGAACATTACATAAAACCACAACTGGACACTCATGAGAGCCCAGACTAAACAAGTGCCTTCTTTTTGTTACTAAGCAGTGAGACAGTGTCACCAATATGCACATTAGTGTGGGATTCTCTACGGGGGAATGGGCAACAAACTAATGTGTATTCCTAAGAGAGCAGCTCGCTCTTTTAGCTGCTATAAGTCACCAATAGTTCTTCAGCAAGGAGCATTGCCTCAGGAGCTCATCCCTGCTCCATGCTGGAGTGTTCAACTATCTTGATTGTAGCTGCGGTACATTTGCATGAGCCATCATTTCCACAGGACAGCATTTCACAGCGCTCCTCCTTATCGTTGAGTTCTTGTATTTCTTCCACCCCGTCTTCTGCAATGCTCCCTGAGACTTAGGAAGGTAGAACATTGCTATGAGCCAAACTTTCACGAGGACATTTGTCGATCTCAAAGTTGCCTAGTATTGGTTTCATCAGCCCTGGGAATTTGAAGGACAGGAGATGAAGCCGAGGCTCTCCGAGAGGAGTAACTGGGAAAACATTGTACTCGTGGAGAGCTCTAGCTGGCTTATGCAGAGGAGCAAGAGTGATCTAGGTCTAACCAACCGCACATGGAAAAAAGCTAGATGTCAAATTATCAAGAAATTCTGAAACCAGTTTAAGATAATATCAGGTTAGGGATTAAAGCCCCTACATGTATATGATGGAAACTGATACAAATATTTTTTTGGAGGAAAATCAAATCACATAGGTCTCAGATTATTGCTACAAGCCTTTTTTTTTTTTTTTCAAATAAAGCATCTGGAAGCAAAGTCACAGACACTGAAAAGACCACAATGCAAATAAAGATGTAGGAACAGTAAACAATCAGATAGAGCCTAGACCATATTTTTGAACTAATGAAAGCCTTTACAATAATTATGGTGGTAATGTGTCAAAGATAAAATGTGAATGAAACTTTCAACAAAAATCTGAAATATAAAAATCTGCATAGAATATTTGAAAGAAAACATGATATACATCTTTATAGATCAAACTTTTTTAAAAAATTAATCATTCCATTCATTTCCATCTCAAATGATATCGCACTTTCTGGTTACCCCTCCACAAGCCCTTCATCCCACAACCTTCCATTCCTCCCTCCCTTTTGCCTCTATGAGGGTGCTCCCCAACTCACCCACCATCTCCCGCCCCACCCCTCCAACTTCTAATAATTAAAATTAAGATCTAAATGAAAGTGGGTAACTAAAACCTGAGCACTAATAATGGTATCAGCAGAGAGTTGAGTCTGGAGAAATTCTTCGGAGTCAACAACAAAGAAATCAGTAAAGGAAACATAGCAAAAGAGAAGAGGTAGGGATCATGGGTAACACAATGATCGGGGCAAACTCACATTCATCTCAAAACTGATAAAAAGCACTGCATGAGAAATATAAGGAAATTCACTCACTCTTACACATCAAAGCTAAACTTCAGGAAAAGATATCTAAAATGAAGACATGATGGCACATGCTTTTAATACCAACATTCAGGAGGCAGAGGCAGACAGATCTCTGAGTTTGTGGCCCTCCTGGTCTGCAGAGCTGATTCCAGGACAACCAAGGCTACACGGAGAAACCCTATCTCAAGAAACAAAGAAACAAAAGAAATCTAAAATGATAGTCTCAAGGTAACCAGAGAAAAACATATACTGATCTTCAAAATAACAGTATTGGAATAGAAGATTATTTCTCATCGAATGAAAATTAATTATTCTCTTTAGTAAACTTAAAACAAAACAATAGATTTTTATGCCAAGGAAAGTAGCATTTAGAATTAACATAAAGATAACTCCATACAAAAAAAAAGTAAATTCATCACCTAAAATAACAGTCTCCACAAAGAAGAAAACAGTATTAGATGAAGCTGAGAGATGAGGAGTGTGAAATTGTAGAAACTGTGAACAGGTAGATAAACTACATAGATATAAGCCATACAAATTACTTGTATTTTTTTAATTTGATATACACATATCCACGTGTTCTGCAGAATAGCACATAGGTTAGAACCCAGATCATATATTAGCCTTAAAATATATATTACAGAAGTGTCATAATTGGCAACCTGTAGAACATGTTATGAAATGTCCCTTTGTCATTCTATCTTACTCCCCTCTTCACAAGAAACTAGTAAGCTGGTCAGAGCAGCCAAGGCTGGTGCATATCTCACCATTTGAAATACATAAGTATAAAATCTAGAAAAATGGGATCATAGACACTGGTGGTCTGTCTGGCACTGTGTGGGGGAACTGGCTGAATTCTGTAATAGCTCCCTGGGTTGATGAGAATAACTATCTCATTTTAAAAAAAAAGGGGGGGTGTTTCTTGAAGCACTAGAAAATAAAGACACAAAATTAGGAAGGTTTTAGTAAGAGAAAGAGTGAACCTGGGGCAGGGAAATGAGAGGAAGGGAACTAGAACTCAGTATATACATATATGAACCTGACACAGAGCAAGAATATTGAAAGGAATAAAATAGAGTTGAAGAGAAACAAGAGTCAGTTTTATAAATTAAAAGTGGAAGGGTAAATGATTGTCAGGAAGCATTTAAGAAAGAAAATACAAGTATCCATATTAAATGTGGAATGACTTGTTTGTTAGATCACTCAAGTGATGTTGTTTTAAATGATATTTTGTGACTCAACATAGACTAAGTCCTTAACATTGCAACGTGTTTGCCATAAGCATCATATATGCAGACTGTTTGCAAAGGTTGCAGTTGGACACATACTGCTCTCTCCTCTCTGAAATTTCATTTGTGAACATAAAATACTGTCATGACTACAGTGGGAATGTAAATACTAACCTGAATCTACAGCATTGCATCCTAAAACCATTCTGATTTATCTCCCTGCCACTCACCTGATTAATATAGCTATCTTCAAAAAAGGGCAGTGGGAAGAAATGAATGCTTCAGTGCTTCTTAGAAGTTGGAACAAAATACTGACAAGAGGAAATATGGAGACAAAGTATGGAGCAGGGACTGAAGGAAAGACCATCCAGAGACTGTCTCACCTGAGGATCCATCCCAAATTCAGTCATGAAACCCTGATGCTATTGCGGGATGACGAGAAGTGCTTGCTGACAGGAGCCTGATATGGCTATCTCCTGAGAGGCTCTGCCAGAGCCTGACAAATACAGAAGTGGATGCTCACAGCCAACCATTGGACTAAGCATGGGGTCCCCAATGGGGGTTAGAGAAAGGACTGAAGGAGCTGAAGAGGTTTGCAACCCATAGGGAGAATAATATCAACCAACCAGACCCCCAGAGCTCCCCAGGACTAAACCACCCACCAAAGAGTACACATGGAGGGACCATGGCTCTGGCTGCGTATGTGGCAGAGGATGGCCTTGTTGGACATCAATGGGAGGAGCAGCCCCTGGTCCTGTGGGGATTCGATGCCTCAGAGTAGAGGAATGCCAGGGCAGGAAGGCAGGAATGGGTAGGTGGGTGGGTGGAGGAACACCTTTATAGAGAGAGGGGAAGGGGGAGTGGGATAGGGGGTTTCCAGAGGGGATACCTGGAGAGGGGATAACATCTGAAATGTAAATAAAATATTTAGTAAAAGAAAAAAAAAGAGAAGGAATGTAGATTAGACAGAGTATTGTGACCATTTTAAAGGAGCTGTTAGATGCTGAATATTGACTGCCGAAGGATTCAATAAACAACTTTTCCAAAATATTTTGAAACAATTTTAGCATATGTTGCTCCTTCCAGATGAATTAATTTAAAATTATTCACCTAAAAATAAATATATATTAAATGCTTCATGTACATAAATCCTATTGAATTCTAAATAACAACTAAAGCCACCACTTTCTCTAAGAAATAGCAATACTAAAATCTCAGGGGAATAATTGGATGACACTACACAGAATGTTATTTCAGTGAAGACTTCACTTTTTTAAAAAAAATGTCTCAGGGTTCAAAATGATGATGATGCGGGACTAATTGAGGACCCTCTGGAACTGTTTACTAAATAGTATTTTCTGAAAAATAACAAAAGCAAAATACTTCTGAAGTGAGCAGATGAAGACAATTTCATTCTTGGGGGATGGAATTTCATTTCTCTCTATCACACAGCAAATTCATAATCACTTTAAGAAAACTGGATTAGACACTTTATGATCGACACAGACTTCCTTCAGTGGAGTTACCAGTGACAGAGACAATGTCAGGCAGAGCTGTAGAAAGGCTCTTATCAACGATAATGGGACTCATTTTAAAATTCCAGTACTGACACGTAACTGTGACAGCGAGGAATGCCTCGCTCCAGCCCTGTACAATAGAGAGATGGTATCTTTTAGCATGGTATCCATCAAACAGATTAAGTGATGAAGCAGGACACATTTCTGTCACTTCTCCATCTGTCTGCTGCTCGAGGACACAGAGAGAAAGAAGCCGTCAGTCTCGGCAACATTTCCCAATCTGGAAGCTTTTAGGAAAATTACAGGGCACTAAAGAATTACAGATCACATTAGAACTGATTGGTGTCACCGTGGAAAGAAAGATCCCGTGTCCTTCAGCAGTAGGATTTGACTTCTGTGCTCAAAGCTAATCATCTAGGCATTTACAAGGCTAGCACTGCTAACCTAAAGAAGTGAGCCTTGGTGGGTGCTTTAGCACAAAATTGATTTTGATTTTCCTAAGTGCCAGCTTTGACCGTGTTGTCAACACCCGCACAAGTAACCGTGCTGTCGGATGCTTGAATTAGCTCCAAAGATCTGACTTAGGAAGATTCCTGGCTCCCATTAATTTTAATAAAGGTTCTGGTTCCAAATAAAGTAAACATGAGAATTTTCATTAATCAGGAAACATCCCTAGGGATCACATTAAAGAGGAGCACTGTTTGGTCCTCTCCATTGAATGAGGCCGTGCTTAACAACAGTCTCTCTGCTTGGCATAGCCTGGCTCTACTCCATCCTGAATTGCAGCCCAGGGCTAAGAGAAAGCAGCAGACATTGTTCAACAAAGGAAAGAGAATGAGACTGGTCACTGAAATGATTTAACTGTTGCTAAATCAACTGCCTACTGAGTACAGGACATTTTCAGTTCAAACTCATTCATAAGAAAGGTTTGCAGAACTCTGGATTTGAAGAGGTAGACTGATAATTAATTTTTGTCATACTTAAAGACACTACTGTGTCAACTAACTTGAAATAAATACAGATGCCGGTATACTTTTTGAGGTATCCAACTGAAGTTTTATAAAGGCTCTGAACGATAAATATACCCACCATGAATCTTAAACCATGAAACTGAGTTCTCTAACATGCTATTGAAGGAAGAGGAGACATCACAGAAAAGTCAGTCACAAAACAGGTTTTAAAATGTTAAACAAATGAACAACAACAACAAAAAAAAAAGACACCTATGCAAAAACATATTTGCTCCTCACTGGACAAGTTACTTTTCTGACCCTCAGGTTTTCCATTCCTATAATAGAAATACAATTGTAACTACCAAGTGACACTGTACAAAGTGCACAGCTGAGGGAAGTTACCCCACAGAGGACAATTTCTGAAGGAAAATACCAACATTGTAGTCACAATCAGTTTGGAAGTATTTCTAAAACCAGATAAGTATGAAAAATTGCATGGTTTAGCTTAAGTCGTTTAGTAGGTCAGCACCTTCTCCACTCTTTTATTCACCTTTGCTTCAGTGGGAGGACAAATCAAGAAGGAGCAGCCCACTGGGGATGTAAGCCAGTGACCAGGAAAGATGTCAGACAAGGCCTCATAGCAGAGACTCCATCCTTGTTCAGAGTGATGACATAGTGCTTACTCTCTCTTTTAAAAGGTATAATGTGGCTGGGGAGATGGCTCAGTGGTTAAGAGCACATAGTGCTTCTGATGAACCTGGGTTCAATTCCCAGAACCCACATCAGGAGACATACAGGCGTCTGTAACTCCAGCTCCATGGGAATTTAACACATCTGGCCTTTGGGCACATGATTTCATGTGCTACCCCCCCCATTCACACACACACACACACACACACACACACACACACACACACACACACAATTAAGTTAATAAAAATAAATCTTTAAAAGGGGGCTGGAGAGATGGAGAGATGATGTCTCAGGGGTTAAGAGCAGTGACTGTTCTTCCAGAGGTTCTGAGTTTGATTACCAGCAATCACATGGTGGTTCACAACCATCTGTAATGAGATCTGACACCATCTTCTGGTGTGAAGAAAGTGACAGTGTACTGAGTACTTCCATACATACAATAAATAAATAAATCTTTTTTTAAAAAAAGTGTGATGGGGGCATGAACTTTCAAGAATTGGTCTAAAAATAATTAAATAGTATTTATGTATTTAACATACAGACCTTTCATGTAGCCAAGAGCAGTGGATCTTTCTCTTCCTTTCTCCCTTCCTTCTTCCTTCCCTCTTCCTCTTCCTCCTTCCTCTCTCTCCACCCCCCTCTCTCTCACTCAGGAGATGGTATGTTCCTTGCTCCCTATAAAGCAAAACTAATATTAAAACAGCAGGTTCTCAAAGGACTTCCCCAGTTCTAACATGTCGTAAATTACTAATGCCGTAATCACAAACGTTGAGAGCCTGTCTTACAGCCCTGAGATCAGGAGACACACTAGTGGCAGTTGCTTCCAGGTGAAGTGCCGGGCTAGCTGTGTGAAGTCTGAATTATTTATCACTGGGATAGAGTCATTTGAGTTTAGTTTTACATAAATCCTTTTTGCTCATCATTTACGTTCCTGACAAGTAAGACCACTGTTTCTCAGCCCAGATCACTAGGTTTCTGTTCTTTCTTTTTTAAACAAAAGGATAAACTTAGCTATCTTTCCCATAGACTCACACACAGATATATAGAGCCATTGAGCTTCTAACATCTTTACCAAAAAGATTGTTTTAAACTAAAGTTTTAGTGGGAAGTGTCACAAATTATTACCATTGTTTTAGGATAGGTGACATTTTTATTAAGCTGCTACATTTAAAGTTTTTATAGTTATATTAGTCACGCAAGGTCCACTCCCACGTAAACTAAATATTAATATGGTATCTGGACTTTCTAAACACTCAGTGGGAAAAAGGGGTTTTCTTGTTTTGTTCTGTATTGTTTTAATTGTGATTTAAAGAAATACAACCCCAAAGCTTCAGAATAAACCAAGCAGCTTAATCCATCTTTAAAATAGTTTTGGTGGATTGAGAGGGAAATGTTCCCCAGAGGCCTTGAGGATTTGAACTCCTGGTTACTAATGATTACATGACCTGGGGAAGTTATGGCAGAGAATGCAGAGCATTGCTGGAAGAATGGCAGCCCAGCGAATGGGCTTTGAGGCCTTATAGCCTTGTTTTATTTCCATTCTCTCTTCCACTCACTGTGTATGCTGGAGAGGTGATCTCTCAACTTCCTGCACTGGCCAGCTGCTCCTATGCTGTCCCAACCACTGTGGATGTCCCCTCAGAAATCACAACCCAACGTAAACTCTTTTTATAAGTTTTGTGGTTTTTTTGTTGTTGTTGTTATGATATTTCATCATAGCAGTAGAAATTTTACTGGTACAGTTGAATATACTGATTTTCAAATGAAAACAATAGCTTGTATTTTATAGCAGAGATAGCAATCTACTCAGAAACTGTGGCTGGCCACAATCACTTGGACACAGGTGTCAGGGAGTATCCATGCATTTGCACCTAGAACAAAGCTGCTTTTGAGAAGTTCTTGTCCATGGCTGAGGGAGGTCTCAGTTCCCACCATGCACCCAAGCTCAATGGTTCTTTTTATTTATTTTTTAATTTATTTTTATCGGATATTTTATTTACATTTCAGATGCCATACCCTTTCCCCATTTTGCCCTTTTTAGAAAATGCCTATTCCATGCACCTTTCTTCTTTTTGCTTTTATACAATTTTTTAAATATTAATCAAAGGCTTTATAAGTTTGGTGATGCTCAATATCAATCAGAAGTGTAACCCAATATCGAACCTAGGTATACCAACTATCTTTGACTGGACTAGACATGTGAACATCTGCCTCCCTGTTTTCTCTCTCTCTCTCTCTCTCTCTCTCTCTCTCTCTCTCTCTCTCTCTCTCTCTCTCTCTTTCATAACCTAGCTCCTCCTTTCCTTCTCCTTATTCCTCTTCTTTCTCTCCTTATTTTCACCTTAGCTCCTCCTACATATCTCCCTTCCTGTTAAAATAACACTTTTCTCTTAAAATACAATTAGAGCATAACTATACCAATTTGTGTCAGTAAGGTACAAGATAGAACTAATACCCAGCCCATCATTTTGTTGACTAACCAGAACCTCTGTCATCTCTCCTAACTAAAAGACTTAGTTCTGAACCTGAATTTTTCTTGGCTTTAGAATGAATGTTAGCTGAAAAACATCCTCTCAAATCTTTTCTCTCAAAGTAAATAGCCAGAATTGGCTATGAGACTATAAGTTTTCAGTCCCATCAGAAATCTAGAATGACTGAGTTAACTGAAATTATGGGAAGCACAAAGCATAGCTTTTAAACCTTAGCCAATTTATAGAGACCACTGAGGACCTGGACAGTCCCTATACTACAAAACGTTGGAGCATCTGATCTTCAGCCTTCTGGCCGAGAATCATCTGATGAACCTAGTGATGCAGAATTATTAAGGGATGATTACTCTGTCTTGGCAGATATAATAAGTAAACTATTCCGCAAGTGTGTCCTTTTCTGGACAGTAATTTGTCTGTAGATGAAAAGAGGCAATTTTTGCCTAGTGGCTGTCTCACCACAACTGGAGTAACTCCAAAGATGCTCAATTTCTTCTTAAAATCCAAGACAGGAAGTTGTCAGGAGCAGACAGGTCTCTAATCAAAATAAACATTAATACAGAAATGTTTATAACATCAATTCTATGGACTTGTGATGTTTTGAAAACCAACTATCCATGTAAGGCAATCTGGACTGTTGTCTGTTAACTCCTCTCAGCTATTTCTGAATAAAACATAGAAAACACCCTAACAATAAACTCAAAGTCATGAATTTGCTATAGTCCCTTAACTAACAGGCTAACCTTCTAAAATCAGTTAAAAACATTAAAGAAGGACTGGGTCTAAGCCTTGTATTCCTAAATGTGTTATATAGGCACAATGCCAATGAGAGTAACAATATTAATCTAACTTTTATATCAATAAGAAGCCAATGAAAACCTTAAATTAGAAATCAAAGTAAATTTTGTACCATTTAAGAAATTATAATTTCATCTTAATAACAATTATACATATTTCTACCAATAGGTTATGGCTATGAAATAAATCCTAGCTAATACTTCCTGTTCCAACAAAACCACTACTTTTCCCTAGAAAGACAACCCGATATTAACCACCTCAGTCGCCAAGCCCAGGGAATAGGGGCACCGACCTTTCATTAACTTTTTCAAGCTGATTATGGCATTGAGATATTAAAAGAGGGGCAAGGGGGAGAGTAAATCGATAAGCCTCTGACCCTGTGTCTTCACTGCATCCAGCTGGAATTCCAGGACATCAGAGGTTCTAGCAGGTTTGCTCAGCTTCCTGATGAGTAGATATACCAAGGCTTTGTATTCTGCAATATACAATTCTCAAAAGAAATTTTAGTATCAAGATAATTTTTTGTTTGAATTCTGAAATCTAGTCTTCTGACGGCCTGCCTGTGTCGTATGTAATCCATATAATTCTGGGAGTTTCTATGAGGGTGTGCTCCCATCATCCTCCCATTTCTGCCTTCCTGCTCTCAAATTCCCCAACACTAGGAAATCCAAACTTTCAGGCATCAAGGCCCTCCACTTCCACTGGACTTCCACTGATGCCTAACCCCTTATCCCATCCCCTGTCCTCCAATTACTATGAGGGTGTGCTCCCACCATCCTTCCATTCCTGTCTCCCTGCTCTTGAAATTCCCCAATATTAGAGAATCCAAACTTCCAGGCACCAAGGCCATCCACTTTCACTGATGCCTGGCAAGGCCACCCTGAACTACTTATACAGGTGGAACCATGAGTCCCTCCCTTTGTGTTCTCTGGTGAGAGATTTTAGAATGGCTACTCCAGCTTGTTTCTTAGGACCATTTGCTTGAAAAATTGTTTTCCAGCCTTTATTCTAAGGTAGAGTCTGTCTTTGTCACTGAGGTGGGTTTCCTGTATGCAGCAAAATGCTGGGTCCTGTTTATGTATCCAGTCCATTAGCCTATGTGTTTTAATTGGGGAATTGAGTCCATTGAAGTTAATAGGTATTAAGGAACAGGGATTGTTGCTTCCAGTTATTTTTGTTATTAGAGGTAAAATTATCATTGTGTGGCTATCTTCTTTTGGACTTGTTGGAAGAAGATTACTTTCTGGCTCTTTCTAGGGTATAATTTCCCTCCTTGTATTGGAGCTTTCCTGCTATTACCCTTTGTAATGCTGGGTTTGTGGAAAGATATGGTGTAAATTTGGTTTTGTCATGGAATATCTTGGTTTCTCCATCTATGGTAATTGAGAGTTTTGCTGAATATAGTAGCCTGGGCTGGCATTTGTGTTCTCTTAGGGTCTGTATGACATCTGTCCAGCATCTTCTAGCTTTTATAGTATCTGGTGAGAAGTCTTGTGTAATTTTGATAGGTCTGCCTTTATATGTTACTTGGCCTTTTCCCCTGACTGCATTTAATAATCTTTCTTTGTTTTGTGCACTTGGTGTTTTGATTATTATGTGACAGGAGGTATTTCTTTTCTGTTCTAGTCTATTTGGTGTTCTATAGGCTTCTTGTATGTTTATGGGCTTCTCGTTCTTTAGGTTAGGGAAGTTTTCTTCTATAATTTTGTTGAAGATATTTACTGGCCCTTTAAGTTGGGAATCTTCACTCTCATCTATACCTATTATCCTTAGGTTTGGTCTCCTCATTATGTCCTGGATTTCCTGGATATTTTGTGTTAAGAACCTTTTGCATTTTGCATTCTATTTGACAGTTGTGTCAATATTTTCTATGGTATCTTATGCACCTGAGATTCTATCTTCTATCTCTTTTGTTCTGTTGGTGATGCTTGCGTCTATTACTCCTGATTTCTTTCCTAGGTTTTCTATCTCCAGGGTAGTCTTTCTTTGTGATTTCTTTATTGTTTCTACTTCCATTTTTATGTCCTGGGTGGTTTTGTTCAATTCCTTCACCTGTTTGGTTGTGTTCTCTTGTAATTCTTTAAGGGATTTTTGTGTTTCCTCTTTAGGGGACTCTACCTGTTTACCTGTGTTCTCCTTAAATTCTTCGAGAGTATTATTTATGTCCTTCTTAAAGTCCTCTATCATCATCATTAGAAGTGATTTTAAATCTGAATCTTGCTTTCCTAGTGATATGGGGAATTCAGGACTTTCTTGTATGAAAGAACTAGGTTCTAATGATGCCAAGTACCCTGGGTTGCTGATGCTTATGTTCTTGTGCTTGCTTTCTGCCATCTGGATCTACTTAGTGCTACCTGCCCTGTCTCTGACTGGAGCCTGTCTTTCCTATTATCTTGGTTATATCAGAACTGTGTGGGGTGGGTGTTACTACTAGGGTTAGAGCTGGGGCCCGAAATCTGCTCAGTGCTCAGGCAGAGACAGGAAGGAACCAGAGCTCTGGGCCAGGAGTGACTTACTGGGTCCCAGTGGGTCCCAGTGGGTCCCAGTTACTCCCTGTTTGGGGTGGGCATTGCTGTCTGCTTACCTAAGATACTGCCTTGGTTAGAGCTCCTGGGAGGCCTGCTTCTTCTGAGTTCTGTGAGATTGGGGGCAGAGCTGCCACCCAGGTTTTGCTCAGTTGTCAGGCCCAGACTGGAAGGACAAGCTCAATGGTTCTTTATGTGCTTTCTAAGGAATTCCCTGTATATGTCACTGCACTGTGAATTTTCCCAGATCACTTTCTGTGAAAGTTATCCAACTTCCTTAATCAAGTCAACACAGATCACATTGCCTTCTTTAAGACTTACATCACACAGACTTAATGTGGTAATGTAATCACTCCACAGATTTGTTAAAGTAAATATTACGTTAGTGTTTAAAATATTGAAATTTCATGGGAAAATATCTACTTTCACTACCAACATTCTGTTTGTTTGTTTGTTTGTTTGTTTGTTTGTTTGAGACTTGGTTTCTCTGCACAGCTCTGGCTGTCCTGGAACTCACTTTGTAGACCAGAAATCCACCTACCTCTGCCTCCCAAGTGCTGGGATTAAAGGCGTGCACCAATTGCACTGGCACCAACATTCTTTATACTCGGTTGCATTCATACTGTGTACTGGCAGGGGCTTCAGCTTGGTTTTTCTTTTTTACTTTCTTTTTTTTCTTTCATTTATAACATTATCTTTCATCACAAAAGTGGTGACTATTTTAAGTTTTTCAAACACACAGAAAGCCCATAGAAAACCAATAAAAATCACACACCATTCCTTCATCAGAAACACTTTTTAATATTTTAGTGTATTGCTTAATTTTAATTGCCTATTGTTTTCTCTAGTTTCACATACGTTCTTTAGAAGGATCTTTAAAAAGATCGTGGCTTTTAAGCCTCCATTGCTCTGTCAGTTCTCAGGCTCAGACCCAGAGAGAAGAGAGATAATTGATTGGACCATAGAATCTCATGTTGGAGTTCTTAGCATTAAAACATGAAAAAAAATTCCTTCAAATGAATTTCTATAAATCTCTGTTCTCAAAGCTTTGTTGTTGCTTGTGTATTCATTATGAAAGTATAACTATTAATAACATTGTTGAATTCAGATTCCTTTCCCCCCCCCACTTTGGTAATCTTGTCATTAGGTAAATGCCTTTTGATGTTTCACTTGGCGATAGCCCAGAAACCCCTGTCCATGATTCTATGGCTTTTGCCATCCTCTTCTGGCATCTTAGATGTTCTCCTGTGCTAATAATCTGTCACAGCAATTTTGTGTAGTTAAGGAGGTTCAGAATTATGACAACTGATGTTATCAAAAAGAATATACAACATAAAAATAGCCATATAGGTATTAATCTCAGCATTGGAAAAATCTGAGTATTTCTAAAAGGTAACACCAGCATAGTTCTAAAGGCAATGTGACATGTTCTGTGAACATCTGATAAAAACACTTTTAACAAATAGAATCACTTGCATCTGAGATAATGATTTTTGTAAATAAATAAAAAAATGTGTATCACTGAAATCTGTGTCTTATGTAATCCATGTTTATATGAAGATTGGCCTAGGTCTATAATGAGCACCAAGGTAACTTTTATATCGTTAGGCAAACCTATTCTGTTTGTCTTTAATTTTAAATTTGATTATCATCCAGTGATTTGTCCTTGGTAAGCTTCCCATCATATGAGAAGCCAGGGCACTGGATGAATTATCTTCTGCCAGTATGCATCAGCAATTGCTAATTGCTTCATGAAAAATACTTTAAAGGAAAAAATGTAGGAGTCACACAGTGAGCTATATATGTGATGGTATGGTGGAAATGCCTTTTGAGATTCACTGTCATAGTAGATTACGGTGACTATTTGATATGTTTATCTTGTAAGACAAATAAATGAAAACTGGAAAGCCTACTTCCTTTGTTTTCTAAAAAAAATTGATGTTCTGTGGAACAGAACCAGGGAGAATAGGGAGAACAAATAAGAATATACAAATGGAATATAGACAATTTTATAGGTATTTCAGGAAATAGAGAAATAATTTCTTAATCATTTTAATTCTCAGCATACGTAGTTCTATGTATTTAAACACTAAGTGTAATGTGGGGAAAACTCAACCTCTCTCTCAAATGTAATACTGCTAAAGTTGCTTTAACTGTCTTTGGAAGTTTGATTTGCTTCCATTGATGGCCAAAATTTTGCTTGGTGATTTGGTTTTTCTTTCTAACAGGTTTAAAAATAAATTGGTTTCAAACTGACCTTGTCACTAGTTTGATTATTTTAGGCCTACACTTTGAATAACTAAAACTTTTTTTAAAATAAACTTTAAAACATGCTTTATACCTTAATTTATTTAACATTAGCCTCTGAACTAGGCACTATTACACATTACAAATTTGGGAACCAGGATGATTAAATGTATTTCTGAATTTGTCGTTGTCTTCTTAAAACTTGAGACTCATGGCTTACTCACAGGTAAGATTTTATTAACGTGAAGTTTTTCCATTTAACTGGTTCAATGTTTCCATGCTGATTTAAATTTTGCTATTTCATGTAGAGAAATTATTTAGTATTTCATGAGATACTTATAAAATTGTACTTTGTTTCAATTTATGTATTTTCATCTGTTGAGTTTTCTTTCTATCCAAAATTAGGCTTTCCCTTGTGGATACTCAATTCACACATATTTTTAATATAATATCCTGCAGAACAACGAAAGCCGGTACAACACTGTGCATCTTCTGATTCATAAATGACAAGAACTGAAGATTACTCTTCCTTTAATAGCTTTCAAATACCGAAACATTACACACATTTGTAATTGAGGCGTGCATTCATTCTATCTCATTAATAGTGTAGTAGATTTTATAGTCTAATAATTTAGGCGCTTACATTTGCGAGCAGCATAGTCTCATTTTCTTCAGGAAGTGATCCATCTTTGAAATTGCATGACTATCTCCCCAATGAGGACCTTGCTGCTTTTCCAACCTTGTTACCCTGGCTTTCCCTTCCTGCATCCATTTCTGCTGCTCTATGTCCAGCAAACATTCCAGCTCCACCTCTTCCCTTGATCTTTAGTTCTGCCATCCTGAGTATCAACATCACTCACCTGAATTTGTGCACAAGCTACTCTCTCCCCACCCTTTTTAAGACATCTACTGCCTGAACACGGAGACCTTGGAGTATTTCTTTCCCCATCCTCCTTCAGCATTGAGCCCCCATTTTGTTCAGTATAAAATCTATGGCCTTTATGTGACCTTCAACCTATATGCACGAGGCCTTTCTTATTTCTTGAACCTCTGCTGCTCTCCACCAACCTTTTGTGTATAGATTCCAGCCCACTA
Organism: Rhabdomys pumilio; assembly: GCA_030674055.1. Lineage (NCBI taxonomy): Eukaryota > Metazoa > Chordata > Mammalia > Rodentia > Muridae > Rhabdomys > Rhabdomys pumilio. The sequence goes on from JANHMN010000016.1 coordinate 17,918,076, forward strand.
GACTCAGCTACTCTAGCCTACCAAGCTCATCCCTGGATCAGCCTTTCTGGCATACTATTCCATCTGTGCGGACAGTGTTTTCCTCTGGATATTCATATCAATCTGGTTCTTATTGCCCAAAGCTCAGCATTGATATAACATCAGACATCAACAAATAAGTAGTTGGAATATCTCCTCTCCAGTGCTTTCTATCAGACTGTGTGATTTTCTTGCTTATTGATTCATTTATTAGTTCATTATTGGTGTGGCCCACTATGAGGATGAAAGCTCCAAAAGGGCAGACTAGTCTGCCTCAGCCACTATGTAATCTTTCCCTAGTGCGTAGAATAGTCAAGACCTTATTACATTTTCATAGGCTCTGAGGCAGATTTCCTTTCATGGGACCACTGCTCATAGAAAATATTAAAAATCATATTTTATGACTGCATCGATATGACAAATACACACATATTAAATATCACATATTAAAACTTTTATGTCTCCTACAGTTCATTTTTCATTTTGCTTTAATTAAATTAAAAAATCAAAATATGAAGAAATATCAAAATTCTTACAATATTTAAAGAAATTAAAACAATTTTTTTGCCAGTCTTTTGCACTGTACCTTCTGTTCCTCAGGACACCACCTTAAGCACAGCATCCAGGGCATGACAGTTGCTTAATTATCAAGTGGACTGGGTGGATAATGAGTGCTGGCCTGGACCATGCCTTACTTCCTACCCAGCTGACTACAATTGAGCAGAGTCACTAGATTTGTGAACCAAGGTGTTCAAGTCACATGGCTTACCTTCTGCCCTCCTGACTCCTGTCCTAAAGTCCATCAATGTTTGGCCTCCTTGTTTAGTCTTTTATTGCATGTGGTTATCATCCTTTATTCTTTTGCTACAGTTTCAAGTTAGTCCTGTCCTAGTAACTGGGTTAGAGATTCTTGAGTGAGTGAAATTCTATTGTAAGTCTCCATTTAAATATCTCCATGTCCTACACAGACATAGCTTATTGTTTGTCTAGTCAGACTTTTCAATGCACATGTAAATAAAATTATAGAAAAAAAATAAATTTGGGTTATTGTCCAACTAGAGGATGGCTTGCAGGGAGGTTGTGGAAACTGTGAAATAATCTTTTCAATGTCATCCATGATATGGCATGACCCTCTACACAGCAGATGGAGATAATTGATGGAGATAACTGAATGAGGCTTTGGAAGCCACTGCTCTTTCACATACTAGGGAAACCCCAGGCCTTACGGTGCTGTACAGAAGATGGATTTCACAGGCCAGCTATCTCACGTTTATGTCATTAAGTCTGCAAATCTATTTTTTGAGATCATCTGTAGATGCTAATATGAATTTCTAACCTACCTCCTAATGAACATAGACTAGACAGGTCTCCTGTTGGCTGTTGAAAGATAATTGTCCCGTTTCTAGGGATTTTTCCAGATACTAATATAGCCATTGTTAAAAGTTCACTTTTATAAGGTTATTATATTATATTTATATTATATTATTATATAAAACAAAGGCAACAAATACTCAACATATTATATTTTACTATGGTGTATTTCTTATAGTTAAGTGCTAACTATGCTTTTGAAGTCATCTGTGTCTACTGTGTTTATTTGGTGAAGACAAAAATAATAATATTACTCAGAAATCCCCAACTTTGTGCTCAGTGACTTGACCTTTGTAGCCTGAGGTTGGCTAGGGTAGGACTGCACACGTTCCTATCCATACCCATTCACACCACAGTATACTCAGCAATACTGCAGACAAGGCTCTGCCCTTACCACAGCTCATGCTTAATGTGTGAAGCGCATACTGCCATCATTTCTCCACCACCTTTCTCTCTCTCAAAAGGTCCTAAAATACCTCTTATTTTCTTCACTCTGTGGTACCCAGACAAACAGAGTGAGGTCAACTTTAGCCTTGTGAAGAAGTCTAATCTCAGAGTTAGGAGATGGGATTCTGTCAGATACCTTGGGATAGTCATCTCCTTTTTCCAAAACTGTTCCTACACATGAGACTTTTTCATTCCAAATATATCTTTTCTTATTTTATTTTGGATATTAAGATTCACTCCCAGTGATATCTTACACTGTTCCTTTCTGGGACATTTGTCCTCTAGATATCAAACAGCATCAGTCAGACTCAATAGGTTGCCTAGTGGCAAAATACTCTACTCTTGATTGAACACTTGCCACAGTAAGAAAAAAATGATGTCAATGTGAATATTAGTTATACAATGAGTGTTGACAGAAAAGACATTTTAACATAAAATTTTACTCTGTTACTCCCTGTTTGTATTATATCAAATAGGTTGCTCACATACAGTCCCCCTTGTACAAGAGAAGTAATAAAAAGTAGCTACTAACAGAGCTCTTATAGAGATGTGATGTGTGGATACCATGCAATGTTTATCAATGCTTGGCACATGTGTTCAACAGTAATATTTCCTCATTTATTCATCTGTTTATTTAAAAACAAAACAGATGGCCACATGCAGCACTTGATTTAAATATGTCTATCATCTTGGAATCTATAAATGGACCTTCAGAGCTAGTTAAAAGGTTCTTCATCTATTCATATGTCCTTATACAAAGAAATTGCTCCTGTCAGGCAAAGCCCTCTCTAACCAAGACCACAGCTTCAGGAAGGATATGCATGAGATGGTGAAGGAAGAAGGAATAGATGCCTAGCTAGGTAGATAGTCTGAATCACCTCTAGAGGTCAGGAGGGTTAAAGACACCACAGGCAGATTGTCAGACCTCTATTGCTGATTGTTTCTGTTGTTAGCCATTAGTCTCAAAGACAGTGGTTCAGTGGTTCTTATTTGGGCAGTTTTGTATCCCGGGGACAAGTAGCTATGCCTGGTGCTATTTTTTTGTTGTTGTTAGTTGACATGTAGGATGGTAACGTTGATCTAGCAGGTATTGGCTAAGAGCATGGTGAAGCCTTCACTGATTCACGGGACAAGCGACTTTCCCCACAACAATGAATTACTGGACCTAAAATATAAGTAATACTGAGGCTAAAAAGTCTAGTAGGGGTGTCCTAAGAACTGTAGATGATGAAGGTACAAATGTGTCATTTACACAATTCATGCTCACATCTATCCTTGGCTATGAAGCATGTAAAATGTGGTTAGTATGAACAACAAAATATTTTACTTTAGTTCTTTAAAATTAAATACTCAGTAAAATAGCTTACAGGTACTATTTTGAACAAGACGGCTCTAGGGGATCCCTCTAGGGCAGCATTAGAAGTAACTCTAAAATCAAAAATTCTCTTTATTGTTCAAGTGAAAAAATATCAACTTTTTCCTTAAAAATAAGTTTCAAAAAAGTAGTAAAAACGTAATTAAACTTTAAAATATGCACAGAAAAGATGGAGAGTAGAAGAAAAAGTGTCTTATAGTAGCCATCTCTGTTAGGATCAGCTAATGAGTCTTTGTCTAATCATATGCATATCCACTTTAAAAATAAGAAATGAATGTTACTTTTATAAGGAAAAACAAACTTCCAGAAATATGTTTCACTAAGAGAAAAATAGTAAGAACTATGTCTATGAATAATCTGGAGAATATAAGCTTTGTCTCATAGAAAGACACATGTTATGGCAGATGAAACATATCTCTTTTGTGACTAAGATACAAACTGAAGATAGTCACACAGCTAGCATGATAACTCATTGGGTAAAAGAATTCATCATGCAAGCCCAATGACCTGTCTGATTTTTGAACCACAGAGGAAAGAGTGAACAAACTTTCAAATATCATCCTTTGACTTTTACATGAGAACTCTGGCACTCACTCTCTTACACAAATGTATACATCATACACACAGACAATGATGCTGATAATAATAATAATAATAATAATAATAATAATAATAACATCTTATAAAAGGCCTATCTCAAAGTATTTTGTGCTTTTGTATAGTTTTGCAGTCAATGTGAAATTTTAGGACGTATAGGGATCTAGGAGAAAAGATGACCAGAAGAAAACATCTTCAATCCAGCATTTACATTTACCACCATGAAGCAGTCTAACCAAGGTCCACTGTTGGTGTGAGTC
>JANHMN010000016.1:17936332-17948245 GCA_030674055.1 Rhabdomys pumilio
TTGAAGTGAAGAGCCGCCTTTTCCTTTATTGAGTCTTTTTTCAACTTAACTAACCTAGAAAATCTGAGTATGTTGTTTGATCAATAATATGAGAAAGAGAATATATTTCTTCTTCAAAATTAGGGTTCCAAAAGATTGTAACTAATACCCTATTCTCCTGCATCCATTTGACTGTCTTGCTAACTCTCTGATCGATTTTGAGTAGGGAGCAGAAGCAAATTTATAATTCTGATTTTCAGAACAGTACACTTTGTTAGCAATGGCATACTTCATCTTTCTCCTGTGAACAAAGGTGGGAGGGATGTTTATTCACAGTTTATGTGGTAGCAATGGTTTTAATTAGCTTATGTCTTCCTTAAGCAGATTCTGACTCTAGGATGCAGATATAAGTTGCTTGTTGGAGATGCAGTAGCCAAAGAAGCCAGTATAAAGTAGAAGTGGAATTGGGGAGAGGATAAGAAACTCCCCTATGTAGCTTCATTGAGCAGGGAGTTCCAAAGACATTCTGCCTCATGGTTGCTCCATCTAGAGAAAGCAGTTCAGGTCTTTCATATGCTCGTGTTACTAATTGCAATGTTGTGCAATACTCAGAAAGAAGGCAAAAGGAATCTTCAAGGCTCCACAAGCTCTCTATTCTGACCCCAAGTGTTCAAATGCAATCCATGTGTATGGTTTCAAGGGATGATAGATCCAAAAGCATCTAAGCAGGGTGGCACAGCATCTGCTAAAAGGACATTGATACCTTATCACTCTACCTTGTTACCAGCAAGTGTCTTCAAGCTTACATCACCACTTATGACCCATATCCCATCATAATCATCTTTTGAGGAACATCACTATTGACATTTGCTATTTGGTTGTCTAAACTTGGAGATAATCTCTCATACTGTACCATCTCCAATCCTACAGCCTGTATAATACAGAGCAGGTTTGCTATCAACCCCTTTTAAAGGACACCAGAAATGATGTTGTCCACTCCAAAGTTGGTATACTCATCACATCTACTGATAAAAGCTTTTTCTTTAATATTCTAGAAGGAGGGGAAGATTGAGCTCCTTGGAATTTGCCTGTAATCTACTGATTGCTCTGTGCAGTGTATGAATTCTGTGCCTGAGTGTTTGGAGACCATCCAGGCAACCTCATGAGGCTCTAATAGATTCTTTCCTGCTTAGCGTCTGGGTTGGCTCAGGCCTATGAGGAAAGACAAGGCAGAAGCTAGTCTTTTCCCTCACTACCAAGAACTTTTGTCACAGATGAAAAAGTCCCATCCAAGTACCTTGACTCCTGGGACAGTTGGCATTTCATTTCCATATGTCTCTCTACAAAAAAATAATGTTCTCAATTATGAGAATAAAAGTATATATCTATTTTACTTACTCAAAGCCATAAAGATAATCTTGATCTGCTTTACTTCCCTTATAAATATCACTGAAAACAAGCAATGGTTTCTGTTCCCTTCTATGTATATTAAAATAAAGAGGATAAACTTTCAGATGAAGATGATACTTGGAACAGTGAGTTTACTAGATCTTTGCTTGAACTCTAAAACCTCCTCAAAGAGAAATTTCTGGTACTAATTCTATTAACTATAAATTTTAAAAAATCTGTGGAGTCAACTTCTGTTAAACTCATTTTTTGTTAAAAATTAACTTTCTACTGCTTGATGATTTTGTCTACACAGTGACATGCAGGGAGGCTCTTCCTCTTGAGTTTGCTTCATGCAGATTACAGATCCATGAGCTACAATCTGCCTGGTCTCTCTCTTCTCATTCTTCAAGGCTAGGTGAAACGCACCCTCTGAGGAACACTGCCTATATTTCCCATCAGGAACAGGAGTCCCCTTCCCTGACTCTTCAGATTCTCCATGTTCTTTCTTTTATACCCTGTTTCATATACTTACAGCTTCTCTGGTTCATCTCCCACTTAGAATTTTTTAAAATTTCATTTGGTCATTCTTATTGTACCTACAATTTTTTTTTCTAGAAGGAACATCTCCATAGCTGCTATTTAATTTACTCAAATCATTGTTTTGATTGCTTTCAATATGCTTATAATATAATAGCAAGGGGGAGACACATAAAAATATGAAAATAAGATTTGTCTTGAGCTTCTCATCAAGCTTTAAGCAGTCATATTTTAAAACAAGTTATACTATAGTTTGTTAAATTTTATAAAAGAAATGGAGATAAAGTACACTAGATAGGCCAGAGATGTGGCAAAACAGGTAAAGGCACTTGTCACCCAGCCTGATGACCTGAAATTAATCCCTGGGAACCATATCATGGAAAGATAGAAGGAGCTCCCAGTTTCCCTCTAATTGCCACATGCCTCCAAATAAATAAATAAATAAATAAATAAATAATAAAATTAATTAGTATAGTAGCAGTCTGCAATTACTCATGATATGAGCTATAGATGTCATCTTCATTAAAAGGACAAGGAAACTGATGATGACAGATGTAACATGACAGTCTCATGGTACAACAGGCCTTGAATGATGCTCTCAGCCTCCTAGACCAGAGTCCCTTCTGCCAATCATGAGCATCCCACATTATGCAACAGAAAAAAAAAAGCTTGATGTTGAAGAAAATGGCATAACATACCCAGAAAGTCATATCAGCTGCCCAGCAAGTGTTTAAAAATGGGAACAGCATCTGTGACTGCAACCTACCTTTACATAGAACATGAACAGAGCATGTATCTCATGATCCCAGTTCAAGATGAAAACTATATTAAATCTACCAATCTTTAGTGCTATCAAATCCCTTCAGCATGACTTTCTCTCAAAAGACAAACAGTCCTGACATTTTAACATTTTAAATTGGTTCAACTCAGGTATTCTAATGGGTTTTCATCCTATGGAAAACTCATGGTCGTAGAGAAGAGATTTGCACCTAAACAGAATAAAAAACATAGAAAAATATTTAAAAGAATCAAGTAGTGGAATACTTTTGAGGAAAACAATTAATTGGAATAATTTCTGAGACACTTCGTGCTCTTACGTGCATGTGCCCCAGGCTGGCCCTGAAGTTAGGATCCTCTTGACTCCATCTCTAAATAGCTGAAGTTATATAAATATGAATTGTTGCCTTGCTTTCAGCTTTGGAGCTCTGCAGTGAAGAAGAGCAAAAGAAATTCACTAGAACAAGAAAATTTGGTGTCTCCATTTTACATTAGTTACTTTAGAGAAAAGGTGAGCTGTGAGAGAAATAAAAGTCACAGAAAGAAGAAAGGAAGGAAAGAAAGAAAGAAAGAAAGAAAGAAAGAAAGAAAGAAAGAAAAAAAGAAAGAGAGAAAGAAATTTTTATTAGTTTGCCATCAGCAAACACAATCTGTTGGTGTCAGGTAATGGTGGTACATACTCTAGCTCTAGGATGCAAAAGCATAAGGATCAGACTTCAAGGCCAGTGTTGTCTGCATAATGTGTTTGAGGCCAGTTTGAGCTACTTAAGACCCTGCCTTAAGAATAAATGTATCCAAATGAATTTGCAAATTGCTCTTTCTATCTCTATGAAGAGTTGATTTGGAATTTTGATGGGGATTGCATTGAATCTGTAGATTGCTTTTGGCAAGATGGCCATTTTTAATAAATTAATCCTGCCAATCGAGAAGTATGGGAGATCTTTCCATCTTCTGAGATCTTCGATTTCTTTCTTCAGAGACTTGAAGTTCTTGTCATACAGATCTTTTACTTGCTTGGTTAGATTCACTTCAAGATACTTTATATTATTTGTGACTATTGTGAAGGGTGTCATTTCCCTAATTTCTTTCTCAGACTGTTTATTCTTTGAGTAGACTGGGCATATACCCAGAAGATACTCCAACATATAACAAGGACATATGCTCCACTATATTCATAACAGCCTTATTTATAATAGTCAGAAGCTGGAAAGAACCCAGAGGAATGGATACAAAAAATGTGGTACATTTACACAATGGAGTATTACTCAGCTTTTAAAAATAATGAATTTGAGAAATTCTTAAGTAAATGGATGGAACTAGAAAATATCATCCTGAGTGAGTTAACCCAATCACAAAAGAACGCACATGGTATTTACTCACTGATAAGCAGATATTAGCCCGAAAGCTTGAAATAGTCAAGATTCAACTCACAGACCACATGAAGCTCATGAAGAAGGAAGACCAAATGTGGATGCCTCGGTCCTACTTAGAAGGAATGACAAAAATACTCAAGAGCAAATATGGAGACAAAGTATGGGACAGAAACTGAAGGAGGGGCCATCTGGAGATCATTCCTCCTGGGTATCCATCCCATATACAGTCACCAAAGGTAGACACTGATGTGGATGCCAGGAAGTGCATGCTTACAAAAGCCTGATACAGCTGTCTCCTTAGAGGTCTGCCAGAGTCTGACACATTTAGAGGTGGATGCTCACAGCTAACCACTGATCTGATCAAGGGTTTCCCAATGAAGAAGCTAGAGAAAAGACTGAAGGAGCTGAAAGGGTTTGTGGCCCCATGAAGAGAGCAACAATACCAACCAACCAGAGCTCCCCAGGGTCTAAACCACCAGCCTGGGAGCACATAGGGAGGGACCCATGACTCCATCTGTACATGTAGGGGAGGATGGCCTTGTCGGGCATAGGTGGGAGAGGAGATCCTTGATCCCATGAAGGCTGGATACTGAGTGGGGGGGAAATTCAAGGATGGGGAGGTGGGAGTGGGGAAGGTAGGTGGGGGTATATCCTCATAGAAGCATGAGGAGGGGGGGATGGGATAGGAGGTTCCTGGGTGGTGGGGGGAAGGGGGGAAGGGGATAAAATCTGAAATGTAAATATAATATCCAATAAAAATGGTAAAAAAAAATAAATGTATCTACCATTTCTCTTTCATATTGTTACAACACTCATAGCATTTGCCCCATTCCACCCATATTCTCCTCCATGATGATTTTATTCTATAATCATTCAAGGGCCTTCTCCCTAATGGCCACCTATAATTTTGTATCTCTCTGGGGCAGCAAGAGAGAGAAGGGAAAGTTGTTCACAACACCATAAACTTCTACCACACCAGTGTGTCTCAACCTCTTGTGAGGTCGAGAAATTAGTCACAGTGGAATCGTCATTATACACAGCTAATGAGTAAATAAAATCAAGAGAACAAGAGATAATTTGGTTAAATATTCACTAGGGATGGAAAAACAGCCATGGTGTCATTAATCCCACTTACAGGGTTTGGCTTCAAATCCATTCACATCAGGACTAATGATGAGCTGCTGTTCTGCGTAACCATCTGCATAACCATCAAAGGTTCTGCACAGCATAAGGATCCTCAGCTGCAGAAGATGCAGAGAGAAACCAAACCAGGAAGTCAGTCTGGACGGGACCCCACAAAATCTATTTTCAAGCTAGTAAAAGAAGCCCCTCTCTGCAGTGAACTACCATGAATGAAGACCCATTGATGTGCAAGACACTGAGAACAAGTGACCACTGAGTGCTTGACCCTGTACAAGATATTTACATCCTCTCCACTAAGGCTCAGAGGAAATTGCAGAAGAGGAAGCAAAAATTATGTAAGATCTGGAATGTGGAGTGAAAGATTATGAAATACCATGCCCAAGAGTGAATATGGCCACTGTAATCACAAACATCTAACAGGGGCTAATTACCTGTACTGGCAATTTAAAAGATTGGCCCTGTCAGTAATCAGTCATGAAGGTGGGAGGAGCTCATGGTGTCTCGTCCCATACTGGTGAACCATTGGCTAATGATAGATTCTGGGAAAGGCAAAATCATTTGCATTCAGTTGTGTACACATGGATAAAATCCCCCAACATAATCAAAATACATCCAATAGATATCTCCAAATCCACAGTCACACAGACTGGCCCTAGTTAAACTCAGGGGTCACAAAACAAAATGAATAGCCATGAACATGAGAAAGAGATTTCTAGAGAAGAAAGGGAGTAGACATGGGTAGAAGGGAGATTGAAAGCTGTCAGTATGTGTTAAGTATATGTTTGAAATTGCCAAAGAACCAATTTAATTAATTAAAAAATTGAAAACTTGAAATGAAGAATAGATTCAAAATGTCTTTTTAATATAACAACAAAAGGAAAGAAACCAAATCATCAGCACCAGTTTTTAGTGAATTTAAACTACAAGGAAGTTCTTGTTCTTTTCTGATTTATCCACAGATTATTTAAGTGGAAATTTAATCATTATAATCAGCAAAGATGAGCTTCCCACTGCCTACTTCCATCTTCTCTGTGTCTTTTGCAGGAACTCCCTGTTGCTTAGTCTAAATTCAAAGCCTACTTTTTCAGTATGGGAACATTCAAGCAAAAGAGTTGCATAGCACACTCCAAGGATCAATTCTTTTTGTAACCCAAAATTTGGTGCTTAGTAACCTTAAATGTCTTTTAAGATATGGAAGACAGTAAAATAATGACCAAGCCAGCTCAATCAGTTAGCCAAGGTCTCGAGGGAGGGAGCAAGAATTAAAGAAAGAATATAAGAAAAGACAAGTAGATAACATTATAGTAGGACTCCAGCAAATGCTAAAGCAGGCATAATTGCTTTTATATTATTTCAGGTACATGCAAAGAATATGGCCAGTTCTAAAACATAAACAAGGTAGTCAAGGAACAAACAAGGCATAAAGGAAATCCCATGGTATTCAGGATCTTAAGATGATCAGGATCTTGAGCCTGCTTCCTTGTCCTAGCTGAATGTCAAATTCTTGCCAGTATCCTTGAAGCAACACAAAGAGTTTGCCATATCTCCCCCATTTTTATTTCATAAACAAGACTGTGTCTGAGTTTGCTCTGAAGAGAATAACTTTCTTACCCATCATTGAAAATGCATAATCCAAGGTAATGCACTTATGTCTTAGGTTGGTAAGGCTCTGTGCAGAATCCTATCCATCATTGACTGGTAGCCTGATAAACTAATGGCTCTGTCTGTGGATTCATTTTAAGTTTCAAGTCAGGTATTTTGGCGGTCAGCATGTTGATGTTGTTAAAGGGAAGTTTTATCAAAAAGTGCAGGAATGAAAGTAGTCCCAGGACACGAAAGGCCAACATAATCAAACTATATATACCACTCTTGAAGTTTGACCAAGATAGAAATACTGACCTTAAGCCATAAATAATTTTATCAGGAATATCCACAGCATCAAAACTCAGTGGAGCAGCACTCTTTAAATTCATAATCTTGGTATGCAAAGTTAAAATATCCAGAGAGGTGTGAAAATCAAGCTGAATAACCTGCAAGTGTTTTTGAATTTTTCTCCCAATTATAGTGACTGTCATTGTAAATTTTAGAAATAACATAAATCCATTGATATTTAACATGACACTTGAGATGGTTTCTTACTCTTAAACTCTGAACCTCCTCCCCAATAATTTGAATAATATTATGGAGAGCATCAATTTGTTGTTCCTATCTACCTAAATCTTCTTAAATACTCAGAGCATTAGTAACCTTTTTTGCTAATGATTTTTAAAAGTGGCTGTCTTAACTTCTTGTATCAAAACAATTGCAGAAGCAGTAGTGCTAATTCTTACTGTAATCAAAGCTGCTATACAGGCAATAATCAAACCCACTACCCTCTTGCCTCTGCTTAAAGCCTGACTCACTTTTTCCAATATTTTCAAGCTTTTTACAGAATATCAGGGTTCAGATAATTTACAGGAATAATAATAAAAGCTGATTGACGTACTACCATTACCGATAGACTATTGTCCAGTGCAGAAACACAATTGGAGAAAAGACAATTAAAAGAAGAAACACTGAACTCATTTTCAGAACTAACAACAAAGGTAACATTCCAAATTAGTAAAAGGTTAGGTGGGGTAACACAGGATTTTACATTTATTTTAACCCCAGAACCTGTTCCATGTTTATCTATTGTCAACATAATATCATACAATGCAGCTGTCAGTTTTCAAAAATGTCTCTAAAAGCATCCAGAACCAGCCCCCCAATTGCCCACTGTCATTTCCTTTTTTCCAATGTTGGATTGATTTCCAGACCAGTCCATGATTGAGTGAGAATAACTGGTCACATTAGAGAAAAGAGAAGGGTCATTATAACAACTTCTCTATTTGATTAATTTTTCAAAGGCAGTTTCCCCAGTCTCCATGTTCTCTTTCCCACTAGGTCTGAAAGCTTGAGGCAAGCTAGTCTGGGATATAGGCAAGCAAAAATGGGTCAGGAACATAATGCCCAGTACAGCTTCCCTGTCACCATTGTCAGAGCATGCAGCAAGCTTATGGTCAGCATCGTTCTTTGTCCTAGCATCAACATGTCTGACCAATTGCTCTGGTAGCCACCAGGCTCCTTCAGCATCCTGTGGAAAAAAAACACAAACATGCCCTCTTCACCATATTAATATCCGATCAGGACCATGCCACAATTCAATAAGTAGATCCTTCCATGATATCTAGGCATAAGTATGCCATGTTGTAGGGTGCCATAAACACTCAGCAGCAGAGAGTTCCTTGGCATCCAAGGTCAAAAAATTCAAAATAAAATTTTGTGGTGAAAAAGTCTACAACTCCCCTTTTGGTTCTATGTGAATAAATTTTTAGACAGAAACATTTTAATGTTTATATTCAGAAGACAACCAAAGGGGAATTAAAATGTTGAGCTTGTGATTGAATTATAAACTGTCCATATTCCATTAGCTTTATATATTTAACTATAATTTTTAAAAGTTTCTTTTGCAATATCAGAGCATAACCATAATTTTACTCTAGCAAAATGTATCCCAAGCCTATGCCAAATTCTTGCCACTATCTTTGTTGCGGCACCAAGGGCTCTCCACAAAAGAAGAGTCTATTTAGAGTGTTGTTGTAATTCTAGTAGAAGTAGTTGTTGCTTTGGCAGTAGTTGTTGTTGTTGTAGTTATTGTTGTTGTTAATAAATAGTACTGCTGTTGGCACCTGTCTCAGTGCTGGCCCATCCCCGGGAGAAACTGGCAGTGATCCAGAAGGCAAAATGAATGCTCTGACACATATTCCCCAGAGTGCTGTATTCAACACACCTCATCTGTTAACACCTCCAGCCTCACTTCACTTCCTTATTCTCAGTTGTTAGCCTTACCTCTAACATAAAGAAAATACGTAATTGTTCATTAAACAATGCTGAGTTTCTTACTAAAAAGAAATCCTCTAAAACTGTTCCTCTTTCTGAGTTGTAATTTCACTTTTTTATGATTCTACATTTCCTCTTTCAGGTATTATTCAAACCCTCATAGACTTACTTCACACTGTGGACACAGATAATATACAAATAAATACTGAAGTAAAACTATGTTAAATTCTAAGAAAAAGAAAGACACACATGTTATTAAGATTAATTAGTAGTTGAAAAGAAATTCTGTGAGCAAGAAAGAGAGCAAGAGTCTAGAGAAGAAGCCTGTGTTGGCCAGGAGGTGGGGAAAAAACAACCATACTGAAGAAATATTCTTCGTTCTGCAACACATCCTAACCCCTTCGGTTGCAGCAAGAAACTTGTCACAGGGTTTGGAATACCTAACTAGTCTAACAAATTATTATATCAGAATAGCAAGTTCTATTTCTAAGTCCTGAAATTACCGTCCATCAGTAGTGTGGCCATCAGAACCAATAGGTGACGTGGGATTTAAATAGCTGCTGTATTTCTTGATTGCTAACACATCAGTCCAAGATCTTTTAGTTTGGAAGTTGTATTCTTGGTTCACAAGTTTGCTTTTCATTTATTGTTTTCCCATTTGCATGTGACATTTCAAGTTATTAACAGCACTAGCATATGGGGAGGACTCTACTCAGGACAAGCAAAAGTGTATTTCAGCTGTTCAAACTAATCTGATTCAGCTTCACTGGCTTAACTCCAGCTATCCTGGCTTCATCGCACCCTAATAGTCGCCAAAACAATAAATTCTTTTGTCTTCTATTTCTTGGTTTAACATTTTTGCCAACATGTTCTCTGAATTCAGTGAACCTGGCCTGATCTATCTGCTCCTCTGTGTTCCTCATTAGCTCCTATACTGAAAATCCTAAGGCTAGGGCTTGGCTTTTTAAGATCTAGAAAGATCATTTGCAATGAATAAACTGGAGACATGTGCCAATTCCATTCAAAGTTAGAGGCCATATTAAGGATGCTGTTCCTTATCTTAACCCAACAGGAAGTCATCAAAGGGTGTTGAGCCCAGAATAAGAGCAACAAAGTAGCCTTTTAAAAATCACTGATGCTATCTTTCTCCTAAATCAAACACTAATCAGGCTGTTTGTTTCCTAGGAGCTAATTAGAGACACGATAACTTACACAAGTGAGTGAGGACGATTGGGGCTAAAAATGAGAAGGTCTTTTCTACAGCTGGAAGGAAGCAGACAGTAACATACTTTTAGGCCAAAAGGGAAAAGGGAAAAAAGAGCATTGTCTTCAAACTCACAGGATAATGCTGCCTCTGATGGCTCAAGTTTCAGATGTATTTTCACAACTATAGATACTACTTATTCTATTCCTGGTATTTATCATATGTCGAGAGAAATTTAGTTGAGAATGTGATCAAGTATACGAATCATAACATGTCCTAGGTATCTTGGAAAAGACATCAAGTCGATGCTTCTTTCCATGGATACACTACTTCTAGACTTCAGGGGGTTCCATTTAATTTGAGCATTGTTTTCTAAATGTCACTTCTCATTGTGTAGTCTGCTTTATCTCTACATGCACAAGTCATTTTTAATAAGGAATATGAGGCATGGTAAAGGACAATTATAGTCCAGAGGTCTTACAAATCAAAGGAATTACACAGATAAAAAATCCCCGAAGCAAGTCCATGAATCGATAAGTTATGAAATTCAGTTTGCCTCAAATGTCACCAATTCATCATGCCCGATTCTTGGGCTAAGGAAAAGCTCCAAAGAGCATGATTCTTATTCCAAGACACTATCCTGAACCCCTTTTCCTCCCAATCTGGGTTTTGCTGGTATTGAAAGTCTCCTAGATACTGTACAAGTGCATTAGGAACAAGCCAGCAATCCTCCCAGACAACGGCTTGTGTGAAGCTCAACAGACTTTGCTCCTTCAAAGTTCGAAACCAATTTTCTTTCATTTCAGGGGCATAACAGGGAAGGCAGCAAATTCAGATGGAGGGACTCTCCTAATGACTAGTAGACCTGTGCAAGGAGCCTAATGTCTCTAACCACAGCCCGTTAGCTTCAAGAATTTCCATTACTGTGCTTTCAAAACAGAACTGTGATTTTCCACAGAACCATTAAAATGCCCTCTTTTAAGCAGGCTTCTGAAATCGATTACTGTAATGTATTCTTCCCTACAGTCCTCCTTGAATGGATTGCTATCCCCTGGGCCAGGATTCAGGTTCCTGCATACCACACAAATCATCCATTAAAAATTCCTAATTAGTGAATCACTGTTCACTTTAAAAGGAAAAACATAAATACATAAATTTCACATCTTTAAGTAGGCAAATTCTCTGTCTAACTGTCAGATGTTCAGCTGGCCAGCATTACGTTTTAACATGTTTTTTTATCTCCTAAAATAAGAATAGTTAAAACCTACCTAGGCTTAGAATCAAATTTTGCTGATATTTTTTTCTATTGGCATATAACCTAATAGGGTAGTTAGATCACCTCAGTGCCAGTTCAAGGAGAATATATCCCCATTTTGTATCCTGATATTTATTTTTCTCTTTTAGAGACACTGGCTTAATGATCACCTTACTCATAGGAATCTATGGAGTATCTACATGGAGCTATATTTTATAAGCACATACCCATTTTTTCCAACCCACAGATGCTCTGCCTCCTCATATGGTATGAGAAGTACCTACAGATACACTAGAGTCCCAAACCCACCAGGTTTTGTGATAACCATGAAATGTGCGTTTCTAACTGTCTCTCTCTCTCTCTCTCTCTCTCTCTCTCTCTCTCTCTCTCTCTCT
>JANHMN010000016.1:17948255-18048906 GCA_030674055.1 Rhabdomys pumilio
TCTCTCTCTCTCTCTCTCTCTCTCTCTCTCTCTCTCTCTCTCTCTCTTTTTTTTTTTTTTTTTTGGTTTTTCTCTGCCTCCCAAGTGCTGAGATTAAAGGCGTGCGCCACCACCGCCTGGCTCTAACTGCCTCTCTAAAAATGAATTTTAAATTTTAAAAAGTTACAAAACTAATCATAAACAATAACCAAAAACCATAACAAAAACTTTTACTTCTAAGTTTAGCCACTGGTGTTCACAATTGTTAGGAGTACTTGGATTTTATTTATCTCTATGCTTTTTTAATTAAAGGACATGACCATGACACAGGATATGGGCTTCCCTTAGAAGTAAGAAAGAAATGAAAATGTGAAAGGGTATATGAGAATTCCAAAATAAATAATAATAATAATAATAATAATAATAATATCTTTTTTTTTTACTTTTATCTGCATTTATTTTATGCTGAATTTATTCCCGTGCCACGAACTTCTGTTTCTTCAGTTTCCTCTGGGATATCTTTTTCTTCTGTGCAACCTCCTCTTCTGGCTTTGGAACAATCTGCTCCTTCTCAGTGAGGATCATCTCAGTGTGGCAGGGGGAGCTCATGTGTGGATTAATCCAGCCATGAGCTCTGTAGGTTCCTCGGCGCATCTTAGGTGCCTTGTTCACCTGGATGTGTTCAATGACTAGAGAATCTACATCTAAACCCTTAAGCTCAGCATTACTCTCTGCGTTTTTAAGCATGTGCAGCAAAAACTCTGCACTCTTCTTCGGCCACCGTCCCTGTATCAGCCCTACTGTTTCGCCTGGGCGCACCTACCAACTCCACCATTATACCGATGGATATGGCACACATTGTTTTTTTAAAGTGACATCCTTCAGGTATTTGGTAGTTTTGCGGATGTGCATGCCCTTGATGGCCTGGGCAGTTTCCCGCGTGTTCTTGAAGTGAACACGAAGGTTTGAGCCTCGTGATTTACAAGATTTTGTGGGATTTTCTGGGTCAAGAGAGTAGCAAACCATCTTCACGGGTCACCTTTCGCCGCATACAGGAAGAGTTATCTTCTTAAAATTAATTTGTATCTAACTAATATTTTCTGAAGGGTCTCTATCTGTAGAGAGAGGAGCGAGATCAATACAGATGGAGAAGGAGGGATGAGGAACAAACACCAGACTGTTCAATAAATTCTGAAGGTATCATTATTTTATAATGCTTAAAGTTACACACACACACACACACACACATACACACACACACACACACACACACACACACACACCACACACACACCTAGTTTTCGGAAATTAAGCCACTTGGACTTTCCAGTACCGGGTATGAGGTATATCCTTTGGAGAGCACTTGGGTTCCTCTCAGTGGTTGAGGCTGGGTGCCTATTGCTAAATGACACTTGGACACAGGACTCAGGCTAATCAAGCCACATATGACTGGAAAACCTCACTTCTGAAGTCTAGCTTCTGCGGTACCAGAAAACAAAATACAAGCTCTAATAAGTAACTCTTCTATGTTGGGCGTAACCAACAGCTATCTAACTACACTTCAGGTGAACACTCATCAGGAGGAAAATCATGCCTGGTGTTAGACACCTAGCCAACAAGCCGGGGCTAGTGAGGTCATAGATTTTAGAAAAGAATCTACTGCAACAACTTTACTAAACCAGTATAATTGCTAATTACGTTCTAACTCTTATAGTTATACTCACAGATAAGTGTAGGTACCACCCCTCAATAAAGAGAAATCTCTTTACAACAAGTAGAGATTTCACAACTAGATACCGATGGATTGTGGGAGTCTTGCCTCAAATGATAGAGCTATATTACAGATCATTCATCTAGAGGTCAGACAAATAAATCATAGAAAAGAGAGTAGAATGACTGCAAAAGCCAAAATACCAGAATATCTGCTATGAAATATTTTTTTATAGAAATGGCTGTTTGAACAAGCTCTGAACACTGGTAATAAACACGCTAAATTGGAAGGGTGAACCATCTCACAGTCGCCTACCCATAGACAAAAAACTACAGACAACCAAGGACAATACAAACTGCCAAGTGAAGGAAATAATGGTACTGTCCAGCAGTCATATCTGTGAACCACAAAAATGACCAATGTGGCAAAAATATTCATAAAGATGTGATAAACAGCTCTTCTATGGTTGGCGATAAGCAAGAATTACAGAGAGGGAGAAGTAGCCTCTCCAAGGTCCCCCTAATTGGTTATCTAACACAAGGGGGTCAACCTGGAGACCATATATGTATACACAAACCATAAAGCAGACTCCACGAGTGGTATTATGTGTTTATGCATACAGTATATAAGCAATAATAATAAAGGAAGAGGCTACCAACTTGAGAGTGAAGAGAGATGTGTAAAGAATTGGAGGAAGAAAACTTTGAAGGGGTAGAAAGAGGAAAAGAAACTGACAAAGATGTAATTACAGTCTCAAAAAATTACAACAAATACTTTTTTAAAAAACAGATGACTGGATCCTCCTTTTGTAACTATCACTCACTAATATTAATTGAAAACCCTGCAGGACCAGCCTTGAGCTCCCACACCTCCGGAGTCTGACTTCATCAGCCCCAGAGTTGACCAGATTCAAAGAAAATGACTCACGCTTACTAATCCTTGAGTCTAAAGGCATGAATCAAAATGTCAGTTTACAAGTTTATGGTGAGAATTATAACTGCTGGGAAGAACAGATGCCCACGTGAGCAGATGCAAGCTAAAAGAAAAATCCTAGTGGGGGGGTGGTGCTTGGGTTGGAAAATCAGAATAAAGTCAACTAATGATCCACTTATAAAGTTTTTTATAAAAATGCCATTTTGGTTATTTAATGTGTTTACTTCCACAAAGAGGGGATGCTTCAAAGGCTGCTAGCACACACCTCCCACAGAGAGGACCAGAACAAGTACCTTGTCTCTGCATCTCTACTTCCCATTTGTGCATGCTTTGAGGATTGACCATAACCTTTTCTAAGGCAATGGTCTTTCCTAATGCTAACAACTCGAACAGGTTAGAGCACTGGTTCTCGGCCTGAGGGTCCTGATCCCTTGGGGAAGTCTATTCTTTCACAGAGATCACCTAAGACTATCTATGTTGTAAAACACAGATATTTATATTGCAATTCATAACAATAGCAAAATTACAGTTATGAAGTAGCAACAAAATGAATTTATCCTTAGGGGTCACCACTACATGAAGACCTGTATTAAAGTGTCACATCATTAGGAAGGTTGTGAACCACTGGACAAGAGTCAAGTCCTCTGTACTTGTATGCCTAGAGCCTGGACTGTACTTTTAATATACAAGATAATTCATTAGAGCTCATCCAGATGGCACACAAGAAATGGCTGAGAGAGAACATGGGAAAGGTACAGTGGGAGACGAGGCTGCTACGGTAGGTTAAGAAACACACTGGCTTCTTTGAGTGTCTTAAAAGAAGTATTGTAGATTTCAAGGATGGAAATAATCTACTTGGTTCAGAAGGCAACAGTGGGTTTTGTTGTTGTTGTTTGTTTGTTTGTTTGTTTGTTTTTAACCTCTTTGTTAAGGTCCTTTTTTGGTTAAGACAACTTATTTTAAAAATTAGAATCTTGAAACATTATACATGTATGTCATTCAAGATGAAGGTCCCTTTGTCTACAGAGGAACACAAGCTCACAGGCATCACTGGGTGGCTATTTTTTAGAAGAACCAGCAAGTAAATTGTGTTCAATCACATGTAGAATATTTGTATCTCAATTTTATTGTTTTTATTATTTTCAGTATTATGAACAAACCTTTAGTTTCTAGACCAATCTTATCCTGTACAAAGATATGTCAAATATATGGCTTAAAATGTTCCAGTAGCCATATTAGAAATACAGATGAAAATAAGTGAAATTAATTTCTGCATCAAAGTTCACTTAATCCAGTTTTCCTAAAATATTACCATTACAATATATAATCAGTATACAAGCTTTTAAAGATAGTTTACATTATTTTTAAAATGTTTTTGAACCCCAGTGTGTATTTTTGTGCTCACAGAAACCTCAATTTTTGTATCCCTCATTTCAAATGTTTAGTAGATGCCTGGGCACCCTGTTGCACATTCTGAAGAGGGCATCTAACACTGCGTACTACCTGATTCAGGGTATCTACTAGCAGGTGGAATTTTCTTTTGAGGGGGCTAAGACTGTCATTCATGGGTGTAGAGAGGAACAGAAAGCTTCTGGGATCCAAGTGGAGAGGGGATGAAGGGAATGCAGAAGGAAAGGCTGGTGAAGAGTCAAGGAATAGGAGCTGTAACGTTAGTTTTGAGTGGTTAACTGATTCACTTGGGTCTGAGAGTAGGAAAGTCAGAGTTTCGGAATTTTCTTTTTCTTTTTTTCTTTTGTGATGGTTTAAAACCACAAAACAGTAGGGTTTGTTTGTTTGTTTTTTCCTTTGTCTGAATTTGTATGGCTGTTCGTGACATTCAGATTTGAAACTTAACCTGTGCAGGTTGAACTAGCTTCAAATTGTTAACTGAAAAATCCCTACTGCATTAAAAAAAAAAAATCACATTTTCATTTATTATCCCAATGCCTGCTTCTGATTAAACGTAAGAGAAGAGCTCAAAGCTCTCTGATTCTACACATACTGAAGTTATTTTAGACAGTCTGTTTGCATCAGTATCTTCATTCTCATAGATAACCACAGGAATCCATGGGGCATTGAAGTAAGTTGGAGGAAAACTAGCCCAGGCCCCAATCGGTAAAGCTTCAAGAGGTGGAGAAGTGAGCAGCCACACATTGTGGCAGCCTGGATCTGTTTTTCAAAGCATGCCCCTGTCTCCCTTCCTACAGTCAGATTACCCATTACGCTATTCTGTGTCCATCACAGCACTTCTTAGTACAGTCCTCCCACAGTAATCCATGCTTGGTGAAAAGGCCTCAGAATCAAATTGGTTAGAAATTTGTATAAATTAGAGTAACTGAAATTGAGGGATTTGTGTGCAAACAAACAGCTTGAACTTAAGTGTGTGTGTGTGTGTGTGTGTGTGTGTGTGTGTGTGTGTGTGTGTGTATTCAGGCTTAGTCACTCACATTTCTGAATGCTTATACCAATAACCCTAAGGAAGCTGTCAACTACGATACTCACGTTAATTTAATTTATATAATATAATAGTCATTTTTTTCTGGCCCTAATAAATAGAGCAGACCGTGGCTTAATAACGTTTGGTGAGCAAACATGTTGGATTGGGAGCATCTGCTTTGATGACGTAGGGCAGTTGCCATAGATAAAAGAGAATTAGAGGTGATGCTACTCTGTAATGGCTCACATCTCCTGATGCTGATAAGGACAAGTTAAAATAACCCCTTCTAAGAGTTGATTTACTGGCCACATCTTCATTAGATGCATTTGCTCATTCTGTTTTGTGCTACTCTTTTGCTGCAGTCAAACCCAAGTTTTACTGTAACTGGAAGCGAGCTTGCATATTCTCCTGATACAACAAAGACAGAGTGAATCCTGTCTTTAGAGGAGCACTAAATTTAGACAAAATTTACTTTTATGCATTAATTTTTGGGAGAATGGATATCTGAGGGAGGAGAGGAAGTTAGTGACATTACCAACATACCATACGCTTCGCTTTCCAATGCCTATGAAGTAGGTTGACAGAAACAGATCAAATCAATGGGCCCACATTTCATTGGCTCAATAAACAAAGCTTTAAAGCATTCTAAACATAAATCAGTGCAGATCCAGCAAAGAGGACTCGGAACTGCAATGATGTTTCTGCTTGACCCTCCCGCACGTCTGTGATCTGACCATACTTCTCTGGCTAGCAGGTGTTGGACTCTTTATTCCTCCCCACGCCCCTTCTTTCCCTCCCTGCTCTGTCAGATCAGGGGAGTAACTATACTGTCATCCTTTGGAAATTTCTAGCATCCTTGTCTCCCCTAACTGTAACAAATAAATGACAGTTTATTAGTAGAGGAAAAACATACTATCTAATTTTAAAATTGATGCAACGTGTTATTTTTTTTTGGTTTTGTTTGTTGTTTGTTGTTTGTTGTTGTTGTTTTGTTTTGTTTTGTTTTTGTGGTGCTGGGACCCAATCTCAGATCCTCATACCTTCTAGGCAAGCACTGTTCTGCTAAGCCTAATCTCCAGCCTTTTATTATTTTACACTGAAAAGACTAAAATTACATTTGCATGGATATGAAAATGAAGAAGAAAAATTAACTTTTCACTGTGAAATGATAGAAAGAAAGCAAACACCTGCTTTGTAGGACATTTTTTTTCTTCTGTTGCCTGCTAGATTTTTGCCCACTGTAGAAATCACTGGCTTAGTGATACTTTCTCTTAAATATTTATGCCTCTAGTGAATGTTGTGTTGATTTTTCTGTTACGTTTAATTGTGTACCACCAAGTATTCTATCCAGAAATACCTACTTCTAAAATAAGGAATTATAACTGTTGATAGAACAGTAGTTCCTGTTAAACTGCTTCCGGTGTTATTAATTAATGCAGCATTTGATTGAATTAACTGTAGATCTTTAAAGAAGTTCCCTTTTCATTACAATGTCTGATTTGAGGTAGTGCTGGAGAATGAAGTGATGGATTGTATTATCAAAAACTTAAGACAGTGATATTTCTGGTTCCTCATCCATTGTCTATAAAACTATATTGACATGGACTGCAGCCTACTTCTCATGCCTTGAAACTCACAGTGCTTTTGTAAGGTAAAGTTCTGCCTGGTTCTCACTTGAGATTCTAATCCTGGGAAATCAGGGTCTGGAATCCTAGCCTACAAAAAGAGAATTTCAATGTCTTTGCTAAATTCCCTAAGGAGGGTCAGCATCCCTAGCCTGGTATGGAGGTGGGGATGGAGAGAGTTAGGTTTATTTTAATTCTACCCCAGATGATTAGTTGCCTTTGAGTATTCCTGCAGAGATCACAGTCAGGGCAGAACAGAGAGAAACATTCCCTGCTGAGTCCTGTCCCATTTCTTGATCCCCAGAACCCATGAACCTACTAACTAGTTGCTATATGCCCCAAGATTCATGATACTTAGCCATGCAACAGTAGGCAATTGGAACAGAAGGGCCAAGAAGGAGAAAACCAAATCTTTGCATTGTAATTAAGAATGGATTTTTCTAGATATAATTATGATTTTCATGTAGTCATGTTTTATTTCCATGTTTAATTAAAACTACCTCATGCTCCCACATCAACTGAGCAGAAAATACTACATCCTTCTGGGTTTTCCAATTCTCCGTTTTCTAAAACGCTTTTTTTTTTTTGGCACAGACCATTTGTTTTCTCAACCTGAAGAGTGAACCCTGTTGTCTCACATTTTCTCCTAACTTCAGCCCCTTGCCTTTCAACTGTTATTGACTGACCAAACCTGTAAGTCCCTTATATGATCCATTATATGTGATGTCTTTAAGAATCAGTGCTTGGTACAAGCAACACAACTTTTTAATTTTTCGAAGAAGTTCATGCATGATTTACAAAATCTCCACTCTTGCCTCTCCATCCACCCAAATCTTCCTTTGTCCTTCACACCCCATTCCCCATCAAAACTCAGGCTCTCTTCTTCTGTAATTATTGCTATATGTTGCTAGGGAAAAACATACCCACATTGATACATGAGGGGCACAGAACACCAAGTCAACAGAAACAGACATGTCATAGTTAAAACATATACAAAATAAAAGGGAATATTGAACGCTTCAAGAAAAAAGTCTGCAAGCCACATACAAAGGAAAATGCATCAGAAATAGAACCAGTTTCTCACTGGAAACTTTAAATATCAGAAGAGCCTGAAGCAATGGTCTTCAAGTTCTAAAAGACCATAGTGCAACCCAGACCACTTTACTCAGCAAAACTATCTGCCATAGTTAGAGGAGAAATAAAAACGTTCCATGATATAAACAGGTTAAAAAGTCCATGGCCACCAAAGCTGCCCTACAGAGAATACTGGAAACAACAACCAGAAAGGAAGCAAGGAATTAGCAGAGGTGAGAAACTATAGAAAGAATACAAACAATGCTATAATTACTGAAACACAAAATAGGACCAAAAATGCTAACTGCAAAAGGCAATAGAATTACTGCAAACAACACATGCCTTTAAATAAAAACTTTATGCCAACGGTCTTAACATCACAATCAAAAGACACATGTTAGTGGAATGGAAATAAAGACGATGCCCCATTCCTTTTTCTATGTGAAACAGACCCTACTACAAAGAGGAAGTACCACTTTACAGTGACAGGGAAGAAGAAAGTACTTCAAGAGAATGGGATCAGGAAGCCAACAGGCATCACTAATCTATTATCTGACAAAACACACACTCTACCAAAATCAATCAGAAGAGAAAGAAAGCCACTTCATTCTGATCATAAAATCAACAAAGAGGAATTACAATCCTGAACATATATGCAAAAAACTCTGACATAGACTTACAAAAAGCATACTACTGAACCATAAGCCACATATTACTCCCAATTCTGTAATATTAGTGATTTCAATATCCCATTGTCTCCAATGGATAGGTCATCCAAATCAAAAAGAAATATTAGAATTAAATGATGCTGTATATTAGATAGACCTAACAGATACCTATCCAATATTCCACACAAATACTAGAGAATACATACTCTTCTCAGCAGTCTGTAGAACTTTATCTCACACACGCTGTACACGGGGTTCTCTCTGTCATGACATAATAAAGTTCAAAATCAACAGCAAAAGAATTTCTAGAAATTAAACCAACTCACAAGTGGGTCAATGAAGAAATCAAGAAGGAAATAAACAATTGCTAGAAGTAGCTAAAAACAGAAACACAACATACTAAAACTGGAAAAGAAAAAAAACAAAACAACAAAAACAAAAAACTTCCATGTAGAAAATTAGCCTTCAGCTCAAAATTCAACACAGTAGACCTTAGAGGAGAGCCTTGGAGGAACTGATAAAGTGTTGGGTCATAGGAATGAGGGAGGGAGGGAGGGAGGGAGGGAGGGAGGGAGGGAGGGAGGGAGGAAGGGAAGAAGGGAGGGAGAGAGGGAGGGAGGGAGGGAGGAAGGATAGACAGAGGGAGAGAGAGGAAAGGAGAACTGGTATAACTACATTATAATCTCAGAAATAGAAAATTCAAGTAAAAAAATCTTAGTAAAGTTTGTATTGTAGCTTAGGATATAGAGAAGCAGGTGTAATTTTGGAGTCTTAGAAAAACTGGTTTTTAATATAATTCTACCTTTCCTTAGATATTTTTTTCTGTGGGGGAATTCTGAAGCATACTTAGTCTTTCATTGTAATGAAGAAGTAGAATATAGGTGCTGGAGAGATGGCTCAGCTATTAAGAGCACTGGCAGCTCTTCCAGAGAGCCCGATTCAATTCCCAGCACCTACATGGTGGCTCACAACTGTCTGTAACTCTTGTCCCAGGGGATCCAACACCCTCACACAGATATACATACAGCCAAATCACTAATGTACATAAAATAAAAATAAAAAAATTTAAAAGTGGAATATAAATTTCACTCTATATCTTTTCATTGAACAAATTTCTTAGTTGTGTGTTGTCTAATGCACCATGTTGGTAAAACATAGGTAAATTGACACAGCAGCGAGAACGCTGGATACGATATGGATGAAAATGGTTTGATGACTGAGGAACATAGTCCCGATGCAAGATACAAAGATAAAACAAATAACTGTATTAAAATATTGTGTTAGTTATATATGACACATACTAATAGTAATTATCGTTGAATTGGATGAATTATTTAAATTTACTTTCCAAACAGCTGATGATGAATTAAGTATAATTTAAGATATTAAAATATTAATCAACTTCCTGATTTCCTTTAATTTGTAATAACCCGATTTTAATCCAAATGATTTGCCCTAACACATTTAAAGCTTAAATAGAAACAATAAGAGCCCCAAAACATGTATATTAAGGATGAAATTTATGATGCAACCATGGGTCAGACACATATTGTTCTACAAAATTCATTTCCCAATTTCCCTTTCTCTTAAAAAATTTCCGTTGCAGAATAACTGGGGTTTTGCTCTTTGATGCCTTGTCTGCTTTGACTTCATTGGCATTATTTTTTGCTGTTTTTTATTCTTTGTCCACATTTAAATCTTCTTCATCTTCCCTCCTTTTAATCCCTACACTGATACTAAAACACACAATTTAATAATTAAAATAATACTAAAACATCAGTGAATTTTAAAGAGATTTGGTGATCTCTCAAATGGCTTCAGGCATTTGAGAGAAGAAAAATTGATCCTCTCTTTTCTCTAGGAGACCAGAGTCCAGGTTGGTATCATCTGTACAGGACTCTCAAGCCCATGTCTGCTTTTCACACTAGAAATTTGAAGTAAAACTGTACAGGCATTTAGAGTTGGTATACATGTTAAATATTTACTGACAATAACTCGTAAAAAATATTTTAAAACAGTACTTTGATATACATATAATTGCAGTGTTTATTAAAGATGAAAGCAAATATGGACACAAAATTGCAGAGGTGCAGTTAGGGACATTTCAGAAATTGTTGGGAATTCTGTTCTAATGTCAAGAAAAAATTCATTTGATACATTTTAAAAAGAAATTCGAGTCTGCAACTCGAAGAGAAATTTAAAACATCCTATTACGATCTAATCCACAGATACTCTAATTTGTCAAGATCCTTCAGCATACGAAAGTACTTGGCCCTGAGACCTGATGACCTAAATTTGACCTCCAGAACTCATTGTAGAAGAAGAAAACCAACTCTCAGTAGTTGTCCTTTGAATTCACACCCTCGAGCACACACAAATAATAATAAAATAATAAAAATTTAACAATAAATTGATGCTCATATACCAAGAAACAACATTAAGGAAATATTGCTTTCTAGCTTAGGATGGGTATTCAACAAGTAGCAAAAGCATGAACACTTAACTAGTTTGGTATGTCACTTTTTCCTCTCTTTTTTATTTCCCAAAGTGGTACCAGAGAACATTAGTTTAAAGAGACATTAAGTATTGAATGAAAATAGTGTTAGTGGGCTAGAGAGATGACTCCGTGGTTAAAGCACTTGCCAAAGCAAGAAGATGAGAGTTTGAACCCATGTAGATGTGATGTGGACATGACAGTCCATCTGTAATTCCAGCCTTTGAAGGTAGAGACAGGAGTGTCCCTGGGAAAACTGGCTTGGCAGACTAGCCATATTATCAGCTCTGAGTTTGATTGAGAGAGCTTGCCTTAAAAGGGGGAGGGGAATGGACGTGATAGGGTATTTTGCTGCCACTGGTGAAATGAGCCAATTCAAGCCAGATTAGATTATATTAAAAATAGGTTTACTGGGAAGCTGCACTCCAGCGAGTTCACTGCTAGCCCCAAGGACTGAGGCCAGTGGAGCCACCATGGGGGAGGTGGGTGGAGAGGGGTAAAAAGAGAAAAAGGTTGCAGGCATGTATGCAGAAAAAGAAGAGAAGGAGGAAGAGGAGGAAGAGGAAGAAAGAGAGGAGAGACAGAGAGAGAGAGAGAGAGAGAGAGAGAGAGAGAGAGAGAGAGAGAAGCACAAAATGTCAGGATTATATAGGGAGGAGCCTCTTGGGGAGAAGGGCAGCCCAGCTTCTGGACTGGAAAGTTTAAGGTTGGGGGCAGGATATGCCAGGTAAGGACTGAGGGATGCTGGGAGAGGTCTGGAGGACAGGTCTGCTGTGGTATGTAAAATATGCACTCAGTGGAAAGCAAACAGAAAGAACAAAGAGGAAGGTTTCTGACATCAACCTTAGTAGCATATGTGTACATGTGCATGCACTCCTACACTTATACTAGTCCACACACATATAAACACACATACATGCATATGACATGCACAAACACATGAAAAAACATAATGCTTGTGATAACATGAGTTGTAAAAATCTGGGTTAGAAAAAAGTATTGGCATTTTCCCCAAACACCAATTTGCTTCAGTTAAGCAAATACTGAATTTCTCCAATTTCTTTGATTACATGATTTTTCCCCCATAATTAGTGGAGGGGCAGATGTACAATTTGGTTAAATTTCACCAGAACACTTGAGAAGCCTGAGAACCTTGAGAGGCGATTGTAGAATGCATCAGGAGAGAGTTAGAATCGGGTAGACGCATAAACAAACCAACAAACAAGCAAACAAATCCAAAAGTAGGTTCACTGTGAAACAGGGCTTGACCTTGTTGTGGAGTTAGGAAGGCATGCAGCAGAACACTGAATTCCGACAGCTAAGGAACAAGGGCGCTAACGTCATCTACCATGATCCAGGCTGAGGACTGCTTCTGAGCACGAATTCCCCAGGACACCTAGGCTCCCCTGTATTTTGATGTGGGAAGATTCCAAAGGTGAAAGGAAACCAGATCTCACAGTACTTAGGCAACAGGAGCGCTGAGTGGACAGGCCAAGGTGATCACACCATAATAAGCCCGACCTGTTAAATGTAATTTAGAAAAACTGCTAGTGAGAAGGCTAGGTTGATTCCATGACAGACTTCAGATTGGCAGTAAAGGAGACTAGACCTAAAAACTGGGCAAATCCAAGCAAGCCCAGGCAAGTCAGTTACTAATAGAACAACCCCCAGGCTCCAGCCTTCAAGTCCAGGCAATGGAATATCCCAGCCACCTGGCCTGAAGCAAAGATAATGGATCAGCAGCAGTTTCCACACTTCCTTTGCTACTTCCTCAGTAACAGTTTCCAGATCTCCTCAGCAAGTTTTCAACCCCCACACCCCATAATGGAATGCCCATAGAGATGGACCCAACAGATTAACAGAGATCACCTACCCTAGAATTCCCTAATGTGGTTTAAATCAGACCTGCAAGCTCACTGGTTGTCTCTCTATCTTGGTAATGGGAGATACCAGCATGCTGGACTTCTGCAGAATAAAACACTCTTTGCATTTACATACTATTTAAGTCTGGAGTATCATTCTTCAGGGAATCATGGACCCTTACACTAAAACACATCATCCATGATTCATACAAAAACCATGGCCGGGCAGTGGTGGTGCACGCCTTTAATCCCAGCACTTGGGAGACAGAGGCAGACAGATTTCTGAGTTCAAAGCCAGCCTGGTCTACAGAGTGAGTTCAAGGACAGCCAGGGCTACACAGAGAAACCCTGTCTCAAAAAACAAACAAAAACCAAACCAACACAAACCAAAAACCATATGATACTAATACGCAAAGTTGTCAATATTTAATTTCATTTTTTTATATATAACAGTGGTCAAGACCTATGGATAAGATGCAAAATAAATCTTACAATGTATTTACTACTCCAAAAAAAAAAACAAACAAAAAAAAAAAAACAAAAAAAAAAACCTCCTTTAAAAATCTAAAAATAAAAAAGGCAACATTTAAAAATATTTCAGTTTCAGCGCTTCTTATTAACAAGCACAAACATTAAAGGGAGACTTAATATGTATATGACATCTGCAAAAGCTACAAACAACAAATGAGTCTTCAGGAAAAAAGGAATTAACTGGTCTTCAGTCTTGTGTATGACATAAAGAAGGGAGAGAGGCAGAGAGTCTATGGAGCTGCTTGGCAAGAATCTGACATTGGCCAAGGACAAGGAAGTGGGCTGCTTGGCAGGAATCCGACATTAGGCTAGAACAAAGAAGTAATTTCAGGCACAAATCTAAATCTTAGGCTAGATCAAAGATGTAGGCTTCAGGCATGAATATGTCTTTGGGCTAGGACGGGGAAGTAGGCTCAGATATGTTGGTCATCCTCATAAGCCCTTAGAAACAGGGATCATGGGAGTAATCATGGAACTTTGTTTATTGCCTTGTTTGCTCTTTAACTGTTTATGTTTATCGTCTTGCTTGGTTCTTGACTATTTGTATCTGTTGTATTGCTTGTTTCTCAACCTAGAACTGACCTTAATACTTGCATGTAATTAAAATAGTATAAAAGCAAAAAGGAAGAGGGAGGGATGGAATAGGGGGTTTCTAGGGAGGGGAAATGGGGAAAAAGGATGACATCTGAAGTATAAATAAAATATCAATTTAAAAAAAAAACTCCTTTAAAAATCTAAAAATAAAAAAGTCAACATTTAAAAATATTTCAGTTTCAGCGCTTCTTATTAACAAGCACAAACATTAAAAGGAGAATTAATAATATGTATATGACACCTGCAAAAGCTACAAACAACAAATGAGTCTGCAGGAAAAAAGGAATTATCTGGTCTTCATTGGATGCAAACTGTTAAGAAAGGATTTCTGCAGACAGCTCCAGAAAGCAGAGCTCAGGAATCTTCACACTGTGCTGATTACTTGGCAACAAGGTCTTCTTTTGCCCTCATTGTTTACGATCAGTTAAGGCATCATTGAGAAAACTAACACTAAATATTCTTATGTGTGACTTGGTCTGGTAATTCATCTGCTCAAGTTGTAGGTTTGGGTTTGCTGAGTCAAAGCAGACAGCAACTTTATAGACTTGGGTGTTTTAATATGGAGCAGAGCCTCTTGCAGAACAGTTGTACTGACTCATACCCATTGGTGGGCTGGGCAAGACACCTATACTCTTGTAGGGACTGGATTAATTTTGTCTTGTTTGGTTCTACTTTGGTTTTTGTTACTGCTGTTGTTTGTTTGTTTTGTTTTGGGGTGTTGGTGATTTTTTAAGACAAAGCAAGTCAAATATAATTACAAATTACAAATATAAAGTATGATACTAAAAACATAAAACTGGGGGAAACAGGAGTTTGAGTATAGTGTGTAAATGCCCTCAAAGTTGCTGCCAACGTTAAAAAGCCAGCTACAAACATGTTTTATGCAAACCTCAGGAAAGCATATGGCTATAGAAAGCCAAGGAAAGCAGGGAAAACAACAGATGTGCAAGCAGAAGGCAACTAACAAAATATTGGGAGTCACCCCATACATATCAGCAATTAACTGGGAGTTGACTCAGCACCTGCCACCAACCAAGCCAGACAACCTGAGTTCAATTCTGCAAGCTATCCTCTGACCTCCGTATGAGAGAGCTACGGCATGCATATGAGGTGTTTGGGGGGAGGGGGAGGGAGAGAGGGAGAAAAGGAGAGGGAGGAGGGAGAAAAGGAGAGAGGAAGAGGAGAGAGAGGAAGGTAGGGAAGGAGAGAGATAATTTGAAACTTTTAAATTACTTTTAATGTAAGTGTTTACAGCCTCTAATAAAAAAATGCATAAAATGACTGAATGGATTAAACAAACACAAGACTAAAATATTTGCTGCGTGTTTCATCTTGTACAACATTCACTGATTGAAACCAAATGGATGAAGAAGATATACTGTAAAGATAAAAATGAAAAGAGAGTAGAAGTAGCTATACCTTTTTTTTTTTTCAACTCAAGACTGAGTTAATTCTTTAAGCTTAATGTTTGCTTTTAGACCCAAAGACAAGGGATTGGGGCACATATTTTACCTGGCCTCCAGGTTTCTCCCAGCATCCCTCAGTCCCTACCTGGCATACCCTGCCCTCAACCTTGAACTTTCCAGTCTAGGGGCTGGACCTTCTCCCAGAAGCTCATCTCTACATCACCTCTCTCTCTCTCTCTCTCTCTCTCTCTCTCTCTCTCTCTCTCTCTCTCTCTCTCTCTCTTTTCTCTTCCTCCCTCTCTCTCTTCCTCCCTCCCTTCCTCCCCTCTCCTCTTCTCCCTCCTCATCCCCCCTTCCCCATGAAGATTTCCCTGGCCTAGATCCTTGGGACCAGTGAACTCACCAGCCAGAAAGCAGCTTCCCAATAAACCTGCATTTACTATCATCTAATCTGGTTTGAATTCGCTCATTTCACCATCATAAAAGCCCCTAAAGCTACTACAACAGGAGCATAAGGCACCTTATGTCTAAAAGGAGAGAGTAAAATGAGAGGAACACTGGTGCTCAGCTTACTTTATCCGTTTTTCATTGTTATTCAGTCTGAGAGCACCTGGCCAGTGAAATGATGATGTTGACAGTCAGCATAAGTCTTCTCTCCACAGCCCAACCTTTCTGCACATGTATGTGGTGTGCCCATGTATGTGGTGCCTAGGTGATTCCAGATCCTGTCACATTGACCATGAAGATTGCATATCACAGCTCACAGGCTCAGAATTCCAGTGCTCATCTTACAAGCTGATCAGTTCTCACTTGTACTGGTTTATGTTTAATCATAGTACAACTAAAATTTAAGGAATAATGTGAGGTAGCAGCATTGCCACCAACCCTCGAATTTTCCCCTCAACATGGACATCTCAATGGCACTGAACTAGATTAGAGGTATTCCCTATGGTACTGCAACTCCATTAAAACTAACTACCATGAGAGTCCGGACTACTATGGAACAATGTTAAGAAAACCTTTAAACAGCAAATTAACTTGACAAATAGTACATTACTGTGTGAAAATAAGTTACAGTCCCGTTCATGGGGGGGTGGGGTGAGATTTGACATTTTGTATTTTAAAGATATATTTATCGTACCATGTCTTGATTGTAAACAAACAAACGAAACCAAAAAGTCTGTTGTATAATGGTAGCAAATGATGGGAGAAGAGGACAGACCTAAGGTGGCCCCTGTGATAGCTGCTGCCTATCTAAGCATTTTCTCTTTAATATGGGCAGGCCAGATGAATTATTTCTAATCAACATAACTCAGCAAAGGTGATACATTACTGATGTTGTTTAAGGCTATTGTTGCTCTAAAGACTCCTTGTTGGCTTGATGAAGGAAGCGATGGTTTTGGAAGAGGTCATACAAGAGGCTGGAGATATCCTATAGGCTGTACGGGCAAGCTTCATCCAACAGTCATTGAGAAGCTGGCATCTCCGCTCAGAAAGCTTCAGCAGGATGCACTATTCAGATACTACAGCAACTGTAGAAGCCAGTGCTTCCTCAGCCCCCAGTCTTCCTGGATGAGAACAGTCTGCTGACACTTTTAATCCTTGTAAACCTTTGAGAAGACCACCCTGACTTGTGATACAGGACAAGTAATTTGTACTATGTTAAGCTACAAAGTTTATGATATCATACAACACTAGAGAGCTAATATAATTACATATATATATATATATATATATATGTATGTATATATATATATATACATATATGATAAAATATTCTTATAGAAGACAGGACTTTTTAACAATAGGAAAGAAAAAACAACATAGACATAGTAAACGCCTACTTAATAAATAGCTATGTAAATAAAATTTTAATGAAATTGAGTAATTTGGGGAAATTTTTAAAATTAAATAATGGGAAAATGAAAGTTAACATATTTACTACTATTCTAAAGAGCAAAATGTAAGAACATATTGCATAAAATATTAATTATTATTGTACTACTATAATAAATAAAACAAGTGTTATTAATGACGGGACCAAAGAAATAGAAGTGTGAAGTGTGATCTAAATAATTTATCATCAATCTATAAGTGGTACAGTAGACAAAGGTGAGAAGTCATGGAGTCAGCAACACATCGGGAGGATTAAATACAGAAAAGTATGATAGGGGTAATTTTCTGTATCAGGAATATCAAACCAAAACCACAAAGGAAAGAACTGAGAAGCAAGTAGAGTGCAGAACAAATTAATATATACATACACACACACACACACACACACACACACACACACACGCACACACACGCGCACACACACACACACACACACATACACACACACACACACATACACACACACACACATGCACACACACACACACACATACACACACACACACACACGCACACACACACACACACACACACACACACACACACACACACACACACACACACACACACACGCACACACACGCACACACACACGCACACACACACACGTATATGCATACACGTATACGTATACATATATATGCCACAGAGTGGAAAGTCCAATTGTCATCTAAAACACTCTACAGAATAAAAAGAATATTTAAAACTGCTGAGTAAAAGACACAGTTCAAGAGCAAAATGAGCAATGACTTAACCAGCAAGTCACAGAAGAGGAAGCCAGGGTGCCCAAAAATAATTAGGTCAAGTCACAGAGCACGGCTTTCTCTTTCCTTGTAATAGATATATGCACTGGTGTGTTTGCCTCTCCTTAAAGGGATGGGCTTTTCCTGAGGTTGGACTCAGCTAAGCACCCAGATTTGGTCACTGGGACATCAACTGGGGGGTCACAAATAGGCACATAAGATGACCAAGGCCATGGGATATGCAGTTCTGTACTCTTGCTCTTACAGGCAGAACATTACAAGGATAGCGTATTAGTTCAAGGTCTGCCATACCAAGAATAGCAACACCAATTAACCAGTAGACATATAAAAGCAAATAGCTTCTAAGTTTGAAGGTACTGGTTATTTAACTTTATTGCTAACTCCTGTAGCTAACTGGTAATAGATATGAAATGGTTACAGATTTTACTGTTAATAAAGGAAACATTGTTGAAATCACATCGATAAGCATTTCCTGCCCATTGTATTGATGTTGCTTAACAATTATATAGAACACATTGCAGAGTAATTTAGTGATACAGGTAGTGTTGAATATGACAGCATTTAAGAATGTACCCAGGTAATTCCTGCATTTGAGCACAGGAGGTGTATACAAGGTATTTATCACAGTGTGATAATCCAGACCTTAATATATGCCCTCAGGTAAATAGATAAACACATGGTGATATGTTCACAATACAGACAACAGTAGAAATGAATGAACCATTTCTTTAAAAATCCTGAAAACAACAGCAAGCAGTTAGAGTGAATTTCAAAGATAGAGATGTAGCCTGGTGGTAGAGTATTTGCCTGATGTTTGTCAGGTCATGGGTTCAATCCAAAGAACTGCCAAAAAAAAGTAAGAGTGTGTGTGCGTGCGTGTGTGTGTGTGTGTGTGTGTGTGTGTGTGTGTGTGTGTGAGAGAGAGAGAGAGAGAGAGAGAGAGAGAGAGAGAAGACAACCAGTTAAACACTAAGTTTCAGAAAAATGTATCCAGTTTGATTCTATTTGTAATGCAAAGTATTAATAACAAAAATTACATAGTGACATTAACTAATGTTTTATTTACTTAAAAAGGAAGCATACATTAAAAAATGATAAGACTTGACAGCCATGTGCTGAACATACTGCTGTTAGCCCAGTGATTCTCTGGACTTTTCACTCTGTCTCAACATTTTACACCTTGAAAATGAAAATGCTTTCCGTTTTGAAGCTCTGATACCAGGTCTGCTGTTAACTGGTCATGTGACCCTCGGTAAACCCTAACGGCTCTCTGAATGTTTGTTTTCTCATCTGCAAAATAAATGTGTTGAACTCAGAGACCTTTAAACTGCCTGGCACCATTAAAATTGCAGATTATATTAATTTTTAAAATCTTGACTTTACAGCTTTATTGTGATCCATTACTCTGAGCAAAATTCAGTATATCTACTTGAATATGCAAAACCATCAGTAGAGTCCTATGACCTCAGACAATTAGCTCAGCTCAAGGACCCAAACTAAATTCCAAGATCATGAAAGCCCTGAAAGTAAGGAAGTAAGGAAATACAAAAGGGTGTTTGTGACTAAAAGCACTTATATTCCTAAAGTTGAAGGCACGCGCTCGCGCACACACACACACACACACACACACACACACACACACACACAGGTTATTATCCTGTAAGAAAGCACTTTTCTTATGAATCTTTTATAGAAATCTATATCTTCGCAGGACCCAACCCACAGCCAAATTTTCTGCTCTGTCTGACAGAATTGATGGACAACTGTGATAATTCAAGAAATATGACAAGCACAAGCGTGGGTTTGCAAAGTACAGGGCTAAATTGGTGTCATTTTTCTATTGTAGACACAAAGAAATGCTTCAGTCTCCAGAAAGGGACAGACTAAAGCTCAAGATTAAAATGAGTTTCCTCAGCAGCAGCAGCAGCAGCAGAAAGGAAGCGTTTCTTGTCCCCTCAAGGGATAGTTTATGCTTTCAATTCTTGTGCTTCAAATAACTGAGCATTATTTGGCTATAGATGATATTATGTCTAAATATGTCAATATAGTTTGAAGAAAACAAAGGAATGGACACTACTCGCTCTGAGTTTTTCAGACCTTCTGGCATGCAGGACTCTTGTTATAAAATATGTTTTAGGTTTAAATTTTCTACACATTTCCCTGGAACTTATGGAACCAGGAAAACTGGGTCTTTGTGGAATTCAGTTTTAGTGGCTTTCTAGAGATAATCATTTGCAAATACTTGTAACCAGGAGCTTATGCCATGCTTGTGCCATGCAGGAGAGTGCCGTGCTATAGTCTATTCTTAATATGCTTTTAAAGGTACTAGAGTTAAAACACTATCCAAAGTATATACAGTTGATCTTCAACTTGATCACAATGGCCAAATATTTGGCCAATATATGATATGGATTCCTTTTCCTATGCATGGCTAAGACCCTTCCTTCTGCTTACACAGATCTTATATATCATGCTTAAGTGATGACTTTGCCATTAGAGGAAAACTATTAGTCACCTTTCTTGTAACAGATTACCTGACAAGAAGCAATTTAAGGATGGAAGGATGTAAAGGTTTGAGAGATTACCATCCATCCTGACAGGAAAGGCACAGCAGCATGAGAAGCAGCTGGTCACACTGTCCTTTGTCATCCATCTCAGAGAGATGGAGGGTGGTTCTCTGATCCTTCAGTTTGGTTCCACTCTCGTAGCTGCTTACTGACATCTTGAAGCTTATGTAACAGCATTTTACCCATCAAAGATTTTTGAAGGCTGGCTTTATGGCTCTGTGGGTAGAGCCCTTGCCATGAAGGCATGAGGACCTGAGTTTGAATCACCAGAACCCACATAAAACTGGATATAGTGATATGTGGGTATAATCTCAGCACTTCTATAGCAAGATAGAAGATGAAAGCAGAATCCCTGGAAGCCCGCTGGCCAACTAGCCTGGCATCCAAAGTATCAAACAAAAAATTCTGTCTCAGATAAACCTGAAGGCAAAGACTGACATCTAAGCTTGTCCTGCAGACATATACACCATGCCATGCTGGTATCTCCACACACAAACATCACACACACACACACACACACACACACACACACACACACACACACACAAATACACAGAGAGAGACAGACAGACAGAGACAGAGATAGACATAGAGACACAGAGACACAGAGGCAGAGACAGACAAACAGTGAAAGAGACAGATATTTCAAAATTCTCATTTTTTATCATGTCCCTTAACAAGATGGTGCTTCAAGTCACAACAAAGGCAATAGCACCTATTTTTTTTAAAGAATACCTTTGTTCCATGTTTATCACAAAACATTATATCATCTTTTACTGCATAACTACTCACTGGGTGCCAGAGATGAGTTTGGACTTGGGAAATACCATGGGATAAACTTTTTCTCTTGTTGCCATCCATCCTTGTCTCTAGGTTTTGAATTGTCACTTCATCCAGTCGTGACTATACTGTCCCAAAGGTCAGGCTCATCTCAATTAAGACTCTCAGGGATAGAACCAAAGATAAAAATATCCACTTGGTTCCAGTGTTATAGCCTTTTGTGAAATTATAAACAGAATCCAAAGTAATCTGTTTCTTACATATACTTATGTATATATGCATATATATTTGAAATTACAATTAATATATTAATTTGTCTGTCTGAATAAATAATCATTTTGCAACAACTTTGCCTCCTAATTTTAAGTAGCTTTTGCTGTTATTATTAAATGATACACAATGAGTTATTTGGGAAAGTTTATGTAAAATGTGTATATAATGGTAAACTGTCAAAAATATATTTTGATTAGAAATCTTAATTGCACACAAACACCTTTTCACATGATAGGAATATGTAATCAGTCATATTTTAATTTGTTATAGTCACTTCAAAATATATATGCATATGGAATCATCCCACTTTCCATCTAAATTCACCTAAATCTATGTTTTTATTCATAAAATATACCCCAAGAGGTTCGAAAACAAAATGTTTTGATAACCATGTCACAAATGAGACAAATAACTAAAAATATTAACATATTTCAACATTTAATAATGCTATTTATAATTTTTATTTTTAAAAAATTATGTAACATGTTTTGCTCATGGTTTTCCTCTTCTCCCAACACCTCCCAGATCTTTTCCACCCCTCTGCTCACCTAGCCCTCTGTTCTTTCTCTCTCCGTAAAAAATAAAAAGACAACAAACAAATATAAAAAATGAAAATAAAGGCAAACAGTAAGACATAAAACCAAGCCCAAACAAAACAAAATGAAACAAAATATTCATGAAGAAAAACGTATTTTGTGTTGGCCAACTAGGCCTTGGCCTGGTGCCTGCTCTGGAGTGTGGTTACCATATCCACTGACACTTCATTGGAGAAAATAGATTTTTCCCTTGTCCAGAAAGCAGCAATTATGTGTAGTTTCTTCCTTGGGCATTAGATCCCCTGTTTCCTTCCTCTTCTCAGTGCCAGAACCCCACGTGGCATGAACCTGTGCAGGGCCAAAGTGTGATGCTGTAGTGACCGTGAGTTCATATATGCATCAGTCAGTCCTTCTGTGTTTCCTCAAGGTCATCTATCACCTTTGGCTCTTACACTCTCTCAGCATCCTCTTCTCCATAGATCCCTTGTCCTTGAAGGAGAGATAATTGTTGGAAGACATCCCATTTAGAACTGAGAGATGCCCAGTCTCTCACACTGTGCACATCTACCAGTTGTGGGTCTCTGTTTTAATTCCCCTTTATTGCAAGAAGTTTCTCTGATGACAGTTTAGAGATGTTCTCTGAGTGACGGGTATAGCAATATGTCACTAGAAGTCAGTTTATTGCTGTCTCTTTAGCAAAATAGTAGTAGTAGGATTCCCCTTCACTCACCACCTGCTTATCCTCAGGGTCTTCAGTGTTATCACTGCCAGGTCTACATTTCATGAAGTGAGTCTTAAATCCAATGAAAGTGGTTTGTTCTTCTCATAAAAATGCTACTTTTAAAACAAATAGCAAAAGCCTGTCACTGAGGCAGTGGAGAAGAGAAGCATGCATGTGCTCACACGACAATGAAAGGTGGATGTCAAGACTCACCATGGCTTACAGAGGTGCAAGTGAACTAGCCAGTGTTTCAGAGTTCAGCTCGCTGAGTTGTCTCCCATATAAGGGACCAGAGCACATTACCAAATATCTTCAACCACACACATGTCAGAAACAAAAGCCAAATTGGAGGGCCAGTTTCACTGAGTTCTGGCTGAGAGGCATCACTTCCATAGCTCTTGGGCTCTTCAGGATTCTGATCTAAGCTTGTTAAGAATGTAGTTGACCCTCCCCATGCTAAACACTAACATGTGGGTCTAAATCTTGCCACTGGTGCTGCCATGAGTCATTCTGTCCGATTGACTCATTAGATGGTCACCACAGATGCTGTGGTGAATCTGAAAAGCTACGAGTCATTACAGTCATCTGATAAATGTTAAACATGCATTTGAATGGTGAAGGAAATTTCTTCAAGTTTTCCTTCGTGATTCTCCCTCAAACTCAATTTTACCAAAATAAGCGAACAACTATAACAGAATGAGTTAAAAGAGTACATTTATACCAAACAGTGCCTTCTCTGCTTACCACTTGAATATTCAGTAGCTCAACATAATCATGAGAAAGGTTGTTGGAATGAATATGAATAGTTTTGCTGTGTTGGGCTTTAAGGCAAATACTCTAATTCTCTTAAGTCTTCATCATAAATATTTCTCTATGCACATTATTTATTTATGCATTGGAAATATTCATCTCAATATTGTGTACGTAAATATAAATATTAACGAAGTAATAAAAACAATATCCCTGATTACAAGTTACCTTCCCTTCCAAAGAGTCATTCATTACCTTCTTTACGCCTGTATAAATGGCTATCATTACTTCTGGAACTACAAAATAGAAACTGGAAGTTTTGAAAATGTGTTTTTATTCTACTAACTGGCTGTGAATGGGGCTTCCAGCTTCTGATTCCATATAAGCACATCTGTGGATTTGTCTGTTCTTCCATTTGGCTTCAGCATAGTTCTTTAAACATCTCTTCATTGCCTACTTCTATGTAAAGGCAGCTGTATTCCCTCAATAGATTCATTTTCAAAGTTTTATCCCCTGTTGAAGAAAAAATAACTATTTGATGAAAAAAATTGAAGTAGATAAAATAGATAAAAGGATTTTTGGTTTAAAACTTGAACAGTAGACAGTTGATTCTCAAATAAATGTTTTCATAAGGATTCTATTGAGAGGTTTATTTACATCAAGCTATGTAAAACAAAATACATTAAATATAAGAAAGCCAATATAATGTTTTATGACTCACAGCTACAGAGGTTAAATAAGTAGAAATAACTAGAAAACTAAACCTTAATACAAACGTCACCACAGTCTTGTCATGCTGTTACGTATAATCCAAACAAATATATATTAGAAAATATTTCTGCAGAAATTATAAATGCAAAATTAATATATATCAATGTTTTTAAAACTATACATCAATTAAATCTTAGAATATTAACATGCAAGTGATTTGTGACAAATGATGTCATCTGTCTTTAATGTGAGAAATGGGTATAAGAAAGCTTACGTCCGCAGTCATGATAAACATTAAACATTAGAGGGATGCACCTAAGCAGAAGACTCTTAGTTGCAAAAGCAGTTAATTAACTCTAGCTGGTTATGAAGAAAGCAGAATAAATGTTGTCGCCAAGAACCTGAAACACAAGAATGCAGAGCAGTAAGCATGGAAGCTACATCAATAGGACTAGGGTTCGTAGTCAGACTGTATAGGCACAGAGGACAGACATAGCAGGGACAGCAAGCATACAGTGATTTGCTAACATCAGTATCACTGGGCACAGGATGCTCTCTGATTGGAACCTTAGGCAGTGCTACCTCTAAAATCTGGACAACTCTTCTATCAGCCTTGCTGGAATAGATCTTGCAATGGCACTCGACTGTTACATAAACTCAGTTATACAGACAGACAGACAGACAGACAGACAGACACACACACACACACACACACACACACACACACACACATGCACACATACACACATATACATATGTGTATATACGTAGGCAGGGAGCCACCATTCGTATTTGTTTCATGGATCTCAATTTCCTCTATATTAATATTTTTCAAGGCTTTGAGAGGTATACACTTTGGGCCCTCCTGAGAGACATAGGATTGAACTGAGAAATAAATAAAGTTTTATAAATTCAGTTTAGATTCTCAAGTTGATACACTTTTCTTTACAGAGCACAAGAACATTCTGAAATTTTATCTTCATTTAATGAATAAAACCTGGTCTAGCAAATCGCCAGAGGCACTCTTACCTACTTGAGTCAACATACTATAATGAGTACATCTAGCTGACGCACTCTCATCACTGATCAGTCTGATTCAATACAATATTCTTTCTATCTTGCTCTAACACAGGAATCACTCCATACACACCAGCCTCATTTCTGGGAATATAAATTAGCAGAATATTCCAAATGTCCATACCTGGAAAGCTTCTCTCAGATCGCCATCTGAGTACCCCTCCTTGGGTTCTGTTTGTATCTTAAGGAGACAGCCGGAAGTTCTCTCAGAAAGTGACTACAGACTTCCTCAGACAAGAGAGAAAAGGGTCTTACTGCTGGAAAGAGGGAGATCAGAAGAATTTGGAACACATCTAGATGGTCCATTTCACCTTCCGGATTTGCCAATTGATGTGCCAATTTTAAAAAAACAGTATCTTGCGAGAATGTTGATTTTATCTGTGTTGTGCTTACTTTAACCATCTTTACGTTCTAAACCCTGTGGTACCAGAGACAAATATTTCTTCCAAGGGAATGGTGAAGCTTTCTGGCTCTCTCGGTAGGCTACAGTCAAAACCTCCTGTTCCCTAATTTTCTTTTTCTGAATTCTCTAGCATACTTAGAAGTAACCTTATTTTCTTCATTCCCACCACTGTCTATTGCAACAACTACCTTCCAGCCAAGTCTATCAATATTTCACTCCAGGTGACCACACTCGATTAGTTATCTACCTATTTGACCACTGCAGTCACGGTCTACTTGACTTCCATCTATCAGTGGCAATAGTGCCGTTATTGTCTTGATATCTACTCAAATTGAAGGTCCAATTCCAGATTCTATGAAATTCTGTCTGCCAGTAAGGGGGAGGCAGTATTATTAAAATAAAAATTTTGAAATAGAAGCTATGTCTTACTGGACATAGAAAGTGGTAGAAGTGAAAGTCATGATTAAAGAAATGATCTGGGAAAAAAAGTTATCATTTTGTCCTGATGTGATGCTGATGAGGAAAAGCCAACGATGATGTAGAAATCTAATACCCTCACCATCAAGTCACCAGAAAGCAATTACAAAGTGGGAAATTCTGGGGCCATCTGTTCCCCCCTCCCCCCTACTGCCCCTGCCATATGATAGAGTCAGGTGGTTACTATGACAGCCATTGTGGCTTTGATCAGCAAAGAAAAGTGAGAAGTTGATGTTTCCTGGGAGCCAATGCAACTGATCTTGTGGCAACACCTCATCTCACAGCTTCTAACATACTTGCATCTTCCATTTCATTTCATTCAAAACTTTTCCCAACTATTCTCATTTGTAAATTTGAACCCAGGATTTGGAAAGGACTGACAATAGCTATGCCAATTTAAGGACAGACATTCGAGCCCACCAGAGAAATTCCAGTGATCAGTGGTAACACTAAGACCAGGGGAGATACTCAGAAAATTCATAGCATCATGACAGTCCTCACAGTGATCTCTCCCTAAATTTACCATACTCATGCCGTGGCAAATCTTGAACAGTTGATTTAGTATGAGTCTGAGGTAAGAATGTTCACAGCAATCCAAAGAAGTGTCTCAAATCCTCTCTGAAATTAAATTGTGGTTCTTCTTGACCCACCAACCTCCTCCACTTGACAAAGTAAGACAAATGCAAACTCTGCAGACATGTATATCTCCATCTGTCAAGTGGTTATGGCAGAGATATCTTTAGCAATTCACTCTAGAGAGTGATTGCTTTTGGTGTTCTATTTTTGTATCAAGAATGAACTCTAATGATTTCCACTTATCTCTTAATATGCTTCTTACTTTATAGATCTGTGAGCCAAAGTTGCTGAAAATGTTTATGATTCAAAAGTTCCCAAATTTTCCTGATGGTCAGTGTTTTTGATTTCAAAGTAATTTACTAATGGTGTATGTCATTTATTGAGTACTT
Organism: Rhabdomys pumilio; assembly: GCA_030674055.1. Taxonomy (NCBI): domain Eukaryota; kingdom Metazoa; phylum Chordata; class Mammalia; order Rodentia; family Muridae; genus Rhabdomys; species Rhabdomys pumilio. The sequence goes on from JANHMN010000016.1 coordinate 17,975,490, forward strand.
GGCAACAGCTGGGAGGACGTCTTAGAATCACATTAATCATGGGGTGATTATATACATATATATGAGTATGTCATAGTGAAACCTGTTTGTTTGTGCAATTGTTTTATGCTCATGAAAATAAATGACTGTTTCACACATTATTCCAGAGTACTTGCATTCTGTCAACTGCCACAATTCCAGATGTAAAAAGCTATCAACTTTTAAAAACAAAATAATGAACAAAAACTACAAAAAAATTAGAGCAAATTCACCACAAAACCAAATTTTAAAATATTCTTCTATTGTTCTGTACATCTCAATTTGGCACAAGATTTAATGAATGAGGTTGTACTTAGTACAAAGAGGAGGCTATACCCAAGGAAAATGTTAATAAATTTTGTACTCTATCCATTTATTCCCAAAATTAACTTACTTAGAGAGATGTCCTGCTGTGTCTAGAGTACTTATTATGATATAGAGACTGTCCCAAGAATGTTACAAATGTTAGCTGGTTCAGTGTCCATTACCCAAGAGGGCAAGTACAATTATCATTCTTAATTCATAGAGAAAGACACCAAGACACACTTCAGGATATGTTTCTGATCCATGATCAAAACAATTCTCAAGCAAGAAAGTTGAGACTTTTGACTCTAAAACTCAGAAATACTAATTGTAACATCATCGTGCCTCATTATTAGGAAGGTAACTCTATCCATGCCAGCAACATTGGTGACTTAAAACCCCTCTTCTCACAGCCCCCAAAATGCAGAGGTCACTGTATCTACCAGCAGGCAAACCAGAATAGATTTTGTGTAACACTTCTTTCACACATTCAATGAGCAAACCCTAAGCCAAATTCCCAAATTCCCAATGTAATGAAACAGAAGGTTGAGAAGATTCATATATCTATAAGGGGAGGTAAGTAGGGCTCACTGGGACTGGAATTCTCTGATAGTAAGGATGCTCAAAATATTAAATATGGTGCAAAAATAATAAACTAATTCAATAGCACATAATACTGTCTTGGACAAATGTACTAATGGGAACTATTCACTGTAACAATTGTTGCCAACATTAAATTACAGAAAAACAGAAAAACTTGCTAATTTATTAATAATTGCATACAACATGATTGATACATTATAGCATATTGATAAATAAAAAATTAACACAGTAATATATTACTTAATCCATTTTTCCTCTTCTTATTATAGTAAGCCCACTTCATCCATGCTTACTCATGTTCTTACCTGTACAAAATCGATCTTCTGTCTGTAACTTTCACCAACTCATATTCATGGGAATATACGATTCGTTGTTTCTTTCAGTAACATTTACCAAGACTCACATTTGTCAAAGACTCACGAGAGATAAAAATATACCACATGCTTTTGAAGAAAGAAAAAAAAAAGTGGCTCTCTCTCCCCCACATGGTGATTTCCTCTCCTTCACACTTTCTAAAATGTTAGTCAAAACAGAGGTTTAAATAACATCTCAGGGTATCATTCCTCATATCGGAAGTCCTTGGCATATGTCTGTGCTCTCCTTTAGCCCACATTAAGTGAGCTTGGTTTCATATATGCTTTCAGACAAAGGAAATGATGTTAAGCATTTTTTTATTCATTCATTAATTTATTTACTTTACACCTAGATATTGGAGCTTCCCCTCCCTCTTCTCCCAGCCCCTTTTTCTCTCCTATCCTCTGCCTTTGCCCCACTTTTTCTCCTCAGAAAAGGGGAGACCTCCTGTGACTATCAACCCACCTTGACATATGAAGTCATAGTAGGGCTGGACTTACCTTCTATTGAGGCTAGACAAAGCCAAGTTCAGTTAGGGGAAAGGGATCCACAGGCAAGCAACTGAGTCAGAGGCAGCCCCTTCTCCTGCTATTAGAGGTTCCGTATGAGGACCAAACTGTACATCTGTACATATCTACAGGGAAACTAGATCTGTCCCATGCATGCTTTCTGGTTAATGGTTCAGTCTTTGTGAGTCCCTATGTGCCAGGTTGATTCTGGAGTTTTAATATACCTTTACCATTGACAGCCTCATTCTAATAAAATATAATATCTACCGGAAAGAACAGGAAAACTACAATGTCTACATATCTTTCTGTGTACATTTATGTTGAGAAACCATAAAAATGATGGGATATGAGGAAAATGTCTTTTATTGTAATGTTTCATAAAACTATTCCATGTTAGTAATCAGATCAAAAGTTTAACAGACTTGGCATTCTGTCTCAGCAGGGGCAGCAGTAAGTCCTCACGACAGAATCAACTTCTCAGATCCATTTGAGTTTTCCATATCTTATATTTTATTTGCTTTTTATGAGTATCTTGTTTTGCCTACATATATGTTTGTCTGTACATCACACACATGTGTGGTAGAGTTAGAAAAGCATGCCAGATATGCTAGAACAGGCACTATCATGTGGGTGTTGGGAATCATACTAAGTACTTCTGCAGGAGCAATCCATGCTCTTAACCACTAAGCCACTAAGCTCCCTCTTTAGCCACCAGAGGTCTTATAGATCAGCATCAGATAGGATATTATCTATTTTTAAATGTTTTCATAGCTCCTCAGTTGTCATTAACTAATTGAACACCCAAAAGCTGACATTAAAATTGATTATAAAATTCACTGAGAACACTATATGACTGAAAATATAATACATATTTTTTTAAATAATCCAACTGCTTATATAAATCTTCTTCCTTCGGAATAGTGATGAGGGACTGATTCAAATCATCCTATGATTTTTTTAAAAAGGCAAATACAGTCCCTTTCTCTTGTTCAAGAACAGGACAGGAGCTCCATGTGTAGCATTTTAACACCTGGTCACACAGTTCTTTGGTGACATCATCAACCAAAACCCTCTGCTTCAGATCTTCTCCCATCCTACCTCTGGTTACATTTCTACTTGCTGCCTCTTCCTCCAAAGCTCAGCGTCACATGACTCCATTAGCCTCTCAGATCCTCCTAGCACTGCCTCCTCAAATCCACACCAGCTTCTCTTGTCCTCTCCGCTTCCTTTCCCATTCCCCATCCCATTACTATTCTGTTATTAGAATGACTCCCTCAGAGTACCACTGTCTGCTGTTCTACAAAGCTGAGCATCTAATTATTCATAGCAGATTGTTTCTCAGGGGGTCAGTGCTCCTTTAAGTTATCCCTCAAGGGGATAATTACAACTCACTGGGGGATGCCTGCAACTCCATGTGGTCTCCCCTGGTTTTTCTGAGTTAGCTGCTTTTATTTATTAAATTTGATGCCACACTTAAATGTAAGAGTTCTCATCTTATAAAACTCACGTTAAAGAATGCAAAAAGCTAGTCTCAGCTGGTCTTATGTGCCAGAAACACTCATCCATGTTCTCACTGAATTGTGTGACTCTCTCAGGTAAAACCTGGTGAAAATAACTTTGAAACGAAGCAGGCTTTCTTTCCAGAGCACTCAACCACAACACTTCTGCTCCGGATTCCAGCTTCTCTTAAACTTTACGCCAGGCAGGGAATTAGATTGACAGTTGGAATCCCTTTTCACTTTCCTCCCTCCACACACAAGCTGGGTTGATTCCTGCGGATGCAGAGCTTTTGTGTTCCACCCAGAAGATGTGACATTAAATGTCGGAAGCCAATAAGGGGAGGAAGCAGTGTAGGAGTAAAATTTGAGACCTTGAAGGGTTGCATGAGGGGGAATATGTCTGAGAAAAGAATGGAGATGACAGAATATATTCTGCAACTTCTACTAGCAGAACACTATTAAAATGGCCTAACTTAATGTATAAAAGCAAATATTATAAAATTATGCACTCACTCCTTACCTGGTTATATTGGTTGTCAGGAACATGTCCAAGAGGTTATTGAGTCCTGGAAAGTGATATGACAATAATTTGTTTCCAAAGGCTGGTTAATCACTTGACTCAGCAAAAGAAAAAGCACAAAGATCCTGGTGGTACAACCTTAATATAGAGAATGGTCTGAGAAGTGGTAAAGCATGCTTTTTATGAGGAAAACACACTGGTCGTGCTTTTTTTCTGTTGGGACAAGTGTTTTGGAGGAAAATACATTAAAGCCATCCAACAGAATGAAAAGCTAAGGCTGTGTGAACTGTGTTTTATTTTTTAAAAAGGAAGAAGTTGAAGAGGAGAAAATAGTGAAGGGGAAGAAGGAAAGAGAAACCATAGGAAATTCTAAAGAGATTTTGTTTCTTTTTTTTTTTTAAAAAAAGATTTGCTTCTTTTAGTTTATGCATATGGCTGTTCAACTTGCATGAATGTAAGCATACCACATGCGTACAGAACCCACAGAGGTCAGAAGAGAGTAATGGATCCCCTGACATGTACAGTATCCACAGAAGTCAGAACAGGGTGACAGATGCCCTGACATGGGTACAGAACCCACAGAGGTCAGAAGAGGGATCCCCTGACACCCTGGATCTGGACTTAAGGATTGTTGTGATTCCCCACACGGATCCTGGGAACTGAACATGGGTCTTCTGTAAGAGCAGCCAGATTTATAGTCACTAAGCCATCTCCTCAGATTCCTTAAAATGTTTGCAATAGCAAGAACTCCATTTTAAGCAAAGCACCTCTGACAATAGTTTTAAACTAATTCTTCCTAGTAAACACTCCAATGTTTATATATATTTTACAGCTGTGGTGAAGGCAAACCTCCTACTCTGAAACGTCTGAAATGCCTGTCAACTTTCCCACTTGTCTCCTGTCTGCAGTCATCAGAGAGACGGACATGGGGAAAAGACTGGGCTGCTCACTGAAGCCAGACCATGCAGCAACATTAGAAATAGGAAACCTAACTGGAAAAATTGTGGCAGAAAAACTGTGCTGTGAAAGGGCAACAAATGCAGCATGAGATGCTAGTAACTTATTTGGTCAGAGAACCTGACAGTGGAGGTCCCTCACCTATGCGGTTCACATACCCCTAATCTATGTATCCATCTACTCACTGGTTCAAGAAGCTTGTGCTGAAAGCTTTCATCTCATCAGATCGTGGAAGTGCAGTGCTGAACAGAGAAACAGCTACAGAGCAACCATTTTTCCTTAACTGATATGATTTTGTGTTTGTTCCAAGAGAGATTTCAGATAAGTCATACATTTGGTTTTGTAGTTAAATGACAGAGGGTAACAGGCATTTGACAAAGCCTCAGCAATACTAATTGGACTTGTGTCACTGGAATTGTGACAAATTGACACCGTAGCAGTGTATACTGTCATTAATTATAACTAGTCTCCCTCATACATATTTCAGAAGCCATTCTTTAACTGAAAAGACAAAATGAAAAGCAGAAACAATTTTAGAAAACAATAACTCTTGTGCTAGAAAATATGTAAAGAGGGTTCATTTCTTCTTCAGGCGCAGGCAGATCACTCACATAAATGTTGTTGATGAAGAATCACCGACCTGTGTTTGCCAGCTCTCAGCAATTTATATTTTAAAGGTTGGTTTTCAGAATAAATGTAAATCTGAGAAACTTTTAAAAATTGTGGATAATCAAATGCAAGAACGTTTTTTCTTTTCCAAACAGTCAGGTTGTCATGACACCCCGTACACACCGTTTTTCAGCCATGCTGCCTCTCAGAGGGACTTAAGCCCATCTCTCATTTTACTCGTTTTTAATAAACTTCAGTGGGAATGCCCTTCAGACTGAAGTGCATTGAATGAAGCTTACAAGCTAAGGCCAGAAAGGGCTCATTGGAGCTGAAGTCCTCACAGTGGAAACAAATGTGTCTTCTCTATAGACACCTTCAACTCCTAGTTTACTTGGTTTCTAGCTATTTATCTAGCCATACCTCTCATATGCCTTACGTTCCTTTAAATCGATGTCCTTAGTCCCTTTTCTTCTTTTCTTGGGATTTGTCCCCCTTTCTTCACATCTAATTTCACAATTCATTCTTCCTTTGAGGTCTAGTTTGGGTACTATCAATCCTGTAGCCAGGGTTTGGTCCTGATACGGTTAATAGAAATTCCCTTGGCATCTTTGCACATCTGTTGTACTTCTGTCTCTATTTTGATGCTGTCTACACTGTTTGGATGCTTGCTCAAACATCAGCTGCCTTTGCTCTCTTAAAAGTCTTCCAGCGCTCAAGTGATGTGAAGAACGGAGACACTGGTCCCAACACTTCCACTTCCATTTAGAAAATGGAGATGCCCTTTTATACCTATAGCTACATCCAGCCTCTCTCCACCTTCTTACTCTTTAAAACTTGTCTTGAGGATCCAATAGGAAATACTAAATCTAAGAGGCAAACGACCATTCTTCCTAGTCTCAAGTAATTCACTTTCACTTGAAGTAGAATCATACTTAAGAATGTTTAAACACCATCTAATGTAGGAAATGAAGATAGGACAGAAATGCACTTGTTTTGTTTGTTTGTTTTTACCTGTATTCTAAGGCTGATGGCCTTATCTGATGAACTGCCCAACACTGCTAGTATAGTCTAGAGGCAAGGAGCAGGGCTGATTCTCTTCTCTTTGTTGAGCCCAATTTAATTAGTAGTTGTCTCCAGGAAATGTGAATGAATGTTCAGATCTCTATCAGACTGACATTCTGCAGAGGAGTTTTCAAGAAAAATCACTATTTTCTGTTGAAGATGACATTCAGAAGAAATAATAGCTAAGATTATGCAGAAACTAGCTCTATTCACCTGTTTTGTACCGTCAGCCTTTCAATATGGATCCTACTTTTAATTGCTATTCCTCCTATCTCCTTAGCCCCAATCTATTCACAGCACAACTACAGAGTAAGTTTCAAAACCGTAAGCCATAGGAAACCACTACACTAGCTTGCTCAAAGCCCCCAGTAATGAGAGTGATCTAGGATAGGCTGTTCTATAGTTGATCTCACGACCATTCCTCTTTCCAGTTCCACTCCAGTCTCACAACCTCCTTGCTATCCTTCTAGCATGGCTGCTATGTCTCCTTGTCAAGCAAGGTCTATGTATCAGCTGGGTCATGTACTTCAGTGACATCTTTCCAACAAGATCACTATTTGAGAATCACACCAGTTCCTCTGACACTACTCTATTCCTTCTTCTCTCTTCTCACTCCTACCTTCCTCCCAAAGTTACCATCCTCTTGGATACTAAACTGTGCATTTGTTCATGACTTTGTTAATTTTGTTTGGCTATTGTTCTGATTTGTTTCTCACTCTGAGGAGTGAGCTCCACAAGTCCTAAAATGCTGCCTGTTTACTTCCTTTGAATTCCCATTCAGATGTGAGAACAGCATCTGACATGAGGTAGGCACTCAGCAAATATTCATGAAGAAGTTAGTGTACTGAATGACTATGAAACTGTGGTACGTGGGGTTTAGAGAATGCACTCAAGGACACGCAGTAAGAAAAGGCTGAAATGGGATTTAAAGGATTATATGTAATTCATACTCTAGAGAGCACAGGAAAGTTTCAGCTCAAACTCTGCATTAGTCCTCTGTTTTATCAATATGTTGTTCTAAACAATTTTACATGCTTTTTCTGTACATACGTTTTCTAATGCAGAAAAAGAAGCCTTCTGTTTATTTGCTTATTCTGCTTAATTGTTTTATTTTGGTTCTTCCATTTTTAGAAAAATATCCTTATTTATTTTGATTTTTGAACCTAGCCTTTAACAGCTGACCCATCTTTCCAGCTCAGATATTTTTATAGTGTGTTGCTTTTGATAACCTTAAGGCATCTTTTTTGTCCCCTTAAAGAAAAGACAGTAAAGTTTTATTTTGTTCTTCAAAGTATGTGTGTCACTGTTGAACAATAAATGAGTTCCTAAAGAAATAAGGAAATAAAAAAATTCTAGATTGGAATGAAAATGCAAACAACATACTAAAATCTGTGGGGTAAGATGAATACAGTCCTAAGAAAACCTATAGCTTTAAGGGCTTGCATCATGGTTGGAGACATGACCCAGCAGTCAAAACCATGTCTGTCTATTGCAGAAGATCTAAGTTCAGTTCCAAGCAGCTATGTCAGATGCATTACAACCGTCTGCGACTCCAGCCTAAAGGGGTTTCTGCTACTCTGGTTTCTGTGGGTACCTGCACTAACCTGCACACACACACACAGAGAGAGAGATAGAGAGAGGGGAGAGAGAGAGAGAGAGAGAGAGAGAGAGAGAGAGAGAGAGAGAGAATTAAAACTAAAATAAATATTTTTAAAATCAGAAGATCTCAATTTAATAATTCAATGATGTACCTGGAGATCTTGGAAAAACAAGAACAGACTAAACTGCAAAGCAACAAACGAGGAAGAAAACAACTAAAATTGAAGCATAAAATAATAAAAAAAAATTTTAAAGTACAAAGGATTAATGAAATGAAAAATTGGTTAATTGAAGTGATAAACAATATTGGCAAACCATTAGCCAAATTAACTACAGAAAGAGAGATGATGACCCAATCAGTAAAATTAGAAATATAAAGGGAAACATTTGAACACATAACATGAAAAATCATAAAAACACAGCTTACAATTTATGTTTTACAAAAATTAGATCTAAAAGAAATTGACAAATGTTTATACTTACCAAAATTAAACCAAGATCAAATAAGTGATTTTTAACAGATGTACAACCAGCAACAAGACTGAAGCAATTATGTCTCCCAAATTAAAAAAAAATCAGAACAAAATGGATTTACTTTGGATTCTCTATGACCCTCAAAGAAGAACTAAGACCAATACTACTCAAATTATTTCACAAAATATTTTTAAAAGAATGCTTGCAACTTTTCTATGAGGCCAAAATTATTTTTTATAAATACAAAAATTAGTAATAAAATACTGGCAAACTGAATCCAAAATTATGTCAGAAGCATCATTCATCATGATCAAATTAACCTCATTCCAGTGATGCAGGATCTCTTCAGTATAGTAAGTCAACAAATGTAATATATTACATAAATGGGCTCAAAAATTGAAATCAAAAGATTACCTCAATAGATACAGAAAAAACTTTTGAAAAAAATTCCAACATTTATTCATTATAAAAAGTCTTGAAGAAGCTAGGTTTAGTGGGGTGTTCAATATAATAATGGTTGTATATAACAATATATAGCAAACATCATATTAAGAGAAATACTCAAAGCCTTCCCACTAAGATCAGAAATAAGACAAGAGTGTTCACTCTCTTTACTTCTGTTTGATATAGTGCTTGATGTCTTAGCTAGAGCAGCAAGGCGAGAGAAGGTAATAAAAGGAATATGAATAGAAAAAGAAGTTAAAGTATCATATTTGTAAATAATATGATTCTGTACATAAGAGACCCTGGAGACTACACCAAAAATGCTTGGAACTGATAACATTCTTTGGCAAAATAGCAGGATACAAAATTAACATACAAACCCAGCTGAAATGGATATGTGAGGTGATAAAGACTCGCATGGTGTTTTGCTAAGGCAAGACTCCCGTGATGTTGGCAGAAACTATAAATGTTGCAAGAACCTTTTCTGCCCATTGTATTTGCGGTGGAGCTCTGTGATTGGGCAGTAGAAGAGGTAGGTGGAGCTAGGAGTTGGGAGGAGGAAAGAAGGAGAAAGAAAAAAAGAAGCGAAGAAGGAGAGGAAAGATGGTAGGAAATGTTACCTTCGTGTCTCTAGCAGTTATTCATATCAAGGTTAGGAAACTGAGTTTATAATTCTAATCGTGTGGACATCATGTGTATCCAGCATTTGCTAATATATAAATCCATTGGATAATCTTTAAGCATTAAGAGTCTTCATTCTACCGGTCCTGCAAGCATGGCAGATATTGTCTGGGGTTGAGTCGAGCATTTTGAAGGTGGCAGAGTTGGTCCAAGAGCCATGTTTAGAGGCATAGACTCCACAGAGCTGACTGGCAGAGACAGCAGCCATTGGAATCACTCATGGAGCCTGGGCGTTCCTAGGCTGGCGCCTCTGTCACTATTAGTATGGAAACTTAGAGCGGGAGCATGGCAGAGGCCAGGAGCTAGCTGGACAGCACCGCTTTATCTTATACTTCCTGCTACATAAAAATAGAACTCAATGGACAGTGATGGCATGCTTACATAGCTAGCTTTGTTGTGCTTCTTTGGTCTTGTGTCTTCATCTTTGCTGATTTTTCCTTCATTGAGAGAGGCACTGCAGAGAACTCCTGGCATGTCCAGCTGGTCCTGCTTGTCCCTCCTGACTTGTGCAGATTTGCTCCAATTTGGTGATGGCCTGTCAGTTTCCACTAGATTCGGATACTGCTGCTGATTGGTTTTTGTTATCCCGACACTAGTGAACTGGATTCCCGGTATCTTGACAAATGGAGATTGGATTGCTCCAAGGAACTAAGTCTAAACAGATCCACATCCCCTCGTCCTATTTACCATCTTTTCTCCCCCACATTTGGATGGTAGGTTGACAGGGGATGTTGAAGCGTTTGAGAACCCTTACTAAAGTAGGTTTTAAAAAATTTAAGCCTACACCTAGTAAATCTCGTGATTTAAACTAAAGTTTAAAAAAATGTGTAATTAAATTAATTATAGATTTTAAGTTAGTGTCACTAGACTATACAACAAGCAATTAGAATTCCAAATTTATATAAATTTCTTTAAAAAAAACAAATACTTTGGGTCTTCCTTCTTTTTTTGATGCTTTTTCATTAAAAAAAAAAAAAAGTTGTCATTTCAGAAAAGACCTGAACACAGTTTTTACTAATTTTTTTCATGTTCCCTTGTTGAGACAAGGTTCACTTTCTAAGATCATACATTAGTGAACAGAGGCTAAGCTACGCCATGAGATGCAGAACCACCTACATCACAGGAAATGTCCTTACTGCCTACCGGGCAATAGGTTGTATCACAAGCAAGTGATTTTAGAGATAGGCCTTCTTTAAGACAATCAGATTTTGTGTGGTGTACTAAAGATTCTGGCTGAAATATGAATATAAAGTATTAAACCATATTTGTAGGTAATAACTCAGAGGAGTTAGGCAGTTGATATATCCATACTCAAATACGCTGTCACATTTTGATTGATGCATACACTGCTGAAATATCCTTCGGATTAGTTACTTGTCTAGATGCAGCATTTGTATACTGCGTATAAATGCCCTGCGTTAGCTAAAGGACTTAAGTTTGATGGAAGCCTGCCTTTTTCTCATGCACACCCTACCACACGAGAAACATCTTTAAACTAGATCCAGCTGAATTCTGACTGCCCTTCACTGTTTGGTGGTACAGTTTCCAGACTTGTTTATGGTCTCAAAACTTTCCAGAATCTCTACACAACAAAACCTAACTTGGGGTTCCTCAATACCAAAAGCATGCCTCTTGACCTTAATCCTTTTGAGTTTCTATTCTCAGAACTAATTCTATGGACATCATCTTAGACTTCCCTTTATTTTCTTATCCAGTTATTTGTTTCTTAAACGTCTGATCTTCCTCCTTGTTGGCCTCATCTTGATGAAATACATCTTCATGTGACTGACTTCTTATGAAATTACATGTGAAAAATAAATTTTCCATTTAAATCATGTGGACTAAGCTGTATTATTTTTCTGGCCTTTCTCTTCACTGGTAATTTGGTTGGGTTGAAATTATTTTATTAAAAGATTTAATACTTCTGTTCTTTACCATCCTAAGTTCATGGTGAAAAGTCTAGGGTCCTTCTGTTTTGTTTCTTGATTGGTTATTTGTTTATCTGTGTATAATTGTTTTCATGCTTGTTCAGTTTTTAATTCTGAACAATTTTTATGTTTCTTTTTATCTTAACAATTAGAATATTCCTATCACAAATGTCTAGAATTGACTTATTTCTCAGTGCTCTGAAGACTCGGGGCTTTTTGAATGCAGAGGCTTAGTTCTTTCAACTTGAGATGATTGTTTAAAATTTGCTTTTGTTTTGTGTTGTCTTGTCATTATTTGACAGGATCTTTCCTCAAGGTTCTATTTTTCTCTTTCTGATTGTTCTCCTAGATGTTAGAATCCATTTATTTGTTTTATATATACTTTTTAAAATTTTTCATGTACATTCTACAGAATATTTTCCACATTACTTTTTATGTTTAACAAATAGTTTTAAATTTCTTAATCTTTTCTAGTAACTTTTAAGAGACTTTTGTAAAACTATTTTCATTGCTGCTTCCTAACTGTAATTTTGCTACTGTTATGAATCATAATATAAATATCTATGTTTTCTAATTGTCTTAGTTAACCCTTGTGAAAGAGTTGTTCAACCTCCGAAATGGGTCATGACCTATACTTTGAGAACCACTGCTCTAAGGGTTCTGGAGTGTTATGAAACTGGTCAACAAAAGTGTTCTTTGTGGTTAAGCAGTTCTAATATAAAAATGAAAATGTAAATACACAGAAAAGTCAAATACCCAGGTTCACCTGAGTAGATTCACTGTATGCTTGAGCACGCCTCAGACACAAGGGCATTAATGCAACTGTTCACATCAGTGATGTAGACTCTACTGTAAAGCCAGACTCTAGAAAGATGGTCCATTAGAAGTGCTTGCACACAGGAGCCTGGTATGTTTGTCCCCTGGGAGGTTCTGCCAGCACCTGACTAAGACAGGTGCAAATACTCATAACCCACCATTTGACTGAGTCTGGGGACTCCAATGGAAGAGTTAGAGGAAGGAGTGAAGGAGCTGAAGGGGATTGCAACCCCTAGGAGGAGCAACAATATAAACTAACTGGATTCCTCAGAGATCCCAGGGACAAACCCACCAACCAAAGAGTAAACATGAGTGGGTCCATGGCTCCTGATACATATGTAGCAGAGGATGGACTTATCTGGCATCAATGGGAGGGAAGGTGCTTGGTCCTGTGGAGGCTTGTTGCCCCAGAGAAGGAGGATGTTAGAGGGGTGAGGCAGGAGTGGTTGGTTGGAAGGGAGAGCACTCTGTTAGAGGCAAAGGGAATGGGGGTTGCAGAGGAAAGACCATGAAGAGGGACAACATTTGAAATGTAAATAAATAAAATAATTTAATAATAAAAAGAAAGCATAAATTGCTCTTAGATGGGTGATATCTCTATATCTTTGCATTCTTGGATTACATTAATCCCTCAAACCCTTAGTTGTCATGCTAATAAGTAAGAAATAATAACTGTATTTTCATCCCAGAGTCACCATGTGATCAACAAAAGAAGGAAGCTAAGCAAAGGGCACAAGCCTGGTAAAAATGAAATAAAAGATGTCACCATTCTTATTGTTCTTAGTATTTATGTGGCTTCTTTGGGCAAATGTTACCAGTGCCCTGTACTTCTCTTGAAGAAGAATTAAGACTTCAACTATAAATTCAAATTCTTGGAGTAGGGCACAACTATTTTAAAAGACTCTACAAGGCTGATTGACCTAATAGAATTTTTTCCCATTATTTATTTACTTTACATTCCAATTCCTGTCCTCTCCCCCAGTCCCACCTCACACAGTCTTTCTCCCCTTCTCCTCTGAGAGGGTGGAGCTCCCTCCAATCCCCCAACCCCGCCCCAAGTAATCCCTGACCCTGGCAATCAAGTCTCTGCAGGACTAGACACACCCTCTTTCATTGAAGCCACAGAAGGCAGCCCAGTTAAGAGAGTGCTTTCCACAGGCAGGTGACAGATGTAGGGACAGCCCCGACTCCAGTTGTAGGAGAACTTGCATGAAGTTAAACATCTGCTACCTATGTGCGGGGTGCCTAGTTCTGGCCTGTGTATGCTATTTGGTTGGTTCAGTCTCTAAGAGCCACTAAGGCTTCTGGTTAGTTGACTCTATTGGTCTTCTTGTGGAGTTTCTATCCCCTCCAGGTCCCTCAATCCTTCCCTCAACTCTCCCGTAAGATTCCGTGAGCTCTGTCCAATGTTTGGCTGTGGGTCTCTGCATCTGTTTCAGGTTCCAGTCAGCTGCTGTGTGGAGTACCTCGGAGGACAGTTATGCTAGGCTCCTGTCTGCAAGCATAACAGACTATCATTAATAGTGTCAGCAATTGCTGTTTGCCCATGGAATGGGTCTCAAGTTGGGCCAGTTATTGGTTGGCCATCCCCTAGTCTCTGCTCCATTTTGTCCCTGCATTTCTTGCAGACATGAGTAGGTTGGTGTCCTTATCCCTCCAAGGAGTCCTGCCTAACTACTGGAAGTAGCCACTTCAGGTTCTATACGCCCACTACTAGGAGTGTCAGCTAAAGTCATCCCAATAGAGTCCAGGCAGACTCGCCCTTTCTAGGTCTCTGGCACATCCTAAAGATGCCCCCATTCTATCTTCTCCATTCATTCTCCCTTCCCTCTGACCCTCTCCCCTGTCTCTCTCCACACTTGATTCTGACCCTCCCCATTCTCTCTGCCACTCAGTTTTCTCCCTCCATCTGCTTCCTATGACTATTTTGTTCCCCATCTCCTCTCTTGGGCCTTCCTTCTTGTTTAGCTTCTTTGGGTCTATGGATTGTAGTGTGAGCATCAACTTCTAAGTGTGTATATACCATGCATATCCTTTTGGGTCTGAGTTACCTCACTCAGAATGATATTTTCTAGTTCTATCCATTTGCCTGCAAAATTCATGATGCCATTGTTTTTCATAGCCTAGTAGTATCCCATTGTGTAAATGAACCACATTTTCTGTATCCTTTCTTCTGATGAGGGACATCTCGGTTGTTTCCAGTTTCTATCTATTACATATAAAACTGCTATAAACATAATTGAGCATAGCTCCCCTCTTTAGCATGTGTTGTCACCTGAAATTTTGATCTTAAGCATTCTGATGGGCATGACGTGGAATCTCAGAGTCGTTTTGATTTGCATTTTCCTGATGACTAAGGACACTGAACATTTCTTTAAGTGACTTTTGGCTATTCCAGATTCCTCTGTTGAGAATTCTCTGTTTAGCTCTGTACCCCATTTTTAAATTGAGTTATTTGATTTGTTGGTGTCTAACTTTGGCAGCCAACAGATTGGGAAACGATTTTCACCAATCCGATACCCAACAGAGGACTAATATCCAAAATATATAAAGACTCAAGAAGTTAGACCTAATAGAATTGTATGATATGGAGAATTAGAAGTTGGCAGATTTAGAGTCAGATAATCTTGGGCTATCTTTAGTGTTCTTCATAACCATACATTGTTTACCTCTGTGTCTGTTGTAACGTCCTTGTGATGATTATGAGAAATGTCTTGGGGATCTTGTAACAGACTACTCAGTTCCACCACTCCCAAGGCTAAGAGTATCATCAGCTTGCATTTGAAACCTAAACAGAAATTTTCCTGCTTTGCTTTATCCTGCTTGCCTGATGCTCGCACTAACATATCTCAAAACTACATTGATCTTTAACCAGTTTCTGGTCTGTAATTACAAAAGGCCTTCAGGAAACAGTTTCTTCATTGGATTATGGTGTTTGGGGCAACTAAAATCTATGTACTTAAGCCATAGTATATATATATATATATATATATATATATATATATATATATATATCCCTAGAATAAATTGAGTTTTATTTCTTTTGAGGAAGGAATTGTGTTTTGCCTTTATAGCCACAAAGAAAACCTCCTACAGACTACCTAACATACCCCTAAAGAATAGTTGCACATGTAATAATGGGGAGTAAAAAATTTTACTAACAATATTTTGGAGTTTTGGAGGAAAATATTTGTCCTCTGTATTATTTGATGTTTTAAATTTTTTTAAGATATGCATCTCTTGCCTACAACTGGTACATCCTACAACTCTTCACTCCCTGTAACAATATAGGATCTTGCAATTACCTAAAGTCTCTGTACAGTTGGTCATAAGTACGATGGTGAGGTGGGTGAGGGAGTGGATGCATCCTACTTGTGCCGGCTAGTTTTAATTCACCTTGACACAAGCTGGAGTCATCTGAGGAGGGGGAACATCAATTGAGAAAATGCTCCACTAGAGTGGTATGACAGCAAACCTGTAGAACATTTTCTTCGTTGATAACTGCTGTGGAAGTATCCACCTTACTGTGTGGGCGGTGCCATCCCTGGGCTGGTGGTCCTGTGTTCTATAAGGAAGCAGGCTGAGTAAGCCTTGAGAAGCATGTCACTAAGCAGCACCTTTTCATAGCCTTGGTATCCGTTCCTTCCTGTAGGTTCCTGCCCTGGCTTCCCTTGATGACGCCCTATAAACAGTAAGCTGAAAAAAATCCTTTTCTCACCCAGTTGCTATGGTCATGGTGTTTTATCATAGCAACAAAAGCCCTAAGAACTTGCCCTACCAAATTTCTACACCATCAGTGAGTATTCCTGACTATGTCTCAATGTCAGTAATAAGAATACATTTTTGTAAATATCATCATGTTTTAAACATGCGCAAAACATGTAATTAATGGTCATTCCAAATGGTTTCCCTCTGATAAAATTCTTAAGACTATGTAGAACCCAGCACAAGAGGACGAGCTAGATAACAGCAAGAGTCCTATTTCTGCTGACAGCTGGCTGCACAGCCTTAGAAATAGCCTTTGCCTATCAGTTTAAACATCTGAAAAAACGGTGGCAAAATTGCCCTTAAGATGCTTTCCAATTTTAATACTCTATCCTCGATCTTTCTGCAAGAACAAAAAGTTAATATTAAAGCAAATCTTTCTTTCATCTCATTTTCAAGGTGTCTTTCAAATCCATTTGTTTAAAGTAAGCTAAGCTGTGCCTTAATTATGTGATCTAAGCTCCAGAAGCTTGAATTCACAAAGCACAAGGCAGTGCTGTGGGTTGGTAATAAGGAAAAGCAAAGATACATTGTGTATGGTTTTATTTAAAGAAACAGAGTGTAAAGTAATTTCGTTTACAAATATACTGATCTGGCTGCTCCTTAGAAATAGTCTTTATACTGAAGTGTTGCCTAGTGAAATGTTAATGTTTCCCTAACACAACAAAATATCACTGTTAAAAATCATAACTGTGACTTACTTGATGCTTATTGTTCTCCATGCACTACTCTGTGTTTGCTGATGTGAAGTCACATTACACTCACAGCAGTCCCTACAATGTAGACATCTTACACATGCAAGCACACACTGAGAATTAGATCCCCAGTGTCAACATCTAACACATGATAAAAGCCAGACTATAAGTCAGGTCCGTCGTCCCACATCATATCGCCCATTCTGTTATCTATGGATAATTGACTGTAAGTATGTATACACAACCCCTCTATTAGCCTCAGTGCTCTAAAGGATGTACATCCCATGGCTTAGAGCACTGAAACTCAGCTGGGATGGGTAGAGGAACTGGGATGATATTTATCATGTACCTAGTACATACTTAAAAGGGTGGTGGGACAAATATTTAAGATGAATCAGTCACTGTAGCACATTCTAAATATCATTTTAAATATAGGACTAGATGATTTTTCCCTCTGTATAGTCTTCCTCTAACTCTTACCTAGCCTGAGAAATATGATGAGAGAGCCCAAATTGAAGTCAACAGAAAAGAGATGGTTAATCATCTCCTAAAATACTCTCTGCATTGCTCATAATGTTATTTGCCAATTTTGGAAGAATCAATCCTAAGTCTTTTAATTCTACTTCTCTAGAATTAGAGAGGAAACACCACTGGACCTCAATTCAAATTACTTCCTCATAATTAAAAATCCATTTACTCATAATCTTATTGATTCTTCCTGTGGCTAACATAAATGCAGAGTAATAAAGTATTATTTTATAGAAAATTGTTCATTCAGATAATTGCCTCCAGGATAACACTATTAGTGGGACATCTTTATGACTGATTTTTATATACTTATCACAACAATTTATGGTCTATACGGGGCAAATGAGTGGGAGGCAGCAGCAGACCCTTTTCCCTGCTGGGTATAGAATCTGTGTACTGAAGCATCAGGTTGACTCTGGTTTCCTTAAACTTTGAAGGGCACAGCATGTTGGATATGAGGTAAAACAAGAAGGATTTTCTCTAAATTGCATGCTACTAGACTACCATTCTCCATTTTCAAACACTGGTGAAGTCTCCCAGGACCCTGCCTTTCTTTCTTTGCTATAAGCTAAATCTCACATCCAAGGTCTTGAAAACCCCCATCCTACTAACGAACTTAATCAAATCTATCCAGGTTTCTAGAATCTTCTTTTCCTGAAGCTTCATCAGTTACTCTAACAAAACATTCTGGAATAGTATCATTTCTTTATCCTCTGTTCATCACTCCTTCCAGATAAATCTTATTCAAAATGTCACGGAGTGTGACAGTAGCTTACCCTTGTACCCGGCTCTCCACACAGCAGACTTCTAAGTTTTGTAGATAAGAATACATCTCTGAAGAACAATAACCATTCTTGGATTCTACTGATGGAATGAATAGCTCTGGTCAAAGCTGTAAATAACAAGGTAAAGTTTATGTTTTTTTAATGTTAATAAAATTATTATCCTAGAAGGAAGGTGCTTCTTAATATTGATTACTTATTAAGAACAGGCATTTTCTGAATAGATATATCTAATATTGCCGTATTTGTACACTCATATAGATTAAAGTCTTATTACTTTAATTATTGGGGGTGCTTTTATACTTAATAATAGAATTATCTCTAAACCAGTGTGGCTTGATTCTCTGGTGCTTTTTTTTTTTAAGAGGATTCTTCATCCTTTTTCATCTGTCAGAGTCACTCTAGGTTCGTTCTGATAGAATTCCTCAATTACAGAGCCATTTCTCTCGGACTTGTCTTCTTCTCATTGGGAAAATGCAGACCCTAAGATGCAGTAAAGACTCAAAGACCCCACCCCAGCTGTGAGTTAGGTAAAACAATATGAGAGTTAAACAAGAGTAGAATTGCAGGGGTGGGAGAAAGATTTCTCCAGAGTAGGTTAAACTTGTATCTGGGATTATCTAAAAGATCTCAAAATATTTTCAGAGCCAAATGAAAATAGGATTGTTCTAAAGTAGAATTAGAAAAATAGGACAGTTTTGATCATTTGTTTAGGTAATATTCATCCCCTGCTTTAACATGCTATGATCAGCATTGTGTTAATAATGAGCATAAAGTTATGAATAAGATGCCCAGTTCTCTGCCTTCAGAGATATTCAATCAAACTTCCATCTCATGGCCAGCATCCAACACGGGCACTGAAAGGTGGTGAAGGCAGGGACTCATAACTGTTCAAGGTGCTGAAAATAAGATGGTTGAATCAGAACACTTATAATAGTTACTCTTAAGGTGCAGGGAACATCACAGAAGAGAAAGCAGAAAGAATATGAGAGCTGGAAGATGGAACGGGTGCAGGTTGCAAAACTCTCTCTTCAGGGCACAACACACCCATTGCAAACATGACCTCACAGCAGCTCAGTTGCTTGCCCAACACTGGGCCTGTCAACAGACAATAATGGGTTAAGGAGGATTCATGGGCCCTGCCACTCTCTGATGAATTATCACCTATGGATGGATACTGGAGGAAAAACAGCCATTGTTTTCAGGTGTATACCCATGGCTGAACCCTTCTTATTCCATACTTTAGACAGTTCCAAACTCCTGATACACAGATGGTCCCTGACTAAAACTAGTGAATCACAAAAGAACACAAACAGCCATTAGCACAGAACATGGAGAGAGACACGAGAGGGTGGGGAGCAGAGCAACAAGGATGCACTATATACATTTATTAAGTCATCAGAGAAACAGTTTTACTAAATAGAAATAGGTACATACAGGCCAGCAAACGATGGAGTCAATGGTAAACAATAATATTTAAAAACAGCCTCTGATAAATTTAAACAAGTCAGAAACTTTCACTTGTAGTATGCTTACATATGGTGGTCCTTCTACCTTAGTGAGATAGACCTTTTACTTGAGAATGAGGAAAGACCAGCCTTACAAAGGGAAGGTAGGACGGATAGATCAGCAAGTATTCTGAACACAATAAAGAGTAAATTGTTTCATGTTCTGCAGGCCATTTGTTCTCAGTTACCACAAATCAAGTCTGGCGTTGGAGTATGAAAACAGCCACTGACAATGCCTAGATTCACGGGCTGGCTTGTATTCCAGTAAAATGTTATCGAAACTGACAGGCAGTGGGCCAGATTTGGTTTATGAGCTATTGCTTGGCAACAACTACCTTTAGTCTAACGTATAACCTGGGCAAAAGTTCTAAAACAAGAGAATGGTTGCTCAGCCTAAGAAACCGAAGCAAAGCTTGGGTGTCTAAAGGGGAACAGGTGGGGACATTAAATGAGATTGAAGAGATTAGAAGGCAGAAAAAATCATCCATGTTTTTGCTGGTCATGGAAGAGCAGTGGGATTTATTAGGCTACATGTCAGCCACTTAAAGTTTTAAGGTTAAGAGCATAGTGCTCTTGGTTTTAAAAGCCCATTTTTATTTCAATGTGGAAGATGGATTAGAAGACCACTGAAGTAATTCTGGATATATAATTATGGCCAGAATCCACAATGAAAATGGGGAGAGATGAAGATATTTAAGAAACATTTAAAGTGAGGATCCTAAATGTTGGATTGAATGAAGAAGAGGTGAAATCAACATTAATTAAAACAATGATGCTTAGATTTTAGATGAAGCAATTTGATTGGTCATGACCAGACAAATTAGACTAAATTGTAACTTTAAAAAGAACTAAATTTGAGTGCTGATTTGAATAAATAGGTATATTTCTATAATCCTACATGGGAGACTGAGTTTGAGACCAGTTTCTATGGAATTTTGCAAGCCACGAATCAAATAAAATTCATTTTTTTTTTTTAGTAAAAATAGAAAACTTTGGAGAAATTTTGAATAGATACAGCCAGAATTATACTATAAGTTGTTTAGGGCTGGGTGGTTAGAGTGGGAGGAGCCTTGTAATGTAAGGAAAGACTAATATCACACAGAGATAAGATGTACAGCATGACATTAGTATTAGGAATTTTATAAAACAGAAATTAATAGACCTTTTAGCTGAGGCTATTTGCCATAAATAAAGGATGTAGGATATTTTAAAACAAAAACACTACAGAGATAAAAGTTTTAAATATAGGTAATTCAGCTGGGAAGTGAGTAGAGCTGAGACCCAGCAAATGTTTCTGTCATAACTATTTTATTTATGTAATATATAATACATATTTTAAAAAAATATATATATATATTCCTAAAAGCACTGTTAAATCAATGACTCTTCTGTCTTATATTCCAAATTAAGGTTGAAAACATCTTACGTGGACAACCAAGAACATTTTTTACAGGTAATAAGAGCAGTAAACTTCACACAATGAGTTTTACAAAGACTCTTTTTGATTCCAAAATAAGATTTAGCAAAACAACTAGTTGTTTCACTACATATGCGCCCACTCCAAGCTGCCAGCAATTAGTAACATCAATTCCACAGAGGCACAGAAACAGAGTGGGTAAAAGCTACCCACTCTAAAACCAGACAACCAGGGTTCAAATTTTTGAACATGGTGAAAGAAGCTCAGCAGTTTTGGGTCCTCGATAGGAGGGTTATTGACAGACTTGGGTAACCAGAAAGGGTATAACAATTTGCCATTTCGTTTAAAATATTTTTAATTGTGCATGTGTGGGGGTGGAGAAGGAGTCCTCAGAGGCTAAAGGTATAGAAGCTCCCTGAAGCTAGAGCTACAGACAGTAGTGAGCTGTTTGACGTGAGTTCCGGAAACTAAATCCACATCCTCCACAAGAGCCATCCATACTCTTACCTGCCGAGCCATCTCTTCTGCTTTCTGTATTCGCCATTAAACTAGCGCTACAAATACCTACGGTGGATGGTCTGGCTAGTTTGATATTAACTTGACGCAAGCTTGAGTTCTCTGAAAGGAGAGAACCTCAATTGAGAAAAATGCCTTGGGTAAGATCTGGCTGGAGGGCATTTTTAAAGTTCGTGATTGATGAGGGAGAGCCCAGCCCATTGAACGTGCTGCCATCTCGGGGCTGGTGGCCCTGGGTTCTATAAGAACACAAGCTGAGGAAGCCATGAGGAGGAAGCCCGTAAGCATCACCCCTCCGTGTCCTCTGCATCAGCTCCTGCCTCCCGGTTTCTGCCCTGACCTCATTAGAACACACACACACACACACACACACACACACACACACACACACACACACACACAAAACAGACAAACACCAAAAAAAGTTTCAATGTTTTAGGGTAGCCAATTAATCTAAATGTGACCTTTTTTCTATCATTAATCCAGTTCAAAATAATGGACTTCCCAATTTTTAACTTGTCTCTAGGACACATTATGAACTTGCTGTTTTGCAAAGGCAATCAGGGCTGTTGCATCTAATTTTAATTGGATTTTTGACCTTCAAGGATCTAGTTTAGCCAAACTAATATCTGATTATGAATATTTTCAGTAGACTTATTAGTCTGATGGGTTATTTTAAGATTGCAGAGTCATCTTGAATAAAGAGATTATCTTCAATCTCCTGGGAAGTACATACAGTGTGTCCTGCTTAATTGTATATAGAAGCAATGGAAAGAGAACACATTTGCTGAATATTTTAAATATTCTCTTCTCCACTATATAGACATAGTTCTGAGGTATCCTCTCAAACTCTTAATCATTAATTTTAATAGCCACAGTGTTTGGAAGTTAATAAAGGGTCTTTTTTTTTTTTTTTTTGAGGAAAAAAATGAAAAGAATCTGTGAGCTTTGCCTTACTCTGAGAGCAAATTGTTTTGTCTTGGGAATATAATTTATTCATGATTAGTCTAAACAAAGACTTGATACCAGCTGAATGACTACACCTGGTTTCTGCCTCCAAGTCCCTACTACCTTGATTCTCACTTCTCCGATGGATTCCCAATACATATTCTAACCTCTCTGCTTAGCAACTTCATCTCCATGAAATGATCCCCAACTCCAACTCCATTTTCTGTTGCTACAATGCCTCCTTTCCTGGTAACAGCTTTCTATTACATTTCCAGCCACCACAATTTTCTGGAGCCCTGTTGGAAGAAGTCTATGACTCCTTCGCCTCTGTATATTTTGTTACTCTCTATCCCTGGCAAGTAGCAAACATTAAGCAAATGTTTATTGAATACATTCTTCTGAAGTCACATTTAGAGAGAACAGTCAGAATATTGTGTGCTTTTTATTCTTTTCGCATTGATGTTTCTGAATTGATCATACCAAGAGCTGCAAACTGTTTCCCGTGAGGGACTCTATGAACAAAGCGACACTAAATGTAAACTTCTGAAGAAACAGTGCCATTAACTAATGCTGTATTAGTAATTATGTTCAGAAGCTGAGCGTTTCTTTTACAATGATCACCTTATTACCTGGTTTTCAGTAAATTTGCTTAACTTCCGGTCTACCCCTAATGGCATGAAACTCTGTTAACTGGTCATTTGCCTTTATAATGATGTCTAATATACTATGGAAAATATAAAAAGTAGCTCAGAGTCTAGTAGCAATATGGAAAAAGACGAATTTTAAAGAATCCTTTGTGGATATGAAGAGGAAAGATTCTAGAAATATCACACTTTAAATGGTAACCAAAAAAGAGCATCTGAAACATCAGATGAAATAGATTTCAAAGAAAAAGTTACAAACATGCTCCTTTCAAACTTGGGCCTGGCACAATGGCTCCCACACTGAAGGGTGGTGAGAAGAGCCATTCTGTCATCAACAAGGTGGTGACCTGAGAATATACCATCAACATTTACAAGCACATTTGTGGAGTAGACTTCAATCAGTGTGCCCCTCGGGCACTCAAGGAAATCTAGAAATTTTCCATGAAGGAGATTGGGTGTCCGAGGGACTAAGGAATTTTCCATATTGCATCCAATTATCTTTCCAAAAAACAATGAAGACGAGGCTTCACCAAACAAACTATACATTGTTAACTTACGTGCCTGTTACAACATTCAAAAATCTATAGCCAGTCCGTGTGGATGAGAACTAATCTGCTCAGTGTCAAAAAAAGTTGCAGAACTGCCAAAACATTACCAACACCAAATGAAGATATTATATATTATAAAAGGTTTAGCATATGAAGATAGCACAATTATAAATATAGGTATTCACCCAGGATTATTTTTAAAGCTGAAATAAATGAAAGGATAAAACTATTATTTTAATATAACAGAGAATATAATATCTACCCATACAATAATGTAGTGATGTGTCTGGCAATGAACATATGACAAGAAAGATAACAGGGGCCACAATAGTACAATCTCATATAATGCATCACTTCTGACAACAATGAAATGAAGCTAGAAATAAAAACAGAATGAAACTAAAACACAAAGATGAAATAGCACACCATAAAACAATCAACATATCAAATAAAAGAATTATGAAGTTAATTAGTAAGTACATAGAAAAAGTGGGGAACAAAACCATATTATAACAGAATTTATGGGACAACAGGTGCAATGTTGGCATTAAGTGGAAATAAAAAATTTAAATTAGCAGCACAACTCACTGAAAAAAACTTTAAAAACAACAGGTTAAATACAGCACTGAGAAAGATAATAAAAGCTGGAACAAAGACAAATCAAGTAGAGAATAGAAAACTGATAAAAGCAATGAAACTAAAATGTAGTCCTTCAAAATGTTCAACAAAATTAAAGAATGTTTAACTCAATGAACTAGAAAAAAACTAAGTGAAGACTCAAATTACTAAAATCATAAACAAAAAGGAGATATTACTCTCAAATTTATATAAATGTAAAAGATTATAAGAAAAGGATACAGAAGCTAACTAATCCACAATAGCACAGTGAACAAAGCCAAAATCAATAGCCTACAATTCTTGGTTTCCAAACTTAGTACAAAACCACACTCAACAGCCTCAGTGAAACACTCAGCACATTAGTGACTCTGAAGCAACTTTCTCAGCTCTATAGGAACAGGGTGGAAGATGGGCCAGTGAGATCTGTGGTAGCAGACAGCTTAAGTTCAAAACTATTTGCTAGAGATACTGATATAAGGCGTCAAAATAACTGAGTCCTCACAGATGTAGACCAATGGAACAAAATAAAAGACCCAAGTACATGATGGTTTAGGCACTATACTTACTGTAACAAAATACCAGAACTAGTAGTTTATAACCTATAGAAATTTGTTTTGTATGGTCCTGGAGGCTGAGAAGTACATCAGGGGACCAGAATGTTTGCTATGTGATCAAAGTCTGTTCCTCTCAGTTTGTAGATGGACATTTTTCCTCTCCATCTCACAACATGGAAGATAAAAGACTTTTTTTTAATCCTACCAACCATGGCTCTGTTTTTAGGACACAGTCACTTCCCGAGAGCCTCACTTCATCATCACATTATTTCAGGGATTAGAATTTATTTTTTTTAATTTTATACATTTTTGTTTTTATTTTTATTGGATATTTTTATTTATTTACATTTCAGATGTTATCCCTTTCCCCATTCCACCCCCCCTCCATAAATCCCCTACTCCATCCCCCCTCCTTTTTGCTTTTATACAATTTTAATTACATGCATTATTAAGGTCAGTTCTAGGTTGAGGGTCTAGCAATACAATAGATGCAAATAGTCAAGGAACAAGCAAGACAATAAACACAAATAGTCAAAGAACAAGCAAGGCATTAAACACAATTACGTGAACACTCCAGTGATCACTGTTTCTAAGGGCTTATCAGGAAATTTCAATGTATGTACTTAGAAGAGATAAACATTCTTTCCCTTGTGTATGTGATCAAGTGACTTTTAGGTTTGGGGTTTTTTTGTTTTTTGGTTTTTTTTTTTGTTTTTTGTTTTTTGTTTTTTGTTTTTTGTTTTTTTAAACACAGATGTGACGATCATTCAGTGGAGAAAGGCAGTATTTAAAACTAGTGGCACTGGGAGAGCTGGGCATTTACACTAAAAAGAAAATTGAACCTGAAACTTTACCTAATGCCATACACAATTAATAATTCAAAGTACATCAAAATCCTACACATAACTCCTAAAGCCATACAATCCAGGAAAGCATAGAGCAAAAAATATACTTGTGCATTTTCCAATGACTTCTTGAATGTGACACCAAACACACAGTCAACAAAAGAAAAATATGCAAACTTAGTGAACTTAACACAAAAAAATAAACTGTGCATCAGTGGTACTCTCAGCAGAGGAGAAGGCAAACCACAGAACGGGAGCCATTGCTTGCAAATTACATGCAAGTGAGGAATGAATAGCAAAGATAGAGTGAGACAACTGTTAAAATTCAACAACAAAACAAATGGTTGACCTTGAAAACATATATACAGACTAAGCAGGTTGTGCTTATGTATTTAGGAATATATATATATATATATATATATATATATATATATATATATTCATAAAAAAGGAGGCCATAGATTTAAAAGAGAGCAATGAAGGGTGTATGGAATGTTTTAGATGGAGGAGTAGAAAATACTGTAGTTATATTATAATTACAATGAAAGATAAAACAATAGATGACCATAAACAAATGACTAAGTAACACAAAGGAAAGTGTTCATCATCTCAAATCATTAAGCAAGTGCACATTAATATGTTAGGATATACATGACAATGGCTGTCATTAAAAATAACAAGTGTGGACACTGGGAAGATGGCCAAGTGGCTAAGAGTACTTACTGACTGCTCTTCCAGAGGACCCATGTTGATGCTCACAACCAACCATCTGTACCTCCAGCTCCAGGGGATCTAACACTCACCTGTGGCCTCTGGAGACAATGCACACGTACGATGCACAATCACACATGCAAACGAAACACCCTCACACATAAAACAAAAGGTAAAATAAAATACATCTTTTAAAAAGTAAGCAAACAATGAATGTTGGAAAGTTGTGGAAAACTTGGAAGCCTTGAACACTGTTGGTGAGAGTGACTCACAACCGCTGTGGAGACCGGGGCAGTAGTTTTCCGAAAAGAACTTCCATATAATCTAGTAGCTCCACCTCTGTGTACATATTCAGGAGAACTGGAAGAAATTTCTTGTAAAAATATTTTTATAGTCGTTCACATAGAAGTGTTATTCATAACAGCTGAAACATGAAATTAATATATATTCACAAATGAATGCATGAGCAAAATCTGGAATATATATACAATAGGATATAATTCAGCCTTTAAAAAAGGAAGGAAATTCTAACATACATAAGTCTCCAGGACATTTATAAAGCAAAGTAAGGCACCACCTTAAAAAGAAATATTGTGTGATTTCATGTGTAAGAGACATCAAGAGTTGACAAAATCATAGAGGTAGGGGGTAGAATGGTGTGGTGGATGGAAAATTATTATTTAATGTTAACGTATAGAGAGTTTCCATCTTGCAAGATGGAAAAGGATGGTGGAAATAGTCACACAAGGACAAGAATACATTTAATACCACTGAACTGTACACTTACCACAGCAAATTTCATGTTAGATGTATTTTACCTTACAGATGAAGAGGGAAAACACGACTAAGCTAATAAAGCAAGTTACAATCCACGAGGACCAAGAAAATAAGAGGGATTCTAGAAGCAAGGCTTCCCTGGTGGACAATATGTACAAGATAAGCCAATGTAACCAGAAAGAGGGGGGTTATTCCATCTAACATACTCTTTCTGTGTAATGTTCATTGAACTTGTATGTTCTAGAAAGGTTTCCTAGGCCGGCATCTAAGAAAACAAAAAGGTGAATAACTAATGCACCAATGGGGTGCAGATTATAAATGGCTGTTTTGCAAGCACTCACTAGTTAGATAATATGAATATTATCCTAGACACACACACACACACACACACACACACACACACACACATACACAAATACCATTCCTAGAAAATAAAGTTAGAATTGTTAATTCTATGCTGTAGAGTGAAATCTATAACCACAGGACAAGCAAAGCAAAGGTTATCTTCAATTAATATAATAATCTTTAAGAACTGGTATGCAATGAATGAAAGCAAATATTCTAGAACAGAAGACGGATGTCCATCCCTGGTACCTCTACAGAGCTCTCATCTTTCTAAATTGACTAAGTAGTGAGAATCATGAATGACGCTGTACATGGAGGGTAGAAAACGGAAGGGGTATGTTCACTTTCATTCTAGGTTCAAAAGATACAAGTGGCTGAGAGTTAAAAGAAGTTGACACCAAAAGAAAATGGAAGCTGACTTTTTTATTTGGAGCTGACTTCTTAAGAATAGAGGCAGCCAGCTTTCCAGTCAGCATTAGAGGTACAATCCGCTCCTGCAGGAAAGGTACGGACTCTCCAGCCAGAGGATTAAAGCGGAGTAAGAGACAGCCTAAAACCTCAGAGAAAAGAACACAATCTGTTTGCTCAGATTGCACATTCCCTCATTCTAATTCTCCTCTCCCATCATCATTCCCTCTGGGCTAAAAAGGGGATGCAACGTGAGATACCTATACTGAGAGGGACAAAATCTTCAGCTACCGTAGGAACTAAAGTAGTCGATCCCATTCTGTCTGCCTAGAGCTATCTTAACAACACAGAAATGCAGCAAATAGAAGCCACTCAATGATATCACGATTCTGTGTAATTCCAGTACGTCATTCAAGCACTGAAGGGGTTCACATTTCTCAAAAGAAACTATTGATATAGCTGATAGGTACAGGTAAACATGCTCGGCATTACTAATCATGAAGGAAATGCAAACCAAAAGCACAACGAGGTATCACTTCAGTTCAATACAAATGGTTGTCATCAAAAAGGTAAAGAAACAAGTGTTGGCAAGAATGTGGAGGGTGAAGAACAATTGCAGCCTGATGCTAGAAACATAACAGCCCACCCATTATGGCAAATGCATGGCGGTTATTCAAAATGAGAATAGCAATCTCACAATTCAGTATATAGACAAAGGAAATGAAATCAATACATCAGAGTGACATCTGCACTCCCATGTTTATTGCAGATATATTTATGATAACCACAGCAGAGCCAACCTAAGTGTTCTGTGACAAACAACTGTATAAGCTAAGTGTGCTGTGTGTGCACAATGGAAGACTGTTCCATTTAGGGTGAATTTCTGCAGTTAGCAACAGCATTAGTGAAGCCAGAGAGCATAATGCTAATTAAAACAATTCAAATGCAGAAATACAAGTACTGCACAATCTCACTCATATACCAAGTCTAAAAATGTCGATACCATAGAAAAGGAAACAGAAGACAAGAAGATCCGGGAGATGGGTGGATGTCAGTCAATAGGTAGAAAACTACTGTTTGTAAAATAAAATCAGGATGAGGAGCGGAATCAGTGGGTGAGAACCCCTAAGTTTAAATCTACAGAACACCACTTATAAGCCACACATGCCTATACGTGTGTGTAAATCCAGTGTTGGGGAGCAGAAAGAAGAAGGTCCAGGAACACTGGCTGAAATGTGTAATACCAGGTTCAGTGAAAGACCCTTTCTCAAAAGAAATAAACACTAGGGAAAGATAACCAACAACCACTGGAGCCTCCATAATTGCATGCATGGGCACAGGCACCTGTTTCACCACAAAGAAACGATACCTGAAATAAAGGTTATAACAGATACCTTGGTTTAAGCACTATGTAGGTATGCATGTATCAGAGCTATACACTGTACATGTGCATAGCTATTGTACTAACTAAAAGTAAAATAAATATCCAACTAGAAAATTGGATACCACAAATTCAGGAGGTAACAAACATGAAGCCTGAATGGGAGTCTGAAAACTCTAGCAAGAATTTAATATTTGAGGTTTCCTGAATCTAGTGACCACCTGGAGACTGAATTCTGTACCCACCCATCCCAAGAAAATTTAGTCTTTTTTCTCTTAAGAGCTTTAACTGACCAGAAAAACCCACCCATAACATGGAGACTAATATATACTAAAGCAAAGTGATTAAAATATTGATCACATCAAAACAAATACCTTCAAAGAAACATGAAGATTGCTGTTGGAACGAAGAGTGGAGCAACCTAGCCTAGCCAAGTGGATGCTTCAAGTCAACCATTGCATGCATGCGAGCACACACAGGAGTGGCAACAACATCACTGTAGGTTCTCTACAGAATTCTTCATGTACAACATGTCTAGTAGCCATGGCAGATCTTACTGGGCAAATGGTATATCTTCTTCTCCTCCTTCTCCTTCTCCTTCTCCTTCTCCTTCTCCTTCTCCTTCTCCTTCTCCCTCTCCCTCTCCCTCTCCCTTTCCCTCTCCCTCTCCCTCTCCTTCTCCTTCTCCTTCCCCTTTTCCTTCTTCTTCTTCTTCTTTTTCAAATAATATATATATATATACATATATATATATCCTGCATGAACACTTGTGTGCCAGAAGTGAGTATCAACTCACGTTATAGATGGTTATGAACTACGATGTGGTTTCTGGGAATTGAACTTAGGACCCATGGAAGAGCAGTGTTCTTAACCTCTGAGTCATCTCTCCTGCCCCTTAAGCTTCTTCTTAGCAGACTTAAAACCTGATGTAGAAAGTGCATCAATCCAAGATCAAATGCTAGCAAGTCACAAAGACGGTATTAAAATGGAGTTTGCTTAATACTCCTGTCTGCCAGTGAACTAGAAGAAAACATACAGCAGAAAACAGAAGGAAATTCTTCCTCCAATCACTTGACACTAAATGCATCTAAATATTAAAATTAATTCAGCAGAACAAGGGCATTTCAATAAAGTAATAAAATAGCTAAATGAGATGAAAAGGGAAATTACTGTCTATGAGGGGTTTGGGGCAATAAAACATAATTTTGGAAATAAGTGAATTAGAAGCATCATAATCCAGAGAAAACAAAGTGAATTACTGAAACATGCATTAAGAAACTGAGCCAAATGACGGGACTACAGATGCAAAGGCTTAAAACTATAAGTCACAAAAGATAGTCTATATGCTGGCTGTCACCTACAGTGATTACATATACATACACATACATATACACATATACATATTATCTATTTCAACACAGACTTAAGCCAAAGCACAATGAAATTTCCCTAAAATGAGAAAAAGAATATAAGAGTCACCCATACTCAAGCAAAACAATGGTTCTAATACTTCAGAAAAATGAGAGATATATTGTAGTGAGCAAGAGACAGATCCCATGCCCACCAGTGAGTTTCAGAAATAAAGAATTCTTCAGATATCCAAGCTAAAAAGCAAAGCATGTAAGATTTAGAATGCACTGTACTATCCCGGAACACCTTATAACTGTCACTCTACAAGACAAAGGAGCTGTGTCCACACATTTTCTGTAGAAAATGAAATTTAGTCTAAAGACATTAGAACTGACTAAGATGTCATTTGACATAGAGGTGACTGGCAGACATTCACTTGATACGGAAGGAAAATTTGCTTAACAGCGACATTGAGCAGTAAGAGATGATTAAAAGTCAACTGGAGAATGGCAGAGTTGGGTTAAAAGGTTTGGCAGGGAACTGTGACTTTATTTAAATGCAGAGTGAGCAGTAGACAACTAATGAAAATTTGGTACAAAAGCCAATGGAGACTGTTAGAAGCTTTACTGGTGTCAAATAACAAAACAAAGTATCGAGTGCAAAATCAGGTGGGTGCGGGGAGCAGGGAGGAAGCTTAGGATGCTAACATCCTCAATTTTAAAACAGGGAATTCATCGATCTCAAATAAATATCTGTTCTTTAAAGCATCACAAACATATTCATAATATTTAAACTTAAATATTATGATTTTTCTTCCTTTTTTCCCCTTACTTTTTTTTTCTTCTACTAAACTTGAATAAAATATAAATACCCACTTTTAACTTTTAAAATGGTTTCTAGGGCTCCTCTCTATATTATGGTTTGAATATGCAAAGTCCGTGTTTCTTTGTTACTTTTCTAATACTGTGATAAGACACCACAGGCAAGACGACTTATAAAAGAAAGCTTTTAATAGAGGGCTCACAGTTCTAGAAAGTTAGAGTTCATGGCCATAATGGCAGGAAACCCAGCAGCAGATAGGCAGGCATAGTCCTGGAGCTAAAAGCTCACATCTCCATCAACAAGCACAGGACAGAAAAAGAGATAACTCAGAATGATGTGGCACCTCCAGTGACAGACATCTTCCAATAAGGCCACAACTAACCTTTTCCAAACAGTTCCACCAACGAAGGACCAAACATTCAAATACATGAGTCTATGGTCATTCTAATTTACAGTCACAGTGTTTATTAATTTTTGTCTTTGATGATTTCACAAATGTATGTAATACATTCTGGTTGTTTGTATCCCTTTCTATCTCTCCTGACTCCTGTCAACACCTTCTCCTCCTTATCAATTCCTCTCTTATATCTGTGTCTTTTTGCTTTGTCTTTTTGTCACACTGAGTTTAACCAGGGAACTCTGTTGAGCCTGGTGGACTCACCTGTAGGTACAAAACTGAAGACAATGGCCACCTCTCCATCCTAATTCAGCAGTATCCAATAGTTCATGTAGTTACAGTATGGTCACATGAATCCTGCCCCCAATCACAGTTGACTTATGGCAGGCCCAGTCTTGGTGGGCGGGTATAGACGACGATATCTACTGTGAGATCATGACTGAATTGATTGTGTCACACCCAGAAGACAACATTCTTCAGCCCTTCTCACTGTCTACCGGGTCTCACATTATTTCCATCCCCTCTTTCCTGAGGCTTAGAGATGGTGGAATAAATGTTCTATGTAGAGCTGGGCTCCCAGCTGTCACTTATTCTCAATAATAAAACTGAGCAGTATGTGTCTCAGCATTCACCAAAAGAAGCTTCTCGGGCAAGGCCAGGTGTAGCATTTGTCTATCACTGTCAACATAAACATCCAGGAGGCAGTTTGAACTGGTTCTTGGTTTGAACTCTGTCCCCAAGTTGGTGTTGCTATTACTGTTTAGGAGATGGCAGAAAGATAATACAGCAAGCTTTTGAAAGTAACATGGGTACCTGGTTACCTTCCTGATCTCTGACAGCATCCACACGCTAGAGTGAGCTCTCCAGCACTGCCCTCGTTAGCTCATTCAACACCAGCAGGGGGCAGAGCCAGCTCTCCTGCTCTCAGGGCCTCCAGCAGGCTCACCTGCACCCATACTAGTGGGGTCAGCACTATTGTGCCGCTCAGTGAGGTGCAGGACCTGCTCTCCCTGGGAGCAGTTTCTTAAAGCAAATTATTTTCTTCTTCTACATTGTTTGATTTTTCATTTTTGTAGAGTATTGTATGAAAATGATCCGATGACTTTTTCTCTTTAAAATTATAAGAAGCATAAATAGCTTAAAAGCAATTTATGTTCAGTCACATGAAAATTGGCAATAACATCATTTGGTTTTCTTTTTTAATATATATATATACATACATATATATATACATATATATATACATACATATATATATACATATATGTATATATATATATTTGTGTATAAATGTTTTTGCATGCATTCGTGTGGACCATGTGCATTCAGTGCTCCAAAAGGACAGAAGAGGGCAGCAGATCCTCTGGAACAAGAATTGCCAGCTACGACATGGGTGCTGGGAACTAAACTTTTGCAAAAGCAACAAGTGCTTTTAACCACTGAGCTATCTGCCCAGCCCTTCTTTATAACTTTCTATGGATGATTAATTGGCAAACATGAAAATATGGCACATTAATACTTTGTTCAGCCCTCTTGAACTCATGAACTTAGTGTGCGTGAGGAACACTTGCGTTTTATTAAGATTTATATTATAAAGCCCTCATGTTCCAGGAAGTGCAGTAGTTAGTAATACAGATATCTTCAGTCCCGACATACTCAAAGAAGAAAGTGAGTCAGAAAGTATATGAGATTACTAAGAAAATTAAGGAGTATTTAATAAATGTCATGGACAAAATGGGAAATGATTTAGGTACTGGTATTGACTAGCCTTTGGCTAAGATCTCTGAGCGGATAGTATCACAGCTATTTGGACACATTCAAGAGGATGTGATTGTGAAAAAAAAAAAAAAACCCACAGAAAACAAACCTGAGTGAGAGCTTGGCTGCTTTATATATAACAACTTCTCCGAGAATCAAGCTGAAGCCCCACAAAAACTATGCCAACCTCTCCCAAAGACGGAACCCCCAATGACAGCTGTATCAACACTAGAACATCTCTATTAGATGCCTCGCCATCTACCAACATGGCCACAGCGATGACTAAGTGTCTACTCCATGAACTGAGGGGGAACAACCACACTCAGTTTCCAGCAAAAGGAAAATGTTTACCAGAAGAAAGAAAAGGAAAAACAAGGCCTGAAGTGACAGTCCTTTAAGTATATTATTGTTAAAGATTAACATACATATCCTGAGATTTGAGATTAAAGACTGTGTTTTAGAGCTGTGCGTATTATATAACTGTAAGGTTAAATTAAAAACAATTCCGAAATTTGAGAACAAAACGAGCAAATAAAGCTTGGCAGCATAACAATTTACAGACATTTTTAAAAGTAATCTTTAAGTGAGGTCCATTAACTGAACATATCTATAGTGATATGCCCCTAAAGTCTGAAAAAATCACAAACAAACACTATTATCTATTCCCAACATGACGTTGTTGATCATGTTGACAATTGTGTGAGTGGCCATGTTGATGGTGTGACTGGCAAGTGGAAATTTTGGTATTGTAAAAGTTGTAAGATACACAAGATTAAATGAAGGCTATGTTCTGATTTATTTAGAAAGTGTCCACATATTCATTTATACACTGCACACACAGCACATTAACACATATTTAAACATACTCATATACATAGAATACATATACACTGACACATCCATATTCTTTCTCTCTCTCTCTCTCTCTCTCTAGCTCTATGCATTGGAATAACCTTGAAGTGAGGAATTTGACAACAATGTATGCCCAGCCCAGATTATGGTATCTAATTATCATGTACAACTCAATGAAAGTGAAGGCTCCTTAGAAGAAGACTTGGAGTCTCAGTTAGGAAACAGATCAAAACCAAGGGAATCATCAATTCCTATTAAAGGCATATCAAAAGCCTTGGAGGAATCTTCTGCTAGCCAAGAATGGCATACGTTGAACATCAGTTAATGAGTATCTGCCTTGTCTTGAAATGTTTCAAATATGCTTAAAACGGTGAGTTCCTAGTCTTAAAAAAACAGGTCATACTTAGTTTTAAAAATGCTAAATCAGAGATTTTTAAAGTTGGTAGAAAGAAGAAATCAGGATTTATCTCATATTTCCTGAATTATGTATCAGAATAACTACATAGTACATAAGAAAATATTTTCTATATAAGTGGAAGCATAAAATTTACAAATTGTTTTAGGCGGATGACTCTACATTTGTGTTCACAATTTCTCCTTTTAAAAGTTTTGAAAATAAAAATAGAATGTTCAGATTATGAAATCCATCTGAATGTCTACATTCAAGATTAAAACAGTAAACATTGGAGGCAAACATCAGTTTGGCTTGCACACACTTCTTTCCTCTTCATATTATACTAAACACATTGTAGAAAGCAATGACTCCCGAAGGAAAACAGCTCTATCCAAAAGACTGCATCACTCTGGGTGTGGTGGTACACACCTGTAGTTCCAGTACTGAGTAGGCTGAGTCAGGAGGATACCCAGTTTGAAGTCACATAATGAGACCTAGTCCAAAAAGTAAAAACAAAGAATTGCAACATCATTTACTTCATCAAAAGATGGAAAAGTGGTATACAGCTGGAACAGAAGGCATCTGTAAAACCATGGTTTGCTAACGACTTCTGTCTCTGACAACTCTGCAGAGCCCCCGAGACGGTAACAAAGGTAAGCATCCAGCCATTGTAGTCCTCCAACAAAGACTAAAGGCGAGAGGCACAGTTATCCTCTTCTGACCCAGTCTGCCTTCTGGATGTGACAAGGAAGAAGCTTCC
Source organism: Rhabdomys pumilio (assembly GCA_030674055.1). Lineage (NCBI taxonomy): Eukaryota > Metazoa > Chordata > Mammalia > Rodentia > Muridae > Rhabdomys > Rhabdomys pumilio. The sequence continues at coordinate 18,011,189 of JANHMN010000016.1, forward strand.
GGGGAACAAAGATGTCCCCGAATGGCTGATGGGTAAGTTTTATATGCGACAGCAGGTTTAAATTCCTCTGTTCCCTAAATGTAAAACAAATCTGCTTTCATCCTCTGAAACACAAAACTGAAACCCCTTTACAGTGCTAGAGAAAGGGGAGAGAATTCTGACTGATTTAGGGAGGGAGGGCTGTTCCAGCCATAGATGTAACACCTCACAAAATTTAAGACACGTAAAGATAGAAATGGGGAAAGAAAAAAAAAAACCCTGCTTGCTGCATACCGCTGAAGTGCTTGCTAGTGTCTTCGTGTCAGGTTTTAGTGCTGAAGCTATTTGGCTGTCCTCAAAGCGCAAGATTCCCTGACGCCTCTGGAGAGAAAAGTTCCCGAAGTCCGAGGCATGAGTCACTTCGCTCAGTTTTGATGAGTAATCTCAGGTGTCACCGAACCTTGTTCGGAAGAAGAGGGGAGGGGGGCGTCAGATTTGCAGACGGAAGAAAACAGGTCTCTCTGGATCGGATGGCGAGACCTCGACTTCCCTAAAACTGCGTCATTTCGAACCCAATTTGGGCCAGATGTTATGGACTCCGACGGGTTACCGTCTCGGAAACTCTCCATCACGCAAGCAAAAGGCGAGGGGGCGGCTAATTAAATATTGAGCAGAAAGTCGCGTGGGGAGAGTGTCACGTGGCTCTCCAGGCTCGTCACGCCTGAGATAAATACCGCGAAGCAGGAGCAGGGACCAGAGCGCACTCCGACCTGCTCCACTCCAGCACCGCGGCCAAGGAGAGCGAGGAGCGCCCAGCAAGTGCGCACCTGAGGAGCATCCCCGCGGCCGGACCGCAGTGAGTACCACTCTCGCCAGCCAGCTGAGGCTGCCTGGGCCCCCTTGTGCCTTGATCGGAGGTGGCGTCCACCCTGGCTTAGCTCCCGCTGCATCCTCAAGCCGGGACAGAAATTATGCAAATACCAACGCCTCTCTTTGTTTGCCACCTGCAGAGCCTTCAGGCTTGAGAGTGTGGGTCAGTGGGTAGGGAGCTGGGACGTTGAGACTCAAGAAGAGGAGGGTTTGAGGCTCGTTGGCACGTCAGTAGCCTTCTTAAAAGGTTTGGAAAAACGTTCGACCTGGTGGGGTTTTGTTTTTGTTTTTATTTTAATATTAGTTTAGCGGGACCTGTTCTTCCTTGTGGCACTGAAATTCAGCTGCTCCTAACTCTTGGGTGGCCACAGCCTACATTTGTATAATGTGTCTTTTCTCCCTTTCCTCTGTCTCCTACTCTCTCCAGAAATCCAACATGAAAATCCTCGTGGCCGTGGCGGTCTTTTTTCTCGTTTCCACCCAACTGTTTGCAGAGGAAATCGGTGCCAACGATGATCTAAATTATTGGTCCGACTGGTCCGACAGTGACCAGATCAAGGTGAGACCCAACCGGGCGTGGAAGCTGTTGCCTTCCCCTTGCGGTAGCACCTTGATTAGCCCAGCTCCAGCCAGAGTGGCACACTGTATTGTAAAGGTCGTCTTCCCCTGGACAAGGCACAAGGCTTATTGCCCAGAACTAAGTTTCCTCCCTGAGAGAGGGCAACGTCGGGAGTTCAGTGTCTCCCTACAGGAGAGGGGAGAGGATCTCTCTCTCTTTCTCTCTCTCTCTCTCTCTCTCTCTCTCTCTCTCTCTCTCTCTCTCTTCTCCGCCCCCCTCCTCATTCAGCCTGGTCCTCGCCACACTGGAAACCTCATTAGGTTTTAATCCCTACTTAATTTATGCGATCTCGGGGTGGGGGGGACGGGGGGGGGGGTCTTTGGTCAAACGGTGCTGCCAAAGCATTTGGAGATGCTGGGCAGAGAAGTGAATCAGTCAGTGGGGGCACAAGCGGGGATTTTAGTGAGCTGAGGGAGTCTCGGTGGCGAAACAAACTCTTTAATCTAGTATTCAGTGCTCCAAGTTTCCCTTTTCAATCTTGGCTATTGCGCCTTGGGAACTGGTGAAAGTTGTGCGGTGGCAGGAGCCTCGGGGTAGACTTGAGGGAGAAGGAAGTCCAAGGCGGGGCCAGATGGAGAAAGTGCTGCATAGGTTCCAGTATGTCCCGGACTTGTACTAGCCCACCCGCTTCTGGTCTCAGGGGGATTTGTGGCTCTGGGGAAAGCTCTGGCGCACCATGAAAGTGGTCCTGGTTCACTTAAGTTGTCTACTTGCGGGTTTGTTCCCCAGGAGGCAATGCCGGAGCCCTTTGAGCATCTTCTGCAGAGAATCGCCCGACGACCCAAGCCTCAACAGTTCTTTGGATTAATGGGCAAACGGGATGCTGGTGAGATGAGCAGTAGTCACTAGAACTATCAGGCTGCCTGGTCTGCATGCTTGCTTCTTCCTGGAGCACCCAAGTGTCTCTTGTACTGCGAATATAAATAAGTCTTCGGTCTGCACTTCAGTGACATTTGCACTAGCTAGCAGCGGGGGAGGAGGGGCTGGTGGGGGAGGGGGGATCCATTTCCCTTGCTTCCCAGCGCCAGTGACCAAAACTGGAAACTAACCTTAGCTAAACACTCCTCTGACTAAAGATCCAAATTACAAGGGTCTCCAGGTATGCTAATGGTCCAGGCTCAGGTAAAAGGTGTTTTCTTGGGTTAGATTTGGCTACCCCTTGCTACAGTGATAGAAATATTCCATTGCCTTGAGTTGATGGCACAGTCAGTGGAGCATGTAAAGAGTTAATGTCAATTCATCTCTTGTCAGATTCCTCAATTGAAAAACAAGTGGCCCTGTTAAAGGCTCTTTATGGTAAACACCCCTATAAATCTTTACTTTCTTTTTATGAATGATCACATAAAAAAAAGTATTTTATGGTAGAAATACTAGATCTTGCAACTATGCCTAATTATAAAGTCCGCGTGCGTGTGTGTCTGTGTGTCTGTGTGTCTGTGTGTGTGTGTGTGTGTGTGTGTGTGTAAGCCCCTGCACATTCAAGTGGGTGACCAGCTTTGATATCAATATATTATATAGCTTTACTATTATTAACAGACCTCAAGAGTCCCAGGGTTCTGCCTTTTAGCCCATGGCTCATATTTGGCTTTTATTAGTAACTCGGTTAGCATTCATCTACTTTAGTCCTCAGGATGGCACACAAATAAGAAGTGTCAAATATTTTGAAAATCAACTCTACGTTCTCTGTAAAAGATAAAGTAGCTTTTTAAAAAAGAAACCCATATGTCGGCTAACTGGCTCTCTTTTCTTCTAGGACATGGCCAGATCTCTCACAAAAGTAAGTTCACACTCATTTTGACATTTATCAAATGCTGACGTTAATGATGCTGAGTGTTGCTTCCCCTATTACCTTTTGCAGCACAACACAGAGACCAATAGTTTTAACTGAGACAGTGTGAGAAAAAAGACATATGCAGAATGTGATTTGCTGACCGTGACTAAACTGTAGTGTAGGCAGATTGCTGCACCAAAGTGCACATTATATTTGAAAAGAAGAAAGGAATGAACACTTGTAATTTTTTTTACAAATTACTACTCCAATTAGAATTTCTACTCTAGGGTTAAAATTTGTCACAAGCACTCATCTCTGATACCTCACCCCATAAATAGTACAGGAGAGAGAGAGAAAGAGAGAGAGAACACTTAACACTTATATACAACTTCTAACTCATATTCATGAACTAAATTTTATAATGGCAAGGAAGTGGTTATTCAGCCAATGATTAAGCAGAGTGGGTGAATATCGAAGTAGAAAATGCACTCAGAATGTGAAAACAGATAGAGATGCAGGCTTATTTCCCCCTTGATCCCATATTGAATGGGAACCCGGGAGAGAAGAGTGCAGACTGTAGAACTGGAGGGTCTGTTTCCTAGTGAATTGTATCCAGAGGCAACAGGAAGTCCCTTGGGCCACTGACAATGTTGCCTGCCTCTGTGAGTGCCATGAATTTGACTCACCCTGGCAGGGTACACCCCAAATGGGTAACACACTGGTCTCAACTAACAGTGGAAACTAAGAAAAATTTTCTCGGTAGCAGTAAGATAATAACCTTTCCTGAAGTCTTCATCTTTGGGAAAAAATCATTGATATTTACTAAGGGCTTAAATTATAAGGGAATTTTATATAGTAAAAAAAAAAAGAGTATGTAATGAAATGAATGTATGCTATTAATGTTAAAAACACATTGCTTTCATAAATGGAGAATTTTTAAGGCTAAATCCACTTAATGTAACCCCTTAGAAGATTCCATATACTAAGAATCTGATTTAAATCTCCCTTGTTGAGAAATGCAACACATTTGGTAGTAAAGAAATAAGCTTAGATGTTTTTCCCACACACAAACATATAACCAACTCCCCAAAAATTCAAAGCTTGCTCCAGTGGCAACCATGTTTAAGACTTCATAATAGATAAAACATAATACAGAGAAAAGATTCTGCTAATGTCTGGATAGAGAACTGAGAAAAGTACTCACAATATGGTATTTTAGCATGGCTTGAAAGGCTAATTATATAAAATATTTGTGGGCTCATCAGAATGTGACATAGAAACATTTATTTATTTAATCCACGGGCATATTTTCAGAATCTTCTTTACTCTGTACTAGTTATGAGTTCATATCTTCAAAAGCATACATACTAAAATACTCCTTAATATATTTTCCAGGGCATAAAACAGATTCCTTCGTTGGACTAATGGGCAAAAGAGCTTTAAATTCTGGTATGTATAAAATCATGTCTGAAAATTTGCAAATCCACTTCTGTAATTTTTATGAAAGCACAATTTTTAACATACTAAAAAAAAAGGAATAATAGACTTAACACGAGCACTTCTGTAGACAAATTTTCATAGTAGTGTCTGTGGCCTAGAGTGAAATGATAGCTGCTTCAGCTAATATCACAATACTAGTATATTGCTCTCAAAATAGCAGCTCTTCCAGCATCTGTCCCATTTAGGCACTGCACACCCTGAGTCTTTAGTCTGACACTTTTACATAGATATTATCAATAAAATGTCCTGGACCTTTATGGGGAGATGAGAGCTTTTCACTTATATAACTGAAGTAATGTGGAATTTTCATAAGATGTTTACATCTGGCAATCTTCTATTAGAAAAATAAGTAGATATGACAAGCAAAATGTCTCTAAAACCAGTCTCTTTCTGAAGTTATGGAAGCTTACAATCTCAGTGTTTTAATGGGCGGCGAAGAGGCTGAGCGTAGTGGGGTCCATTCTCATGCCTTCCAAAGGGAGCAGCATTGAGTCATTCTTTCAGTTCTAGCTTTAAAATTACATTTAAAAAGAGCCACAACTCCCCAAACCTGTTTTAAACCTAAAGGAGGATTTTCCTTGATCCAAGGCTCATAATTTCTCTTTTCTCCAGCTTGAACTTTCTATATAAACGCCACAGTCTATCTCTAAAGCCCTCACTGTTTACCTCATTTCATCAATTATGTTTAATGCTAAATAATCCCATTACCGTTTTCATGGAAACTGGCTTTGTGTTGAGCACTGATAGTACTTTACTATCAGTGAAAATAGATTAAAATGATAAACATCTGATTAGAAATGAATCGGCAGCTGTCTTATCTATTTACAATATTCAGTTCCCAGAAAATTTATAAGATGCCCTGCCTTAAGTTTTAATTATCTGAACTCACCCTCAAAATGGTCATTGTAGCATCTTTATCATTAATTCAGTTTGCAAATTTAGACACCTTTGTATTTTCTCACTAGTAATCCTGGGGTAACAGAAGATGAATTCTTAAAGAAGTTATGTGCATCAGTTGAAAACTTGTAATTATTTATTTTTATGTATATGTAAGTTGTCTTCTAGCCTTGAGAAATGGAATATAAATTTAACTCCCTGGGGTATTTGCCTCCAAATGTATTAGTCCTTACAGAGCTATAGTTTTCTTAATAATGTTATTAATCACCAATCTAAAACTAATCACCAATCTCCACTTCTAGAATTTTTACACCTTTCAGAACACACTTAAGAACAATATAGCCAAAATGCAGTCTAGAACAGTTTAAATATACTTAAAGTAATAATTATAGTTAATAAAAGTAGGCTCACTCCAGTGAATCAGAATTGCTAGCTAACATTTTATTCTTATATTAAAATATAAGTTAATATATTAAACTTATATATTAAACATAATACATTGAATATATATTTATATTAATATTATACACCAATGTGTTATATAATATATATGACAAATATATAATATAAAAATAATATAGTTAAATATGTAATCTATTAAAAGTATATTAAAATTAAAGTTTAGAAAATACAAATGGAAAAAAGAGGGAAATAAGCAGGCTCCATTTTACATACTTGCTGTGACATGATTATCAGGGTTGTACCCCAGCCACCTGATCCTTACTGTCTTTTGGCCACATACACTTGTGACAATCTGGTAAACTGAGAAACTCTCGCCAGCTTTGAGACACAGAAGAAGCTTGTAGACATTTTCAGAGAGTTCAAGGGCCAGATAAGAATCTGCCTCCCTTCGGGAGAATACGGTGTCCTACATAAGCTGCCACACAGTCTTTGGATGCTTTAATTAGCTACCACCCCACTTCTGTGCGGCACAGAGATTTGGTACCCTAAAATCCTGTCAGAGATTGACCCATGCTACCCATCTCTTTCCTAATAAAGGAGAATGAGAAGCGAACTTCTGTGTCCTTCAAAAGTCTCTGGGGTGCAGTCCACTGTAGCTCCGGTTCACATAGAACTGATGCAAAGCCTTTAGATTACTCCACACGTTCCTCATAGAGGGAGGCAGGCCTTTAGAGAGCCGCACTGGGAGAGCAGAACTGACGGTAGCCCTGGTGTCTTCCACCTTCTCCTCAACCTTTCTCACCTGGGAATCTATTTCCAGTAGCACTATGACTTCTCCTCCTCTGCTGTTTCTTCTCCATTCGGCATTTCTTGCAGGGCATTTTCCACAAGCACATTCATTTTGTTATAATACCAATCTAAGTTATGGTGCTGGCTGAGATAATGAAATACCCTCACATAGACGGTTATTGATCCTTAACATTGTGTGGTTATAGATCCTTTGAAATTATATCCAATATGATGTAATATAATGCACCTTAGCATATTTTTTTAGCACAGTGAGTCACAGTATGTAAATTCCTTAGTAGCCCAGTGCTAAGCACTTGTGGAAGTAGCAATTAACATTTCCACAGTCTTCCAGATTTTAAGAACTAGATCAAATTGTGCTGTTTGTTTGTGAATTCAGTGGAATGCCCACCAGAAAGTAAGGGTAATGTCAGTCTCAAGGGCAATCACTCTATTAACAGAAGGTATCCATGAGAGAAGAGACTCATACCATTACGTTCCCCAAGAATAGAGTTTAGGCAGAGGCAGTCTTGGCCTGAAAAGAACAAGGTCCTAAACGCTTTAGGCCTCCTAAGCTCTGCTGGTGTATACGGCCTCCTCAAATTTGTCATTTTTAAAACCAAAATTGACATAGATAACACATACATGAATTGAGCATGTACATGTCTAAATAAAACTGTATTTATAAGAACAAACAGTAGGAACACTTTTGACCTTTGACCTGTAGTTTATTAACCTTTTTCCTAGAGCAAAAGTTCAGCATTTCTTTTTCATCCCTCTAATGCATGGCTATGGTAGGCGTGGTCTTTTCTCTGATCACTGTGAGGCTCTGCCAGGGATTTAGTAAGTTGCTAAAAATGAGCATCATAATTGGATCATAGAAATACACGGTTGTACTTTTAGGATACCAAATATATAGCAGATGACCAAAGAAACTAGGAATGCTGTGGCCAGAACACTTCGAAGCAAGATATGAAGTGCCAGACGGGCTAAAAAGATGTACCAAAAATTGAAAAAGGATCTTAGAAATATGTCTTCCAGGGGGAAATGTCATTTTGACATTGCAGGGATTTCGTGTCTGCATTGAACTTTACTAACTCCTTCTGTGAATCTTTTTAACACATAGCTGTTACTTCCTGTTTGTTTGCAGTGGCTTACGAAAGAAGCGCCATGCAGAACTACGAAAGGCGACGTAAATAAACCCTGTAATCCACTATCTCTTCATCTTCATTTGTGTCAGTGAGCAGTGAACAGTAAAACAAAAAACAAAAAAATAAAGCGTGCACTATGAGGAATGATTATTTATTTAATAACAAATGTCGTTATGAGTGGAAAAACTCAAAAAAAAAGTGTTTATTTTTTCACATTGTGCCAATAAGCCTTGTAATTCTCATGTGGTGACCTCCTCAGAAGTAGAAATTAGTCGTAACCTCAGCAAAGCTCAGTGTTGATGGAGTTGTACAAGCTTGCCAGGGATGCAGTCTCCAAAGAAAGAAATGCTGCAGTGAGCCAGGGCAGGCAGCTGCTGCCAGAAGCAGAGGAACTCCTGTGTGTCTTGCGCTTCCCTCGATTGCTTTTATGCTAATGATGTATTGAGACTTTGGTATCTCACTCTATTTGTATCCTAGCAGCATGTTTCATGTTTTGTGACTATATAGAGATGTTTTTAAAAAGTTTCAATGTAATTCTCTGGTCTTCAGCCATTGTATGATGTGTTGTGATAGCTACCATTTTAAATAAAAGAATGTATCTTCAGGAATTTCATCGCATTCTTTCATTAATATTTATGTCAAATCAGCAAGCATTCTTCTGTTAGATGAAGTATGCTCAAAGCTGTTGGGGTTAAAACGTATTCTATCTCTCTCATAGACAAACGCACACATCTGAGTGCATACACACATATACACACTCACGAGCATGCCCTCCCAAACACATTTTTTTTTTTTGCTAAGTTATTTGATATACAATAAAGCAGTTCCTTTTTGGAATCCAAAGAGTAAAAACCAAATAGAATAATAATCTGGTTCTATTTTCAAGATTAATTTCACTGGTTGTTTTATTTCCTTGCTGAGTAAAATATCACAACAGCACACTATAATTTTATGCCTGTTTAAAACCTATGTACAGATATGCTAGTGCATGGGAGGTATAGGAATTAGGATAGTAACAAATACACTCAGAAGACTGCAGACAGTTGAGGGCTGCCAAGCATTGATAAAGGCAAGAATTCCTTTCTAGCGTTTCTGTGGAGTGCGTTTGCAATGCTGACACCCATAATCTTTTAGCAGAAGCCTGGGGGTAAATGAAACAAGAGTAAGTAAATGCAGAACACTGAAAGGGATGGACATCGGAACTTATTCAAGGGGAAAGATAGATAAGGATCCTTGGGTCTGGTTTCATAATGCACAGAGCGTGAAATACTATGAGGGGATAAAACAACACAGAAGCAGCTCCACCCAGTGTTGTAAAAACACATGAACTTAGGCTGTACTGGTGACTATTGTCAATTCCAGGAAGGAAAAGTCCAAAGTGTATTCTAACTTCCGTGTCTGTAACTGAACTTAGTAGTTAGTTTAAAAGCTACATTTCATTATAATATTATTGTCATTATTTTTGATATGTAAAGTTCTCTAAATCCCTGTGCCTAACAGCAACAATTAAAATTCTATTGCAATATTATAACAATGTCACGAGGTAGCTAAATTGTATGTATGTATAATCAATCAATGGGGAAAGTATATTCACTATTGTTACTATAATCATTTTACAGATGGGAATAGAAAGCTTAAGGGACTGTTGAAATGAGACATTGGAATATGAGATAAGAGTGGATGACAAAGGAGCTCCTGAAGAAACGGCAAGACAAAACATGATAACAATGAAGCTGATCCAACATGCTGATACAGTAGAATCCAACGCAGGAATTTAAAGTGGCATTATGGGTATCTCGCATGCAGTTGGTTACCAGGCACAAAGCAGCCTTTCTGTGTCATATTGCATACACATGCTTCACATATGTTGCAATAAAAGGACCAATGTAGTGAGAATGAGCGTGTGTTTCGAAGTGGAAGTGCTCAGGCTGAGTTCTAGGCACATCAGTTCCTGCTCTTGAAATGTCAAGTATGTCCCTTAACCTTTCTTGATTTATTTCCCTTATGAGTAAAAACGGCATAGCAGCAATGCCACTTTGGTAGCACTCAGGTGAGAACTGAGCAAAACAATGCTATAAAGCCTTGAAACATTCGAGACACCCGGATGTAATCTCTCATGCACAGAGTGTGTTTAGTGGATGCTACCCGCTACCACTCATAGTTACCCTCCCAAATGCCTGTGGGGGAAATTACTATTATATTTTAACCTTTATAGATTTTCATAGGCGCATTGGTGTGAGGGTGGCCTTTAAATATTTTCCTCACAAATTAAATCTAGGGCTAGACCACAAATTATGTCCCGCTCTGTGCTGTCTGAGGTTGAACTAGCTAGTCCCCACGGCCCCTACTGACTGTAAGAGTCTATAAGTCTGTGTGGCATAGCCCAGCACTGGGGAGAGACGGGTGTTCAGCTTATCTGCACAAACACCAGCTTATTCTTCAGGCCCAGAGCCTCAGCAGCAATGTGACTAGGGCAATGAGAGGAGACCTCAGGCTCAGTTTTACCCACAAAGCCTTTATTACTAATGATCCTCAGTCCTCAATGGCACATTTCCTTTAGCTAAAATAAGTTTTCTTCACTACTGTTCTTGCTGATCTTATTCTAAAGCACCAAAAAGATCAAGCCATATAATTATGTTACCTGTATATTTTATTACTTCATTTGTTTTATCTATTTGTTTTTGTATTGGTCACTGTCACGGGTGAAAAGAGGCCAAAGTTCGATAGTCTGATTACTGTGGGTACACATGCCATGTGGTTCTCCATACTAGCACCTTTGGGAGATGCTGGTGTCCTAGGCTCAAGAGTAAACACAGGGTACCAAGCAGCTTCAGTCTTTTGAGGGAAGTGGGAACCAAACAGGGTGGTCAAGCGTGGGCAGGTGCAGCACAATGACAGGGCAAGAAATAGGTCACATTACCCTGCTCTCCTCCCTCTGACCAAAGTCAACCCAAGAACAGGAATAAGATCCTGGAATCTGTCCACACATAAGTGGTACTACCACACACCACCCAGGTGAGAGAGTGGGGAAAAGGATGAGTGGGAGAGAAAGGCAGACACCCAGTGATATGTGCTCTGTTACAGCCAATCAAAAGGATGCAAATACCCAGAATAAAGAAGTGAGTTAAAGTGAAAGTCCTCCTCTAGCTACCCAAAACTGTACCTGAAGGAAATGGGCTCACACGAACCCGGACAAACAACAACAACAAAAAAAAGAATATTTTCATATGTTAAATTATCTCCTTAATATATTAAGGAGATAATATATATAAATATTAATAATATTTATGTATATGGACAGGGTCGTCATCAAGGTGAAGCCCCAGCAGAAAATACAGAACCGGGAGAGAAGCCGACCCCGGAAGGTAATCCTTGAAGAAAACCGACTCACTGCGGTAATCTGATTATAAGGAGATAAGTGCTCAAAACTCCTACGTAAAGCAATCTTTCACCAGCCGTTACTTAAAACTAAGGATAAACATGTGGAAGAAAGACAAAGTGAGACAGGGCTAGCTTAAATCTTTATTAACATCCTTGTAGCCCGACAACAGTTTGGTACACCTGCCTGCCTAAGGACTTTATTATACACTGTGTTGATGAGGGTCCGCTCACTCTATTCTGAAAATTGCTCTCTGTTCTTACTCATAGAAGGTGTGGAAGCTGATATTAGTCCGGTGACAGGGTTTGTAGGTACAAGAAGACAAAAACTGAGGTTTCAGCAGCTGTCAGTCAACTTGGAACTAATAAAGGGGGGAGGGGCAGAAGCAGACACCCAGATCTAGCTCGGGCCTATGGAATAAATTCAACCATTTAATTTCTCCTCCCACTCAAAAAAAAAAAAATAGAAACATTTTCAAACAAAAAAGTTACACCTACCTAATTTAAAGGAATTACTAGAAGGCGGATTCAACAAGAAGGAAACTAAATCTAGGAAGAAGTAATTATTGCCAGAAATTTTATCAAACAAAGTTATCATATAAGAAATATTTCTAAGTTGAAGTTACTCATATGTATTAAAGAAACAGATATCCAAAGTGATATCTAAAGGAGTTGCAGGGAAAAGTATGAATATGTGTGAGGTGAATAAATGCACTGCCAATATCATGGTCTCTTGACAAGGATGGCTATTCTAGTCAGATTGCTGACACATATCTCTAATTCAAGAACTCAGAAGGTTAAGGCAGGAGGATCACCATGAGTTTGAGGTAAGCCTGATCTATATAAAGAGATCATGGTTCAGCACTGTCCCCCTCCAAAAAAAACTCAAGGAGATAAAGTATAGTTTTCTAATGTGACTGTTCAAAGACTAAAACTGAACAAATACGTGTGTGTGTGTGTGTGTGTGTGTGTGTGTGTGTGTGTGTGTGTGTGTGTATCTGACAAAGTAGATAGAGAAAGCCACAGAATTCAAGAATAAAAAGGTTGCATTTTTTTAAAAAAAAGGTAAAAAGAAACAGTTGAAACCCATCCACATTTGTAAGTTTTATTAGACCCACTAAAGACAAAGATGAGAGGCTGGTTGGTTTAAAAGAGATCATTTAATGAGACTCATGCAGCTGACCAGGGAACAGTATAAATGCAGGAAGATTATTTCAGTATTTCTGCCCAGGGAAACCTAATGGAGATGCTGTGGCCCAGGTTTTTATTGGCATTTTGTCTATAATCATTGAGGTTTTTTTTCCCAGACTCCCAGAAGTGAAGCGGTGTCCAGCATAAAGCACCTTATTTGTACAGACTGTGTAGACTGAGCCATGATCAGGTCCTGCAAAGAGAATTCTGGATCACGGATTAGCCACTCAGCCTTGGCTACTCTCAGTGACAGCTGTTTTCAGGTTTGCAGGTTCAAACCTGCTGTGTTATTCAGTTCTGTGTCCTCTGCAAGACCTGTCTTAAAAGCGTGGATGCAAACTGACACATAACTCGGAGGGAATTTACAACAACATCATACTTCTTTTTATTCACATTTTAGCACAGCATCTTCCAAGAATTTATGAACCTCCTCAGTCTCCGTGGTGCTGAGATGCAAGAAAGAACCTTTTTGCCCAGCTATGAAGGTCTTTTAAAATAAAAAGAGTTGAAATTTAACTAGTCTGCTTTTGTCCGATGGCACTAAAATAAACAATAAGTTCAATGAAAGTCCAAGTCAATTAAAAAGCTAAGAGGAGAGCCAGATACTAATTAATAAAACAAAAAAAGTAAGACTAAACAAAATATAATGGATATTATTATTTGAAAGAAATAGTTGACAAATATACATGTTGGAGAAGTATCATCTAAAAAGACAGGTAACACAACTTTTACTGGAAATTTAATATAGACAAAAGAATTTTTAAAAAATTAAGCTAATATAAATTTCTGTACTAAATGAAAGTTATGATATATAATGAAAGTATAATGAAATTTTTGACTGTTGAATTTTAGAAACATTTAAAATTAGATGACTGAGACTGACTGATAGCTATGACATAATTTATAGGTCATCAGCTATACCCCTCCTCACACTGACATGAAAACACTTAGTGGGGAATTTCAACTACAACTCTAGGAATGAACATTTCCACTTTATAGAAACCATTTGGTACATAGGAAAACAGGTCCAGTTAATTACCTATTTCAATGGACAAGTCCAATCTGAAAGACTACCTAACTAGTTTTACCCTGAAAAACTACCCAAGTCACTCAGACACCAATCTAATAAAATACTAAAACAAAAAGAATTCAAGGAAGCTGTAGGTTGGACAAAGTATGGCTATATAAGTAAATGATATAAGAAAACCAAATATAACTTTTGATGTTATAAAAACGTATATAGTATGTGGATATATATATATATATATATATATATATATATGTGTGTGTGTGTGTGTGTGTGTGTGTGTATGTATGTATGTATATATATATATACATACATATATATATACATATATATATATGGTGTGTGTGTATTTTACATGCATATATGTTTGTCACGTGTACAAATATATATATATATATATATATATATATATATATATATTCAAGAAAATACATAATGTACATGAAATGGGTAATTCACCATTAGAAAGCTTGGCAGTGAAGTTGGCTACAACAGCTCACGACTCTCACCCACACCTGCTATTTCCAGCTGTTTCTGGAGATAGTGATAAGCTGATCCTAATATTTCTATGAAAAGTCACATGAACCAAAGGGTCAAAATAACCCTGACAAAAATGCAGGCTTAAGAAATCTCACATACTCCAGTGTCAACAGTTACTACAGAGACACAGTCATCAAAACTGCTGCACTGACATAAGGCCAGATGTGCAAGCACACAGAATAGAACTGTGATATAAGGCCAGATGTGCAGGCACACAGAATAGAACTGTGGCATAAGGCCAGATGTGTCAGGACAGAGAATGAAACTGAGACTCCAGGAAAAAAAATCCTCTGAATTGCGTCTAGTGTGCTTAATAGGACAAAGCAGGAAATGATCTTTTCACCTGGAAAATATCAGGATAGACACACACACACACACACACAGTCACACACACAGTCACACACAGTCACACACACACACACACATGAGAGAGAGACAGAGACAGAGACAGAGACAGAGAGCAAGAGAGAAAATCAGACAGACAGAAAGACAGACAGACCAACTCCTAATAGACTACAAACTACAAGTCTAAATCTGAAAGCTAAGATGATACAAAAAAAATTGGAAGAAAAGAGAGAAGTGAATTTCATGGCCTTCAGTTAGACAATATGCTGACAAGGGAAAAATATGTAAATGTCTGAAGGCTTATCAAATTCAAGCACTCTATTTGCATCAAAGAAAATGATCAGGAAAGTGAAAATAACCCACACCTGAGAGAAAAACCTTGTGAAAACCTTGTGTCTGACAATGAATTCCTAGCCAGGTTATGTACTTATAGTTCTGTTAGTGATAATAAAATAAAAATTGTAAAATGAGCAAGGATATGAATATTATATATAAATATACAGTATATTTGTGTTATATAAAAGCATTTATTGTATAAAATATATTATCTATTTCCATATAATGTATGTATTTCTCCAAAGAAGACATATGAATGGAATATGAAGAACAGCTCAGCGTCATTCATTAGTTGTGTGGCAAAGGCAAATTCCAAGTAAGGTGCCTTTTAATGCCCACTAAGACAGTTATCATTTTAAAACACAGGTGAAAGCAAGAGATTGCTTTAGGGAATAAAAAACCTGCTCACAAAGTCATTGTTTTTAGAAGCTGAGTAATACTCCATTGTATAAATGTACCACATTTTCTGAAAATCCATTCTTCTGTTGAGAGATAACTGGGTTGTTTTCAGCTTCTGGCTATTATACATAAGGCTGCTATGAACATAGTGGAGCATGTGTCCTTGTTATATGTTGGAGCTTCTTTTGAGTATATGCCCAACTGGGTATTCAGGTAAAACTATTTTCAATTTTCTGAGGAACTGCCAGATTGATTTCCAAAGTGGTTTTACCAGCCTGCAGTCCTACCAGCAATGGAAGAGTATTCCTCTTTGTCCACATCCTCATTAGCATCTGCTATCACCTGAGTTTTTGATCTTGGCCGTTCTTAGCACTCACTCCTTAACTGGGCCTCATAGAGTGGTGGCTACCAGGCACTGTAAGGGCACAACCCCAGCAATGTGCTTTAACACAGGCTAAACACAGTGAGATCATCAATAAGAGTCAGGAAGAGAACATCCAATGTCCCTGGGGATTCAGCTCAGCTTGGCCCCTTGCCTCCTCACTCACTGTCTCCTGCCCGTCTACCTGCTCGTGAATGTGGACTTGGATTTGCCATTTTCTGCTCTGGACCAATCCTTCCCCTCTGACTGCATCTTGGCTCTTATTCAAGGCTCTCTTGGAGCCTGGCAGCAACAACTGTTTTCCTGTGGCAGATTTGGATTCTTGTTTTGTCAATACAGACTCGAGTTTAATATTAACCAACTCATTTATGAAACCTTTTGGACTCTGCTGTAGATCTTAATTAGTATTAATTCTGTAAACATTGTATAGTCATAATAATGTAGGTATGTAGGTAAACAGGTATGTATGTATGCATGTATGTTTGTTTGTATGTAGGCAGGTAGGTATGTACGTAAGGAGGTAGAAAGAGAAATAGACACACAGACAGAATTACCATGTGCTGTTTAATATGTGATCTATGAGTTAATATTAGTAATTAATATTAGAGTAAAATAATCTACATTTGCCTTGGCCACATTGCCAAGGTAGGTGGGATTACCTGTAAAACTGTAATTGAAACCTCTATACTTGATGATTTTATTATTATTCAATAGATTCTGATAAGCAAAAAAACCACAAACCTTTTTGTACCTTCTGGTATCAACCCCATGTAAAAGATAGAAGAAAAAAGCTTTGCTTTCCCTGCTTGCCTTCACTCTCACTGGCACATTGATCTACTATGCTGCTGCTTCTGCTGCTGCTGTTGCTGGATTCCTTCACTGATATTACCACCCAGCTTCAAGCTTCCAAAGTGGGCTAAGACCAGAGTCTTTCTAAAATCCTCCAGTCTCTCAGAGCCAGATAGGTCTGTTGATGTATTCAGCCTTGTGGCTGGAACACCTATGGGATTCTGTACCATTCCAGTGTGAGAAAGCCATTGTTGAACTTCCCAGACTATATTTCATAAGCCAAGTAATCACGTTTGAATATGTATTCATTCTTTAAGTTCTGTTTCTTTAAGAACCCTGATTCAATCCAGATTGTTCTCATCAATGTTTCTGACATAGCTTGCTCATGACAAGTGGAATATTTCCTTTTAAGATTACAATAATGTTCTAAAATTACCTGTGGTGAGGTGATGACCTATGACTATACTGAAAAACTATTCCTGGTAATCCATGCTGTAGCAAAGGCACGTTCTGTTTGATAGGCTAATACAGGGTATGATGAAAAGTACGTGCAAACCAATTAAAATGCAACCTAGTGCTATATACCTATCCTGCATGTGAGTGCACTCATGTAACATGATGTCATGAAATTGGGTTTTTTGTGATAGACATGGTGCTAAGCATTAGTTATTCAAAGATAAAATACATTCTTGGTTTGTTGTTGTTGTTGTTAGGCAACCAACTCATTCTTTTCAAAAGTAGTTAGAATCAATTGCAGGATTCAAACATTCATCTTACTTTATAATCAAAGCTGTAAAGAAGTTTCTCCACAGCTGGGTAGTGGTGGCGCACGCCTTTAATTCCAACACTTGGGAGGCAGAGGCAGGTGGATTTCTGAGTTCGAGGCCAGCCTGGTCTACAGAGTGAGTTGCAGGACAGCCAGGGCTACACAGAGAAACCCTGTCTCGAAAACAGAACAAACAAACAAACAAAAAAAAAAACTCAAACAAACAAAAAAAGTTTCTCCACGTTCAAGTTCTCTAGCTAACAAATAAATTGTTAAAATTAAACTCTCACTGTTCCACCACCCTCAAGGAAGCAATGAATCTAGGCAAGCAGTCATCAATGGCTGTTCAGACCACAAGACAGAAATAAGCCAGTAACTGTTGCTTCTTAATGGACTTGTACAACTTTACGTAAGAAATCTTTCCAAAACATCAGAGTTGATCACATTTTTTAGTTTAACTAATAATTTAGGGAAAGTATAAAGGTCCTGTGGATGTGACAAATAGCCACACAAGAACACAACCCTGAATGACTGGCTATTGGGTTCTTTAGAGAAGAACACCCAGTTCTACCTTAAAGAAAAAGAAAACAGTAACTGAATGATGAAGGGAATATTAGGAAACATCAGCGAATGGCAATGTGTGGACAGTCTTTGGATTATACATAAATCAAAATTTAAAACTTATGAGTCAATCAGAGAAGTTTGAACTCTGGGTATGGGACAAGAAAAAGGAAGGTATGGCTTGGTTATAATTAAATAATATATGAGGCATAGTCTTTGACCTCATAAAGCTTTCAGTGAGTGGGAGAAATACATGGCTTTAAAGGAAAGATGAAGATGTAACTTGATAAAGATTTGTGATAAGACATAAGTATTGTGGGAATGCAAGAAAGAACATCAATAAGGAAGCTGGAGGGAAAAATCCTTGTTAAAGAGAGATGGGTTTTGAAGGCTGAGGAGTGTGCCAGGGGAATCAGGAAGGAGGGAGCTCCAACATAAGCAAGCACGATGAGCAGAGACAAAAGGTGAAATAACATGATGTGTTCCAAGACGTGTGAACTTCTGGGCACAGACCGAGATGGGCAGACAGCAGGAGAGTAGGCCGGAGAAGAAGCTTTGCAAGGGAGAATACAGGTGCTCGCTTGATTCCATAGGGAAAACAGTGGAATTCTTTAATTGTTTCAAGAGATGAAGAAATGTTATAGAATAATTAGAACTAGATTTCTCTTTCTAAGGAGTACACTCTGGGAACCAGGTTTTGTTGTTGTTGTTGTTGTTTTGTTTTGTTTTGTTTTGTTTCGTTTTGTTTTCTATTTTGTACATAACACCAAGAGGGATGCTCTTATCCTAAGAAATGTCCAGGAAGCATTGTGCTCAAGGTCATGTGATGGAATCTCATTGTTACCAAACAAAACAGCATTTCACCATGTTTGAATTTTACAGGGAAGATGTCAGAATCACTGTATTGAGAACAGCTATACCTACAAAGGGCTTGCCTTTCTCGACACCATGCAAATCCAACATTAATGAGGTATTTGTGGACTTTGGATGCAATGTACCTTTAAGAAAAGCTTGGTAAATCTATCCTTCAATCATTTACATTGGGACATCATTCATCAAGCCGCCGCATATTTTCTCAATTATAGTTGTTTTAATCATTTATGTAATCTATCCAAACACTGCAAAACTGAGAAACCAGATAAAGTGGCTACTTCAATATGGTCCCATTACAGCACAGCATGGCATTACATAGAAGAAAACACTAGGATAGGTAGAAAATAAATTGGAGGTGTTAAGGCTTTTATTATTATTATTATTATTTTTTTTTTTTACAGTCCACACTTCATCCCCTACCAGTCCACCCTCTCACTGTTCCACATCTCATACTTCCTTCCCCATCTCCATGAGGCTGTCCCCACCCCACCAGACCTTCCCACTTCCTGGGGCCTCAAGTCTCTTGAGAGTGAGGTGCATCTTCTCTTATTTAACCCAGACCCAACAGTCCTCTGCTGTGTATGTGTTAGGAGCCTCATATCAGCTGGTGTGTGCTGCCTGGCTGGTGGCTCAGTGTCTGAGAGATCTCGGGGATCCAGGTTAGTTGAGACTGCTGGTCTTCCTATAGGGTTGCCCTCCTTCTCAGCTTCTTCCAGTTTTTTCCTAATTCAACCACAGAAGTCAGCAGGTTCTGTCCATTGGTTGGGAGTAAATATCTACATCTGACTCTTTCAGCTGCTTGTTGGACCTTTCCGGGGGCAGTCATGATAGGCCCCTGTCTGTGAGCATACCATACCATCAGTAATAGTGTCGGGCCTTGGGGCCTCCCCCTGAACTGGATCCCACTTTGGACCTGTCACTGGACCTCCTTTTCCTCAGGCTCTTCTCTGTATTTTGTTCCTACAGTTCTTTCAGATAGAAACAATTCTGGGTCAGAATTTTTGACTGTGGGATGGCAACCCCATCCCTCCAATTGATGCTCTGTCTTTCTACTGGAGGGGGACTCTATAAGTTCCTTCTCTCCACTGCTGAGCATTTCATCTAAGGTCCTTCCCTTTGAGTCCTGAAAATCTCTCCCCTCCCAGGTCTCTGGTACATTCTAGAGGTTTCCCCCACCTCTTACCTCCCGAGGTTGCCTGTTTCCATTCTTTCTGCTGTCTGGTAGGATATGCTGAAGGAGTCAGAGGCAGGAAGATCACAAGATCGAGGCCAGCTTGGGTGTTAAGCCTTCTAAGCCTTCTAATACAGCTATTGAGGTCTTACTAAGAAAAGGTTGGCTTCCTCACCTTCACATCCTTCTGCCCTTGACTCTGGATGTGGTGCAGCTTGCTTCAGGTTTCTGCCTTGATTTCTCCTCAGTGATGGACTGTAGCCTGGAATTGTAAGTTAAATGAGGAAGTGTTTTGGCTCACAGTTTGAGGGTACAGTCCATCATGGCAGGGAAGGGATGTGAGCATGCGGGAGCTGGTCACACTGTATCCAGTAAGAAAGCAGAGAGAAATGAGTTCTGGTCTCTCTCTCTCTCTCTCTCTCTCTCTCTCTCTCTCTCTCTCTGTCTGTCTCTCTCTCTCTTTTCTCTCTCTTCTTTTCTTTTTTTAAGTAAGAAGTCTGACAACCCAGCCTATGATACCACCTACATTTAGGTGAGGTCTTTCCTCCTCAGGTAAATGTCTCTAGAAAGACACCCACATAAGCCCGGGGTGTGTCTTGTTCTGGACTATAAATCCAGTTAAGTTGACAAAGGAGATTGACCATCAGTCCTCCCTTTTCTGATACAGCTAGGCTTGCATTTCTTATTTGGCTAAAAAATAAAAATGAAAAACATAAACAACATGTATTTAAATGTACTAAATAAGAGGCAATACTATAAAGAAATCCAAAACACAATTAGCAAAATTCACAAGACAGAATGGTATATTCCTTTATTAGAAGAGGAAACAAAGGGTATACAGGATATTTTTAAACTTCAGGGTATATTTGAGACCCTAACATTTGTTCACTTTATAATAATAATCATTTTCCAAAACACTTGAACATGATACATACTTCATCAGTGTTACACTATATAAAATACAATACGTGTATGCACACACACATGCATACGCACATGCACACCTTTCAAAGGTTATGGGATTTGGTGAAACTACTCTCTATATCTGAAACTTGGCCTCTGTAAAGAAAACACAAAACAAACTTAACATAATTCACAAGACAGACTGGTGTTTGCAAACTGATAGTACAGTGGTGCTAACTGGCATCCTGAAAGACAAATAACACACAGATATGTAAAGCTGTAGGCCCATCTTTATACATTTGGTTGACTCTACTTCCAAATTCAAAGACAAACCCATAAAATTGAAATGAGGTCTCTTCCTTTGCTTCCCTTGTCTTCAAAACTAGAAATATTTTATAGAGTTAAGAGTTAAATATCTTATATAAAAAATCTTGTAAGTGGGCATTAACAGGTGGGTTGAGGACCAGAGGTTGGATCCCAGAAATCCACATAAATACCAGGTGGCCATGGGGCCCATTGAAAGACTAGCCATACTGTGGAGCTTTAGATCTGATTTAGCATGCCCACACACATGACATAATGTACACACAAATATATCCACATCTCACGCACAAAAGAGAGGAAATTTTGTAAGATTTTCTCATGCAATAAAAAAATTCTTCATGACAAAATAATTTAGGTTCATGATTTTAAAAAAAAAAGACAAAGAGGCAGTATCAGTATTGGGCTAAGAGATATGAGAGAAATTAAAAGCTAAAGAAAAAAGAATAAACCCAATTCAAACTTCGAACAGGCTCCTTTAGAAGAAGGGAGGGCAGACATGCAGACATACCTTTTATTTTTATTTTTTTTTTCTGAGACAGGGCTTTTCCATGTAGCCTCTGAGTAGTGGAATTAATGATGTGAGCCATCACTCCTGGCCTTCCATCCTGCCCTTAAACACTGTATATATGAATCTCAGTTTAAAACGATGTTTTGTTTTCTGGGCAGCCTTTTTTTTCAAATTTTGCACAGAAAAAAGAAAATTATTTTTTAAAATAAAGCAAGTGATATTTTCTAATCTTTGCTCAATAATTTATTATTAGACAATAAGAAATATTCAGGGAAATGAAAATATTCTCCTACTGCAATTTCAGAAAAAGTTATTTTTTCCTAATGTATATTAATGGGCCCTTCTAAATAGACTAAGCCCATTAAGTAAATATATCATTCTCCATTTAAAACAATTTTTCTGCCTTGATTTAATTCTGTTAGGTTGTAACAACGCATCTTATAATTCCACAGAAATACTTTGGATGGCTCAACAATTCCCCTCTAATGGCTTCCTTGGTGCTCAAGTATTTGACATCATTTCAATCCACAATGATCAAGGTTGAGCTTATTTTGTTCCAAGGGTAAAAATTATTTTATATTACTCTGGCATAATAGACAAGACATCCTGATTCATTCATTCATCCATCCATTCAGCCATCACATGTCAACTGTCTTATACATATACAACATCACAGTAAGTCTGACAGAGGAAAATAGCCATGAATAACACAATGGGTGCCTTTAAAACATTTACTTTTTAGTAGGAAAGTAAGAAATGCCCAAAAGACACAACTGTACTAATTCACAAAACAGAAACACAGAAAAAAAATATGATTATCCCCGAGAAGGTAAAAGATACTTGCCTCACCCTCTTTCCTTATCCACTGCCACTGACTGAGACAGGACTTCTCTATTGTAGCTGATCTTGTTGATTGAATGGGATAAAGAGAAGAACTGATTTAAAAAAAAAAGGAAGTGTTGTGTTACTTGTGGTTGAATGATGGAGCATTCTGGTTCCTGGAAAAAATACATTGTAAATTTTAAGAATCAAGGTCATCCTTGTGAATAGTTTTAATTTCTCTAACTCAGATGTTTTCAGTAATAGATACCTCAGTATAGTCCCTAGCTCCCCTCCCCAACCTTTCATGACATAACTCCTTGAGAAATTCATGAGCATAAGGGCAAATGCAGCCCAGGACCAGGAGAGATTGGCTAAACTGTGAAACGTCAAATGGACACTGCTCTTTCCAGAGGAGTCGCACTGGGTGCACCCCAGATGACACACACATTCAGGCCATATTTAGAATTCTGTAAGTTGCCTTAAGAATCTGTAGCAGCCGCTCTTAAACATGGCAGTTGCATGTCCTTTTTGAAACCGGATTTAATATTTGAGCTATTTCCTTTCACTAAATGTACAGAGAGAACATGCAAATATTTCTACTGAATATCTTCAAGATGACAAGGAATCTGAAGTAGAAGAAGGGTCATTGAGAGAGTCTGAACTATCATTTTATCAAAGTAAAACTTTACCCTCCATCGTGCAATAGACTAATTTTTAAAGTTCAGTGGAGCTGAAGTCCTAATTAAATAACAGAGCTTCTGAATTGACTACAACTTTATAAAGCTCAGCAAAAGGTGAGACTAGTGACCTGAAAACTCAGGTTTCTTTTCTGTCCGTTCAGAGATTAGAACTCTCATTATAGCACTTAAGTTGGTCTCACTCCTGGGCTCAAGCAATCCTCCTAGATCAGCTTTCAGAGTAACTGAGACTGTAGGCAATCTTGACCATGCCTTACTTTACCGCATGCCACTGTAAATAGTTATTTTCTAGAAAATAGGACAGATAGATTACTAGAATTTGTTAAATTAATAAAAAAAAATTCAGGTACCCCTGAACTATGAAAAATTACTGCACATCTCTAACCTAAGTGCTATAATAGCCTTGCCCATATTAAGAGTATCCAACTACAAAAAAATGAGATGACTCAGAAAGGAGTCTCCCTTTGCTCTTAGATAGTTCAATTCTTTCCCATATCTTCAACATGATGTATTATTGATGGTACCAAGGTCATAGAAAACAGACCAGGATCTTTCAATGTCTAGCAGAGGCTGTATTTGATACATAGTATCATTTATGTTAACTATATGTTTCCTCTCTATTCAGAATAATACTAGTAACTCCAGGATTATAACAGCAACCAGAGTTTTGAGAGAATAGCGGCAATTCTGATGGTACAGCAGGCATCCAGGTAATTCAAAAGGCCTGTTAACTCCTTACATGCTGGAGTCTTGTTCTACTACTGGCTTTGCATGAGCAGTTTCTCAAAGCATCTTTCAATGATTTAAAAACTTACCAAAATAATTTTCTTCATTCTGTTGTTGCATTCATCAGGAAAAATAAGAAATCTTGGGCAGATGGTGAGGGTCAGAAACTGGAAGCATAAGAACGGGACTGACCATGTCTGGGTTTGAAGGAAGGAGAATGAAAACGTAAGGCAAGAATTGGGGGTCACGTGACCTCTGAAGGCTGAGGACATCACCTCATGTACCGGCAGGCAATTTTTCTGGCAGTGGCATTTATGAAACTTGTGAAGTCTAATCTCTCCAACTGCTTTTACTAACACGTTGTTTTAGCCACAGCATTTATAGTAATGTGCCATGATGGCAAGAGAAAATCAGTATGTGTATACACATTTAAATACATATATGTAAGACATTGGTAATATGTGAAAAAGATACTGAAAGAAAGCAATTTTCCACAGAAGAAAACTTACGAGAAAGAAAGCGTTGAGCATGTAAGGGCACTGGAGATTTGGCAGGTAAAGGGAGGCCAAGATTGTCGGGCCCTGGAAGGGTATCCTGGTTCTTGGGTTGTGGGTTCAGCCATTCCCCCAGAACCTGCACCCTAGGACACAGGTGGAGGGCATGATAAATAGGCCTCATGCCCTAGAGAGATTTACATACTTATGAGGTACCTGAAGGCCAGAGGATGGAACCAAATAAGGATTCCTCCCCAGTTCCTCCCCCCTCTTCCCCTCCCTATTTAACTCAGGTATGCCCTGGGTTTTTTTTTTTGGGGGGGGGGTGCATCCAGATCCATGCACCATCCGCCATGCCAATAAACCGGTTTTGGAAACCCAAGGACTTCCCTTGTGTGTTGGGCCTCACCTGAGGAGCCATGGAGAGGCCTTTAGTGAGCAGCTGGGTCTAACTTTCAGCTGAAGGAACCCAGGGCATCCCCAGCCAACTACACACAGACTGGCATGAGGAACCCTGTGGTTCCCCTGCCATTTTTTTTTCCTACACAAGATCACAAGATCGCTGTCCTGTGACTGCTAGCATGTGAGTCTGTAGAGATGTGGGCAACTAGAGCCTACTGCACTACAGGTTACAGTACTTTTCATTAGAGTTCGGTATTCCAGCAGCAGACGTGACATTTGTTTCTGTAGAGATAACAGTAATTTTGTAAGAATAACTGGCTATAAGAAATGTTTGCATAAGTATCTTCATTAGAAAATATATAATTAGTTCTTATGGAAAAGTGAGAAGTATTTTTGAAACTATTGACATTGTATGACTGGAGTTATATAAATATAAAAAGCACTGATTTAACAGCATTGACATTATGTTCCAAAACTAAACACATACATACTATACTAACAAAAATATATGTCCAACAAATAATTCTATATAAATGTATTAGGACATGCATGTAATTAAAACGGTACAAAAGCATAAAGGAGGAGGGAGTATGGGATAGGGGTGTTAGGGAGGGAAAATGAAGAAAGGGGATGACATCTGCATTGTAAATAAATAAAATATCCAATAAAAAATAAATGTATTAGGAAGCATGTACAAGAATATAGATAAAATATCGTTCATAATGAGACTAATAAAATCACAAAGACAGAGCTCTTCATGAAAACATATAAAACCACAAAGATAAGTTAAAGAAATACAAAAAATAAAACCAAAACTTTCTGATTTAAAAAGACAGCTTCTAAGCAGAAGCAAAAACATCTGGGAAGGAGAATTAACAGCAAATTGGTCAAGTATTTCCAACTGCAGCAATAAGCACTAAATATCAATGAGAAAAGAAGACTTCTACTAGAACGTACTGTTCCCAGAAGCTCATCCAGATGGAAAAGTAAAGAAAGACAGTCTCACTAGGTAAGAAATCAAGGGTTTTAATGCTCATAAATTTTGAAAAACAAAATCTATTTTCAAACATTACCCAACCAATGAAAAGCTAAGGCAAAATAAAGACATTGCAGTTGGAGAAGGCACACTGTGAAGAGATTCTTGATGATCACTCAAGTCTAAATAGTGTATTCATCAAGTGTAATTTTGCAGTCTTTAAAGACACAGCACGAATGTAAAATAAGAACAATTTGAGCATTATAGACTAGGTTGAACTTTGCAGAAAGGGTCAAACTGTGTATGGACGGCAGGAATAAGTAATACAGAAATTTCTGATTATTAGTTCTGTGAGAAACTTGCAAGAAACATGGCTTGACTTCCAACACTGATGAAATGGAAAATAGCCTCCTTGTAAATTATTTGAAAGATGCAGAAGAGATTGATAAGAGAATTAAAAAACAATATCTGTACATTGTAAGCCAGAAAGAAGAAGAGAGAAGAAATCAGAGACCATGTGCCAAAGCAAACAAAAAAAGGATTTCTATATCAATGAATAGGAAAAATAGGAAACATTAGCAACAATTTCAGAAAGAAAACCAAATGCATACAACAATAAGTAGAAGGATAAATTCACCCATAAAAGTACAATCATTAAACGTATATGTTATACACAAAGACTTAGCTAAAAAATAGAATTCACATAAAAACAAAACAATTTAACCTGGGTCATAAAAGTGAAGGTAAAAACAGAGAGACCTAGAGTTCTAAAATGAATGTCAAGGTTCTATGCAAAAACAGACATTTGAGTAGGGTGAAGAGTAGACAATCCACAATGGAAATAACTTTCACAAATATTCATTTTAAAGTATCACACAACATTGAAATTCATATAGAAAATAAAGAGAAAATCAATATGTTTCTCTTTGATAAGCTTGTAGAAAAAAAAAGAATGTGACAGAGTCTGCGTAATGAAAAGTAAAGCGATACGCTTTTACACTAGAATTTCTGGGAAAAGAAGAATGATTACCTATTGAAATGTTTGTATTTTTCAGTACACATTGGCTAAGCATAGACATGTGCAATAGAGCCCTCGAGCCAGGCTCGGTAGGATACATCTGCAATCCAGAACTCCAAGATCAAAGCAGAAGGATCGGGAGTTCAAGGTCAGCTTGGACCACATAGGGAGTTTGAGGTTAACCTGGGTGATTTAAAACAGACTCCTTAATCAAAAAAGAAACAAAATCATGCCATATATCTAAAACCATAGTATGTAATTTCCAGACAAATTCAAGATTTAAATATTATTACAAAGAACTTAGAGAAATCATTTTTTGTAGTCCTGGGGATACAGAAAGTGGGCTGAAGGCTTACTAGAGATAAATAGAGGTAGCAAGACTCAAAGCAAATTGAGAGCCATATGGTTAAGGATGAAGATGTCCCATGATAACCGGGTTAGAGAACATTAGAAGGACAAGCGTGGAGCCACACCCTTGAAATCTGAACACTTAGGGATGCTGAAACAGGAGGAGCTAAAAATCAACAGGCGACCTGGGCTACAGAGTGATACAACAAGACCCTATCATCAACATGAAATAAGAGGACAGTAAGACAGGGTACGAGGAAAGGAAGATGAAGAAGAGGAGAAGGAAGAATTAGAGAAGGGATAGTTTAAGATACTATTAGTAGAAATATAGACCAGTATGTTTTTTAAAGACATTTTGATCATTTATAATTCTAAGAGAATGTTAAAATGTTATTTCCTTTTGTTTTGGTTGGGGTCATAGCATGATAAACACTATCCCCAGCTAAGTTAAGTACAAACTGACTGTTGAAGTGATATTGGCTAGAGAAACAGAGTTAAAAAGAGAGGCAGAGAACAAAGCCAACGACAGAACTGGAACCATCCATGTCATTCCACACTCACTGTAATAAAAGAATAAAAGAGAGTCACCCATATTTTCAAGTACAGGTGTCCCTCCACTCAAAAACTACAATCATAAGAATTGATGAGACAAATGGCCTCACTTGATGGGCAAGGGAGAATGACAACTTGTGTGATGGTTCTAACAAGACTGTACACAGTACTGTCTGGGTGAGTAGATTACAGTCATATGCACAGCAGTGTTCCACATTCAATACCTTACTCCAAAAAATAAACTTGGTCAAAGGTTTAAATATTTGCAGCTAAGATGTTTATCAGAGTGGCTATGAGTACAGTGTAAAATGAAAAGGCTGTTCGATATCATAGAGTTGAATAAATAAATGATGTCATAGCATCCGAAGAAGTAACACAGCCACTTAAAGCAATGGTGTAGACTATCTACGGGCACAAACAGGTACCCTCTGGATGGAGTGAGTCAAACACCAGACAGCAGGCCTCAAGATACAGCTCAGTGGTTTCATTCCCAGCAGTTACAATAAAAAGTCATTTATTACTATATTTTAAGAGAAAGTGGGGACTTACTGAAGAAAACCACATTGGGAAAAGTCTGCTTGAGTTTGCTGAACTGTGGGTGAATTGGCCGAGACTAGGAAGGCTAAGGAAGATGGAGGAGTCAATTTGCATAAATATATGTATGTTAAAAGTGTGGAAGGAGGCATATCAACAATTTAATAATAATTTTTATCTATTTCGGACTACAAAATAATGCTCATCTGCATTTTGTTTCTGTAATGAGCTTGAATTAATTCTATAATTAATAGAGAGAAACAGTTTCTCTTTGCCTTCACAGTAGCAAGAATGGTGAGAGAAACACATTCTGGGATTAATCGTATAATTGTTGTGTGTTAGCAGCACCCTAACTAACAGTGCAATCGGGTTAGATATATTCCACTTTGGCATTATATTCAAGCTTTGTTGGAAAACTGGTATCATTAAATGCCATTAATCATTAATATTCATTGAGTTGCAACAAAACTGGTTTGCTGGCAGGCAGGAAGCCAGGCATTCAAAGCAGAATAAGAAACATGGCCTCATTACTCTCCTTTGACATTAAGTTGCTGTTAAAAGCATCCCACACACTTTAATACCCACAGTGATGGAAAGAGTCTTACCCTGAAATTTTGTATCTGCCATGAAGCAGGGATATACTATTGCAATCCAGTTCGAGTCAACTGGCATGTTTTTATCTTTTGTTCCTTCATTTGTTTGTTTGTTTGTTTCTTGCAGTTTGGTTTGCTTGTTTTGTTCTAAATAAGATACTTTAGTCCTCCGCCTGAGATGACAAACCTAACCTACAAGATGACACTTGTGTGAGCTACGTATTCATAAATATCCCAAAGCTTGTCAGCCCATCTGTAGGAGTTTAAGTGTTTGTTCAGAATGCCGAGCCCGTGGGTTTCCATGTGAGTCTGAGGAATGTCACAGAGGTGACAGAGTCAGGAAGTTTGGAGATAGAAAAATAAAATCACAGTGGCTCCAGCCCGCACCCAGGGGATGTTATCCAATGATCGACTTTCTTATCCTCTCCTTTGGCAAGCAGACTGGAATTACTCCTGGAGCAGGAGCTTCACCAGTTACTGACACAGGCAACCACCAGAGAATCATAATACGTAGGGGCAAGAGAAACCAGACAGCATCCTACCTGAGTACTTCATTTGCAGCTGAAGCAGCTGACATCTAAAGAAGTCATGCTGTCTCTCAGGGACTGACACACAGGAACAGACAAGACAAAGCCTGATTCTTCTTAGTCCCTAATGTAACTATTTGTCTTTAGCCAGGGAAACATAAATTACATAAGTTACTAGCTTTTCTTAACCTGGATAAATTTAAAGTGTAGAATCTGACTCGGTTGTGTCTATGGTCACATAACCAATTAGTACTAATTTGAATGCAAGACAACTCTCACATAGTAAGTCATAAAGAGACTCAACTCAAGTTCTCTTCACATTTAAATCAAGGTCTCAGCCTAGCCAGGGAACTCTCCTCTGAACCTTGAGACCTTTCCCAAGCTCAGGTCATTGTGGCAAGATTGCATTTCTTACAGGTTTAGGTCTTCAATCTCCATTCCTTGCTGATTGTGAAACAAAAGATGTACTCACCATCCAGAGGTTACCCTTTCTTCTTGCCATGTGGCCCTCTAGTGTTCAAAGTTGAAAAGAATTTGGGATCAGAGGAGCTGCCTAGCCCCAATTTCCAGGACAGAAGGAGTGGGAGGAAGAGAGGGTAAGAGGATGAAAAATGTTATGCAGGCCCAGTCTTATCTTCCAAGTTTCCCAGATTGTTCTCAAAAAAACAAAAACCAACACCAACACTCTTTATTAAATCTCTCATAATTAGCTCAAGTCAGCCTGGAACAACCGCCCTTTTTAAGTGAACTGTGTCACTAACACAGTCTCCCAATCATCAAGTTTGAAGATTCCTCTGAACTCAAGGCCTAGACCACCCTAGAATTTTGACTCCCTTAGAACCCAAGCAGTCTAGAAGTTACCATGCACCGGCCCAGCTGTGCACTCAACGCAGCTGAAATAGAAGGGCGCATCACCACCCAGCATATTTCTGAAGACGTTGCTAATGAAGACTAGGGATATGCAGACCAATGTCCACAAAAGCACTTGCTCGCTCACCACATCTTAAATGCACAAAAATAGTTGTAGAATCTTATAAAGCTCTGTGTAAGGGGAAGCTACCAACACTGAATGACACGGGGTTATTGAGAGAAATAGGGATGCATCATGGTTTCTGGTCTGAGATTATCTATATCAAGTACTCAGAGCTCTTTACTTCTCATGAAAGAGTTATGTTGTGAGTCTCCTGTCATCAGGAAGATGAAAGTAACTGCAAATGATGGCTTTGCCAACAGTAAGGACAATTTTCCATCTACAGCAATTTTAAGCATCCTCTTTTGAACTAATGCACTTTGCATTCATTACACAGACCAAAAAAAAAAATGTTGAGAGATGCTGCCAGTTGTCCTGTCTGCCATTTCTATGGTTACAGCTCAATTTCATACTCTGTATCTTCTCACTAGGCTCCATATTAGCCACTCGCTATGTCTAAGCCTCTATCTTCCCTCTTCTATTCACATAGCACACACAGCAAGGTTAATGCCTGTTGGTCAGCTGCTAGGGACAAGCCAAGCTTATGAACCTACCCCCACACACCCTTTCTTCTTGCAGTTGCCTCTAAAAAGGGTTAAACATATGCTCTGTCTGCAATCGCCAATAGCTCCTTCTTTCTTCCACTTTTACTGCACTAGAGTCTGTTGTGTTTGTTCTGTGTACACACTAGGTAGTAAATCTGTTGAAGGCAGAGTTGTTGTTTTCCTTGGGAGGATGTAGTCCATTCGCTGTGCTTTCTGAACAGCAGGTACTCTCAGATCTTGCTAAGTGCCAGATGGGTTTTTTGGTCTTACATTTGATATGTAAAGCAATAGAATACCAGTTCTGAAACTCACTCACAGAAAACGTTTTACGATAAATTGACCCACTTAAAAGACATCTATCTATATAGCTGACTACTTACTCATATCTTTGGTAGTAAATTAATGCTTAAGGATATGAGGCTCAGCAATAAGTCATATACACATAAACACACACATATATACACACATATACACACACACATATATGTATGTAAATTAGTGGAGGCACTGTAGAATACAGCATATGGGGAACTCATTGCAGCAGGAACATTGTTTTCTGTAAAGATTTATTTTGAATTGTGCATAAGTGTGTCTGTGAACATGAGTGTAAGTGCCAGCAGAGTCCAGAAGACGAAGTTGGATCCCATGGGGCTGTAGTTCCAGTTTAATTGTGAGCTTCCAGGCATGTGTGCTGGGAACGCAACTCAGGTCCCTTGGAAGAGCAATATGTGTACTAAACTGCTGATCCACCTTTCTGGCACCAAACTTTGATGAGTTAAATAGTAATTAATCATCATACCTTCCAGATTTCTGGACAATGAAAACCATACATATCCACCAGAGGTATCTGCCTTCCTCAGGAATCTTCCCTGATACATTTGTGGTCTGTTAAAACAAGACACATTTTTACCCTGTCTCTGAAGACTTTCCATGATTTGGCCCTACCTTACAAGTCTAAGCAATTCTTCCTCTCAGCATAGGCTCTAGATTAGAGCCAGAAGGGCCATCTTATCTTCAGGTTTGCCTGATCATCTTGGGGAAGGATCTCTTTAACTTACAAAGATATCTTAGTCTTACCAAGCCTATCCAGTCTATCATCACCACAGTATTCTCAAATCTCAGCTCCTTCTACGTCGGCCTGATGCATTTCCACTTAAACAGCATCCTGCCTAGATAATAACACTCTTGACATACATTGTGTTTCACTCAGAACAGTGCGTTTTCCCAATGCTTCTTCAACTTCCAATTTCCAATCATACCTCCTCATCCTCTACACACACACACAAACACACACACACACACACACACACACACACACACACACTCATACCACACTTCATTCTTCATGGGTGCCTAGCTTCATTTTCAGAGTGCAACAATATAACATGTCCAATTCCCAGCACTAGGAAAAAAATTGCTTATAATTTAACCATTTTTTTCTTTTTCTTTCTTTCCTCTTTCCTTCCTTCTTTCATTCTCTTTTTATTCTTTTCTAGAGACAAGGTTTCTCTTTGTAGCTATGGTTGTTTTAGACCTCTCTGTAGACCAGGTTAGCTCCAAACTCAGAGATCTGCTTGCCTCTGCCTCCTGAGTGCTGAGACTAATGCCATACCTGACACACCATATATTTTCAATCTTATTTTTTTTTCTGCTTTCGTTACGAAAATATTTTTCATAATGTAAATTTTATCTTTAGTTTCTCCTTTTCTCCTGAAGATGACTGGTATTTATGTACTGAATTGTCTTCACAGTGAGTTCCTGGTTTTCATTGTTCTATCTTTCTATAAATGTTGATGGTTATCTATTTCTCCTTATTAATTTCATCACCAATGACTCTGGTTCTAACCCTGTACATTTAGTCTGTGGTTATGTGATTCTGGCTCTCAAAGTGTTCTGTTAGGTTTGCGAATTTCTTTTGTTTCCTACTCTTTCCTATCAAGATGTAATTATAAAACCATCAGGCTCGCTTTTTCACTAAGTAGTTCCATGATGTTAAGTAAACATTCATGGAAGAGTTGAGATGCTCCCTGCACTCTCCCCTGCTGTGTCACTGCGGCCGTGGCTGCATCTCTCTGGTGTGACAGCCTCCACCAGGTCTAAACTCTAAGAGAGCCCAGATCTCACCTGACTCGGTTAATGCAATTCTCCCTCCCACTCATGCCTAACCCTGTCTCCCTTTAGGGAATAGTTCCCTGCTAATCATTGTGCTTCGGCAGTTTCGTAAGTTAACCACTCATATCTAAGTAAGTGGTTTCCCCGTGAAATGTTCTCTAGCTAAAACCTTTGTGTTTGCTGTCATTCTTGCTAGGGTCAGCTGATGCACTTAGATTTGCTTCTAAATGGACAAGCTCACTCTCTCTCTCTCTCTCTCTCTCTCTCTCTCTCTCTCTCTCTCTCTCTCTCCTCTTCCCTATCCCTCTCCCATGATGCATGTGTGAATGTATATGTGCCTCTCTCTCTCCCTCCCTCTCTCCTTCCTTCTTTCTCTCTCTCTCCCTCTGTGTGTGTGTGTGTGTGTGTGTGTGTGTGTGTGTGTGTGTGTGTGTACACGTGTGAGCACGTGCATATGCAAGTCAGAGGGCATTGTTGGGTGTCTTCTTCAACTGATCTCTAATGAAACAGAATCCGTTATTAAACCCAGTGTTCACTGATTGGCTAGATCTGCTGGCCAGCAAGCTCCAGGGATCTACCTGTCTTTGCCCTCCCATGCCCCTTCATGATGCCCACAATAACACCTGGCTTTTTAACATGTGTGCTGGGGAATCAAACACTTGAGTTCATGACTGCAAAGCAGCAGGCAGACTGAGCCTTCTCCCCAGGACCAAGGTGACAGCTTCTGTTGCTCACGATGGTTGTGGTTGGTTGAAATAGATTCTGCTTCTTTGTTTATTTATGGTGATAGTTTTCTTCCTGTTTGATTTTTACTTTTTCTCATTTTGCAAAGTATGTAATACTTTCTCATCCTATTATTATGTCCATAAATTTATCCTAAAATGCTAATCTACACTAACCTCTCCTTTATTTGGTTTCTAAGCTGGTCATGCATTGACCATTTCAGTAAGAATATTATTCTTTCCTTGGGCAATGGGCAAAGAGACACCTTGTTGGTGGTGATGCTCTTATATCAATCACATGGCAGTCCTTTGTTCATCCTAGCTTGATGCCTGGCTTGGTGGCCAAAGTTATTTTATGACTAGGACTCATTAAATCCAGGCAGCACAGCACTAGAGGAAGAAGACAGAGACCTGTGTTCAGCCATGCCATATGGTGTGGGTAGGAAAAGATGCCCACAGACCTGCCCTCTGCCCCATGGCATGAGTAGGCCATAGACACACAGAGCCCCGTCTGTTACCTGGAACCATCGTGAGGTCCCAGCCTGCAGGCCATATCTGGGGCCATGGCTATGAAGCAGCAGGGGTAAGTATCAATGTCTGTAGCTCATATTACCACTAGAGATCTTGGGAACATGGCTGGTTGAAGCCAACAGGGACCAGGTGAATATCCAGGGACTGTGAAGAACAGGCCCTGACCCTCACTGACCATGGAGCTACTGTAAAGTCAGCCTCACCTCCTATCAATGGCAGAACTCAGGAACACTGACCCTGCACTTGGACCACAGTAGACATGACCCTAGTGGCAAAAGTATGGGTGAGCCATTCCAAGGGATGTTGGTGTGAGAGAGCTGACCTTGTCACCCATCTGCTGTGGAGTGATATAAACCCAGAGGTGATGGCCCCACTGCCATCACCTCTGGCAATCTGGAAAGCTGTCTACAGGGACATGAACATGGGAAAGCTATCGCTTCCCCCTCAACAACTGCAACACCCAGGAGAGCAGATCCTGCTTGGATAATGGGCAGCACAGAGCTAACCCTGGTGGTGGGGGTGCAGGTGAGCTGACACTGCCACTGACCTGGCATAGGTGCAGTGGTGATGCCTCTCCCACCCCCACCTGTACCCCCACCCCTTACCACCTCCAGCACTTGGGAGAGCTGGCCTTGTTCCTCACATGGACAGAGCTGTAAAGCTGAGTCTGGTGGTGGGAAGAGGAGGTGAGCCAACCCTGCGGGTATGAATGAAGGAGAGTTGGCCCTGCCACTTGTATGCCTTAAGGTGCTACAGATGCAGAGGTGATGCCCTCCCGGACTTGCCACTTGTGGAAGTTAGGAGAACTAGCCCCTGTGTCACGAGAGCAGATGAGCTGGCCCTATCCCCCACCAGGTTCTGCACTCAGGAAAGTGGGACCCACACCTCATCTGGGCAACACAGTGGAGCTGGCCCTGATGGCACAGGCAAGGGTGAGCAAGCTGTGGACAGTGTGGCCCAGTCTCTTAAGCTGCAAAACTTGGGAAAGTTGGCCCTGTGACCTTAAATTGACAACATGGTGGAGCTAGCTCTGGAGGCATGGGTGTGGGTGACTTGGCCCCATGGGCAACAACATGATAACTGGCTGGAGACCCAATAAGGACCCAATATTTATGGTATTACAGAAGACAGAGATCTCGAACTAGACCAAAGACTCATTGCAATGGACATTTGCAAGTGAAGATGTGTGGACAGAGAGACAGACTGTGGGGCACACTGTGACATACTACAGCTTCCATGATAAGATGTTTTCTATGCTTTGTTTTTTTGTTTGTGTGCTTTGTATTTTGGGGTGAGGTTGCAAGGGTGAAGGGTGGATATGAGGGATTGGGGAGATTATCATTACTAGGGTGCACAATGTGAAACTCACAAAGAATCAGCAAAAAGTTTAAAAATATATTATCTTGGCAATCTCTATTACTGCACATCCTTTTAACCAAAGTGAAAGGAAAAGTCAGTTCTCCTGAGTCCTGTTGCCCTGGTTTCCAGAGTAGTTCAGGAATCATTGAAACACGAGAGATAGTGTGAAAACACTGTTTTTTGTTTGTTGTCTGAAAACACTATTCTATGTTTTTTTTTTTGTTTGTTTGTTTGCTGTCGTTTTTACCATTTCTAAATCCTGAGTAGTCAGGATGGTTGCCATTCACGTTCATCTCCAAGTTTGTACACACAAGGGTATCATTACCAACCTTAATTGGTATCTGATTTTAATTCTTCTCTGCAAAAAAACAAAAACAAACAAACAAAAAAACCAATGCTATTTTCTTTCCCTTCTCTAGCAAATATTGAGATGTATGTCTCATAATTACATAGTCAAGAAAACATTTGTGCTCCTGACATGTACTTAAGCAGCACTTGATTAGGAACCTGAATCCTACGACTATCCTGAAAGTCAGACATGGCTTACAATGTTCTGTGTATGCTGTAGAAAGTACAATTTTGTTTTCAAGTTGTCCAATATTTAATAAAAGTAAGCGGCATCCTTAAACCCACAGTGTCTATTATACAAGTGACATCAAATAGCTTCTTACTTATCATATACTAATCTAATCATATGCTAAATATATGTGATGTGTACTATGCTGTTTGGATGCTAATTCCTGTGTTTACACAGGTATGATACTCTTGGCAAAGACAACACTCGGGTACTCTCCAATGGAGCTCCCAAAAGAACAGGATGGCTCCTGATTTCCACCTGTCACTTGTGTTTTTCCTTTAGTGACTGCCCTCACTGTATGGTGTCACAACAGATAAATATTTTCTTCACTTTAGACATTCTGAACTTCCTCTGTGTCTTTCTGTATGCCTCTGCCTTGTTTGTGTACTACAATTTGCTTTAGCTAAGGGTCTGGTAACAGTAATTGAGGTTTTTATTTGAATTTAAATCATTGTCATATTTCCCTGAGGAAACTTCACTTTAACCCTTAAAGTCAGAAGTAGACTGGATGGCTTATTGGCTGTTGTAGACAGTCAGAAAATAGAGAACGGTCCTGAAGAATCTGAGAAGGGCTCAGATATTCCTGGAGCCACAAAAGAGTGGCCTTTTTAGATGGAAAAATCCTCCTAAAACCTAGAAAAATAATTGATGTTTTCCTTTAGCTAACATGTTTTATATCTCAAGTTTTCAAATGTATTGTTTTAATTTTATATCTATTTTCATTATAGAGTAAATTTCTTTCCCAAATCTCAATCTTCTATCAAAACTCAGATGCAATGTACAGCGTATTGGCATGCTCACATCCTAAACTCACATGCTGTGCTTACATGCTATGCTCACATGGTTTGCTAACATTCTGTGCTCACATGCTATGCTCACATAATATGTTCACATGCTGTGCACATATGCTATGTGCATATGTTGTGCTTACATGCTATATTCACATGCTGTGCTCACATGCTGTGCTCACATGCTATGCTCACATGCTATGCTCACATGCAGTGCTCACATGCTATGTTCACATGCTATGCTCATATGGTGTGATCATATGATGTGCTCACATGCAATGTGCATATGGTGTGCTTACATGCTATATTCACATGCTGTGCTCACA
Source organism: Rhabdomys pumilio (assembly GCA_030674055.1). Classification (NCBI taxonomy): domain Eukaryota; kingdom Metazoa; phylum Chordata; class Mammalia; order Rodentia; family Muridae; genus Rhabdomys; species Rhabdomys pumilio. The sequence continues at coordinate 18,048,277 of JANHMN010000016.1, forward strand.
TGCTATGTTCACATGTTGTGCTCACATACTATGTTCACATGCTGTGCTCACATGCTATGTTCACATGCTATGTTCACATGCTATGTTCACATGCTATGCTCATATGGTATGATCACATGATGTGCTCACGTGCTATGCTCACATATTTTCTCTGTGGTAAAGTTCTATATCCTTCGGCTTGCACGTTTGTCTGTACAGAAGCATGTTCTTGGAATGGAAGAGGATGGTGTCATGATCTTGTTTAGCACATAGTACACAAGTATCTACTCCTAGCAATCAAATACAGGGTATTTAAGATGACAACCTATATTTGAAATATGCAATACAGCACTTACCTTAAATTATACTATGTAGGTGGAACGCTATAAAAAGCACACTGTCATGTTATTCAGAGCTCATAAGAAGACTGAAGAAATCATCTAAACACTAAATATTTGCAGTTTTTCACTCATGCTGTTAAAGTTTATCACTAACTATAACACTTACAAGTTAGCATCTCAACAGCTCAGACTTTCACTCCCAAGAACCTTGTGCTATCTGTTTAATTAAGCCAGCATAGGGAACTGGTTGTCTCTGCAACAGTTTATTATTATTATTATTATTATTATTATTATTATTATTATTATTATT
>JANHMN010000016.1:18048916-18068828 GCA_030674055.1 Rhabdomys pumilio
TTATTATTATTATTATTATTATTATTATTATTATTATTATTATTATTGTTGTTGTTGTTGTTCCCCTGCAGCTAATTCAATCCTAGTACTGAAAGCATGTCCAACAAATCACCCAAATAAATATTCTTTTGAACATTTAGCATACAAGTTTACCTTTTAATTTCCAGAGGCCATACAACTGCAAGGTCAAGGTAATTCTAGACTAGACAAGTAAAACAAGTTCATGTTTGATGCTGAATAAATGAGAAACACAGGCTTCACCACACAAGTTCATCAGAGAATGATCTCAAACAATAAGTCTATTGAACAAATGCTGACTTTCTCTGGTGTCGTTCAAATGTCTGTTTTAGTGTCAGTGCGTTTAGACAGCACTTCTAGAACTGGCTCCCGTCCTTTCTCCCTTACTATCTTGTGCTTAGATTTTGACCATGCCTTTCTCTGTGACCCACAGAAAAAAATCTTCCCAAAACTGATCCTGCCAGTAGTAACCACTATGGTTGATCAACACTGGCAGACAAGATGTCACAGGAGGTATGTGGGGCTGTGACCAAGGAAAAGGACTGGATTGCAATGCTCAGCAGACTTCGATTCACAAAGTCTCTGCTAAAAATGAGTTTATGCAATTAGTTATTTCCAAAGTCACTAAATTCTGTTCTTGCCTAGTTAAGAATTGACTCTTAAGGGTGCATTGCATTTTCCTGCTATCCAGAACAAAGTAGCACTGCTGTTAGGATCGACTCAGAGAGTAAGACATGTGAGCAGAGTTCACCTATCATGTATGAGCAGAATACAAAAAGGAGCCGGGAAACAGTGGTTACTGAAGCCTGGCAAGGCACAAGGAAGCAGAAACTTGCAGAGAGGGAAGAAGAAGCCCAAAATGAAAGTGCAAATCCATAGTATGAAGAACAAGTTTAGCCACCTTGCCCTACAGGGACTTGGTCTGAATTATAAAATGCTACTTGAAAGTCCATAGAAAGTCATGATAAAATAAGCGACATACTTTACATTCAGGCCAAGGACTAGAACGTCGCCATTCCCAGATGCCGCTCTAATCCGTGACTGAACACCCCTTCTTATTCCCCTTGGAAGTGATTGTGACCTCACTCGTTTGTAATCTCATATGACTTTGTATTTTGCTTTATTTTTGTCTTTATGGCCCATGAGTCCCTCTTCTTGAACATTCACAATGAATTATTCAATCTCTGTTTGTAACCAAGTTTATGCCTTTGAGACCATCTATACTGATGGGTGTTCTGAAGTTGATTTCTTTTCCCCGTGGTGTAGTATTTTACTCTATAAACATTCCATACTTATCTGTGCATCTTACTGTCTAACATTTGGAGTTGCCGGCATGTATTCCATGATGAACAGTGCTGCTGTTAGCATTTGGCAAATGCTAACCTCCCTCACACTCTGTGGCACTCCCTGATCTTTTACACTGTCACATGTTTTGCCCCTCTGCCCAGGATGTCATCTGTTGTAATTGAGTTCATACAATATTTAGTCATTTTTTCTGTGCATTCTTTTTGTATTGATTGTTTTATTTATTTACATGTCAAATGTCATCCCCATTCCCAGTATCCCCTCCAAAAATCCCCCATACCATTCCCCCTCCCCTTTTCCTCTAAAAGGGTGCTCCCCTACCCACTCCTGCCTCACCTCTCTAGCATCCCCCTTCACTGGGGCAACAAGTCTCCAGAGGACCAAGCGCCTCCTCTCCCATTGATGCCAGACAAGACAGTTCTCTTCTACATATGTAGCAGGAGCCATGGACCCACACATGTATACTTTTTGTTTGGCGGTTCAGTTCCTATGAGCTCTGATGGGTCTGGTTAGTTGATATTGTTGTTCTTCCTATGGGGTTGCAATCCCCTTCAGCTCCTTCAGTCCTTCCTTAACTCTTCCATCGGGGCCCCTGGGTTCAGTTCAATGGTTGACAGTGATTGTCTGCATCTGTCTTAGTCGGGTGCTGGCAAAGCCTCTCAGAGGACAGCCGTACTAGGCTCCTGTCTGCAAGCATTTCTTGGCATCAGCAATAATATCAGGGTTTGGTGTCTGCAAATGGGATGAATCCCAAGGTACCCTACCAGTCTCTGGTCTTTTTAAGATTGGCTATTTTAACCTAAAATATGTCTAAGTTTCTTCTATGTCTTTTTGTGGATCAATAACGTTCTATTTTTTTTTTTACCAACTTTTTATTGTTCCCAAATTTTAACAATTAAATCCTGTTGTTTGTTCTGATTTATTTGTTTTTTAATATGAGTATGTTTTCATTCCAAAGTATAAAGTTGCTGGGTTGGGTTGTAAAGGTATTTATTTTTGTAAGATAAAACAAAGCAACTTTCAATGTGGTTGTGCCATCTTCTCTTCCCCAGCACTGAGTGAGAGCTCATGCAGCCTGGCATCCTCAGTTTGGCTTTCAGCCATCCTAATGCCCTAATACTATTTTATGCTGGGTACCTTTTTCTATGATTAAGTATGACTATAAACCAAACTGTTTATCAGAAGGTTTTAAAGAATTTTCTAACCTCATGCATTTACATGGGAGAGCAACAAACAAATAACAATGGAGATAATTATGTGAAAAAGGAATTTACTCTTAGAAGGAAATGTTTATGTGAAGGTTTCTGTCTTCTTTATTTATCTAAAGGTCCCTCCCACTTAGCTTCTTTGATCTCATATAAAACATACCTCAATGTCAAGATTTATTGCAAAGCTGAAATAAACACAGCTTAAAGTGTTGGCCCTGGGATAGACAAGTATGTAGTGCATAATCCAGATGTTGGCAGCAAACCACTGCTGCATAGAAACAATCCATTTCACAGATCAGAGAAGGGAGAAGGGATCCATCCGGGCATCTTGGTGGGATACTTGGTAGATGAAACAAAAGAATGGTGTGCTTAATATTTGGCATTCTACTCAGCTAGAAATTCTAAACATACTAAGGGCTTACTGTCTGATTGGAAAATCAAGACTCCGGTTTTAAGAAGAGAAATTGGAAGAATATCTTTGAAGTTTAAAAACCTTGCAGGATGTAGCAATAAATTCAGCATCATTGAACATTATTTATTTATCGGTTGACAGAATAGATGATGAAAATAAAAAAGAGACACTACTGATTGTCATGCATATAATTGATGAGAGATAATGTCTAAAAATAGCTGCTATAAGTTAATAACTTTCTTCACATAATTATCTTGGAAAGTTCTAGACACACAAATTTTATTATCAGGGTGTCTTCTCTTCAACCTTGACCCTAGAAAAATCCACATGCTTCCACCCATAGGAAGACAAGGGAAGAATTACAGAATGCTTTGTTAATGAAACACAATGAAAGCAATAGTTAAAATGACTAAATCACAAGGACATGCAGTTAAATCGGGGAATGAGCCTTGCAGAGAAAAATGAGAAACAATATTAGATGCTGCGCATAAACACATATGTCACAGAAACGTGACAATATAAGTACCAATGGTAAACATTTTCAGTGTGGTGCCTGCCTCTGGAGATGTATGTATATTAGTCCTTAAGTTTATCTGTGCGAATATGGATCTTTACAAAACTCTTACATCTTATTTGTCTTTGCTTACCTCTAATATTTCTTATTTATGGTCAGAAAGCTAGTTTTACAAGTGTCTATAATAGAGTGCCATGCTGGGAAGGACACAGGCTACTGTTGAAGCCCCACACAAGGATCTACCTACCACTCTTCACACCTAGGGCACACCCTTTAGATGTGTCAAGCCCCTGCTTCCCATTGCTGTTTTCCGTCCTTGACCTAGACCCCTGGTTCTCCTTCACCATCATTGTCTTCAAGCAATGCCAGTCCCCCATGTGTCATGTCCTCTGAACCCTCCTAAGCCACACCCACTCCACAGTGGATTCTTGTCTAGCCAGGTACCAACCAAAGGAGATTGCAGACTGCCTGCACCAGCTATTTATGCTTTTTGCATGTATGTACATCTGACTTCATGGGATTTTTTTTTTTTTTGAGAACCATTTTTCAGTCATTTCTGAAACAACCAATGGTATTAATAAAACATCTCTCCCAGCATGAGCACTTACTGGATGTTCTCATTAACTGAGCCTCGGATGATGTCTGCCGAGTGACTTCCCTTGGATAGCACTTACTCAGGTCTAACTCTAGCCTTCCCATTTGATATTCTGTCTAAATATCTACGGTCCTGTTTAATAGTGAAGCACAGAATGCTCTGAGTTTTTATTGCCACCCTCGGAGCTATTTTCTTGTGTTCTCTATGTACAATACCCAGAGCTGGACTAGCGCTTGGTGAAATGATGCCATAATGCATCATCTTTAGGAAGTTTCTGCTGCATAACACCCCTCCATTACGCTAAAGGATGTCTTTGTTTTTGAGAAAGTTGAATTCTCTGAAAAGTGGCAAGAATATTGTATAAGGAGATTTTTTTAGTACCAGTCATTTAGAGTTCCGTTGCCACACTCAATGTGAAGACTGAAAGAGAAATTAACCTAAAAGAAGAAAGAATTTTACATACTTAAAAATGTAGTTTAGTAGAGAAAGTTCATTCAAAAAATGTCCATCAAGGAGCTGGAGAGACAGCTAAGAGCTGCAATTCTGACTCCTGCTAGAATAAGTTACAGTGGTTGCTCCTACCTGGATTTGATCTCACTGAGCTCCCAGTGCCTACATGACAGCTCAAAACTGTCTTTAACTTCTGTTTTAGGTGATCTGGTGCCTCTGTTAGCCACATGGTTCATTTGTGCAGGCAAAGTACTCATGGTCATAAAATAACAATAAATATTTTTAACTGTAGCTTGAAAGCAGTAAACCAGTATTAAAACCTAATAAAAGAGCTGATTGCTGAAGTCATTAACAAGTCACATTCTCATGTGTCCATACCCCGCCCCTGTCTGGCTAAAGATTCACCTCCCTTTTCTGCTCCCCTTCTCATGTGTGATAACTCCATCTCCTGTGTCTCTGATCTCATTCTGACTTCTGATAGAATGAAATACAGTGGTTGGTCCTATCTGGCTATGATCTCACTATTTCTTTATACCAAGAACGTGAGTTACATATGGTCGTGAACCACCACATGGGTGATGAGAGTAGGCCAGGATCCTCTGGAAGGGTAGTTGGTGCTCCTAATTATTGAGCCCTATCTGAAGCCCATAAAGGAACTTTTGGTGTTGAAATTTTAAATGCTGAAAAAAAAAGAGCTAACAAAAAGCTGTAAGGGTGGTTGAAGGGTTTGTTTTCCTCAATTCACATCCTTGAATGAAGAGCCCCCTTTCCCCTTAACCTGTGTGGTGGCTTAGCATTGCGAGGGCAGGCAGATCTATACCTTTCTGCCCTGTCTTATGGCCACCACCCAAGAAGACCTGGACTGCACTGTGTTCCCAGGGGACAGAGTGAAACAGGCATATAGAGCTATGGGGAACAGAAAAGAGAGGTGAGGCTGTGGACAGAGCAAGAGGGATTGGACCCATGAGAGAACGTGATTTATCATCTGCCTTTCCCTAAGTCAGAATGGAGCTCTCGAAGCTTCCAAGAGAGGCAGCTTTTGTAAGCACTTCCGAGTCCTAGAGCCTGAGTCTTTACCTTAGAGCACACTGCACCTCATTTGGCACCCATCTCTACCGTTAACTTCTGCTCCAGGGGCCGCATTATATGTGTAATGAGCACTTAGTGCTTCCTGCGTGTGAGCTGCAACATTAATCATGGCTCCCAAATTAAATACTGAGTAGGGACCCAGCTCCTGAGTAGTAACAACATGTTATATATTGGAGCAGAAGAGATCCGTTTTCCCTAGGCTCTGTGCAGTAGGTTCCTTGTTGGGAGAAAGTCAGTAGAGGTCTCAGTGGGTGGTACATTCCCAAAATATTCTAGTAAGGCTTAGGAAAGTGTCCTCTCCTCAGCTTGCCTCTCTTCTTTGCTATGCATGATTAATTTTGTTGTTGTTTCAGATACTGTTGACCACCCCTGAAGTTTAAAGCCGGGAAACATGTGTGTCTCACTCTTTGCCCACAAAGCAGGTAAAATTCAGACAGCAGTGCATGTGGAAGCAGATACGTGACACACGGGCATCATTTATCACAGCGGAAAATTCATCATGTCTTCAGTCTGAGGTCTTATTCCCAACTGGTGACAAAAGTATTCATAAATAATGGAATGGTATAAATTATGAAAGACATTGCTTGCCTGCAGGGTTTCTACTACTGGCAAGTTTGATGATCAGTATACAGTGCCCTCTGAAATCTCATTTGCCAAATTAAAGTTGAATTTTCTAACTAGGAAAGCAGCATTCACTGATAAGTCAGTTGTTTTTTTTTTTTTTCCACTATAGACGATACTGTATGTGATATGCACAAAACCTAATGATACCACTATTTGTTTCTTTCTTTCTTCTTTTAAGAAAAAGACATTATATGGGAACGAGATCTCTGGGAGAGTCACGGGTAAGGAGTGAGCTTGGAAATGATCAGAATATATTGTGTTCATATATGAAATTATGAGAAAATTTTCAACTGCCCTACATAAGTAGGAAAAAACTGTTTTTATTTTTTTGTTTGTGTTGGGGGCTTGGGGGGATGCTTTTCTTTAGACAGGATCTCATGCAGCCCAGGCTGATATCCACCTCAGTGTGTCATCTAGAGGCACTTTGAACTCCTGATTTTCTCTTGCACAGGCACCAGGGTTATGGCTGTGTGCCAACCTACCGATTTGGGGTGGGGGTAGGGGGAAGAACTTTTGAAAATGCATTTTATTTCCCCTCTGAGATGTTTTAGGAACAATATCTTGGAGCACACTGAGAGCTACATAAATGTCTCTCCCACTACTCACTCTCCCATTGTATTTTCTTAGTCTTAGTCTTATTCTAAGATTCCTCTGAATCTTAGAAGCTGAGTTAGGGAACTTCAGGGAATTATTCTTTGCTGTGCTCGGTAATTTCCTAAGCCATTCTGTATCTGTGTGTTCATTTCCTTCTAGTGACTAAGTGGATGACCTTAATGTCTACTTCCAGATTAAAAACTCAGGAGACGGTCAGATCAGAGCTCCATCACGGGTCGAGATCAACCACTGATTACGGAGTGTTCTCTGCAGTCAGAAGGAGACAGAGGTAACTGGAAACAGAGTAGGTTAATCCAGATAATGGAGTCTCCTTGAAAAGCTTCTGTTTGCCTTCTGGGTAAAGATGCTTATAAGAGCACAGAAAGAAGCATTTGAGCCTTTAAAAAAAAAATAAAAGTAACAAGCAGTAGCTGCTTCCCCTCCTTCCTTCAGTTCATTATCCAGCTCACAATAGATGTCAGAGGAGGAGGAGGAAAGCAGAGAGAGAGAGAGAGAGAGAGAGAGACAGAGAGAGAGAGAGACAGAGACAGAGACAGAGACAGAGACAGAGACAGACAGAGACAGAGAGAGATTAGAACTCTGAGTGTAGTTTTTATACCCAGAATTAATTTTTTTAACATATAAGTATAAGAATGGAAATTTAACTCAGATTTCCAGAGCTAAATTTAAGGTTTCAGCCTCTCTCCCTCACAGCCTTAATCCAGCACATAGCTCAGTGAGAACGTTTGTTGGGCATGTGCAAGGCCCTAGGTCTAATTCCGGTGCAAAATGACAACAAAAACTCCCACAAAAACAAAATTTCTTATACGCACTTAATATAGAGACAGAGATAACTAAGTCACCCCTAGCTTAGTATACCATGCACGATCCAAGTTCTTATAAGAAAAAAAAAACTTGTTAGTTCAGAAGGACTGGCGATCCTTTGCATACTCCTCTACAGATGCCTGGGGAGGAGTGTTCTCTAGTCATATGTGCTCAACCCTCTGACTCTCCCAGATTTTGTTCTCCAAGAGAACTGGACCAATTTCAACTTCCTCAAGCCTTGTAAAAATGTGCTTTTATCAACCCATATCTCCTCAGCATGGTGTCCTCTTCTTCCACAGTGTATTAGGTACAGCAGCTATAAGTTTAATTTTCACTTTGCTCTGTGAGTCATCTCTTATTATTACAGTGGCCACTCAGATTTACTCTTCTGCTCCTCAGTAAATTGTCCCACAACTATTTCTGATTGTTGTTTTCTTTGTATTGTTCCTATTGATTTGTATAGGTTTCTTATGCATCCTGAATACCAGCTCTCTGGTTGTTATATGCACTGAGAATACATTTCAAAATTGCCTTTTCTACTTTTTAAAGTTTTTTTTTTGATGTAGTTTCTAGTTTGATATAATTAAATGGATTTATCTTTGCTGTCATGATCACAGAAGCATTGTTTATAATATTCAAAAAAGGAACCATCCTAATAGTATATCACTAGAAAAATTTGGAAATGAGTCACTCTGGATATATTCAAACAATAGACGGCTATGCCGCAGCAAATGTATTAGCCCACACATCTCACACAGATAAGTCATATCAACAGAAGACTGAGTGGGAAACATAGTAGAACATACCAAACAATATAAGCATATATAGACTTTAGAAACATTTAAAAGGCATTATCATAAAGTATTTAAAGATATGGGGAAAAGAGATTGAATTTCAAAGTCAGACTTGTCATGTGGTTCTTTTTTTAATTTCATTATATATTGAATTTATACAGTACAGTGCTACATATGGGCATTACACACATGCATGCATGTGCATGCACACACATACACACACACACAGAGAGAGAGAGAGAGAGAGAGAGAAATGATATATTGAGAGTAGTCCCAATGATGCTGAGAGAAACCTTGACAGAGTGCCCTGTGCTTGATGGAATTGGACCAGGGGCCATTCCTGTTATATTATGACCAAGTATCTACCTCCACTCTTCCTGTGTCCTGAGAACCCAAGTAGAGTTAAACTTACAAATAATAGATTAATATGTTTGCCAGATGTAATTTCTAGACAGGAGAGCATTTAGATAGATGCTGAGAAAGCAGCTGTAATTATTTAAAGTGATCAGCATCACTAAAATGAAACCTTTGGCTGCACTGAGACCAGAAACCCCAACCCACCCAGAGGCACTACCTGATGATAAGCCAAATTTGTTTAAAGGAGGAAAACCTAAACTGAAGAAATCCCAAGCTCCTCCAGAGTAGTAGCCGAGGAATGTGCTGTCTGGGGTTAGTGTACAGATGCTCCAACAACCTGTGGGACAGCAGGGCCAGGGTGCACCTTGAGTTGGCAGACCTTGGCAGCATGATTCCTGGTGGTTTTGCAAGCATGGAAGATGAAGGATTGATGGGGTCCTGGAGTCTTGGCTCCATGATATCAGAGAATAGCTAAGCTCAGAAATGGTTTAACATCCTTGCAAGAAGACCCTGAGGGGCCAATTGTGTGAAGCTATGAAGGTAAGGCTGAGGTTGCTGTGACGATCCCAAGACCATCAGACATGCAGTGAAGGAAGCTGTAGTCATGGAATGGAGCCAGGCCAGGAAAGACTATGTGTCTGTTTTCGAGCAGCAGAGAGGAAGGACTAGAACTGCAGGATTTAGTATGACTGTTCCTCGATATGCCTGGGAATAGGATGTTTACCTATGGTACTGTATTTTACCTATTGTGTTGTGTTGTGTTGTGTTGTGTTGTGTTGTATTGTGTTGTATTGTGTTGTATTGTGTTGTAGCTTAGCTATTGCTGTTGTATTTTCAAAGTATGTAACTTACTTTTTACATTTGTAGAACCTCATAATTCACAGACTTTGGACTTTGACAGTGTTGAAATTTTTAAAGACTTACATTTTGAAAGTTGGATTGATTGCACCTTATACCATGGTGATATACTGATGAGAACAAGAGGTGGAGATTTTTACTTTAAACTGTTAGTTTTAAGTCTCATTTTAATAAGAAGTGGGGTTGTGATGGGTAGTATTAATTGTCAACAGGAGATGGTCCTCTGGGGTTGCCTGTAAGGGATTATCTTATTTTAACTGAGGTTAAAAGCAAAAACACAAAAAACCTGCCTTCCATGGGTGACACCACTTCCTAGTTGAGACCCTGGACTGTATAAAATAAACAAACGTAGAAGCATTTATTCATCATTCTCTATTCTGACTGATTCTGTAAACAGTCACTTCACACAACTGCTTCCTTCACTGTGGTTTAATTTTATGACAGTGGTTCACAACCTGTGAGTCACAACCACCTTTGGGGGTCAAATGACCCTTTCACAGGGGTTGCCCAAGGGAAAACACAGTTATTTATACTGTAGTTCACAACGGTATCAACATTACAGTTATAAAGTGCAACAAAAATAATTTTATGTTTGGGGGTCACCACAACATGAGGAACTATATTAAAGGGTTACAACATCAGGAATCTTGAGAGCCACTGTTTTATGAGGTCACACTAGTGAGTTGTCAGCTTTATTTCCTGAGTGACTGACTATTCAGAAGGTCCTTGTCTATGCCTATATCTTGCTTTCTTATTTTTCACAGAAGTAACAGACTATAAAAATAACTTCACATACAAGATTCCAGTGGCAGTTTCAGTTGAAATTAGTTCATAAGAAAGTTTAAACATGGTATTATAATTTTATATTATCCAAAATTCCAAAAAGCATTTAAACAGACAATACATGTCATTATTCACTTGGGATAAACAGAACAAATAGTAACGAAACTGAGCCCTTCACCCCCCCCCAAAAAAATGTATATGGTACTCGCTCCTGGATCTTAGGGAAGAGAGAATATCTTAATGCCAGCATTAGTAAACACTGGCTCATAAATAATTAGCCTTTATTGGAACTGTTAAAATCATTTACAGTTTTACTTTGTAAGAAGCTGATGTTGTACGTCTTTTGTTCCTTGAGAACTGTCACTCAAGGAACTTACATCATACCTATTCATTCCAAAAGGCACTAGAGACGAGAGCTTAAGCCTCTGCACAAAGCCAACTACCCGAAGTTTATAAAAACTATCCAACATCGGTCTGTAATTTATTTTAGATACTAAAAGAAAAAAACATCATTTCCTTGGAAGATAAAATTTTGATCCCACAGGAAATTAAGATAAGAACTCATGGCTTAAAGTCAACATCCTGGTTACAGGACAGTTATTTCCCAAGTGTGTGTCACCGATTCTCATTCTGTGTTATTTTCAAAGGCTCTTTGAAATTGACCAGTCCTCAGAAGGCACCCTAGCCACTGCTAGTTCAACTTCAGAAAAATTCCAAAACAAAAGGAGAAGGGAAAGCTAGACTGTGAGCATGAAGAGCCTCATTTCACCAAACTCTACAGAATAGCAGCAGTAGGGAACAGGAAATCTGTTTCCATGTTCTGTATGATGAAATTATAAGCTCGGTGAATATGGGAATAGCTCTCGTGTCTATGTCTGTCTCTAAAGAGCCATTCGTCTGTTCTGAGTCGTGTGGAAGAAACATGGAGTTGATATTGAGATGACTCCCATGAGTAGAACTGATCATTGGTGCTGTGTTACCTTTACAGATTCCAAATGCTCACCGATAGTGTAAATAGCCAATTACAGTTAATATGACAATGTGACTTTTATTGTGAAATATAAGAATAGACAAAGTTTAGATAATTTGTTCCTCTAAAAAGCCAAGCAGGTCAAAAGACCTAGATGCTTCATAAGAAGGAACTGAAAAAATTCTGTCTATGGCTTGGTGAGATGGTCAAAATCACAGAGCCTAGCTTTGGTGTGCTGAAATATCATCATGGGGCCAGAACCTTGATAATTTCCACTATCAGGGCAAAAACAATGGCAGAACCATGCCTGGTCTCTGTATTAATATCAAGCCATGCACCACTGCTGTTGCTTACGCTTTGAACAGGATTGCTGCTATCAAATGCAGCACATTGATCTTGAACCGTGGAATTAGTCAGCATTTTTATGGTATTCATCCTAAGTTGTGAAGATAAAATCTTTGATGCTCAATGCTGCATCATTACACAGCACCAGGACAGACCTAACTGGGCTGGTGGTGAGGGAAAGAAGAAACAACAAACATACAAAGACACACAGACACAGAAAAGGCTGGGATCAGGTAGACTGAGCTGTCTGATGGAGAAGCTCAGAGTGCTTATTGTAGACAATTGAATAACAGAATGGCGTCAGTGCATTGTTGTGGCTGAATGAACAGGCAAGGTTTTATATACAGATGAACAAGGAGGCGGGGTTTATGGTACATAGCAGGAACAGGCAGGCAAGGTTATTACACGCAGATAAGCAGGCAGGGTTTATGGTACAAGCAGGATTAAGAAGTCAGGCTCGGCTAATCTCATGAAGAGCACTCTCTCTAGAGGAGCAGTCTTTGGAGGTGGGAGAGGGTAGGTGGATATTTTTTGCACACACTATCAACATCCATACCTGAGCCTCCCCCTGGGAGGAAACTGCCATGCTTCCATAGATCTGAGGCAAGGGTCCTTGATGGGACCATGCCCATCAAGAGTCAGCAACACACTTCTACTCTGCACTCCAGATGCTCAGGGCTTCTTCCACTCCCCACAGTTCAGTTTTTAGGTAGGAGTATCTGCTTAAGTGAAAAGACTTTCCAGAAGCAGTGGGAAAGCAATGCAAAGTCAGGCCTGTGGTAGTTAGAAGAAAAACAGTCCCCACAGACTTAGGTATTTGTAAATCTGGACCCCAGTTGGAGGCTATGTGAAAATGATTAGAAGATGTGGCTTTGCTGGAGGAAGTGTGGGGGCTAAAGGTTTCTAAAGTCTTTTGCTGTTCCCAATGTATCCTCTCTGCTTCCTGCTTGCAGATCAGGATGTGAGCTCTCAATTGCTGCTCCAGTACCATGCCTGCTTGCTGCCCTGCTCCTGCCATAATGCTGATGTGCTCCTGTCACTCTGGCCCTGTAAACCCCAAACAAATTCCTTCTATAAGTTGCCTTGGTTGTGGTGTTTTATCACAGTAATAGGAACTTTAAGACAAAGTCAGTCATCAAAATAATAAGGTTATTTGGGATAAGAAGATATCTATTTTGTTTTCTCTGATACTTAATAACTATTATTTATGTACATGGGGGGTTTTGCCCACATGTATATCTGTACACCACATGTAAGCCTGCTGGGTTCCAGTATAAGTCAGAAGAGGGTGTTGGAGCCTCTAGAATTGGTGTTGCAGACAGTTGTGAGTCACCATGTGGGTACTGGGAATCAAGACATATGGAAGAACTCCTAAACACTGAACCATTTCTCTAGCCTCCTCCTCTTACACTTTTAAATATATGAAACGCATTCCCTCAGCATCCAGAAACCCCCTGTAGATTCTTTTTTCTCACCAACTCATTCCCATTTTGATAAATGAATGTTGTGTTTTGTGGTGTGATTAACTCTGTGGAGAAATTTTTTCATGATTTCAATTTACTGGCTGTGCCCACGTGCTCCAATAAGAACCTTTGGCGGACTTCCTCAATCGAAGCTAAACTACAACATCAAAACTGATAAAGCTGTGGCTGATGTACAGATGCCCAGACAACATCTGGAAGAGCTGGCCCACCCATGTTCTACTGTTCTTGCTAATCTTTGGTATTTTAACTATTAGTGCTATCATTAGGCCAAGTAACCATAAACTGATATGATCTTTTTTAAAAAATTATCTATATAGAAGAGACTATATGGTTTATGAAACTGAATATGCAGTAATTACCAATATCAATATGTCGGGCAACTCTGAGCTCCAAGACATCCCTCATCCAAATAAACATTTGTTACTACTGTAAATATCTCAGTGTGGCTGCAGAGTAGAAGAGAACAGGATTATGACTGAGATGATTTAAGTATTGGAGGAAGAGGCTAAACATATGGTTTCAAGAAAATAAATACAATGTTGAGGATGCAAAGCAGAGATAAAATATTCTTTCTGTCTAAATTTATGTGTATGCGTGTGTGCTTGTGTGAGTTTATGTACACCAGAAAAGGATGTTGGATCTTTGGGAACTGGAATTATAGGCAGTTGTGAGCTGCCTGATGTAGGTATTAGGAGCCAAACCTGGGTTGTATGCAAGAGCAGCAAGAACTCTTAACCACTGATTTCTCCAGCCTCATGGGTTAGTTCTTAAGATTCACTCAAACTGTTTGCATTCATCTCAAAGATCAAAATAGAATCTGAAAAACATCAAGAAGAAGTCAATGCTGATCGCAAGCAGAAGATTCTTGTCTAATTCAATGAAATGGCCAGCTAGCTAGATAAGAGTCAGACAGACAGACACACACACACACACACATTTACTTGGGAATAGAGAGACAGAAAGAGAGACAGAGAGGTTGAGGCAGAGACAGACAGACAGACAGACAGACAGACAGACAGACAGACAGATAGACAGCACCCTACAGGTGACCTGAAGATGGAGGCCCACATATGAGTGGTACTTATAGAACAAGATTATCCAGAACACCCTTGTTTTAAGTCTATCATCTTGAGATAAATAGTAAAAGCCCTCTTTTCATTTCAACATTCCAAGTTTAAAGCCTAGGTCACATGGTCATCCCACTCATGTTGACAGGGCAGAAAAAGACTGCATAACAACAATATGCTGCATAACAGCAGCCTTTGTTAGACTGACACTTTCACTGCAAGAATCTAACAGGAGGGTTTTCTTTAATCTGAACATCAGTATAATTCCACGAGTGGGCATTCTGAATAGCTAGGTGTGGGAACACGTGAATATACTGAGGTTGGCGGTTCTGAAAACACGTATAAAATGCAATTTATGCCCTGAAAAATAATGTTTTTTTTTAAATAAGTGATGAATAAAGTAGAAATATTTCATAATACACTTTCTGAGGGACAGGATCTAACTAAACAAAATTGCATAATGCTAATAGCAGTTGTCCTTGCAGAGCAGAATCAGAAGTGTCTGCGGTTTTTCTTTGCATGCTGAGTAGATCCCATTCGTCCTATTTAAATAAGCACACATTTGCTTTTATAATAATAGTAGTGAAGTGTTTGGAAACGCTCAGATTGACTCACAAGGAAGCAAAGCATATTGCTAAATACAAGACATACTTAAGGTGATTCATAAAAGCTGAAGATACGAGGAAAAGCAAAGTTAGACTAGAAAACATGTGAACAAAACTGAAGACCCAGGCCTCCGACAGCACAGGTGCAGGCCATAGAGACAACACAAGGATGGATGGATGAGTTCTAATGCTAGTGGCTACAAATTACCAAAAGCCCTATCTTCACAAACAAAGAACAACCTTCAAAACTCAGCAACAGCAAGAGAAGCAAGAACAGTTATAAAACATCACATTGTGCCCCAAATGCTCAGGTCATTCCAGTGAAAACAGACATCCATCACTCACAGAGAAAACTGAGCGTCCACACAGTAAGATAAACAAATATATCCCAGATCACAAGACTGTAAGCCATACGCTCACACTAGATAGATGAAGACCCTCCACCTGGAAATATAACTTTACAATGTTATACAGTTCTTAGATTAAAGTAGAAAAATCACACTTGACATTTCAGAATTTTTAAGACATATTGGTAAATAGCCTATTTATAGGAATCTATCAGGCACAATTAAGGCACCGATTACAATAAAACTGACTACATTAAATTTCAATAATAGTAATTAAAACAATCTAATTTAAATATCCTGCTTTAAAAGATAACTAGAAAATGGTAAAAAGTAACCACCTCAAAAGAGCATCGGGAACAAGTTACTGAGAATAAATGACTAGTTCCTGCAAGTTTCTTCTAGCTGAGTACATCTGGCCCTGCCTCTGGCTCCTGCCACTGCCTTGCCCTAGGGTCTGGAAGCAACAGTCTGCTCCTGCCTCAGGCCAAGAAACTCAGACCAGCTCCTAGAGGGAAGCTGGGGGACACAGCCTCTCCCTGCTTGACAAAAGGAGAAAAATAACAGCAGGAGACAATTGAACATACTGAGGAAGTACAAAATAAAAAAGACTTAAAGAACAGGCCAGTGAGGAAATTCTGAAAGTAGATAAAAAATATAACAAACTCCACCAGCCATTTTTTTTTCCAAAAGAGGTCAGAACTGATGGCCAAAATCCCAAATTTTAGGATAACATTGATCAACCATCCACAAGTGTCTGCACTGCTTGAGGAGGAAGATTTTGTATTATTTGACCAGAGTTGAAATGATAGAACTTCAAGACATTAAATCAGCCTACGGAATACATTTTTATTTCTTAAAAAAAAAAATCTTTGCTTAAAAAATAAAGTTCTCTCCAACAAATTTCATCTGAATGAGGGTAGTGATGTATCTTCAAAATCCACTGAAATCAAATGGGAATCAGGGAAGGTTTTGATGAAATGCTCAAGTCAAGCATTGAATAAAGCCAGCAAGAAGCAACATAAAGAGCCAGAGAACAGCTCTACCTAGTTACCTAGTTACCTAGTTACCTAGTTACCTAGTTACCTAGTTACTGTTCTGCTGTAGGTGCAGATGTTAGAAAAGGGCATCGAGGGCCAAATCCCTTGCAGAGTTATTTGATTCCTGATACATACAATGAGGGAGAGGTGGGAAGATGACAAGGATGATGAAGAATTGGAAGATATTGATGAAGAAGGGAGTAAGGATGAAGGTGAAGGCGTTTGTGAAGAGGAGAGAAGGATGTCGGTGAGGCTGACTAGCATAGAGGACTGATATATCCCAACCTTTTTTCTTCTCTTTTTCTTTTTTTTAAATTTTCTTCAGTCCCTGGGAGCAAGTCGCAGTCATTTTCTTCTCCCTACGTCTTCTTGAGCCCAGTCATCCTGTTTCTGAGGTGTTTCTCTCTTCTCAACACCATGATTCTCAGTTTATTTTAGGGGAATACCTTGAGCAAAATAAAATGGGAAGAGAATCTCCACTCTCCTGTTCTGAATTCATTTTATCCTTTTTTTTACTCTCAAAAAACTGTGGATTCAGTACCACTACCATACTCTGTGGGGAAAAAAAAAAAAGAAAAGCCCTTCAGTTCCCCTGCCTCTGCTGGAAGCTGAAGGGTGCTAGGTAGCTTTTTTCCTTTCTCTATGATTACAGTGTGCTCAGAGATAACACTGGGTCTCTATGTGAACACAGACAGTTAGTATTTACCAACATGGACTTGACTTTAAAGGAAAGGGTCAGCAAGGGTGGATTGGAGATGTCTGGGTGGGTTAAGTGGGTACTTTGAGAAAATGGCTTCTCCATTGGCAGGTTTAATTGTGATATTTAACAGACATCATTGCAGTTTAAGATGACACTCTCAAAAGAAGTTCTCTCTTAACAACAACTTGAACCCAGTCAGTGGGAGAATCAGCAGAACCTGGGAGGTTTTCTCTGGAGTTGACATTCTCTGTTATAACTCAATTTGGGCGGGGGGGGGATTCGGCGGGAAAGAAAAAATGCTCAATTTACATATTGAAGAAGTTGCTTTGTTACCATAAAATCAGTGTGTGTAAAGGACCTGAGTCTTTCTGTCAGAATAGATGCTCAATATGACCTTTCGAGTTTGACCCGCATAATGACAACCTTGTATTTTTTGATATATACTTTGCAGCATGGCAGCAAGACTATGAAGATTGAGTTAAAAGAATTTAAATCATGTCTTAATGTTCCTATAACTGAATGATATGGGTATAATTTTCTGCCATAGACTGGTACCCTTGTTTTTTTAATCTCAATTTGGCATTTTTTAAAATGGGCCTTTAGTTACTCTAATACTATGTCAGCACTTGCTCCCACCGTGTCACCGACCTGTTGTTCTAATGTCATCTGTAGGAAGAACAGCTGCTATCATGTTTTCTTTGGCAGTGTGAACTGGCCAAGCCAGTGGGCTATCAGGATAAGTGTGAGGTAGGAGGGAGTACTCTGTCCCAGGTATGTCCCAGGTACATAGCAGGTCTCAGATGTGACTCTGAGCTCTGTCTGCTCAATGCCATTGTGCACAGAGTAACGTTTGCAAAG
This sequence comes from Rhabdomys pumilio, assembly GCA_030674055.1. NCBI lineage: Eukaryota > Metazoa > Chordata > Mammalia > Rodentia > Muridae > Rhabdomys > Rhabdomys pumilio. Next base: position 18,066,756 of record JANHMN010000016.1, read on the forward strand.
CTAACCTGATAATAAGCTTTTTAACACTGAGTCTTAGTTAGAGTTTCTACTTCTACAAGGAAAACACCATGACCAAAGAGCAAGCTGGGGAGGAAAGGGTTTGTTTTGGCTTACACTTCCACATTGCTGATCATCACTAAAGACAGTCAGGACAGGGACTCAACAGGGAAGGAATCTGGAACCAGGATGCAAAGTCCAAGGAGGGATGCTGCTTACTGTCTTGCTTCTCACGACTTTGCCAGTCTTTTTTCTCATAGAACCTAGGACCACCAGCCCAGGGATGGCACCACCCACAGTGAGCTGGGCTCTTCCTGTTTATCACTGAGAAAATGCTTTACAGCTGGATCTCATGGAGGTATTTTCTCAATGAAGGCTCCTTCCTCTCTGATGACGCTAGTTTGTGTCAAGTTGACACATAAAACCAGCCAGTACATGCTGTAAAATAAAACTAAAATCAATGCCACTTTTCAAAGATGATTAATGGACAGCCTGGTCAAACTCAAAGCTTTTTGATGTTTAAAACTTTACAAATGAAAGTAATCCATCAATGGGAAAAGTGTAACCAAAATCTATCTAGATGGATAGCATGTAATTTCTGCCCAGGATGATGTTTAATTAATACATCACTCTGGCAGATGTGAATCTCCTAACAAGAAGATTATCTTCGATGACCACAACACTACCATCAGTATCAGGAAATTAGCAGTAGCTTCCTAAGATTACAAATCTCCTGTCATTATCTGGTAACTTTATTTAGATCACTTTCACATATTTTAGGAAGTTTCTAATACATTAGGCTTCTGAACTATCCCTTAATTTTAGCTATCTCTCTCCATATTCCTCCTATCTCCTTCTCCCCTCTCAACTTGATCATCCTATTTAAGCCCCACCCCCCACCCCACCATCCAGCAATAACTATCTATTCTATTTACCTTTCCAAGGGAGGTCTATCTCTCTCCTATAGTCCCTTACTCTATGTCTACCCTCTATGGTTCAATAAATTATAGCTTGGTTATCACTGAGTTAATAGCTAATATCCATATGTAATTGAATACACTGAAAGGGTTAAAATTTTTCAAAAACTCTTAGCGGGCTGAGCAGAACCAAGAGTGCAGGTCAGCTTGGTTGTGAGCTCTGTGTTTCAGGAACTTGGCTGACCACAAGATGGATGGTTGATTACGAATAGGCTCTTTGAGAATAACCTATACAGAATGTTCTCCATGACTGTTCCTTGGACCCTGTCACAAACTGAATAATGGACTGGGACTTTCCACAGGTACTCTCCAATTACCCTCCTTCACTCCCCCTGGGTTGTGGATTTCCCCCAGGGTTGTGGTTTCTGCCTTTAAATTTTCTCTGCCTCCAAAGCCCGGGGTCAGACCCCACTGCCCCTGCATGGGTTATGGGTCTTGACCTCAGCAAGCTGATTGAAATATACCTCTTGCTGATTGTATCAAGTTCAGTGTCTTGTGAGTTATTGGGTGGCCTCAAATTCCTGAGACTTGGGTGAGGTCCTCTCTTCTTGGGGGTCTCACAACACTGCATATTTATTTTTCTGGGTCTGGGATACCTCATTCAGGGTATGTTTTTTTCTAGTTCCACTCTTTTACCTATGAATTCAATCTTTTTAACAGCTGGGTAATACTCTACTATGTAAATGTACTGCATTCTGGTTTTGTTTTAATCCATTCTTCTGTTGGGGAATATCTAAACTGTTTCCAATTTCTAACCATTATGAATACAGCAGCAAGACTAGTATGAAGAGAGCAGCAATGAACATGGTTGAGCAAAATGATCTGAGGCAAGATGGAGTATGCTTTAGTTATATGCTCAACAGTGGAATAGCTGGATCTTGAGGTAATCTATTCTCATCTTGCTAAGGAACCATCCCACTGATTTCCAAACAGGTTCTACAAGTTTGTACTCCTACCAGCAATGGATGAGTCTTCTCTTTACTCCACATCCTTACCAACATGAGCTGTCACTTGTTCTATTGCTCTTATCCATTCTGACAGGAATAAAATGGAATCTCAAAGTAGTTCAACATCCTTAGCCAGTGCAAATCAAACCACT
>JANHMN010000016.1:18068838-18144229 GCA_030674055.1 Rhabdomys pumilio
GTCTTAGTTAGGATTTTACTGCTGCGAACAGACACCATGACCAAGGCAACTCTTATAAAACCATTTAATAGGGCTGGCTTACAGGTTCAGAGGAACAGTTCACTATCATCAAGGCAGTAACATGGCAGCATCCAGGTGCAGAAGTTGGGAGTTCTAAATCTTTATCTGAAGGCTGCTAGCAGAATACTGATTTCCAGGCAGATAGGATGAGGATCTTAAAACGCACACCCACAGTTCCTTGTCTACTCCAACAAGGCCACACTTACCCCAACAGGGCCACACCTTCTAATGGTGCAACTCCCTGGGCTGAACATATACAAACCATCACAATGATTAATAAAAGCAATGTAAGAGAGAAAGGGTTTATTTTATTGTGGCTCCAGATTAAGTCTCCAATGACTAGTTTCATCCAATCATGCCACATCTTCCACAACCGTTTCATCTTTCTGTCTAAAGTTTTAAACAATAAAATATTAGTTGTCATCTTTATCTTTCCCTCCTCTTTCTCACACACACTCAAATTAATTAATAAGTTAAATAAATGTAATAAAAAAATTTAAAACTAAGACAAATTAGTATACTATTGAGATAAATGTGATTGCATGTGGTATAAACCAATGAAGACAGCAGTAATGAAACTTCATGGTTCTACTGAGTCCTTAGTCTACTATTTTATTAACTTTTCAAACCAAATAGACAACAACAGGTCTCAAAAAATCTTAAATTAGGATAGATTTTTATATGATGTAAACCCCTAAGATTATAAATACATACTCAGGGTAACAAAAGCTGATTTAGATGTTTTGCCAACTGTATTTAACACCAGGTTTCTAAATTGTTTTAAATAAAAAACAACATATATTTAATAATTTCATACCCTATATAAGAAACAAAAAAAGTAAAGTTCTCAGTCTCTTTATGGACTGCAGTTATTGTTTAAAGTTTTATTTTGATGCCAAAGAATGTTCAACTAAATCTTAAACTGAATTCTTTTTTTTTGTTTTTTGGGGTTTTTTTTGGTTTTTGTTTTTTGAGACAGGGTTTCTCTGTGTATCCCTGGCTGTCCTGGAACTCACTCTGTAGATCAGGCTGGTCTTGAACTCAGAAATCCGCCTGCCTCTGCCTCCCAAGTGCTGGGATTAAAAAGGCGTGCGCCACCACCACCACCCTGCGAAACTGAATTCTTGAGGCTCAGACATAATAGGGATAAAACAAAACAAAAAAAAAAACAAAACAAAAAAAAATCCTTAATCTTATAAAAGATAGTAACTTGTAAACTGTTATATAATTCCTTTAATGACAAGCTGTAAGCACAATGATTTGTGCACTTTTTAAGTATTATACTTTCATTATTCAAATGCTGGTTTCTTTGCCTTCATATCTTGTTTCAATTCAGACAGATCATTATTGGAGAACTAGCTAGGATAAAGAAAAAGAGCTGTTGTATTAATTTATTGCTTATATTTATACTAAAATTAATATTTACAGGAGGCTTTATTTAGCCTTCTGTATATGTTTTCAAGGTTAAGCCTAAAGCAAGTAACTAAAAAATAAATACATGAAAATAAATAAAGTTTCTTTTACTAGGGTAGACTTACCAAATGGTTCTCAAACTTTTCAGAGATCTGCAGAATATGACATTTTAAATGCTTAATAAAAAAAACTTCTCTGGGGGCTGGAGAGATGATTCAGCAGTTAAGAGTACTGACTATTCTTCCGAAGGTCCTGAGTTCAATTCCCAGAAACAGCAATTACAGATGGTGGCAACCATCTGTAATGAGATCCGATGCCCTCTTCTGGTGTGTCTGAAGACAGCCACAGTGTACTCATATAAATAAAATAAATTTTTTTTTAATTGAGTATTATATTTACATTTCAGATTTTATCCCCTTACCCCACTTCTCCCCACCACCCAGAAACCTCCTATTCCCCCTCCTCATGCTTCTATGAGGCTATGACCTCACCTATCCCCCCCGCCCCCACTCCCCCCTCCCCACCCTCACATTCCCCCCCCACTCAGTGTTCGTCCGTCATGGGACCAAGAATCTCCTCTCCCACCTATGCCTGACAAGGCCATCCTCCCCTACATATACAGCTGGAGTCATGGGTCTCTCCCTATGTGCTCCCAGGCTGGTGGTTTAGACCCTGGGGAGCTCTGGTTGGTTGGTATTGTTGCTCTCCTCATGGGGTCACAAACCCTTTCTGCTCCTTCAGTCTTCTCTCTAACTTCTCCATTGAGAAACCCTTGATCATATCAGTGGTTAGCTGTGAGCATTGTCCTCTGAATGTGTCAGTCTCTGGCAGACCTCTAAGGAGACAGCTATATCATGTTCTTGTCAGCATGCACTTCCAGCCATCCACATCAGTGTCTAGCTTAGGTGACTGTACATGGGATGGATACCCAGGTGGAATAGTCTCCAAATGGCCCCTCCTTCAGTTTCTGTCCCATGTTTTGCTTCCATATTTGCTCCCTTGAGTATTTTTGTTACTCCTTCTAAGTAGGACTGAGGCATCCCCACTTGGTCTTCCTTCTTCATGAGCTTCATGTGGTCTGTGAGTTTTCACTATGGTGTAGTGGTATCATGCAAGATTCCCAATAAAATAAATCTAAAAAAAAAAAGCTTCCCATGATAGAAATGCCACCTCCTGGAGGCAACCCTAAGATCTCTAAAAAAGATTTTGGGGGTACAGGAAATTCTACCTAGACTATATTAATGCTGGTCACTGGGAAAAACTGCCCATGCCTTGCCTGCTTCAGGGCCCTGCACAAACTGTGGACACAGTTGGGTAAACTATCATAGTCTGCCTAAATCAAAGTAGGCCAATCTTCCCAAATTCCTCATCCACAGGAAAATCTCTAAAACCTACTAGATCTGACAGCCAAGAGCTAGTCATGCTCTTGTGTGGCAGCTGAAGATTTAGTGTAGACCTGTATGACAGCTGAAGACCATAGAAGCCCAGGGTAAGCAATCAGGTAGCAGTAAGTCGCTGTCATTTTAATGACACAGAGGCCATTTGGATTATACTTTGGGCTATAATTTATCCTTCTCAGATCTCTGATGATGATGACAACAGCAAGCAAACCAGCTCCTTCCCCTAGGCTGCAGCTGCCTTGTTAGCTCATTTTAATCAGGCTTCAGGTCTTGCTTTTCTAGATCTCCTCTTGAGAGAGGCAAACACAATTTACCTTGCTGAAAAATATCATTCTTAAAAAGATAAACTCAAAAACTAGTATTAAAAGTAACTTTTTACTACACCTTTATTTAAAGGAACTTGCTTTGCCATGGCTACTCTCAGTTGTCAACCACTTATGTCTCGTCGTAAATATAATGGGTTTGAAGTTTGTGTAAGTCACAAGGGTCTAAGAAAGTAATTTAAGGCTTATAAATACAAATTGCAAAGGTCTGAGGATGCAAAAGCTTATATAAGTTGTGAGGGTCTAAAAAAATGTTTTAAGATGTGTAAATGTGCTTTTAATCTCAGCACTCAGGAGGTCGAAGCAGGCAGATCTCTGTGAGCTCTAGGCCAGCTTGATCTACAGAGTGAGTTCCAGGACAATCAAGACTACACAGAGAGATCCTGTCTTAGAAAAACAAATTTAAAAAAAAAATATGTAAATACAAGTTATAATGGTCTAAGGAAGTGGTTGAAGGTGTGTAAAAAAATGAAAATATCTCTGATATCTTTCCCTCACTGTGTTATATGCTATATGAAGATTTCAAAAGTTCAGAGTTTTAGCATTAACCAATGGAGTTCTGATAAGTTATTAATCTAGTCCTGAGTGGTGGTTTGAATATGCTTGGCCCATGGGAAGTGGCACTTTTAGGAAGTGCTGCCTTGTTGAAGGAAGTACTGCACTGTGCTGGCAGGCTTAGAGATCTCCAGCTCTGCCCAATGTAGAAGAGAGTCCCTTCTTGGCTGCATGTGGAAGATAATTCTCTTCTACTGCCTATGGATCAAGACAAAGAACTCTCACCACCTTCTCCAGTACCATATTTGCCTCCTGCCATGCTGCCTGCCATGAAGATAATGCACTGAACCACTGTAAGCTAGACCGAATTAAATGTTGTCCTTTATATAACTTCCCTTGGTCATGGTGTGTCTCCACAGCAATGAAACCCTAACTAAGACAGAAGTTGGGGTATTGCTGTGATAGGTGTAATCATGTTTTTGTTTGAAGAAATGTGGATTTGGAGACTTTCAATTTGTAATGTAGTGGATTGCATTTATGTGGGGGCTTAATGGGCCATCCTAGTGAAAATATGAAAGGCATTGGTGCTACAGGCAATTTGAATTCTGGAGGCCTGGCTCAAGACTTTTCACAGAAGAGTTTTAGTATGTGGTCTTGAGATTGTTTTTCTGATATTTTGGTTAAGAATGTGGCTGCTTTTTTCCCTTGTCCAAAGAGTCTGCCTGAGGTTAAGGTAAAAAAAATTTAGATTAATTGCATTGACAAAGGAAGTCTCAAGAAACCTAGTTTAGGCTTTGTCCTGTGGTTTACTGTTATGAAAAGTAGTTTGATCAAGCATAGCAAGCTTAGAAAGGAAAAATATAAAATGTATAGTGAAAGATTAAAGGGGCACCAGGAGTGCCGGGTGGTGGTGGCACACGCCTTTAATCCCAGCACTTGGGAGGCAGAGGCAGAGGCAACTCAGGATTTCTGAGTTGGAGGCCAGCCTGGTCTACAGAGTGAGTTCCAGGACAGCCAGGGCCACACAGAAAAACCCTGTCTCAAAAAACCAAAAAAAAAAGGGGGGGCACCAGAAAATAGAATGGAGCTAAACCCTGTGTTCAAGGATATTGAATTAAATTAGGGAATAGTGACCTCCAGGCAAGATCCCACCCAGCTAAGCTCATTGTTTAGGCATTTGCAGTTGAACCAGGTCTATCATGTTAGGCATTATTATTACCTGGTTATTATTTTCATTTGAACACAAGAAAATATGCTATGTGTCAAATAGAGGAGATGGATTGTAATCGACATTCTCAGCTGTCAGCTTGAGTCTATCTGGAATGAACTACAATTCAGAACTAATAAAGATCTTGTGAAAAGGTAAAGAAAGGCTTAGGTCCAGGTGTAGTGACACATGCCTTTAATTCCAGCACTCAGAATACAAAAGCATGTAGCTCTCTTGAGTTCAGAGTCAGTCTACAGAGCAAGTTCCATGACAGCCAAGCTTAGGCCGGGAAAAAGTTGGGAAATAGAAAGCTGATGATGATGTAATAGAATAAGAGGCTCATGTTCAAGCCCCAGCAAGCAGCTTTGGCCATGTAGCTCTGGCTTTAGAGTCAAGAATAGAATGGGTTACTGGGAGAATTAATGCTGGTTACCTGGAGCTAAGAAATTAGTATTGATTAAGAGACCAATTTCACCAAGGTGAAATTATTTGGGAAGTGTTTTCTAGGAGCACAAATTATTTGTGTTCCAGAGACAATCCATGTGCTGTCAATTGGACTTGGTAATGTGTAAGAATTATCCAGGAAGTACTAGTTTTGAAGACATGAAAGGATCATGCAAAAAAATTGAGGCACGCCACCCTGAAGAGAGCCTATGAGAGGCTATTGATGAAAATGCAGTCTAGTTGCAGCAGAAGACCCCAGTATATTGGAGATGCCAGTATCAGGATTACGACCAAAACAGCAGCAACAATGAAGTGGAGTCATCCAGAACCTAGAGTGCTACAGAGGGCAGAGCTGGAGAAGTGACCCAAGCCCTGTGAAGGACCACACAGAAGAGCATGTGTGGATCCTAGACATTCAAACAAGAAGCTAGGATGTCGAAGTTTTCTTGGAGCTCCCAAGATGTTAGATATTCCAGAGCCTTGGGTCCTGCTGAGGAAAGCTGCTAACAGGGAGTAGAACCAGCCCAACAGAAAGAAGTTCGTTGCAGTCAACAAAGATAAAAGGAGTTGGAGATCTGAAGAGCACTTATACATCAAAAATGGAAATGCAGAGTTTGAAGTTTGCCCAACTAGTTTCTTGTGTTGCTTTGGTCTAGTATTTCCACACTATGAATGTTTTGGAATAGCAATGTATATCCTGTGATGTTGGAAGTATGTAATCTGCTTTTTTTTATTTTGATTTTATAAGGATGACAGTTAAGAGATTGTATGAATCTCAGAAAAGACGTTAAAGTTTGGGATTTTAAACATTGTTGAGACTGATAGACTATGGGGACTTTTGCCATTGGACTAAATGCAGTTTGCCTTATGCTATGACTAGGTATAGCCCCCGTAGACTTATTGTGTTTAAACAACCCTATAGAAGCCAGGGAGTAGAATGTGTTAGCCCATGGGAAGTGGCACTACTAGGAGGTATGGTCTTTTGGGAATAAGTGTGGCCTTGTTGGAGAAAGTTTGTCACTGTATAGGCAGGCTTTGAAGTCTCCTAGTGCTCAAGCTCCTCCTGATGTGGAAGAGAGTTCCCTTCTAAATACCTGAGGAAGACCCTCCTCCTGGCTGCCTGTAAAAGACAGTTCCCTTCTGCTGCCTGAAGATCAAGATGTAGAAATCTCAGCTGCATTTTCACCATCATGTCTGCCTGCATGCTGCCATGCTTCCCTTCGTGATGATTATGGACTAAACCTCTGAATTGGTAAGTCAACTCCAATTAAAAGTTGAGGCTTGCCACCATGAAGAAAGCCTATGAGAGGCTGTTGGTGAAAATGCAGTCTAGTTACAGCAGAAGACCCAGTGTATGGGAGATGTCAGTATCTCGGGATTACCACCAAAACAGCAGCAGCAATGAATTGGAGTCAGTCAGAACCTAGAGTGCTACAGAGGCCAGAGCTGGAGAAGTCTTTACAAGAGTGGCCTTAGTCATAGTGTCTATTCACAGCAGGGTAAACCTATCAATAGAAGAGAATACTGTCTTACCACTGTCAATTTACCAACAACACAAAGACTGGATGTTAGGTCTTGACCTTGGGACAAATGGTTAAGGTGACTATTAACATATCAAAGCAGATGCTGGCCCACCAGGTTCTTCAAGCATCCTTCAGCCCCTACTTGTTAAAAGGTCCTCCTGGCTGCTGTACCACACCCTACCATGACTCTCCAGCCCAGGGGCTGGGCTTCCCTTCCTCCAGCTATTCTTCCCAAGATAACCACAGCTACTTGGCCTAGCAGTCCTTTTGGGCATCTTCACCTCTTAGCTCCAGGTTCCTTTTCTCCCTTGTCCTCTCTCCATTCTCTGATCTCTTTACATATCCTGGTCCAGTTTGCTGGTATGTCCACCCTGGACTCTTCCATATGTCTCTGCCTCTACCTGCACTCACCCTTATATGTATAATAAAATCTCAATGCCTTAGAAGCAGTCATGTTTTTCTTCTATTTCTTTTTATTTCAGGTTGAACATTCAATATTGCAGGATCCTATGCATTATATATCAGTTCCGAGATTCTGCTTCATAAAAATATGTAGTACAAAATGACAAAAGACTATTTAGAATCAATTCAGAAAGAATTAGGCATTTTGTCCTAATCCCAAGGCAAAATGAATGGTTTTTTAATGAAACTGCTTTTAATTTTAATGCAACTCAAACAACCATTTTTAAAATCAAATATTTTTAACAGAATGTAATCCAAAAGTACATTAATTTGATGATTAAACACTTAGTGTTATGGTTTGTATTTATTCAGCCCAGGGAATGGCACTATTAGAAGGTGTAGCCCTGTTGGAGTAGTAGGTGTGGCCTAGTTGGAGTAGGTGTGTCACTGTGGGTGTGGGCTTTTTTTGGTATTTTTTTAGTGGATATTTTATTTACATTTCAGATTTTATCCCCTCACCCCATTCCCCCCACCACCCAGGAACCCCTTATCTCATTCCCTCTCCTCCTGCTTCTATGAGGATGTGCCCACCCATTCCCCCCCTCCCACCTCCCCACACTCGAATTCCCCAACACTGGGCATCCAACCTTCATGGAACCAAGGATCTCCTCTCCCACCTATGCCTAACAAGGCCATCCTCCCCTACACATGCATCTGGAGCCATGAGTCCCTCTCTATGTGCTCCCAGGCTGGTGGTTTAGATCCTGGGAGCTCTGGTTGGTTGGTTGGTTTTGTTGTTCTCCTCAAAGGGCCGCAAACCCTTTCAGCTCCTTTAGTCTTCTCTCTAACTCCTCCTTTGAGGACCCCATGATCAGTTCAATAGTCAGCTGTGAGCATCCACTTCTGTACATGTCAGGTTCTGGCAGACCTCTAAGGAGACAACTATATCAGGCTCCTGTCAGCATGTACTTCCTGTCATCCACATCAGCATTTACCTTTGGTGACTGCACATGGGATGAATACCTAGGTGGAACAGTCTCCAGATGGTCCCTCCTTCAGTTTCTGTCCCACACTTTGTTTCCATATTTGCTCCCATGAGTATTTTGTTACTATTTCTTAAGAAGGACTGAAGCACCCACACTTTGGTCTTCCTTCTTCATGAGCTTCATGTGGTCTATGAGTTGCATCTTGGGTATGACAAGCCTCTGGGCTAGTATCCAATTATCAGTGAGTGAATACCATGTGTGTTCTTTTGGGTTACCTCACTCAGGATGATATTTTCTAGTTCCATCCATTTACCTAAGAATTTCTCAAATTCATTGTTTTTTAATAGCTGAGTAATACTCCATTGTGTAAATGTACCATATTTTTTTCGTATCCATTCCTCTGTTGAAGGACATCTGAGTTTTTTCTAGCTTCTGGCTATTATAAATAAGGCTGCTATGAATATAGTGGAACATATGTCCTTGTTATATGCTGGAGCATCTTCTGGGTATATGCCCAGGAGTGGTATAACTGGATCCTCAGGTAATGCTATGTCCAATTTTGTGAGGAACTGCCAGACTGATTTCCAGAGTGGTTGTACCAGCTTGCAATCCCACCAACAATGGAGGAGTGTTCCTCTTTCTCTGCATCCTCACCAGCATCTGTTATCACCTGAGTTTTTGATCTTAGCCATTCTGACTGGTGTGAGATAGAATCTCAGGGTTGTTTTGATTTGCATTTCCCTGATGACTAAGGATGCTGAACATTTCTTTAGGTGCTTTTCTGCCATTTGAGTTTCCTCAGTTGAGAATTCTTTGTTTAGCTCTGTACCCCACTTTTTAATAGGGCTACCTGGTATTGGTACAGAGGCAGGCAGGCAGATCAATGGAATAGAATTGAAGACCCAGAAATGAACCCACACACCTATGGTCACTTGATCTTCAACAAAGGAGCTAAAACTGTCCGGTGGAAAAAGGACATCATTTTCAACAAATGGTACTGGTTCAACTGGAGGACAGCATGTAGAAGAATGCAAAGAGATCCATCCTTATCTTCTAGCACAGAGCTCAAGTCCAAGTGGATAAAGGACCTTCACATAAAACCAGATACACTGAAACTAACAGAAGAAAAGGTGGGGAAGAACCTTGAATACTTGAGCACAGGGGAAAAGTTCCTGAACTTTTAAGCCATCAATGGCTTATGCTCTAAGATCAAGAATTGACAAATGGGACCTCATAAAATTGCATAGTTTCTGTAAGACAAAGGACACTGTCAATAGGACCAAACAGCGAGCAACAGATTGGGAAAAGATCTTTACCAATTCCACATCCAATAAAAAGCTAATATCCAATATATACAAAAAAATCAAGAAATTAGGCTCCAAATAACCCTGTTAAAAAATGGGGTGTGGGCTTTAAGACTTTCATCCTAGCTGCCTGGAAGCCAGTATCTGCTAGCAGCCTTCAGATGAAGATGTAGAACTCTCAGCTCCTCCTGTACCATGTCTGCCTAGATGCTGCCATATTCCCACTTTGATAATGCACTGAACCTCTAAACCTGTAAGCCAGCCCCAATTAAATGTTGTTCTTTGTAAGACTTGCCTTGGTCATGGTGTCTGTTCAAAGCAGTAAAACCCTAACTAAGAGTCTTAGAAATGATGGTAGGAAGTTATTTTGTTTAATATATATGTTTCTGATAGTGACAATACCATGTCTTCTGGGCAGTGGTATGGAGAATCTTCTAATCCTAGTACTCAGGATACAGGCAGATCTCTGAGTTCAAGGTTAATCTGTTCTACAGAGTGAGTTCCAGGACAGTCAGCCACAGAGAAACCCTGTCTCGAATACTCTGTGTGTGTGTGTGTGTGTGTGTGTGTGTGTGTGTGTGTGTGTGTGTCTGTGTGTGTGTGTGTGTCTGTGTGTGTGTGTAAACTTTATTTATAGTAAAGCATTCATAATTTACATCATGAAATAGTACTGAATCTGAGCCACAGTTCTGCAGGCAGTGTTTGTTAGCTTTGCATCACATCATAACACATACAATACAGCATTCTCAGTGGTTAGAACCAAGCCTTCAGTGAGGCTGCATGGTGTAGCATGGGTTAGTGCTGTCAAGAGCACCTTGGATTCCTTACACACAAGATTTAGAACTACATTTTTGATCATTACACACTCAGAAACCTCTTACTGTTACCAAGTTTTATTGCTTGCCTTATGGGGTCAATAATCCACACTTTAGGCCGTGTGTTAGATGTTAGTAATGAGACTAGAATGAAATAATGTAATACCTTGGATTTCTTTAAAATAAAGGGCAGAAAATGTAGGTGCTAGATGAAATAAAATGAGAAAGAGTAGATGAAATTGTGCATAACACAACATATTTGTCAGCTGTAGCAGTAACTAGCTCAAGTTCCTGCTGTCACCTAGGTCAGCCTCCATAAAGAGTAAATTAATTAAATCAGTTATGCTGTGGTCCCTTGGCTGAGGTAATAGTTCAGCAATTCTTGATTTTAGTGTCTGATATAGAAGAAGTGCTTGTAAGATCCTCTCACCAAAGTTATTAAATAAAATGCAATCTCCTGTGTACTGGTGTTAGGAAGCAAGGCCTTTGCTCATGAGTCATCATGATGGTATTGATGTAAAAACCACAGCTCTCATTTGAAAGAGAATAAAAGATGGCTTATTTCGGAAACATTTTGAGTGACTATATCTCAGGAACACAGATGTAGGTCACCCTAAATTCCATTTCCCAACATGGAAGCAGTTCATGAGGTTTTACAATTTTACAGAAAAAAATGAAATTAATAAATCACAGCATTGGTGGGCACCTCACAGAGGCAGTTACAGCCACATGAGGGAAGCTTTTCTATAGGATCAAGATGCTATTTGGTAACATTCTTAGTTTGGGGGTTGGTTGACCCGTTAAAATTAACAGATTCTAAGAGGCTTCTGTCAGTCACAGGATGTTAGTTCAGACACATGTGGGCAAGGAATGTCTGTTCTGGATGGCTAGGACTATCCTACAATACGGTAATTAGCCTCGGGATCTACAACATTCCCATGTCTCTACAGTACTAAAATTCTAATAATAAAAAACAGCTTCTTTGAGTTTTCATTCACAGTGGAGTCCCCCAAGACATGGATTAATGTTACTATAAGGAGCCAAGAGGCCAGAATTCCCTCTCCCACTACCATTTAAACATAGCGAAGATGTCGATAAACAATAGTTCCTTATGGAACACAGAGTCAGCAGCACCATGATCTTGGACTCCAGCCTCTAAACAGAGCTTCCAGTTGAGTAGAAGTGACTTATCTTCGATGTTGTGTTAGAGCAGCAACCGACTAAACCCCAGGGTCAAAGAGGCAGAAGTAGACAGCTACAGTGAGAATTACCTGTTTACCTGACATAAGGCCATACCTTCTGCAGGGCTGAAATCTGGCCACTTGTTCTAGAGCAGAAGCAGGTCAAGGGAGTGAACTCTAGTCAGGAGCATCCCTAGGGCCATCTGCCTGTGTGGGAGAGACTAGCTATTAATGGAGGATCTTTGCATGAACTTCCAAAACATCATATTCTGTCCTCATAAAGTTCTCCTGAGCCACAATTGGTCAATTTTCTTTTCTGACTGTCCACTTTAATGAGAAGTGGCAGAGGGTCCGAAGTTGCTATTGTCTCTTCACAGCCAAACAAGTGAGAAAGTGATTTCCCCAAGGCACACAACAATTGGTTCTAGGGGAATAAATGAATTGCATTTGTATAAATCAACTAAATTGCATCCTCAGGGAAATATCTTGCATCGAAAGCAATTTTCAAAATAGCTAATACTCCCTATCAACTCCCCTTCCCCTCTCCTTATGTCCTCTAACACTTTCCTATAAAAACTCTACCCTAGCAGGGCAAATGAGTATGCATGGGTGTTGGGCTATAAGAAGTGCACTGGAGAGTCAAGAGAAAGGCCCTAAAACTGGACTAAAGATTTTAGAACTTATGGCTTTGGTGAAAATAAAAGTCAAGAGGGTAAAAGTCACAGGAAAAAAAATGGGTTTAATTAAACAAACCAGGGGCTGTTGAAAGTGAGACACCAGCTAAGAAGTTCAGTCATAAGCAGTTGATTGACCCCTCCCCGCAAAATGGAGTTGAAATGTAGAGAATACTAAGAATCTAGAAGATGTTCCAAAGTGAGAAAGATCTTCACTTAGTGCCCCTAGAGTGCACGGATGGTGAAGAGTAAAGAGAGAAAAACTGCAAGGTTTTGTGATTTAGATGACTAGTACTTTTGAGGAAAGAGGAGAATGGGAACTGTAACAGAAGGAAGGTGGCCGTCAGCCTTTCCTTAATTAGTAGGATGTGGAGGTACGTTTTGAATAAAATTGTGTGTGTGTGTGCGTGTGCATGTGCGTGTACGCGTGTGCGTGTGCGTGTGCGTGTGCGTGTGCGTGTGCGTGTGCGTGTGTGTGTGTGTGTGTGTGTGTGTGTGTGTGTGTGTTTCCCACCTTTACTAAACAAATGGAATTCAAGAAATTCAGAACTCAGAAAGCCATCGATAAAGTTATGTATTAATATACTGGGTAGGATGAGCCTGTAGGAGCCCTGCAAGACCATTTAATCATTCTAGCACTCTCTTCCTATGACTGGTTCTAAACGCTCTCCCAGCTGTCTAATAACCTTATTCATGAGAAACATCATAAAGTTTATAATTTCTTTTCCACTTTAAGTGATATTTATGGTGAAATGTCTTAATTACCCCTAGATAAAATTCAAGTGGTAATGGGAATTACTCCTAGGTTTGAAATGTACAAATATGACAGCCAAGATATTGCCGTGGTGGATGCTATTACTTACAGAGGAGGAAGGCAATATAATTCCATCTGGAAGCCAATACATCATATCCCAGTGTCAAATCTTCAAACAATGACAGTCCAAAGAAGCTGTAGGCTCTTTCCCAGGAGAAGCAGCACTAAAGGGGCACTTAGCACTTCAGTTTTGAAAACACATATATCTTGCTGCAATTTGGCCATCCTCTAAAAAGTTAACTCTTCGAAGTTGAAGATGGATCTCTCTCTAGGCTGGTAGCTTTCAATCCTGGCTGCACACTGGAGTCATGGAAAGCATTTTAAAAGGCAAACTGGGGTCCCTGTGCCATTCTAATATAAATGGTCTGGGCGTGATCTGAGAACCAAAAGGGTTAGAAGCCCTCTGGGGAATTCTAATGTGCAGACAAGGTGGGGCATCTGCTGTGTTATCATAAGGATTCATTTATAGCTCAGATTTCCATTCACATTTTAAACAATTTCCAAAAGTTGTGGGAATGCTATTAGAATGTACAGCTGCCATAGGAAAGTGGGAAAATATGTCAAAAGGAGTCAGACAACTAAATAAACAAGGACAAAACAATTATTGTTATTCTGGGAAATGGAAATGCATTTTAGAGAGAAAATTGCTATTTAGGGGAAATCATTTAAGGCTTTATAGAGGAACAAAGCAAAGGCAAAAAACAAAACAAACAAACAAAAAAAAACCCTACTATTTTATGAGAAACATTGACTCTTAAGGACTTAAAATCATTCAGTACAGTCAGGTAAAAGATCATTTCTTCAGCATCAGAATAGTCTGGGGCTGTTTATTTGTTTGTGTTTTTATTTGTCTGGTTAACTTGTTTAGGGAGAGGCTTCTACAGAAAAAAAGAAATTGAACTTAAGGGCTAGACTTAAACAGACTTCTAGTTTCTTGGCAGTTATTCCATCCTTAAAACCTGGAAATAAATGACCAGTTGCAGGGTTCTACAGCAGGACTTGCTTGCTGAAACTTTGAAAGAGCAAAGTCAGTCATCTCTACTTTCCAAATTGGAATTCCCACTTGATTGATCACCTTGGTTCTCAATGAAGTTTTGCTAGTTATGCTTCTACTACTGTCTGTACTGCTTCAGTGTGGCCCTAGAGAATGGAGAAATGATCATGTGTCTGTGTTTGCAGTAACTTGGACAAGCTAGAGTATCAGAGAGAAGATATCAAAACCCAGTGTGGGACCGTGAAAGCACAGGCCTCAAACCAGGAACCCTAATGGGACTACGGGGTAGGTGTTTGGCCATGCCCCCAGACTCCAGGCTCCTGACACAAGGCCTCCCTTTTTCCCCAAAGATCTCCATTGTTCCCCTTTTTTCAGTCATGTAGGGCAATGCAGCCCCTCCTAAAGAGGTTTGTGCCCATCCTCAGGTAGAAGGCATGAGGTGACTACAGGCTTCAGCCTTAAGAGATTTTCATATTAATGAGATACCTAAAGGTCAGAGTGTAGCTAATTAAGCACTCCTTCTTAGACTCTCCTGCCTCCTCCCTCCTCCCTCCCTATTCAACTCAGGTCTGCCCTGAGTTGGGGGGGGGGGCAGGGGGAGGGAGGGTACAACCAGATTCATCCACTATCCGCCATGACAATAAACCTTTTAAACCATGGACTTCCTCCTGTCTTTGGGGCCCTGCCATGAGGAACCGTGAATAAGGCCTTTAACTAATGAGTCGCAGCCTAATCTTCTGCCAGAAGACTTCTCTACGTTCCCATCATGGAGGCTGCCAATTCAAGCAAGCTAGCCGATCCAGCCAAGCAAGTGCCATGACAGAGTCTCTACCCGCAGGACGCTTGTTGGGACTTCCCCTCCCCCTCGTTTGTCTCGTCTCCGGGCCCATACGTCCTCACATCTCTGTTCTTCCACGGTTCCCAGCAGAGTCTGGGAGTCCAAGGACATTGACTACAAGCCTTCAGGGTCAGCATTGTCAGCCCAGAGACCACGACTCAGGAGCCCTGCCCCCGCAGGACTTCAGACTGAGTTCTCCCCATGCCTGGGCGGAGCCACCGCAGCATCCGCCCAGCGCAGTGTTGAGTGAACTCAGTCAAATTCCCCAGCTTCTGCCTCCCTGACCTCAGCAGACATACAGGATCCACAACTCTGCCCAACAGGACCCGTGCCCACCCACCTTAGAGCTAACAACCCTGCAACCCCGAATCATCTAATAGGCAGGTGATGGGTGACAAGCAGCAATCCTACAGAATTATTCTACAGAATTCGTGCATTATTCTGACATCTCACAGGAAGCTTGAGGTTTAAAGATGAAAAAACCAGCAACTTCAGAAAGTTTAAGCAATCAAGCAATACATGCCTTTATCAATGCTTCCAGTTCCTTCTTTTGCCTCTTCCTTTGCCTCTTCCTTTGAAAATTCCTGAACCACATTTTCTGTTTTTGCTATTCAATTGGATCATGTAGTTTGGCCCAGATAATTAAAAATAAGTAGATCTGATGTAACTCACTTCCAAACTGAACATCTAGAATGTTCTATGTGATTGCTCACATATTTTTCAGGCAGGTGAACACAAAAAATTTCAGTACAGAAAGTCTAAGAAAAACTAAAAAATTATGAAGCCACTGAATGAAGAATCCAAGTGCCTCTAACATCACAGGAAAGTTTGCCACCAAATAGTCGTTGGGCCATAATAAATTCACTTGCTATGTGAAGCTATTGGCAGTTGTGGAGTGTTTATTCCAGCTGCTAAGTAATTCATTTTGTTTAACCTAACAATTGTTTAGTGATGACCCAGACCCAAGGAGTCTCATAATGTACACTTATTATTTTTTATTTTTAAACATTCTTTTAATGATTTTTTGGTATAAGCATATATTATACATCACATGTATTTCCTTTTCATTTTTCTTTTTTCTTTTTTGTTTGTTTGTTGAGACAGGATTTGTCTTTGTAGCCCTGCTTCTCCTAGAACTTACTCTGTAGACCAGGCTGACCTCAAACTCAAAGAGATCTGCCTGCCTCTGCCTCTCAGTGCTGGGATTAAAGACATGTGCCACCATAACCTGGCAAACATATTATTTTTAACATTCTAAAATTTTTAAAGGATTTGTAGTGTGATATATAGGAACAATAGAAATAATAAATCAACAGAAAAAAATCTGGAAAATGTTGTTTTAATACTACAAAAACACATGCAACACTTACAATAAACCCACAAGCCAATGGACAGAAATTAGAATATATTTAGAAGAGGAAAAATGAAAACACCACATTTCAATATGTTGAGAGGGCCGTTGCCAGGTCCAGTATCGCTGCAGAAGGGAAGATGTGCAGCAATCTTCCCTTGGTTAGTTCCCAACCCTGGAGCAGAGCCAGCAGGGTGTTGGTTTTCTGGGGTACTGAGGACTGCTGTAGGTATAAGGCTTGTTTGTGTAGTAATGTATATATTTTACTTCATGATCCTTCTTCAGGGAATGTTCTCCCTGCCAAGGTTAATGACTTTATGATAATCAGAAACAGCAAGATTCCAGGAAGCAAGAATGTGCCTGGTGCTCCTCAGCAAAACAGTAACATTGTGACCTTCAAGACAGCCCTTAAGGCAGTGGAAAAGAACTCTGAAAACATGAGTTCAAGAATATATAAATCAATTTAAGAACTTTTCTTTACAGGATATCTCAACTATGCAAAATGTAAAGATGCAATATGAATTGAAAGAGGGGCTTCACGGACTTGAAAGAACAGAGGCATCTGCACTAATAAGCCAGCTTTGTCAGAAAGACATTAAGGAAGGAGATAGTGCTGATATCAGATCACAATCCCACCCAGCAAAGATTATTGTATTTGCCATTGAACAAGAAATAATTTGGACTTTTAATCTGAAAGTAACTATAATCCAGAAATGGAGCGCTCACTTGTGATCCAGATCTTGAGGTTGAAAGACAGAGGCTTTTGTTTTGAAGAATCCCAAATTCGGGAGACCCTTACTCAAGTCTCGGGAAGTCGCGAACACCCACAAACTCCAAGACACCGTACCTGGATGCAATTAGCAGAGGTTTATTAGGGAAGAGAGCTGGCAGCCAGCGTTCAAACTGCACAGTCGTGCAAGAGTACAGTTTGACCCCACGTGGTAGGCTAAGGAACCTTTTATAGTAGGGGGTAGGGAAAGGAAGGGATTTTCACGCGGTTACACATGATTGGTTATTTCAAATATCAGCAACTTGCAGAGGCGGCAGGATGGCTAGTTAGGACTTGTCTGGGCATGCCTTTTTACTTTTCTTTGTGGCCAGGAATGTGTCTTCCTGCTTTGGGCCTACCCCACCCACAGGTGGATTTTCTTCCCTGAGGCTTGAGGAATGTATGGGGCAGTGAAGGCCCGAAATCCTACATTCAGTTCCACCTTCCTGGAACTAATGAGCCTGTATATATTTTATAAAATGGTCTTTATAATTTTTTACTCTACAGTTTCAGATCTTGAGGAACAGTGGCGATGAAAAGATTAAGTCCAGCCATGGTGGTATCTACCTTTACTCCCAGGAGACAAAGGCAAGCATATTTCTGAGTTCAAGGTCAAAACATGTTCTAGATGAAGAAAAGCATAGGTCCAGGCATAGTGGGACACACGTTTAATCCCAGTATTCAAGAGATTGAGCCATGCAGATTTATGAGTTCGAAGTCTGTCTACAGAGCAAGTTCTAGGGCAGTCAAGCTCAGGCAGTAAAGAAGTTGGAATATAGAAAGCTGGTGATAATGTAACAGAACAATGAGGCCATGTTCCAGCTCCAGCAAGCAGCAGAACTCGGCAGCTTTGGCCATGTCTCTAGAATCAAGGGACTAAGGTCATAAAACGCTGAGTCATGGGATAATCCAAAGAGAACCTGGGGCAAATGCTTGAGTAGATATTCAACTCCTAAGGAAGTAGCTTATGCAAAATAAGAGACTGGGCTTTGGTCTACAAGAGAGAAAGCTATCGCTGGGCGGTGGTGGCACACGCCTTTAATCCCATCACTTGGGAGGCAGAGGCAGGCGGATTTCTGAGTTCTAGGCCAGCCTGGTCTACAGAGTGAGTTCCAGGACAGCCAGGGCTACACAGAGAAACCCTGTCTCAAAAAACCAAAAAAAAAAGAGAGAGAGAGAGAGAGAGAGAGAGAGAGAGAGAGAGAGAGAGAAAGCTATCTCTAGGAGAGAGCTATCTCAAGCAGACAACAAAAGAGAGTTATCTTGAGCAGATCACAGAGCTCTCAGATTGCATCCATTACTGACTCTGAGTCATTCATCCACCACTCCTCCCCCACCAGCACCCCTTCCTCAGGACCACCAACAAAGCTGAGGTTAGTTCTCAGCAGGTTCTATAGCCCACTGGAGCGCTTGACAGCAATATGTAGTTCTTTAGCATATATATCCATTTTCCTCTATTCTGTGCCTATCTTTCTCAAGGTTTTATTTGATGAACATAGCAGAGAAACTAAGGTTTGATCTTCTTTGGTTTTCTTCTAATTGGCATAATTTACCAACTAGATAAAGATTTGAAAGGTGTTGTCTTCAACACCAGCTCAGAGTAAAGGCATGGTAAATATTTCCTAACTAAATAAATGAATTTCAACTTGGAGGGAGGGCAGTGAAGAGAGCTGGCGGCCTTGAATGCTCATGTTTCTCTCACTCATACTTGGCTCTCATTTTCCTCTCTTTGTAGTCTTTTCAAAAAGTACATAATAGAATCACAAAGCTAACCTATCCATAGTTAATGCATATGTTCCCTCTTGCATCTCCACGGAGGTATTTTCCAACCTCCTCTGAATACTTCTAATAAGAGTACCCAGTACGTCTGAGAGATGTCTAGACTCATGCCAATAAAGTGATTTAGGCTAACCTTTACACATTGATATGTGACTCTAATGATAGAATATAAGCATTGCCGTGAAGCTTAGCATAAGCCTCAAATTCAAATAGTCTATCTTCATAGCCAGAGTCGTTGTCTGTAGTACTACTGTAGTAAAGGCTATCTTTACTCCATTACTTCTGCCTGAGTCCAAGGATACAGTCTCAATATTTCCATTTTATCTATTTTCTTTTTTTTGTTTGTTTGTTTGTTTTGTTTTGTTTTTTCGAGACAGGGTTTCTCTGTGTAGCCCTGGCTGTCCTGGAACTCACTCTGTAGACCAGGCTGGCCTCGAACTCAGAAATCCGCCTGCCTCTGCCTCCCAAGTGCTGGGATTAAAGGAGTGTGCCACCAACGCCCGGCCATTTTATCTATTTTCGAAACTTATTACAAAACTCTTTATCCGGGCACCTGATCTTCAACATGTCTATGTTTTCAGGTACTACATAGTCATGATAGCTAGACTCTGTGAAAGCGCAAAGCCTCAACGGGTGCTTCTCATTATATCCACCACGTTAGCCCCTCTCAGAGGTGAACAAGTACTTAATACTGTTGTATGACAGACATATTCTAGGGAGATACAACACACAGGTACACTCATCCCAGATATAGAACCCACTGCAGACAAAAGCACAGATATCACCAAAGTCCAAATTGGTGAACCAATGAGTGTAACCAAACTTTGGCTATTTGGAGGGTTCTTCTTTCATCCACTTTCTCCATTCCTTTTCTTTCACCCTTTCAACCCCCTAACACTATATAAGAGAGAAAAAGGGATAGAGAAGAAAGAAATCTCTGAATAAAGTCAGGGGTCAGAAAGGGGGAGTGATGCTATTAGACTACTTGCTGTTAATTAGGGGCATCAAGTTCCTTGGGGACAAGTTTGATCTTTGCAGTCAGGATATCTAATTTCTTCTTGTTGTTTTCTTCTTTGTGCATGACTACTTAACAAACTGTGTCCACAGCAACCAACAGTAACCAACCAACAACTCACCAACAACCCACCAACAAAAAGACCCACTTATCAGAAATCTAGTATTTATATACCTCTCTGAAAAGTCCCCAGAATTCCAAATGTCACACAATCCCAGAAACTATCTACAGCTGGCAAAATTATACCCCCAGCCCCACCAGAGCATGAGGCAAATCTCAAACAGATACCTATGCTTTGCCTCATGCTCTGAAAGGCACACGATCCTGCCAGCTGAAGATGGTTTACATTTGGAATTCTGGGGACTGAGAGGATATAAAAATGCTAGACCCCCAACAGGCTGCAGCTGCTGCCACTCCCTACTGCAGTTGCTGTTCTTACTGCTGATGCTGATTTCTGGATGTTTGCTATAATGACTTGTTGGATTGCTGGATGGACATATCTTGATAAATATTGGACTTGCCCCACGGACCTTCAAACTCCTAATCACCAGGAAGTTGTTTGAGGAGATTGATGTCCGTTTTCTGTTCTAAACTTCTTTCTCTCATACCTAGTGTTGGGAGTTTGGAACAGTTTGAGGTGGAGAAGTATGGTAGGTATAAGAACTCAATAAAGCAGCAAAAAAAAAAAAAAGTATGGTTACAGTGAGGCTCTTCAGAGAGCGACTTTCAATGGTCTTTACTATTTATATAAGCTTAGAAGAAGAGGGGTTTAGGGAATCTGGTCAGTTTCAGGAACTTCCTGAAACCACTTGGAATTGTTTATTTACAGTCTTAATGAACATTTTGTAGGATGTAATATTTCTTCTTAGAGGAAACTACTATGGATGGGAGTGGTTCTAACTACACTGCCATGCTCCTTTATCACTTTAGAAAGGTATACCTATTAAGTACACTTGTATGTGATTTCTTTCCAATTTTTTGGCCATTTAACAGTGGGTTCTTCCCAGAGTTCTGCAGTTCCTCTCTATCTTCCTCTTGGCACCAGAATTGTGTTATCCACATTATCCAGATGCTTACATACCATAGAAGGAAGATGGCATTGGTGCTGTAACTTGTTTTCCATTACCTTACTAAAGTCTACAATTTGGATAGTGTGGGAGTTTGAATAAAAAATGGATCCCACAGGCCCACAGGAAGTGACACTGCTAGGAAGTATGGCCTTGGTGGAGGAAGTATGTTTTAGTTTTCATTCCTGCTGCCTGCAGATTCAGATATAGAACTCTTATCTCCTTCTCCAGCACAATGTCTCCCTGCATGCTGCTATGCTTCCTGCCATGATGATAATGAACTAAACCTCTGAAAGTATAAGCCAGCCCCTTATAAAGAAAATGTTTTCCTTTACAAGAGTTGCCACAGTCTTGGTATCTCTTTATAGCAATAGAAACCCAAACTAAGACAGCTTGTATGATTAGTTGAAGATATTACTTAGTGTTTACATTCCAGAACACATTTTATCGGTATCACTCAAAGAACAATCAGCTTTACTTTTATTTCCTGTTCTAGTGCTAAAAGTAAAGATCACAGAGTTTATAATATTTTAGGCATATTTTCAAATGTATTTTTACAATATACTTTAATGGAGTTTAGCAGACATCAAATGCTGTTCTTAAACTCTTATGTCACTTATCGATATATTGCATAAACCAGTGAAGTGTATTTATTCACTAAGTCTTTTCTCCAAATGTAGTATTGCATCTTTAATTTTTATTAGAACACAATCAACCCTGAATTATTACATCACTTTAGAACTAGAGAAAAGCAACACCTTGTGTTTAAAATGACAAGTTAATAACTGCCGCCATCTGCAGGCAACAAAGAAACCTCTCTGGCGTTTACCTCTTTGTTATTTGATCAAAGGCAATTCTACATGAACAAAATAATTATATTTCCAAGAACAATGCACTCACAGATAAAAATAGACCTGGTTGTTTCCTGCCCTCCACATTTCATTAGAGCAAACAGCACATAGAACAAACAGGGTATCGTGAGCCAAGGCAGTTGTGCTGGCAAGACTGCAGCAGTCATCTCTGGTAGAAAACATGGACTGGGAAGCGTTAGGAGAATGGAAAGTAGATATGTCCCCAACAAATATTTTGCTGGAGTGGGAGCATCATTAAGACTCTAACTAGTCAGCCTATCAGACAGCCAGTAGTAGCACATGCTTTTGATCCTAGCAATTCAGAGCCAGAGGCAGGAGGATCTCTGAGTTTGAGGCCAGCCTGGTCCACAAAGCAAGTTTCAGTACAGCCAGAACTACAGAAAAAAAAAAAACCCACAAAGAAAAACAAACAAACAAACAAGACTGCAACTACCAAGTTAATGATTTCTTTCTACCTCCCTCTGCAATGCTTTCTGAGCAAATGGCAATCTAACTAATGTGTTAAATCAAATTGATGACTGCTCACATGAAGGTCTCAGTGCTCATACTTAACTCAAGCTACTTGTATTTCTTTAAACCACAGGTGCATTTGTTCCCACCCATTAGGTTTATATGCACATCATGGAAAATATACGGCCATATACAAGCCGGAAATGGGCTTTCAGATGTCTCAAGGAAAAGGATTTGTTTTTCTTTAATCTAAGCAGGTTAATACAGCCTGTGATCCCAACTCTCAGGGGGCTGAGGCAGGAGGATCACAAGGTTAAGGCCAACCTAGGCTTTACAGTAAGATTCTATCTCAAATTATCTCTGTAATAAGCAAAACAAGCAAGCGTGTATTTGTTTAAATTTTATTTTATTTTTTATTTTATTTTATTTTATTTTTTCAAGATGGGGTCTCACTGTGTATCTCTGGCTGTCCTGAGACATGCTCCGTAGACCAGGTTGGCCTCATACTCACAGAGATGAGCCTGCCTCTGCCTCGAAGGTGTTGGGATCAAAAGGCATGCGCCACCTGGGCACAGCTATGTATTGTAAAGATATCTTTGGATGATAGTCTAAACAGTCTTTCTTGATAGGCATTACTGTTAGTACTAGGAAATGAGCAATTCTTTGTTCTGCATCCTCTGAAATGCTTAGTATTTCTGGAACCCAGATGAAAGTACAAGTAGATTCTCTCAGTCAAAACAAAACAAAAACAAAGCCCTACATATTTTCAAGTGGCTCCTAGGAAAATAGCGTTGCTCCCTCTCCAATCTGATAAATTGTTCCAGTCAGAATTGAATGATTTCCAGTCATTTCCTTAGTATTTGGCCCAAGATTCTTTAAAGAAATGGCACTCTAAGGACACAGAGGAAAGCTAATTCCAAGAGCCATAAAATGTTTTCCTTTGCCTCTCTTGTTCATTAAATGATACATAGTGGTGACTCTAGTCTTAGAAACCTTAGTAAAGCCGGGCGGTGGTGGCGCACGCCTTTGATCCCAGCCAGCACTTGGGAGGCAGAGGCAGGCGGATTTCTGAGTTCGAGGCCAGCCTGGTCTACAGAGTGAGTTCCAGGACAGCCAGGGCTACACAGAGAATCCCTGTCTCGAAAAAACCAAAATAAAAAAAGAAAAAAAAAGAAAAAGAAAAAGAAACCTTAGTAAAATATATTTCATTCATAAGATGTTTAATTCTAAATGATAGAAACCCAATAAAAGCAAAAGAAATATGATTGAGTTAATAACTTTATAAATTTTTAAAATCCTTTCATAACAATAAAGAGCTAATACCAATAAGAAACAGGACCAAGAAAATCATCAAAGAAGTGAAAATTAAAAAAAAAAAAAACTATTAAGAATAATTACCGAGAAAACATATTCAACCCTGTTAGTAGGCAAAGGAATATAAATGGTATTAATTTTAAAAGTGAAACAGGGCCAGCTGGTAAAAGGTGCTTGCTGCACAGGCCTGATGACGAAGTTCAGTTCCTAGAATTTATGGTGGAATGAGGGAGCCAACTCCTGAAAGCCGTCCTCTGACCTGGACACAAATGCTGTCTCACATAAGCTTGCACACATGCTATCACTCACAAACAAGCACACGTGGTGTCACACACACATACTCAGGCTGTCTCTCTCTCCTTCTGTCTCTCTCTCTCTGTCACACACACACACACACACACACACACACACACACACACACACATAAACACACCAAATACATGCACATACCACACACATATACACACACATGCATGCACCACACACATGACACACACACCACACATACACACATGCAGTCACACATCACACACACACACACACACACACACATGATACACAGAGTAATAGTAAATAAAATTAAATTGTCAGTAATGTTTTACCTTTAGAGCTAGAAACTATATGTAAACAAAAATGCTCGTTGACTGTGAGGATTCAAAGAACCATGGGCATAGATACAAATCCATGTAGGTCTCATGCAGGAAGTTTAAACAAGTTTATAGATATAGATATCAGTTTAAGAATAGAAGCAGATGAATTGCTGCATATCCAGAAAAGAAAATACAAATCTTAAATTGTGATTTCTAAGAGCTGAAGTTGTGAAACATATTCTAAGAATATTACTCAGGAAAACACAAAATACAAAGCAGGATGCTAAAGAGTATGTGGAAATAATGATTGTGTTTTCAAAAATATACAAGCCAGTTGGCCTGGGCTGGAGACCTGACTCAACAGTTAAGAGCACTGCTGCTCTTGCAGAGGACCCAGGTTTTGTTTCTAGCACCCAGATGGTGGCTCACAGTCATCTACAACTCCGTTTCTATGGCATCCAACACTATGTTCTGACCTCTGCAGGCATGCTGGTTCATGCTCATCCATAATGCCATTTCCAGGACATTGAATACTGTCCTCTGACTTCTGCAGGCATTTGTGTATACATATATGGATGCAAGAAACATTTTGTGTCTAACAATCTTGTCCAAGAAGAAGACACCAACATTTATGAACTGAAAAATCTAGCATGGTGCCTGTGACACTGCAGGTATATTAAAAGTATACCTGGCTAATCGCATGTGTTTTGTTTCAGTTTTTGTATTGAAAACAAACAAACAAAAAACACTGACAACTTAGGAGAGAAAGGGTTTAATTTGTAATTCTAGGCCACACCCCATCATTGTGGGAAAGTCAAGATAGGCAGCTGATCAAATCACGTTCACAGTCAAGAGCAGAGAGAAACAACTATATTACACGGTCACTTGTTTGCTTACTGTTACTTATACTGTTCATGATCCCTGTCTAGGGAATGGTGCTGCCCACAGTAGGCTGAGTCTTCTCACATCAATTAATTGACTTCAGACCACCCCTCATAGACATGCCCAATTACATGCCCTGTGTAGGCCATACTTCGCTGAGATTCTAGGTTGTGTCAAATTGACAATTAAAGCTAACTATCACAACATGTATAAATAAATGACTAGCAAAGAACTACAAACATATTAAAATGACTATTTCTTTTTGGTACCAAGGTTAATTGTGTCTTTCTTTTTCTCTTTATTGTCTCTGGGTTGTATACAATGAGTATATGTGACTTCTGTGATATAAAAGAGTATAAGATGTTATAGGCAAAGCTTTCACTCAGTTAAAAGAAAATTATGGTTCTTCAAGGGAAGGATTTTAGTCATGCTGTGACTGGTTTGCACATTTGTCATGCTCAGCTGTTACTTATAATCTGAATTCATTCAGAAGTCAACTCACCAGCAGAGTGGCGGGGATACTTCAAACGTAAGACAAGAGCTTAGAAACCACACACTGTATGCGAATGCATGAACAAAGTAAGTGGGGAATAATACCCCCTACAGACACACACACACACACACACACACACTCAAGGATAGGGTCTAGGGTCAATTGTACTGAAACTCAAATCACAAAAACATCATAGCAAAGGGTGTTTGAGAATTATTCTTTTATTTTGTCTTACCTTAGGTATTGTCTGAACTGACTGTTAACTGATGTCAGTATTGTAGTTAGTATTTGTGGGAAGGTTGGGTTGCCTTCAAATTGGAACATTTCTGGCTTCATTAGTCTTAGTCGCTTTGTCTAAAAAGAGACAGCAAGCACGAGTACCACCTAGTGGCCATATCATATTAAAGCACAAGACAACCAGTGAACTTAGGAAGTAAGTGTAATAAGTCTAGGAATTGTCTCTTTACCCTAACGCCTCACAGCTGCAGTACCCTGACTTCCAGAACTTCCTTCCTACATACAGTTTAACACATCAGAAAAGTGACATCTCTGCTCATCCCGGAAAAGATGTCATTCTGAATTGTCAGTATCTCCCTAACATAAATTACCAAACAAAAAAGGCGGACAGGCAAATGGTCTCTCATAGCATTGTCTATCCTGCAGTCAGACTCGCCTGGCTCCCTCCTCATTCACTTCAAACATTTGTTCTTTCCGTGATCTGGGACACTGAGAATATGAAAATGAAAGACTACATGTTGTTCTCTAGCTGATGAGAAATGGTGATCTATGCTAAATAAAATGTATAAGAGGCCACTTGGCCCAAGGTTCTGATGTAGATACCGAAAGACTGACCTTCAATGAAGTTATTCATGCTAAAGTTGCACGCCGCTAAGTTACTTATCTGAACTGAGAAATCAGGAAAACGGTCCAGTGATGCTCAGACTCCCGAGAACACCAGTAATAGACGACTCGATAAGGAGGATGGTGGTTCATCCCACATAGGTTCCTGTATCTGAATAATTGGTTCCCAGTTGGATGTGGTGTCTGGGGAGATTGTGGGACCTTTAGTAAGTACCACCTCGCTGGAGGAAGTACATTACCAGAAACAGTCTCTGAGAGTTTATAGCCTTGCCCTTCTTCATTTCCTCTTTCTGCTTCCTGTTTGCAGTTAATAGATATGATCTCCCAGGCTACTGCTCCTGCTGACCATTGCCCAGCCTCCCTCACAATTATAGACTCCCTCTGGGAGCACATGTACAAATAAATAAACCTTTTTTTTTCTATAAGTTCCTTCTGGTCCTGATGTTTTATCACAACAACAGAGAGTAATTACTAATACAATCAGCGCCCCCTTCTTACCTCCCAAGGGGAAGTAACTGGAGATAACCAGATGTTTACAGACCTCGGCACTATGTTGTACTGTTTCCTTATTCTACTCAAACTAGTTTATAAAAACAACTGTTCCACCATACTCAACAGTGGGGCTCTATGTTTTAGATTAAAAACTGATTCTGGAGTGGTAAACAAATTCTAATTAGGTCAGTTCAGGGACTTTTTTGAAGTTTGTCTTTTGACATGTCATAAGATATTCTGTTGGATTGTTATAATGGGGCTAAGTCTTCGTCTCCTCTAAGCATCCCATTCATGATCCCCTTCCTAGAGTATAGTGCTGCCAATAGAGGACACCAGACTCCCCAGCAATGCAGATGCCCCAAGGGTGAACATGACCAGCCTCACTCAGAGCTGCATCCTTTTCCAATGGCCTGCCCCTAGCCAGCGGGAACTCCCCCCATCAGGAGTACCCAGAAGGTTCTGCCTTATTTCATGGGCCTCGAGAGTCAAGTAGGACATAAAATATGTAAATCATTGTTAACACACCGGGCATTTTGTTTGACCTAAACATTCTCTAACATTTTAATCAATACTTTAAAAAAAACTTTCACAGAAATCTAAATTTATGAATTCTCTTGCAAGTGTTGTCACCTGGCCTGAAAGAACAGGATCTGAGGACAGGCTGAATGGCCTTCATCATTGTCCACAGCTCCCTGGCTCTAGACAGCAACTGAGTATCTGATTTCTGGCCATGTCATCAGGACATTGTGGCATTGACAGCTGACCTGCTTCTCAAGTCCCCCACTGTCATTAGAAATTTTGTTGCCCAATACAGAGGTCAGGGCTCCCCGCCTCACCTTCTCCTTCATCTCTGAGCTGTTTCTTTTCCCACCTCATTAAATTGATGTTATCACAAAGTCAGCAAGGAGCACTGGGATGGCACAGTCCTGAGCCACACTGATTGAAAACAAATGGTCTGAAACACTACCTGAGTAACATGTGTCACATGACAGTGTGACAAAGTTGTTTGTACAGTCATTACCTGAAGTTGTGGCTTTTCATATATAACCAGTAAAAGCACTTAAGTACAGAGGCACACGTACCCGATACACATATTAAGAATTGACAGGAATATTCAACCCAAGAGATGAGGAAATGCAGATGAAGGTCTGTGTACAAGCCTCTATCCACTGTGATCTGTGGGTCTCTGGCTCGGCTGGAGCAGCCAACGAGTTGCAGCTCTCCAAGGGGAAGAAAGAGCAAGATGGGCTGCTGGGCCTCTTCCTCAGCTGGTCCAGCTGCAGAGTCAGTGGCAGGTAGCAAGACAAGGTCAGGGCCACCAAGCAGGAAATGGCTATAGTCAAGCATGTGCACCCAGTTGATTGGGCCTGATTGAGGTCCAGCAATGGAAGCTTCTAGAGAGAAAACTCTTCCCTGCAGTGTTACAGCTCAATAAGGCAGACACTCTCAGATCATCTTTAGTGAAATAACTCGTTCACTTTATTCCTTGTGGATAGGACCTTATAAACATTTGGGGCAGGTAGGGATCTAGAGGCAGATGCTTTCTGTTGGCTTGGTCTGAGGTGTTAGGGATACGTCACATGCATGAGGAGGGGCTTAGGGCATTGGCCCTACTTGACTGATTGTCACAGTCCTCTCAATGGGGTATCCTGGTCACATGTTCCAGGATAAAAGCCTGGTTGTGAGTAGATTTACACACCCACTATTCTCAGTTTGAGAATTTCTGGGGTTCTTGAATCTACTCAACCTTACCAGTTTTTCTATCTGGTGGCACGGTCCACTGTCTCACAGTGAAACATAATCCATTGAGTATTATCTTATCCCACTATGGTTATCCCACTACATACAGGCTAGGTAATCTGAGTGCTAACTACAGCATAATGTGATAGGGTTGAACATATAATATGATCAAGATAATGTTGCTTTCAGTTTATTTCATCGCAGATCCAAAGCTACAGCTTGATCAGATCAGTGGATGCATACATAATCCCTAGACGCTCGGCCAATTAATTCAATAACTGATGATTCTTTTCAACTCTGTTTTTCTCACTCCTTCACACAGACCATCATGTCTATACTCCCAGGGTTCTTCCAAACTCTACACCTAATATTGTAAACTCCTGCTTCATAACATCCACATTTCCATTGAAAAATGTAGCTCATGAGCTCCAACCCATAAATACAAGGTTAATGGAAAGAAATCACCGAGCTTTCCTCTTTTCTTTCTTCCTTCCTTCCTTCCTTCCTTCCTTCCTTTGTTCTTCCTTTCATTCTCCTTTTTTCCTTTCTTTCTTTCTCTCTCTTTCTTTCTTCTTTCATTCTTCCTTTCTTTCCTTCCTTCCTTTCTTCCTTCCTTTCCTTTTTTCTTTCTTATTTTTCTTTCTTTTGTTCTTTATAAGAACTAAAGATGACAGAGGATGATGTAATAATGAGTCCTCACCAAGCTTCTATGGACCATCTAACCACATGTAAAAATTGCCTTGCTAATATAGAAATACTATCTATGGCATCCATTTCATCAGGCAGATGATTCTATTGATCATCTTCTGTTTCTGTATTCCAGATCTTTCTTCAGCTTTCTCTCGGGATGTTGCACAAACATCTTTGACCAACATTGACCAACATTAGATGTGCAGTACATGTTAGTTGCCACTATGTGCAAAATACACAGTGCAGGTTTTGTCTTTTAGCTGCATTTGCATAAACGAAGATGAGTTGGGGTTAAGACTGTGAGATTATAGAAATGACATTTATGTAGGTCTTTCACTTCATTTCAAAAAGCAAGTGAGGCTAAAAACACAAGAGGCCTCACGAGGCGAGGGGATTACAAATTTAAGATCAGCCTCAGTAATAACACAAGACTGTTTCCAAATCTAAAATCAAAACCAAAGAAAATTAAATAAAAGCTGTGTGGGTTGTCCACATCCTTCAAAAGAATCCTCCCTTTTAAAAACTTTATTCTGTGGCCCCAGGGTCATGGCAGTGAAATATTTGGTCCTGTCTCTCACTCACTGCATCACTCAGAAGAACTGGTCCTGCTTGCTGGGACTGTGGGTAAGCTGAGCCCAAAGGCATGAGCATGAACAAGCTGGCTCTGCCCCTTGTCTGCCTTCAAGGGAGATACGTACTCCCACCTCCCTAACCCTTCCTTAACACCTGCAGCAGGCTGGAGAACTGGCTCTGGGATCATGAGAAGTGATGGTTAAAGGTGGGGGATGGCCCTGCACCTTGCCTAAGCAGCACAGTAGAGTTGACTCTAACAGTAAGGACATGGGTGAGCCATCCGTGATGAGCGAGGAAGAGCTGGCCCCAAGGAAATGAAAGTGGAAGAGCTTGATTCCTCCCCCCCCCAGCCTTGTTGGCTGCATCACTGGATGAGCTAGCTGAGGTATTGCTGGAGTGCTTGCCCTCGTGGTATAGGTGTGGGAGAGCTGGCAAGCTGACCAGCTCAGATACCACACAGGTCCAGACCCAGGGCTCCGAGTTTGCCCACTTCATCATATACCTTATCCATGAACTGCTAGAGCGCATGAAGGGGCCAATCCTACAGATCCAGCACTTCAGGATCTCCATGACACCGGGCGACAACATATCCAAGAGGAGTCCCAGTGAGGATCCAGTATTGTGTAGCAGAAGCCAGAGGCCTTGAACCAGACCGATGACACATTGCAGTGAACATTTGCAAGTGAGGAAGTGTGGACAAAGGGTGTACTGTGGGACACACTGTGACACACTACAGCTTCCGCAACAAGAATTTCATTTTGTTTTGGGGGAGGAAGTCGCAAGGGTAGAGGGCAGGTCCAAAGGGATGGGGAGAGGAGTGGGATTGGGGTGCATGAAGCGAAACTTACAAAAATCAATAAAAATTTGAACAAAAATAAAAGAACTTTATTCTGCCAGGTGGTGGTGGTGCAAGCCTTTAATCCCAACACTTCAGAGGCAGAAGCAGGCAGATCTCTACGTTTGAAGATAGCCTGGACTACAGAGCAAGTTCAAAGATAGCAATATTTCTGTGCATATATTAGGTAATAGGATTATACCACTACTATCATCTCTATGTGCTTCCCATGTGAACGGAACCCTGTCTTCTTCTCTACAAGTTTTTCTCCTACTGTCATGTTATGTGTGTGTACATGTGTGTGTGTGTGTGTGTGTGTGTGTGTGTGTGTGTGCTGTGCACATGTGCACTCATGAATGTGTATTTAATTATATAACATGAAACTTACATGAACATGAATGTGGGAGTTATTTATTTGAACAAGGGCAACTTACCAGTGGCTCTACCACACCAACAGAGAGTTTAGTTCTCCTTACCCCATGAGAAATTTTACTTTTACGAGGACTCAGTTTCTATAGGCTATGTTCAGGATGACACATAAAAAGAGACCCTATGAAATTCATACATAAGCTCACACCCACCTGAACAACAGTCACATGGCATTAGCAAGTCAGAACTGCTCCATGATTGCTTACAGCACACTACGGAGCTTCTATGTTGTTGTTTATTCTATGACATGAACGTGTTATCTTTTCAACACAACATACAAGTTTCTTCATGCTGGTACTGTATCTTTGAGAAATGAAAATCTTTGCCAGAAAAGAGAAATGAATCAGGGCTGCCACCCTGTGGTTTTATGTATTATGTCATTTGTCCTAGGAAGTCTTCTACTATTCTGAAAAATACTCTGACATTATGTAGGTATGACTTTTCTTCCCACTGCATTTCAAATCTCTAATGCATTTGTTGGCAGTCTTTACTGGCCTGGCGGGGCTTGAAGTCAAGCCAAAACTCAGAGTACATACCTCATAATCCAATATGTAAATCGCAAATGGACATATGTTCATCATGGATTGGAAAACTAAAATAACCCTATGTTTAAATTAGTAGACTTGCTAAATAACCTATTAACTATTAACAAAATAATATTCACATTGAAATGTAAATTGGAATATTTTTCTATGTCTATATTCTGTATTTCTTTTGAAATGTCACATGGGGCATGAAGTTTCTAACAACCCTTTCCTTCCTTTACTATCAGTTGTGAGACACTGGCCATGAAACATAATTCCCGTTGTCTACCATTTTCCTTGTCCATAAGATGTTGATGAGCTCAACAGAACGTAGGTGCAGGACTGCGTTGATGGTAAGACTGTAGCTTCCAGGACAGTCCTTGACATATAAGAAAATCTGTGACTGCTAAATCTTATTCTGGGGAACCACAATTGCGATGCATGACACTAATAGGCTCTCTTGTTAGAAACTGCTGTGTTCACATTTCTCCAGCTGATCCCTCCCCAGGGTCCACTCTGTTCTCTACAAGCCTGTCTTGGCTCCTAGTGGCTACTGAAGGGGGATTCTTTGTAGGGATGGAGTTCTTCAAGCAGCGGCTCACAGGACATCAGTGTTGCTGCATAGAGACTGCTGTATGCTTCTGATCTCTCATTGTACCGTGTGTCTGGTGGCTGCCACTGCCATTACTCTATTGCTTCTTTATTATAAACCAGGCCAATGAGGAGCGGACTGACAATTCCCCTACCTCGCAGCCTGACACAGATGATGACATCAGTGCCTCACCTAGAGACCCTGAAATCTTGGTCTCAAGGTACAGCGGAGCAGAAGAGTTTGTTACTCTTCAAGGGGAGTCTAGGTTATACATGGGAGAGAACGATTAGGCAACTAGACAGTGGTTTGTAGAATTTGGAGGACTTATCCCAAAATACACTTTTTTAAAATATCACACACACACACACACACACACACACACACACACAAACAGGCTTAAAAGTGAACAAAAGTGACATCTGGAAGCTTTGTGTTACCGCCCATGGTTCACCCTTTTCTTTCTCTCTCGTGGATGATGAGAGAACATCTTCCTGGACCCCAGAGTGGTTATAAAACCCTCAACGATGAGCAGAGCCCTCCACTAGCCAAGACGAGCACATGGTTTCAGTGAAACCTAACTCTAACTGCACTGTGACACACTGTCACAGAATGGTACTTTTCAGCTGTCAGAAATGAGGTGCTTCACTGGAAACCTGGAGGGATTCCCTGTTCTTGCTGTTCTTACCCTACAGTAGCCCAGGAAACTTTCCTTTAACCTCCCAATGGTAACAACACAATAGAGAGAAAAGATGCTAGAAGCAAACATCCTGGATAACCTAGGGCTAAACACCTTACTAGTTAGCATAATGTTCAATCTGACAGCTTACGTAACCTCTGTAAACACATGTAGTAGTGGTTAGCGTTCCCAGCTACCATGATGTTAAGAGCTACTGCCTCCAAACTTAACATTTCCAAGAACTCATTGTGCTCTGGGGTTTATGAATGAGGAACATGGCCAGAGTACAAGGCTGTCGAATCTCTGGCACCATATCAGGGTTCTGGATGAAAGTGTAAGACTAGGAGCTGGAATCTTCCGGAAGCTCACCCACAAGCATGGTGATAGCTGTTCATTGTTAAATGAGTGGCCATTGTAGATGTCCATTCTGACAGATGGCCAATTCCTTCCTTCCATAATAAAAATAGACACTAAGTCGTAAAAAACACAGCTTCACTTCTGCTGTATTCTGCTGCCAACATGACCGAAAATGCCTACCTGGCTCAAGGACAATGAAGCAGACTTTTAAAGATCAGCGAGGTTTCAGGGAGGTGGACCCGAAACACTGTGATGGCTACTTTCAGAAGGCAAAACCTTGCTAATCTTGCAGTTAAGACTGGGTGATTTAAGGCAACAAATCACTTAGGGCCGTTTCAGAGTGTCTGCTGGGAAGTGATGCTTTCCCTGTAGATGAGCTCACTTCAGTGTTTCCTCACACTCAAGATTCTGAACCATATGGACATCTCCAAGAGTCTTCAGACCAAACTAAAGCATACAGAAATGTTATTAAGGAGTATGCTGACATTGTGGTCACAGCCAGAATGTCACAAAAAAAATTTTTAAAAAGTAGCTCAGTTTGAGGTTTATCCCAAAAGCTGTTGCCCGTACACGGGATATGTTCTTCTAGCTGTGTTACCTTGTCTGGCCTCAGTGGGAGATAATTTGCCTAGCCCTGCAGAGACTTGATGTGCCAGAGTGAAAGGGTACCCAGAGGGGCCTGCTGGGGGTAGGGAGGGGAGTAGGGAGTAGTGAGCAGGATTAAAGTGAATAAGTAAAATAATAATAAATATACATATAATACCAAAATATGGCTCAGTCTAGCTCTTTATATTACCCTGTAATAGAAGCTTTGAAGATGATCCACCTACACACAATGAAAGATTTGCAAGAAGATGCTAACACTTGTTCAAAAGCTGAAAGAGGATTTGGGGATTTACTCTCATTTTTAAAATAAAGTATAAAAACGTTATTTTGGGATATGGTACCTT
The DNA here is from genome assembly GCA_030674055.1 of Rhabdomys pumilio. Classification (NCBI taxonomy): domain Eukaryota; kingdom Metazoa; phylum Chordata; class Mammalia; order Rodentia; family Muridae; genus Rhabdomys; species Rhabdomys pumilio. The sequence continues at coordinate 18,103,013 of JANHMN010000016.1, forward strand.
AGAGCAGATATTTCGTCAAAGTGAAACAAAGCTGTTGAATGGGTTGTCACATGGTGCTTGGTGCTTACAGGGCTGAAGCAGCAATGACTGTCAGCTCGCAGTCCTTAGTGGTAACGGTGCCTGAAAGAACGGACTGCTAATTAGCAGTCCTGTGTGAGCTGAATGGTCTAGAATATGGTCAGTGTGTAAGCAGTTAGATCTCATGCAAGCTGGCAACCCTGTGGGCACTTTCTTCAGACCTTCCTTTGACGTTGCAAAAGAAAACGTGAAACTACATGAGCACGTATAATTTGAAATTCATCACCTTTGTAGCCATTATGGGCAACCTTCTGTTTGTTGTGGCCCATGGGTTGAAGGCTCAGTCCTCAACTAGTACACACGATCATTGTCAAGTGACTAGGTCATAATAGTTTTAATTCAATGGATAAATCTATTGATGGATTCATAATTGAATGGCATTACTGAGATGGTAGAAACGTTTAGAAGGTGAAGCCTGGTCAGGTCACTGGGGCTGTTCTTAAACTCTGTTTTCTTGCTTTCCCGCTGCCATGAGGTAAAGACCTATGTTCTACTTGGCTCTTCTGTCCTGATGTCCTACCTCACTGCTGGAAAAGAAATGGTGTAGCTAACACCATAAACCAGCCAATCAATAACTGTAAGCTCTCAGACTCTGCCTGGAAGTACATCCTTCTTAGGCATGTGGCAGACAGACAAAAGATCCCTAAGTCTGGTGCTGTGAAGTTGGCTTACCTATCTCTATGTGTGTCAGGGTTCTGAATGAGATCTGAACACCACATGTATTCATCACTGAAATTAAAATGTGAAGCTTATCCCACACCCTCAAAATTGGCAATGTGCTTTACACTGCACCGATCTTGCCATGTTCACTGCTGGGTAAACATTCTCAACCAAAGTTACAGATGCCAGTGCAAAGCATTTGCAATGCCGTGTAGCTGGGCTGGGTTAGCTTCAACAGGAAATAGGTATAGAGCCAAATCAAGGTAAGTTTAAATATTTCAACTATCTATAAATTTATATAACATAAACATTAGGTTACCCCACAGTAAAGATCCATCTTCAGTTCCTCAGACACATTTATAGATTGTAAGTCATGTCCTATAGCTGGCCTCGATTACTTTTCCCATCAAGCATTTCTTCATTGAGACAACACAGCCTCACCATGTAGCCCAGGCTGATCTTGAAGTACTGAAGCCTCCCCAGTGCTCAAAGGTATGCATCAAAATACTTGACACCATAAAAAATTCATGCATCAAGTATTCCCTTTAAAAAAAAAAAGTAACAGCTAAATTCACATTTTAAGTATGTCAACATAGCCGGGCGGTGGTGGCGCACGCCTTTGATCCCAGCACTTGGGAGGCAGCGGCAGGCAGATTTCTGAGTTCAAAGCCAGCTTGGTCTACAGAATGAGTTCCAGGACAGCCAGGACTACACAGAGAAACCCTGTCTGGAAAAACAAAAAACAAAACAAAACAAAAAAAAAAAAGTATGTCAACATGTCCTGTGATACTTCAGTAAGTGTTCAAATAAGCATCTTTTGATCTTTTGTTTGTCAGTAAGATTTCCTTCTTCTCTAGTATATTTGTGAGAAATGTGTAGTTTGGACAATTCCTCTCGAATAAGCATCAGTGTACAATGGCCAGAGTCCAGACCTGGCCACCACCTGCTCTTATAAATGAGGTTTTATGGGAAAAGACTGTGTGAACGAGGTTTCATAAGGTCCAGTTTCGTATCAGTGTTACAATTCCATAGAGACCCACAAAAACCTAACATAGCATCTGACCCTGTATTTGAGAAGTATATCCCCAGTTCCGCGAGACTTCAGAGACTTCAGAGGGGACACTAGCACACCATAAAAAAACGAAAACTGAATCCCTGCCCTAGAAAGCAGAATTGTCACCAATTCCCACAAAGGACTCACATCCCAGTCTGCCTAGCCAGCTGTTAGGAATGTAGGCAGAGCAGAGATCCAAAGATTACATGCTCTCCCCTTTAGCTTAGCGCACTGTCATCCGGACAGTGGCAATACAGCAAGATCCACTCAGTCTCTAGCTACCTCGAAGGAGCTGCACTGGTACCCACAACCGGGAGGCATTTTAGATGTGATTCTTTTATTTCTTTTCATGCCTAAATAAGCCTGAGTGGCTGACGGTTGGTTTTCATTCTTTCTGACTGTTTCGATGTCTCTACCTTCAGAGCTGGAAGAAGAAAGATTTACTTTTACACAAAAGTGTAGAGAGCACCTAAGCTTTGGCAGCTGACTTGTAATGGGTCAGAGTGCGGGCAGAAGGGTCAGTAGCATTGATCCACTTGGGCATCCAATAATGGGTCAGCCAGTCAGCCCGGCCTGGGTAATGGCGTTCAAAGATCTGACGGTAGTAATAGCCTTCTTTAGTTTTGGGAGTGTTGAAGGGAAACTTCTGGGAGGCCGTGGACATCATCTCATCATCAACCTATAAGATAAAATAAGACCATAAAGCATTTTGATGTATTTGCTCTGATGGAGACCAAAATATTATATTTTGGCATATTATAAAGTAACATAGACCCTTTGTGATACTCATTATTTAGAAAAATGCGGAAACAAGTATATAATAAATGATATATGATATATAATAAAGTATACATAATATATAATAAACAGACAATAACTTTTTAAAAGCTCTCATGCATATTTCATACTTGGAGGTTCAGGGTTCAGCTCATTTGTAATCAGGTACCCAGACATGTGCATAAAGATCAGCGATGACTAAGAAGTCTTCCCTCTACCTCTTTTCTTTCAATCATCAATACTTCACTTTCATTAATTACTATGTAATGCTCATAAAATACATACTCCTTGCCGGACCTCTGGCTCTCCTGTCGACACAACTATGCAAACTCAATGCAAACAGAGATCCAAACTCTCTATTAAACTATTCTTGCTCCAGAACATATCTTTAAAGACAGACCTGATGTTCGACATAGTCCTGTAAAATCTTGAACCAGGAGTTCTTGACTGAGGTGATCCCATCGCTGAAGGCTTCTTTGGGTCGCCAGAGAATCTCTTTGGGTAGCAGGTTGGAGTCCTCAAAAGTCTCTCTCAGGAGATGTTTTTCTATGCCATTCTGATATGAGCACAGAAGGAGAGTCAGTGAAGTCGCCAGAGGAAGCAATGATACTTGGGGTTTTTATTCCAGGGTTGATGTACCTACTTTTGGAATTCTCATTTCTGGTGGCAGAGACAGGTAATAGGAAGAAAACCGATGATCCAGAAACGGGACTCTCAGTTCGAGACTTGAGGAAAACAGAAAACAGTCTGAATCAGATGGCTGGCACAGCTTCCCAACAACCACACCAGACTGAGTAATGGAGATTATATAGTCATGTTCTGGTCTCCTAAGGGCCCTCCTGCATGATTGGCCATATACTCAAAACCAGCATCTAAGGAGGGAAGCTTTCTATTTTAAACTATTTCTCTGCTCCTGTGCCTATGAAAAATTACCTGTTTCTACAAAAGCAGAAAAAGTTAATTATCATGAATGACCTGGTCATGAGTGTATATGCAAATGCATGCATCATATATACAAATGTCCCCACGACACTGGTCAGGACATGCAGACATAGTAACTATGATTCCAGCCCATTCTTAAATCAAATATAGTTTGGTAGAGGAACCAAAAATGTTGAAAGGCAAGTGTTTATCCTGAACAATAAGGGTCTTCTACTCTCCAACAAGCCCAACTAAACATAGAAACTCTGGGCAAGAAGAAATGGCACCAAAGAAACTTATTTTATTCTACAATCCTATCATGGATGAATGAACAAAGATTGCATGTCCCCCAGATGCAGCAAAGTGGCTTGGCAGGCACACAGTACTTGCTACCTGGAGCTTAAAGCTTCCAAGTGCTCTAAAACATTTAGAAGTAACTGCTGCAGCCTTCCCTCTAAGCCAGAGATGGCCCATTACTGTTATGATCTAATGACATAAAAACTGCCTGACACCCACAGAAGATGATGACCCCGGTGACAGCATCCAGGCCATAGCACAGCTTTTGGGGGACAAATTTTGCTGAAAACCAGACTTTGCAGCCAGCCGAAGGAAAGAAAAAAAAATTGGCAACTGATCTCATTTTAAGTTATTTCCCCCTTCTTCCATGTTGCTTTTACAGTTGATTTTAAAATTACCCGTGTGCAGCAGTAGTGCGGTCGGCACGGAGAACATCAAACAGGTAGAGTTCTTTCAGCAGCCTCTCACTCTCCTCCTCAGCCTTCTCAGGAGAAGGAGCCTATTTAACAAACAAAGGTGAGTGGCCTGCTTTGGCACACAGGCAGCCTTCCCCCTCTTCCATATAAAATAAGAAACGAGTAAGCCAGACAACTTAAGAGGAAGGTAAGGGATGTGAGTAAACGGCTCACATGGTTTTTGAGACAGGCCCATCACCCTCCAAAGTGCTTAGTGTGGAAATAAATTAAACAGACGCCCCGGGGAACAAATGCAGTGCCTTCAACCCTAACACTTGGAGAGCTGGGGCCAGTCTGTTCTATATAGTGAGTTTCTAAACAACCAGAGCTACATAATGAGACCCTGTCTTGAAAAAATAAAAGACAATCAACCAATAAACAGACAGGTAAAAACAAAAAAGCAATTCTCATGTTTAATTTTAAGAATGAAAAGTATCTGATACTATTAAGCCTTCTTTCTTTTTATAAATTAATTAATTAACAGATACTATCAATTCTTACACACCAACACACACACACACACACACACACACACACTGAGTCATAAGGACAGAATAGAAAAAGTCAAGTGATTCAGACTTTTCCTAACTCGGCCTGGCCGTCTTTTCACTTCAGAGTACTTACCTTGTGGAAATATATATAGCCCTGTGTAAGTTCATCTGACCCCTCTCCAGAGAAGATCACCACGCTGTCTGTGTTCTTCCGAATATACTTGGAAATTAAATACATACCTTAAATGAAAGAGAAATTAGCGATGTCAGTGTGTCTTCTGGAGAGCCTCAGGAACAAGTGCAGGCTGGAGTGTCTCACTGGACTGAGTTAATACAAGTATTAAAGGAGCTTCCACAAGGATAGCAAACTTGTAAGTCATCTGCATGCAGTCAATCCAACTAAACCAATAAAATAGCCTAGAATCCACTGTGATATTTTACAAACAGGCTCCAAAATTATGTTCTTAGAACAAGACTTTCTACCGTAAACTTTTGCTAGATTGAACCACTCGAAAACCTGAGTACCGTGGTTTGTATACTGACACTAGTACAGATGAGTAAGGCATGGGCTGTGCAATGCTTTGGATGCAGTTTGGTCTCCCAAGGGCTTATGTGTTGGTGGTGTGATCCACGATGGAGAAGTGGGAGGTAAGGTCTGTGGGGTTCCTCCATGAGTCCTCAAGCATCTTGCCTTAGAAGGCATTAAGGCAATTTCCAGAATAAACCAAATTATTTCTCCTTACTTAATGGTTTAAAACAGAATCCCTCTCTAGTCTTTGGCCGCTGGAATCACTATGAGATCTCTTCCTCATCTGCGGCTCCTTGATGCCACCCACCAAAGTGCCAGGCTGTTGGACTTTTGGCATACAAAATTCCGAGTTAAAATAATCCTTATTTTCTGAAGGTTCTCATCTGGAGTTATCCATTATAGTAACAGAAAACGGACTAACGGAAGTAGGTTACTTTTAATCGTTTTGGTTTTTTTTTTTTCCATTTTCAAATCCCATATTTGATTAAGAAGGCTCTGTACAGTATTATACTATGTCTATTTGGTACCCATTTCTCATCTCTCTGCACTACCATCTGTCTAATTCAATCTCATTTTTATCCTTCTTAGGAGAGACTTTCTTCTTCCTAATTCTGCTTCTCCCTCATGAAAATTCAACCACAGACATGCTATCCGTGTATGTATTGAACTATGATGCTTCAGAAGGCCAAATCATTGTAATATTCCAGGCATTTTATCGCACGCCAAAGTGAGCTTTTAAAAAGACTCACTCAGCTAGTAACATTTTAGAGGTTCAACAACATTGGGTCTATCTGATTTATGGTACAGTTCTAATCTTAGAATGTGTTCACCAGATAAAAGTAGTATTGCTTTGCATGACAATAATAGCTGGGAACTGGTGAGCTGTATGATGGAATATTTATAATACATCTACATGAGAACTCCTTAAGGAAAATGTATTGTAGCATAGACCCATTTCCCCATTTAATAAAGAACACTGTTCCCTCAGTATTCATTTGTGATTGGTTCCTGGTCGTCTCCTCAGCTACCCTCATCTTCAGATGCCCTAACTCCTTATAAAATGAAAGTGTTTGCTCACAACCTACACACATATACAGGCTATCCTGCTTGACTGTGCCTCAGAGGAAGTTCATGTCTTACAACTTAAAAGGCTGGCAACCCTGTACTAAGCAAATACAATGTATCATTTTTTTACAGCTTAGATGATCAACATCAATAAGATATTCCTAAATAAAGGTACTTAGTAGACCATAGTGTAGTACACTGTAGCCATAAGTTTTATATGCACTAGGAATCAAAAACTAACTGCACTGAGGCACTTGCATTATTGCAGAGATCTGAACCTGTAACGCCTATGAGATGTTCTTACACCTTAAATCACCTCTAGATTACCGACAACATCTGATACAGTGTAAATGCTGTGTAAGCAATTGCCACACTGTATTGTTTATAATAATGGCAACAGTAAAGTCTGCCCAGGTCCAGTAATACACATTATTGCTCCCAAGTGTTTTCAAGCTTTGATTAGTGAAACCGAAGGATAATGTGGCCCAACTATACCATTCAAGATATTTTACACAGAGAAAATGGGAGGAAGGGTCAAAATACTTAACCATTCTACGGTCATGCCATAAATGCTGACTATCCAGCAGTCCTCCTGCCTCAGCCCTGGGTGGTAGAACCTAGCATGAAGTATGTGCTTAGCAACTGTGAGTTGTTACTATTTTTATGAAGCATTCTTTAAGACTATAGGCCAAGCTGATCTTGTAAATTCAGTTGTTCAGATGATCTGATTATATTCATTAAGCACTTTCTCCAGTCAAAAAGAAATTCGAGGCACTCTTAAATGGTCCTAACAATATATTATAGTATTGTTAACAATATAGGAACTTTGCTCATATTCATATTTAGACAATATTTCTTAAGCTGAAATCATCTTAAGCCTTCTACTGTTTCAGTATCAAAAACGCTTTTCACTACAATAAAATTCCTTACCTACAGATGCTCGAACTGTCGTAATATCGTAAGTTTCCAAGGAAAATATGACTTCATCCAGGGCCTGAATGCCTTCTTCAGAGTTAAAAAGGACTTCATGATGCTCGCTTCCAATATAATTTGCCACCTGATTGTGAAGAAAAAATCCATATATTTGTTAAAGAACTACTTTAGAAAATGAAACAGGCCAGTTTCATGCTCTCAAGGTAAGCATGGTGAAAAGAAACAAAGAGGAAGACAACTCAAGGTCTCTCCAGACTGGACAAGAGGTGGTGCAGGCCCCTTCAGTAAGAGGAGGTGCAGGCTGCTGTCACATGCTAGCTAAAGCAGGGGTGGGGGGGCTCTGCCTGGCTCTCACTCTCCAATCAACCATAAGAAGTAAATCTCCTATTGGCTCTTTCCAAATGAAAGCTACAGACTGATAGTCCAGTGTCCCAATCAGCACACCACTCTCTATTTTACGTAACCTGACTCATTTCTCCCTCGTCCAATATACTGCCCTTTTGAACACCATCTCCCTTTTGCTATACTGAAATGCCTAATTCTATACCCAGCATAATATCCCTACATAAATAGCCTTTTCCTGTCTTCCAGAATATGTCAATTTGCATTGGGATTCTCCTCTAGACCTTTTTCAGTCATTCTAGGTCTTTACAGAGCAAGACCCCATCTTCCACAGGCAGATTGCATGTACAATGTCTGTTCTGCCTACAGTTTGTAACGCAATACTTCATAAGAAAACAAGACAGGAGCTGTTACCCTGGTACTAATTTCTATCCTAGTTGGTTCTCTATGGCTTGTCATAAGACCATGACCAAACTCAACTTGGGAAGGAAAGAGTTTATTTGGTTTACCTATTCTGAGTCACAGTCCACTAAAGGTTCTGGAGCCAGGAGGAGCAAGCCAATAAATAAGTAGTGTTCCTCTCTACAGTTCCTACCTATAGGTTTCTGCCTCAAGTTCCCACCTAGATTCATTCCTTCAGTGGACTATGACTGGGGATATGTATGCCACATAAATCCTTTCCTCACAGTTGGTTTTGGTCATAGCCTTTATCACAGTAACAACGGGCACACTAGGACAACTTCAGCTTGATTTTCATCCCAGCAACAGGACTAAGTTCTGAATATACAATGGGCAGTTTGCACTGTACCTTTCTAGCGGCCAGTAGATCGGGGCTGTCTTCCATGCCAATAGCAAATGTCTGGAGAGGATACTGCACTTGGGCCTCCTTGAGTTGCTTTAGCAGGGAGGCAGCAACTAAGCTGGAGTCCAGGCCCCCTGCAGCATAAGAACAAACTCCATGGTTACATGCATACATTAAGCAGGGCAAAGACAATCACACCTGTTAAACATCTGGATTGGTGTTTGACTAGTACGATCTCAGAGTTTTATAAACAAAATCAGCTTTAGTAAGATTTAGTAAGAGAAGTGGAATGGTGTGTGTGTATGCACACATACATATGTATGTGTATATGCGTATGCTAATACATACATTCTATTGGCCCCTTACAATGGCAACTGTATCGAAAGTGGTTTAAAAGATGAATACACATTCTAAGGGATGAGGACCAACCAGCTCTAACCCTAACAAATACAGCTTATAAATATGCCTATAGAAAAATCAAACATGGAATTATATTGCCTTTAACATTCAAAAATCAGAGCCAGCTACAAATCATTTCATTTCCATTTTTTTTTTTTGTTTGTTTGTTTTTTGTTTTTTTTGAGACAGGGTTTCTTTGTATAGCCTTGGCTGTTCTGGAACTCACTCTGTAGACCAGGCTGGCCTCAAACTCAGAAATCCACCTGCTTCTGCCTCCCAAGTGCTGGGATTAAAGGCATGCGCCACTGCCCGGCTTAAATCATTTCATTTCAACACTAGCATGATGTTTTGATTTTTTAAACTGACTTCACCTGATAAAAGGCAGCCAATCCTCCGGTCCGTCATCAAGCGTTTCTTGATAGCGTTGTCAAAAAGGATACGCAGATTGTTCTTCACGGTCTCTATCTCAAAGCCTAGCAACACAGGAAGTAAACGGAACCAGTGCAGATAAGCGGAGGCTGAGCCAACTGAGATGAGGCAAGCAGTCTCCTACACCACCATGGCGGCCCTCCCTCGCTCAAGCAGATCCCAACACCTCCAAATCAAAGAGGAAACATCTTAAAAACAACATTATTGAAAACGGTGTGACTAGCCCTGTGCCATCAGGGATGGACTAAAGTTCTGGAGTTTGGTCATGGACATCAGTCACCTGGGAAGAGTTTCTCCACGCTGTCATAGATGGCATGCAGTGGTTCATCCGTACAGTGATGGTATTTGACCATTTCCACAGAGGCAACTTTGCCATTTGGTTTTAAATCCAAAACTTCGTAGTGTCCAGGAAGGAAGGGCTCCACTTTTAAGAAGGGCGTGGTGGAGTGTTTCAAAGAGACAAGGCCTAGAAACAGAGGACAGCAACATATGCAATTAGGCGCTTCTCTGCAGCCTTTGCGGGGCTCCACTTACTATAGTCTAATCCATGTCCACTAATAATACTATAGGCTAATACGTGTCCACTATACAAAAATGCTGGGAGAGGAAGTAATTGCCCCACACCCCACCATCTCTCTCCCGAAGAAGCAAGAATGGCATGGAGTCTGAACATACAACTTCACGGATTTGCAGTCATTTGATGCTAGGAAAATGATTCTTTTCAAAATAATTTCCAAACATAGCAAGATAAAAGATTCCAAACTTTACCTTTTAACTCATGTATGTCCAGTTGTTAACAATAACATTCCCTGAGAAGATACTTTCCCACCTGAACGGTCCTGCTGCCTTTATTAAAATTCAAGTCTTTTTTAATCTCATTCCTTTCCCTAGCTGAAATTTCTGATCACTGAAACCTACTTTTTAGGTATCTATTAAATTTTCAAAGAATAAAACTTTTAAGGGAAGGTCTATTTTCTATAAGAAAGCAAACAAGATGAGATATAAATCTGAGAAAAAAAGAGAAATCAAAATGTTAACTTCATAATAACTTGCTGAGCGTTCCAGTCATCCCTGTGGCATTTGAAGAGAGACCAATGGTTCTCAATCCTTTATCAAGCAAAATGATCCACTATCAGGTACTCAGAAGCCACTACCCACCCCTTAATGGCTGTCATATAATGTGCATGAGAAAGCCATACAACAGCCGGGCGGTGGTGGCACACGCCTTTAATCCCAGCACTCGGGAGGCAGAGGCAGGCGGATTTCTGAGTTCGAGGCCAGCCTGGTCTACAGAGTGAGTTCCAGGACAGCCAGGGCTACACAGAGAAACCCTGTCTCGAAAAACAAAAAAAAAAGAAAGCCATACAACACAACTTTAGGCAGAAGCTACCCTGACACGACCACTGTGATCTGACACAAAAACCAATGTTGTGTGGTAAATCGTTAAAAACAGCCTACCTACACAGATATTTGTTATAATGTACTATTGGCCTCATAACCCAGTCTGTGTACATTGAATTCAAAGGCCAAAAGAAATCTAGTGTTCTCACTAGCTGTTCACCCCATAAAGGATGTGATGCAGCCAACTGAAAGGTCTTGGGCAGATACCATGATGAGATGCTTATAAAGACTGATAACAGGAAGCAGTGCTCCAGTGGGATCATTTAATCTGTGTGGTGGACTCAATAAAATGACCCCTATAGGTCATATCCACTGGTCCCCAGTAGACAGAACTGTTTGGGAAGGATTAAAGTGTAACCTCCTTAGATGGACATCACTAGGGATAAGCTTCGAGGTTTCAAAAGCCCACATCAATCCCAGTCAGCTCTCTGCCTCGTTCCTGTGGATCAAGATGTAAACTCTCAGATGCTGCCTGCCATGTTCCCCATCATGACCTCATAGACTCTAGCCCTCTGAAACTCTAAGCCCCAAATAAACTCTTGCCTTGGTCATGGCATCGTATCATAGTAATACAAAGGTAACTAGGAAGTCTATAAAAGGACAGAGGAAAGGATGCAGAAAAAGTGCAGGGAGTAGACTATTGGTGAGATTCCAGCTCCATAACAAGCAATCATTAGGTCTAAAAGTCTAAAAGATAGCCTGCAGAAGCAGGAGTCCGTCCTTCTTTATATTCCCTTCGCCGGGTTTCCCTGATGGGATTTTAGGTAACTGCTGCAGTGCCCCATGCTGCCTGCTGATAGACCAAGTGAAGCATCTTTTAATACCCACACTTTGGTTAGCGTGCCAAGGATCCCTTAGCAGACCAAGATCCTTGTTTCAAGCAGTGTTAAATCCAAAGACTAAGTGTCAAAAGTCTCAAACAATGGCAAACATATACAACAGAAAACTTGCTACCCAGGTAAGACACAAAAGATGATTACTAAATTTACTGCCAGAAAATGCTAAGTAGGTGTGTTATAATACGTATAATAAGTTAAGGTATCTCTTGCTATAATAATATACCCAATATAAAAAATTTGAAAGAAATATTATTTTAGTGCAAGCATTTGAGTCACTGTGACCAAGACTATGGTCACTTGGCTCTATCTGTAAACTGTGGCAGAAATACTCTGCACAAAAAAGAAATATACTCACTTCCTAGTGGCCAGAAGTATCAGGGACTGCAGAAATACCTAGTCAATAAGGTGCCCGCCAAGCACCATGCCAAGTATGAGGACCTAAGTTGAAATCCCAGGACCCATGCAAAACCTGGTAGCAGTATCCTACATCTTTAATTCTAGGCTAGACGGAACAGGATGAGGAAGGCAGGTGGAGCCCTGGAGCGCAGTGACTAGCCACTGTGGCTAAATCAGAAACATGAGTGAACTCAAAGTGTAAAAAGACTGCATCAAAAATTAAGATGGGCCGGGCGGTGGTGGTGCACGCCTTTAATCCCAGCACTTGGGAGGCAGAGGCAGGCAGATTTCTGAGTTCGAGGCCAGCCTGGTCTACAGAGTGAGTTCCAGGACAGCCAGGGCTACTCAGAGAAACCCTGTCTCAAAAAAAAAAAAAAAAAAAAAAGATGGAGCAAGACATGATGGTGCATATCTTTAATCCCATTACTCAGGAGGCAGAGGCAGGTGGCTCTGTGAGCTCCAGACAGTCAGGGTTAAATAGTGAGATTCTGTCTCAAAAAAAAAATTAAATAAAATAAAATTAAGATGCCTAGTGTTAAGTCACTGGTCTCTACATGTTCGTATGTATGAGCATATGTCCTCATACACACGAGGGGGGGCGCGCATGCACTCACACACACACACACACACACACACACACACACACACACACACACATATGAAAGAGAAAATAAATGGCTAGGATTTCAAATCCTCACACTGAGTATTCATCTCTCGTCATTTGTAAAGTTTTTGACTGACACCTATATAGGATTTTCAATATGATTCAAGAAGAAACACAAACCAAAAATAGTTATTACCTTTAGCTTCTGAACACACAGCCAGAAATCCATCTTCCGTCAAGGCTTTAAACAAAGGCCTGACTCCGTAGGTATCTCTTCCCAGAAACACTTTCTTATTGGCAGTGTCCAGTAAGATAAATGCAAACACCCCATCCAACATACAAATGGTTTTTTCGATACCTCCTTTGTCATAGAGATGGAGGATTATCTCACCATCCACATTGGTCTGATACTCAAATTCAAAACGTTGTTGTAGCTTAAGGAAGCAGAGCAAACAAAATGTTAGTATCCTTGTGTATCCTGATTCAGAATTGGTGTTCTATAATCAGCTCATGTGCTTTGGTGATTACAAAAAAATATGGCATTATCAAAGTCTACCTTGTCTCAACTCACAATTCTGAAAATTTTTCACAATAAAGGCTAAACCCATGACAATAAAGAGTTCTGATAAACAGGAGACAAGGGTCAGGCATCAGAGCAGTGACACATGAAGAAATCCAAGTGTATATTGCATATATGAACATTTACATGGGCAGGCATCCTTTGCTTCAGGATGCCAGCCCCAAGACAATTATCTGCAGGTGACTTAGTGCTCTCTGTGAACTGGAATATTATTTAAATATGACATACACATATCCTCCTCTATACTTAAATACTTCCTAGGTTTAGAATACTTTTTTTTTGTCAGTACCAATGGTATTTATTTTTTTTCTGGTGTTTTTTTTATTGGATATTTTATTTACATTTCAGATGCCATCCCCTTTCCCCATTTCCCCTCCCTAGAAAACCCCTATCCCGTGCCCCCTTTTCCATTTTGCTTTTATACAATTTTTTTAAATGTTAATCAAAGGCTTTCTAAGTATGGTAATGCTCAATCAGAAGTGTAACCCACTACCCAACCTAGCTATGTAAACTATCTTTGACTGATGGAAACACGTGAACTTCTGCCTCCATGCCCCCTCTCTTTCTCTCTCTTTCTCTCATCACCTAGCTTCTCCTCTACTTCATCTTCTCCCCTCCTTACTCCAACTCTTCCTCTCGTAGGTTTAGAATACTTAATACAACATTTTAGATACAATTGTTATGCAACATTGTGCAGTATGTAAAAACATGGACATGTTCATCATAGACACAATTTTCTCATAAACATTTCCCACCAATGTTTGCTTTGATCTTTGAAGGTAGAACCCAAGAATACAGATAAGGACATTCCAACACATTAGGAGAACAGTTTGCCTAGTTATCATGAAGTTCAAAATGTGTTGTCAGCAACTGTTGACTTTTGGTTTGGGATGCAGAAGCAGCTAAGAGGCTCTTCTAGCTCATCCTCAAAGACCTCCCTTGAAAATATACAGCAAAAGGAAAACCTAGAAGCCACTCCATGCTGACAAATACAAAGGAAGCCATCACGATGGCGGAGTCCACATCCAAGCTGCCAGTCCCCAGGAGGGGACAACATCCAGACCTTCCTGAATAGTGGGACATTACAGTTACTTCTCAGGGACAGACAAAATAATCGTGGGCTTTATCATTAGTTCATAGGCTCCACAAGAACAGCAATGGACCCTCCACCATCTCTGTCAGCAAAGTGAAAAGTCTTGAGTTGGGCCCAAATTCTGATAGTTTCGACTACACTAGCAACACCAGCGCTGCTACAACAAAGCCCTCTGATCTCCACTTCAGACTTGCAGACTGTTTTCAGTTTTCAAAAGGGAAATTGAAATGCAAATGTAAATATGCATTAGGTCTCGCCATCCCTGATGTGTGGAAAGCATTACAGAACTGCTAAGGCATGTGTTCATGTGCTCTGGCTGCCTCTCTAACACCACTGGCTGGCCACTCTTCCAAGCTGAGGACTACCAGGGTAATCCTAGCTCAAGTAGGTGGGGTTTGAAAATCTACCCCTCTGGATGGCAGCAACCTACAGCATTTCCACTCTCTTTTGCGATGGTAATTTACTCAGAAAGGAGGTGTCCCTTCACTAACAATTTCCAAGTACTAACTCTAACTCTTAAAAGGATGCTTCTATACTGCACTCATCTCTGGCCACCTTCTTAGAGCCACACTGGCATCCGACTTGTTCTAGGCCCCTGGTTTATCTTTGTCGTCTCCTTCCACTCTCCTGGCACAGCACTGGCTGTGTCATACTTGGTGTTATCATCAAAGCAGGCAGTGAAGATGAACTTTGATGCTGCACTTCTGAAAATATATACGGTTAAGTGTGTGCATTCTACTCTTAGACAAGTTTCTCATGGTCTCACATTTGGATACGTTTGAGTGGTAGAAACAGCAGAAAGTCTTTGTGCATGTAACATTACCTAATTTTTAAAAGACATGTTTTTGAGATACTAACAGTTAAATTCTTAACAAAATTAACAAGCAGCAATATTGTCCAAGTAAACCAAGGTATTTTCTAACCTCAAATAAGCCAAGATATTTCCTAACCTCACTTCAGGAAGACAAAAAGCAGGCAATACTGGTAGAGCGTAGAGCGTAGAGCGTAACCTAATATTGTCATGTGCACTGCCTTGACTTAATGAGACCCTAACCCCTCCCACCTCACTGCCTCCCTCCACTCTTAACTTTCCTCTTCACCATTTCATCTTCAAGCATTAAATTTTGAATGCAGCAGGCCTTTAATAAAGGTATATTTGCTAAGTGGCTAAAGGCTTCAGATGAGAACCCTACTTTGAAAATGTTCCTATAAGCAAGCAAACTGGCAAATAAAAACTATTGTTCAGAAATAAGATAAGCCCCTACCAATAAAAGATAAGCACAGAAATCTCAAAATTTACCATGAAGCAGCATGGCCAAATGCCTAAACCTTGACTGAAATCTGTCCTACCAAAACAAACAAACAAAAAAACCAAACATGGGTGCATAAGCACAAACACATACACACACATGCACGCACATCAAAAATAAAAACCAAAAGGCAAAGCAAAACAAAACACAGCTAAATGTATTCTAGGGTCATTTGGGGAAGCTTAAATATGAACAGATATTAGATATTGTAGTCTTAAGTTTGGTATTAATGTTAACTAGGAAAATGTTCCAATTCTTAAATAACAAATGATTACATATTTTAGAGGAAACAATTTATGATATACCATACTAGAATAATTCAGCCTAAAGGAAATGTGCAGGCCTGAAGATAAATACAGATACTAACAATTACCAGAGCACATTGCTCTGAAGCAACTAAAAGTTGGGGAAGGGGTTAGCAAGTTTGCAAATCTAACAAAGGGTTGCATTCATACAAGCACTCATAAATTAAAGATTTAATTTTTTTTCCTTATGAAAAATAATCCTGGCTTGAAAGGTTCTTATCATATCTGTCTTCTGGGATCAACATTTCTGTCCTCTCACCCACTCCTGTTCTCTAGGCACCAGAGTAGAGTTCCAATTTCAATGCTGCAAAGTCTTACTTAATATACTTCATCGCCTCAGGCCACCCTTCTACAACTTGGCTCCCACTAAGTATGAAACTGCAAAAGCTTTCTCAGTGGTCCCATTATATAACACTGCAAATATTATCTCTTCTCAACTTTCCAGGGCTATCCCTTCTCTAAGCCCTTAACGGCCCCTGCCCTCGGAATGCTCCTAGCAGTAGAAGACTGACTGTCCAACCTTCTCAGCCCCATGGGTTCCCCTCTCACTCACTCTAGCCCAGACAGGGCATCTACACTGCTATCCTCCTCCACCGGAAACACATCCCAGGCTTGCCCAGTATTCTCTGTCTATCAGGTCTCTGTTTAAGTCTTGTGTTCTCAGGGCCATCTCTGTTCAAGCTTCCTGCAAACAGCTCTCCCATTTACCCGGCTTCTCCATCTGCTTTCAGAAAGTTCATTTTACAGTAATTTTCGTCTGTCCCCTGCTAGCACAACCTGCATTGGAGTACAGACCTAAAGGTCCTCTTAGCTGCCGTGCCTCCATCAGCTAACACAGAACATAGCACAGCCCTAATAAATATTAAAACATAACAGCAAAAAAGAAAAAAAATGAATTGGCATCTCCATTTTAATCACTGTTTAAAAATCTAACTCCGTTTACCTTTCTGGGTCAGTGCTTTGTACGAGAGGTAAGAAGATAGAAAAAGGATTACTTTTAAAGTAACAAAGTAAGAAGCGTTAACACTAGATCTGAAGTTTAACTAGACAGCCATCCTGGCTGCACTCTGCTTACCGCCTTGTGGTTGTAGATTTCACCGTTGTAACAGAGCCACAAATAAGGATATTTCCTCACTCTTATGGGCTGCATCCCAAACAGGGGGTCAACCACAGCCAAGCGGTGGAAGCCGAAGCAGCAGTTGGTGTATCCATTGACGTTCTCAAAGCGGAAGGCATCTGGCCCCCGGTGCGCAATCTTCATCGCACTCAGACACTGCACCGAAAGGCAGTCATCGCTGCCGAAGAGGGCCCAGATGCCACACATGCTACAGGAGGGCTGCAGGCACTCTGGAGAAAAGCACAAGGTCTCACATTCAGAAGAAGCGACTCTTTTTTTTTTTTTATGGTTTTTCGAGACAGGGTTTCTCTGTGTAGCCTTGGCTGTCCTGGAACTCACTCTGTAGACCAGGCTGGCCTCGAACTGAGAAATTCACCTGCCTCTGCCTCCCAAGTGCTGGGATTAAAGGCAGGTGCCACCACTGCCCGGCAGAAGCAACTCTTGATTCTAGAAACTTACACAACCCTCTCCAAAAGCTGGACACAAACCATCTTTATCCACAGCAATGTTCCATTAAGCTGGCAGGCATGTGGGGAATGATTTCATTTGCTTACAAATATTAAGAAACACAAATGACCTTTATATCAACCAGATACATAAGCTTAGCACCCACCCGAAACTCACATTTCTCCCATCTTAGGGTTTGGTGGGGGGTTACACCCACCAACATCCAGGTCACATCTGCAACATCTGCAGCCTAGGATGGCAGGAGTGGCTGGCTCCAAGCTTGGTAGGGATCCCAGTCTCAGCTCCTCCAGCTGAGAACCTCAACCCTCCGCCCCCAAAAGGTCTGGGAGATTCTCTATATTGGTACAGCCTCTTCTTAAGCCTCTACAATTAAACACCATCTCTTTAGGTCAAATACAAAGAGAATAAATAGCAGCTCATAGATGTCATTGTGTATTAATACATGTGTGTAACACACACACTAATAAACCCTTAGACATGTCATATCTGCTAGCTTAACCTCTAAGTGATTTAGCTAAGTGTTACAGAAAAATAAAAAGACAATCATCTGATATCAGATACCCTGACCAGCACTTTGAGTTGACTGAGAATGTAAAATATTTATCGTAGCTAAGTACTGTTATAGATAATGATAGCACTGAGGGTAGAGGCAGGGTAGATCAGGGGTTCAAGGCTATCCTATGCTGCATGAGATCTTGTCTCAATGACAGAAGAGTTCAACATCCAGTGTCCTTAATGACAAAAACACTTTCAAATATTTATCTCAAAGTCGCATTGGTTAGCTGAGTACAGAGAAATGAAGCAGCATTGGTGGAAGGGAAACTTAATTAAACCCCTGTAAGCCAGGAAGCAAGCAATTACTACAAATATTTCATCTGCATATCTGAAGTTCAAAATAGCTCAATAAAGAATCTCCAACTAGCAATAGTGTTCAAAATGTAAAATGCAAAACCGCAACAAATGGCCACATAATCTGTCCTTATGAAGTAGCCAGGAATATAATTTTATGGTTGGGGTTCTCTACGATGACCTGTATTCAAGGGTGGCAGAATCAGGAAGGTTGAGAAGCACAGTATTTTAACTTTCAGCGGGGTACTTTATGGGACTCCTGCCTGAGTGTGTGAATGAGTGGGTCTCTGATTCCTGCACTTCCTCTTGGGGATCTTTTTATTTTCCTGTTGGCCTGTGTTGTCCCACTTCGATAGGGTGGTTTTCCTTCTATCTTACCTTACTGTATTTTAGACTATTTCGTTGTTTGTCTCTTAGAAGACTATCCTTTTCTAATGAGAGGCATAAGGGAGTGGATCCAGAAGGGAGAGTTGGGGAGGAACTGTAAGTAGAGAGAGGGGAAACTGTTCAGATTGAATTAGAAAAGAATCTACGTCTAATAAAAGAGAACAATACAGAGAAGAGTGGGTTAACAAAGTGCTTTGAAAATCAATTAGGATCATCAGAAAACCATTTACCTAGGTCTGTTATGCAAAACATCTGCCAGGCACTACATTAAAGTGTAAAGAAAAGTTTAAAATTCTTTCCTATGGCAGGAATAAGGAACTCAGACTCTTTTGTGATTGGAATCAGAGGCCCTCTTTGTACTATATTCTGTTGTCTGTCCCTGTAATTTTCCACATTTCCTGGTTAACGTCTGCACCAGTCCTGGCCAGTGAACCATATGTGTAATTTTTATACTAATAAAGCCCATTGAGAAGGCAAGAGAAAACGTTAAAACTAATTTTAAACACAACTTAACACGACATACCCTAGACATAACAATCAATATCATCAAGATAAATTATATTTTACACTATTTTTCCTGAATTAATAAAACCGGGCTGGAGGGACAGTTTAGTGGTTAAAGGCTAGCAATGAAACATCAAAACATCAAGTAATAATCAAAATGTCAAGTGTTCGGTTTTCATAATCATCAAAATCGATGTTTCACTCTTAACACATCTCAGTTCAGACTGGCCAGCATTTCTAGGGGTCGGTACATAAAAGAGCACATGCTCCCCCGCTGGACAGCGCCACTTTTGTACACTGAACGTCTACTACTGTTGGATGATCTGACTAAACTTCACTGAATCCCGTGGCCTTGTGCAAGGCTTACTTCAAATTAATATTACAGTATTGACAACAATCAACGAAAAGAGTTAACTGTTAAAACCTGTAGGCCACAGGCCAAGAAAAATCAAACCTGCTCGTGTATTTTAAGTTAGATTAATCTGAAACTAGGCCTGTGAATCGCGATCCATAATTTTAAAAAGCATGCTAATTCCTTTGCCTTTTTCTGTACTTGGCCGCCTTTCTCCTCAAACAGATGTTTCTCGGAACTGGAGTGGGGAAAAGGCCTGAGCATCAAGGTGAGCGGGGGCTCTTCGGTAATCCGGATCCAGACAGTCAACCCCAGAGACTCTCACTCTTAGAACTAGGGAGAGCCTCTATCCTGCTGGGGAACCAGGCCCCTGCACTAGCCTGGGGCGCCCAATTATGACTGGTCTTGTGCGGGCAGACGTCCAGCTGGTCCCAGGCAAAACCCTCGGATGGCCAAAGTTTCCCAGGTTTAGATGTCATACAGTAAAAGAAAAGATTTATGGTGTCTATACTAAGGCCACCTTTGCCTTCTGTCTGGAGCAGCCCAGTCTCTGCGCTGCACTTCGCTCACGTGAAAGCAGCTCCGTCCTAGGTGCGCAACAATCGCCCCGCGCCCGCCCCGCCCTGCCTCCGGTTGCACCGCAGCATCTGTCCGGCGCGGGACCCGAGTGCTCAGCATCCGCACGCCCGGGACGTGTGCCCGCGCGGACAGCGCATCCTCCGGCCTCTCGGGCGAGCAGAGCGCTCCGCAGTGACCGCCGGGATCCCACTTACCTGCGCACTAGCTGCCAGGGCCAGAGGAGGTGGAGCGGAGGCAGCACAGCGACAAAACCGGCTGGAGGCCGCTTCTCACCTTATCGGTTACAGTAGTCGCTCAGCTTCTGTAACCCGTGCGGGAAGTTTCATCATCGCTGGGACCCAACCCGTGCGCAGGGGCGTGGCCCGCAGTGCTGACGAGTGACGCCAGGCGGGGCCGAAGCCAAGACAAACGTGCGTTCTGGGGCCGAGAGCCAGGAGATGTTCTGCTTCTTTTCCTTAAGGTGCTGTGACACTGTATGCCGGATAACCTCAGAGGTCGGCCCGCTGGTTCACTGGTTACCTACATGACCCACTCATCCAGCAATTAGAAGTCTCTGTACTTGGGATGTTTCTAGGACCAGTTGAGGACAATGTCCCATCAGCAATAGATCTCCCTCTCTTTAATTGGTCTTCAATACTCCCTAACAGAGAGTCTGATACATAGATGGTGTATTCATAAGTAACATAGACAGGAATACCCAAAAGGACACAACACACACACACACACACACACACACACACACCTCTTACATTAAATATATAAGGTGGAGCATTCGTTATGTTCTACTTACAGAGTGAAATTTAACCTTGCTTGTATTTATAACTATTCTTGGTTTCTCCAACTCCGCTGAGTGAATACCACTGTATGAATTCTAATTTGATTCCTTGTACTTGATTGTTGATGTATCAGTTTTAGTAAAAGGACTTGCATTCCTGTTTGAAGTTTACTATTACCTCAGATAATATCATTGAATCTTATAATCATCCTTTTTCACTCTGGTGTTTTCTTTGTTTGCTTTTGTTTTGAAGCGGGTTTTTTTTTTTTTTATAGTTTTTTGTTTTTTGTTTTTTGAGATTTGTTTGTTGGCCTGCCTGTCTATCTGTCTGTCAGTCAGCCTTGGGTATGGATTGTTACACAGGGTCTTGGATTGTTACACAAGCCATTTGCCACAAACCCACATCACCACTCCTACGGTCTCTTCTGTAAAATAAGGACCGTAGAAATTAAATGGGGTCTTTCCAAGCCTGAAAGTGTTTGTCCTAAAGTATTGAGAGAGCTTTGGAATCCATGGAGAGAAATTCATTTACTTTTATCCCTAGAATGACAATCTATCCCTTCCAGGGTCAAAATGGCAACATCTTGGGCATGTTTGCACTCGGGATCAGTGGAAGTGAAGCATCCACATTCCCTCACCTGGTACTGGTGGATGCAGATAGAATGCTCAGGCCCTTCTCTTTCTATGCCATACCTGGGGATGAGAATGACCCAGAATAGCTGGGTTGTCCTACAGACATTAATAAAAGGGCAAAAGGCTGCAAAACCCCTGTGATTTTCACTAGGCATGAAGTTTCTTCTTAGCATTAAATGTTTTCTTTTCCAGGTTTGGTTTAGACATTGCAATAATGTCCTAAAATTAGATATTTCTCTTATTTTTAACCATCACAGGGAGTTAAGGAGGAAGAGTTTCTATTTAAAAGCAATTGGGGACTGACAAGACAGCTTAGGGTCTAAAGGTGCCTGCTGCCAAGCCATGTCTGAATGAGTTCTCTGGGACTTAAATGATGGAAGATGGGACTCTTCTTACTTCCACACCAGAGCTGAGGTGCACGCACGCGTGCATGCACACACACACACACAAACATACACACATACATTAATAATTACCACTAGTGCACAGGTAAGAAGGACCCCAGATGATCTTCCTGCAAAGGGCGTTTTTTAAAAAGCACTCTTGAACAAATAGTGTCTACAAGTTTATTGTACAATAAAAAAAGTTTGTCCTAAAAAATTGTTGTGCCAAGGTTAATTTCTTCACAAAGTCTACATCAAGTTGATACATTAAGTTCAAATAGATCAGTGGGCCTTGAATACTTAAGGACAAATCCTCTTTCAGAGAGCTGTAGGCAACGGGACAAGCCTGCACTGCACTGGGGAGATGGAAGCAGGAAGATCAAGAGTTCAAAGCCATCCTCTTAAGTAGGGTGTTTGAGGACACATGGGACATACACACACACACACACACACACACACCTATATACAAAGATTCCTTCTTAGCACCTCAAAAAAGAGTCCTCAGCTTGACTACAAGATTGGTAGTATGCTATTAGCATTCCTTTTGATAGGGAAAATACACCATGATTTTTTAAAAAAAAATTTACAACATTCTTTAATGAGAGATAATGAAACTGTACTGTGAAACATACTAAGATCAGATTTTAGCCAGTGCTTTGCAAAGCTTCAGGGCTTGTTGTTCCACAAGGAATGTATTACACTTGTTCAGCCTTGAGACTATCAAATTTTTAAAACGTCTTTTAAGTTCCTTTAAATACAAATCAAATCTGTTCTTCTCAATAGTTCTTTGAGGGTGGACCCACCTTCTAACTTTTTTTTTAACTTACCTTAAGTAAGCATATAATCACATAGTGATAACTAGCCTTTGTTCACTTTAAGCTGTGCATGCTTGCAAAGGGCTTCTTTGAGATTAATGATATCTTGAAACAAAGGTGCATTGTTTGGTTTTCAACCCATTTACATTTCTAATGTTATCTGTTGAAGAATAGAATAGGACAGCCACCACCCAGCCCTCTGGAACAACAGTGAGTTAGTTTATCAGCTTGCCCACCTTCTCCACTCAAAATGTCGTAGTCCAAAGTTAGATGGACTTACCTAAGTCAGAAGTTCACCTTGAATCATAGAAGTGAGACCCCTTTTCCTGGAACTCACGGCAACTATCTGTAGGCAGCTAATATTTTCTCAGAAGACCCTGGTTGCCTTCTGCATTAGCAAGCTACTAGGGCACAGCTAAAGATGAATGCAAGGGCAGAGCCTTTGATTCTGCCTCTTCTGCAATTTGATCTAATAACTGTAAGCCCTTTTCTTTGACACTGAAACACAATTTGAAATGGGACTTCTGGTCTTCCTTTGTGTCTTTCCTGCTTCTCTTCCAGCTTCATCTATCCCAGTTGGCAAGCTACACAGTGACAGGGACAATTCATGAAGGTCCATATTCAAGGAAAACAACTCTAGCTGCGATGTTCTGGCACTCAAGAATTTGTTGTCTGGCCTTTATGAAAACAAAAGCTGAAATATTAACCTTAGATGGTATAGATAATCGTTTTGTGGGACTCTGGGTTCGTGTGAGTAGGAACCATGTATTCTTAGAAGCAAATTTTTTATTTAGTCTAAAATAAAAGAAACAGAGTGCCCTAGTCTGTTAGAGAGGATTGAAGAACAAGAAAACACTGAGAAAATTGGGGGTAGGGGCCGATGTAAACGGTTACTAATGTACAGGGAATGATCAGTAATCAGAATCAGAGTAACTTGCACTTTAAGGAGTGAAAGGCAACAGAAAACAACTGGATGTAGTTCAGAGTTGAGCTCAGAGAGCTGGTGACCTGTGAGCAGAGGATTGTATAACGCCTCCTGCCTTTTAGTGAGAGCCTCCTCCATCTACTGTGCGTCATTTTTATGTTACAACAAGCAGTTATCTCCTTTTTTGTCAGTTACAGACACAGTGGGTGATTAAAGCAGAAAGATTAACACACTGAACTGAGGGGCTGCCCAAGTGTTTCAGTTCCAGGATGTTGACAAGAGAGCTCCCAAGAAGCAGCTCACAGGGCTGACCAAGTAGAAAGAGGTTGTGAAGAAGCTGGCATGGGAATGTGAAAGGATGGCCCTGCTTACAGCTGGAGCCAGTCCACAGACCAGATGGGAAAGCTATCAAAGAGGAAGAGACACCCTTTTAATAGGGCAACAAACTAATAGAGCAGAGTTCAGAGGGGGGCTGTAGAGAAGGGGTAGCTTGCAAGAGGAAAGAGGAAAAATGCTACATTTCCTCTAGCACAAGAAGGAAGTGGTGTGGTGCTGGTAAACCTGGAGGTGGGAGCAAGAGACACACAAAAAGAAAAATCTATATAGTTGGTTGCTGGACCAGTAATGATAATAAATAGTACAGAAAAAAAAACAGGAAGAGAAAAGGAAAGAAGGATAGCTTTACAAGAATTTTTGGGAGAATTTGAACCTAAGAAGCCAACAACAAGGACAAGACAAAGAAAGGTTTTCAAATAATCAACAAGCCAGGTGTGATCACAACACCAGCACATGGATGAATCAGGAGGCTACATGAGCTTTATGAGACCCAGAAAGAAAGAGAGAGAAGGAAATGGGGAGGGAGAAGGAGGGATAAAGGAAAGAGAAGTGAGAGAGAGGTTGAGAGAGAGGAAGGGAAGAGCAACGTGTTACGGGGAGAGGACCAAAACAAATATATAAAAACAGACAAATGCCAAAGAAAATCAAATGAGAGAGAAAAGATGGTGACCCAGTGAAGAAGGAAAGGTCATGGGGCCTGGGGCAATTAGGAAAGACATACTATCCGATCTTATGGTGCAGACTAAGAGGCAGAGTCAGGCCACAGAGATGACTAGATCTGGGTTTGGTAGAACCTGTTGGAAGACAGAGAATTGACCCAGAGCAAGCACAAGCGGGCTTTAGTAAGACGAGCATGTTTGGTGGAGTCTGCATTTGCTCAAAAATATTCAAGGTCCCTCACCAAGGAAGGATTATTTCTATTTATACTATCTTGAGCTGTCCCGGCACTCGGGGATTTGACGAGACCTTAGGAAAGGGGGCGAAAGAATGAAAGGACAATAGACACAAAGAATGATAGCAAGTCTGAGTTTCTGATCAAACTCTGAAACTTTAATTTTGAGGGCAGGTTATAAAGACACAGCAAACCGGGAAGTTTGGGCGAGGGTCATTGCTTAGGGCTATCCTACTATGGAATCCTTATTAACTAAGGCCAGTCCACTGTCATATCCTTATTGCCCTAGACCATCCCACTGTCGTAACCAGCTCCTAGGGAATGCCAGATGTTCTTTAAATTCCTGGGACCTGAGATCTGTGAACGTCCTTTCTTAACCTTGTACTGACTAGTCTTTCTAGAACAGCAGATAATTTCCTGAGTTTGGCTCCCGGCATCTAGCCTCTTGACATACCATTTGCATTTGCCAATGACATTCATACAGAAGTGACAGGTGTCATTATGAGCAGCCCTAGTGTGGTTCACTGTTTCCTCCTGTTCTTCGGACAGTGTTTCAGATAGCAGAAGCTCCACTAACCCAGGGACCAGATGACAATGATGTGGAAAGAGGCCACCATTTGCCTCTCACCATGCAGCTTGAGTATTTGAGGTTTGAGAGTTCTTTGTAACTGCCTTGTAAATTAGAAATAGAAGCTGAATATATGGCATTAAGAAGGGAGGAAGCAAAGGCAGAAGTGAGATATTAATAGAGGCTCAGGAGTTAAGCCATGGCGTTAAACTATGGAAGGATGAAAATCGGAGAAACAGGTGACCTGGATGCTTTCATGAAAGATGAATGTGTAATTTTACAGTGTCGTGTAAGACAAGGTGTAGAAGATTACTTAGCCCACTTCCTTGAACAGAAGAATAAAACAGATCCTTCTCAAAACCAAGTCCCCTAAGCATTTTCTAGTTGTGCTCTGACCAGTCAAGATGTTTACTGATACTTTGCTAGGAAGTACCAGTCTGAAATAAAATGTCCCCAGAAAATTCAGCTCATATAGTAACCCTTTAGCTTGACAATTCCTTCCTTTTTCTTCTTGTGGGAGTTATAACTAGTGTTGTCAGGACTAAAATTTAAGATTTAGTCTTTTCACCGGCCTACCAAATTGTTTTTTGCATCTAGTATGCAAGGCTATCAGATGTTGTCATGCAAGAGAACACAGGAAACAAGGTGTTTCATATAGATAAGAATAAAGAAGAAGCATAGAGAAAAACGGTGCAGAAGGAATAGCACAATACTGACATTCTGTCATAGAGAAATATCATCCAGTAAAAAAGCTAGTTGGATTTCAACATTTAGTAAAATGCTAAGAAGCATCACTCCTGATTAGAAGATCAGAGTAAAGTATATATTGCTGTAGTGTGACAGCCTCAGAAAATACCCCACCAATCACCCCTCTGGCTCAGCAGCTGTGGACACCCACTCTGTGGCATCTCAGCCAGCACTACTCTGAGCAATGGTTTGCTGGATTCCAGATCTCAGGACACCTTTGCACCAATTAAAGATTCATCCAACTCGTATCCCAATTTTGGACACTGTAATAGAAACCAACATAGTACTTCAAAGTAAGACTTTTAACACACATCATGGTGACGGGTGTTTCTGGAGGAGGAACAAATGGCATTCACTACCACATCTGTACCCCAGAAAGCTAAGAGAAAATATGATTACTTATGGAGACTGCCTGTTTGGCTTAGGAGGGCCTTCATGAGACTGGCAGCTGCTGGTGACGGTCACACTCTGGCTACCCAGAGCAACAGTGGATAGGCAGTAACTACTGTTGATTGTGGGTATTGTGGTCCATTTTCCAAACAAGTAATTTTTATTGACTGCTAAGCATCAAGAACCTGCTTAGAATCTGAACTCCCAGGTAAGACAGGGACAGCCTCACTCTCCAGAAATCCTTCATAATGAACAGGTCCCCTTCATCAGGTTCTAGGCACAGGCAAGATAATAGAACTTTTGAAATTAAAAGAGGCCTTAAGAAATGAAGAGAGTGCAAGTGGTTAGCTAAGATATGAAGGAAGCCTCCCACAGAGCTGTTGGAGGAGGCTGTTTCTAGGATCAGAAAGAGGAGGAAAGGAGAGATAGCAGGACCTGGGGCTGCCTGATGAACCCCATCAGAGTGGATGGGCTCTGCACTGAAATACTAGGGACAGAGACCCCAGTTCATCATCTGAGGACCCCATGATGCAATACGCCACATCGTTTCATGACAGGACTGGTGAGTGCCT
This sequence comes from Rhabdomys pumilio, assembly GCA_030674055.1. NCBI lineage: Eukaryota > Metazoa > Chordata > Mammalia > Rodentia > Muridae > Rhabdomys > Rhabdomys pumilio. The sequence goes on from JANHMN010000016.1 coordinate 18,130,065, forward strand.
CATATTTCAAGGAGAGAAGCCCTGCTGTATGTGATTCAGGGCATGCAGTCCTGTCTTTCACTGATATGGTGAGTGACCTACCTCCTCTGATAGGGTTTGATGCACTCACATGTTCAAGCACTCCTTACTTAATTTGATGTGTTGATAGATGATATTATATTTATTAAATAAGTGACTTCAGTCTACATCATTATTCATGCTGAACAGATGGCAAATATTTACTTGCTCAAATAAGACATAGATTTATTCTCTACCAGTCACGCACAGCTGTCACACTGGGCTGGGATGCAGTGTATCTCCAGTCCTTTGATTCTGCCAGCCACAGAACCTCTCTCTACCAGGGACCAGAGCTGACATACTAAGCTGAAACCTTGATCAGAGCATTCCTCAAACCTCATTAGGGAAGCTTCTTCTTGAAGTAGATGGTAATTAACAAAGAGATCCACAACTGGACAATGTGCAGAGAGTGTCCTTGGAACATTCAGCCCTAAATAGGATGTCTGTATCAATCTCTTTCCCTCAAGGCTAAAGACTGTAGGAGTCCGAGGTGATAAATGACTCGAAGGAAACAGTGTCTCCCACACACAACAGAAATGATACACATGTGAACTCACAGATCCTTTGGTAGTATACACAATACCTACGCAGGTTCAAACCAGGCAAAGTCTCAGGACTGAGAAAGGGAAATATGTATGCACAAAGTCTCACCCTTCATCAAGAAGTTAATTGCAATCGATAACTGCCGGGAGAGGGAAAATCAGATTTCTTCAATGGAGTGACATAGGGCATATCGACCATCCTCCAGGACAGGCCTCGAGTCCAGTAGTTGTCCAAAAAGACTCCGTGTATCTCTCTCTCTCTCTCTGTCTCTGTCTCTCTCTCTGTCTCTGTCTCTCTGTGTGTGTGTGTGTGAGAGAGAGAGAGAGAGACAGGCAGAGACAGAAACAGAGACACAGAGAGAGAGACACAGAGAGAGACAGAGAGAGAGATCTTTTTAGTTTGTTTTCTTTTTTCCTTTGGTTTTGATTTTGTTGTCTTCTTTTTGGGAGAGAAGGAAAAACATGAAGTTGAATTTGTGGGGAGGCAGGGAGAATCTAGGAGGAGCTGCCGAAAGGGAAATATGATCCAAATCTACTATATGAAAAGATAGTTTTTTCATTTATTTATTTACTCACTCTACATCTCGAGTGTAGCCCCCTTCCCTCCTTTCCTCCCAGACCCACCCTCACAAATTTCTGCACCATTACCCACGCCCTTTCTCCTCAGAGAAGAGGAAGTCCCCCTTGGGTATCACCCTGCCTGGAGACATCAGGTCGAAGCAGGACTAAGTACATCCTCCCCCACTGAGGCCAGACCAGACAGTCCAGCTAGGGGAAGGGGATCCAATGGCAGGCAGCAGAGTCAGACCAGCCCCCACTCCGACATTTAAGGGACCCACATGAAGACCAGGTTACACATCTGTTACAAATGTGTGTGTGTGGTGGGTGGTGGTGCTGAAGAGATGGCTCAGAGGTTAAGAGCACTGGTTGCTCTGCCCGAAGTTCTGAGTTCAATTCCCAGCAACCACATGGTGGCTCACAAATGTGTAGGGGGCCTAGGTCTAGCCACAGCATGTTCTTTGGTTGGTGGTTCAGTCTCTGTGAGTCCCTGTGGATCCAGATTAGTTGACTCTGTAGGTCTTCTTGTGGTGTCCCTGATCCCTGAAAAGATAATTTTAAAAAAGAGACATAGATGCAGTGAACCTCAAAATTTGCAGTAAAAATGAAGGTCATTGCTCTATTGTCAAATGGAGTCACTCAGAGGAAGACACAGCCCTAAAGCTACTCTTTCACACAATATGAAGTATATCACCTAATCTCCATACCTTAGATACACAAGAATGCAACAGCTTCCAATAAAACTTCACTGCCTAGGGAAGAGAGGTCTATAAATTAACTTAAGTTCTGAGCATAGGTCCTACCTCCTAGCTAGCACTCTGTCTTCTGCTTCTTATTTCCTGTTGTGGCCTGGTTGGTTTGATATCTTGGATTCAAATAGAACTTTTGGCTATTATGGAATGTTAAGTCCACAAGGTCTTGTGTAGTCTTTTTTTGATAAGAGAATCATAAACTGGGTCTTTGTTTTTGGTAACTGACACAGAGTTTCTAAAACCCTGGAAACATCCTGACTGTCTAAAAGGAGTGTCTTGGTTCTTTCGAAATCCTTTGCTATTTTATCTGAGTTCATGCTTATGAAGGACTGGGAGGGCAGTGTAGGCTGCCACCAGAACCAGCTTTGTGACAGAGGGTTGGGATGTTCCTCCCCTCCTCCCCACTGCTCCCTGGGAGGAACAGGAGCTACGAATTTAGTTCATCAACAAGAGACAGCAATGTAATCTACCATGCCTATGTGATGATGCTTCCATAACATCTACAAAGAATGGTTTTCAGAGGCTTATGAGCTCATGAACACACTGAGCAGCCAGAGGGTAGCACAACCAAAGGGCAAGAAACTACCACACTTCTCCACATCAGACCCTCTGCGGCTTTTCCACATGGTACTTCCTGAGTTGAATCCTTAATAATAAAATGGTGATTCTAACTAAAGTCCCTTCCTGAGGTCTGCCGGCTAGTCTAGAAGGTTTCTCAACAGAGAAGAGAGTCTGGAAGACCTTTCTCTATAGAGAGAAGTAATACTTAAATTTGGAATCTGAATTGAGAATGCAGTCTTTTGGGAGTAAGCTCTCTGGGGTCTGATGCTAATCGGAGGTTTAAAAAAAAAAAATCGAGTCGGGTGGTGGTGTCACACGCCTTTAATCCCAGCACTTGGGAGACAGAGGCAGGTGGATTTCTGAGTTCAAGACCAGCCTGGTCTACATAGTGAGTTCCAGGACAGCCAGGGCTACACAGAGAAACCCTGTCTCAAAAAACCAAAAAAAAAAAAATAGGAATTAAACTGAATTGAATTATAAGATGCTGTTCATACCTGAAAATATGATTTAGCAGATGTCTTGGAAAAGTTTAGAAGGAAAGAGAGGATTAGCAATTTAATGGAGAAGCTGGAGCACACAAAAAGGTTTGAGACATGCTTCCTGCTCTGATGTCTTGTCTGCCTTAACATTTGGCTTTGAGATTCAGGTCTCACACTGTAGGACAGAGGTCTAGTGGGACCCAGGGCAGCCTCATTTACCCTTTCAGACCTGGAGTGGTATAAAGAACACACCCAATGATTCCCAAATGTGTCTACATTTCTGTTTCAACATGCTAAGAGTGGAAATGATGAAGTCATAAGAAACTATTTGCTAGTTTGAAAAAAAAAATTACTTTCCTAGAGTCTGGTTTGACCTCTTAGAAAGGTAGTTTCCAGTTTGACACAGCATCAGCAGACAAAAGTGCTTTACAAAATTGCATCTGTTGTACAACACTGAATATGGTGAAAACTATAAAATGAAAAACGTGCATTTACTTCACCTATATAATAACATATATGTTTATATCAATGCATACTTGTTTATAAATGCATAAAATAAATATAGAAATAAATATGTTTGTAAGCAGATGCGGGGCAGGGCATTTGAAGAATTCAGGGTCTTGTAAATACACAGCATTTGCTTTACCACTGAGCTATATCCCCCGACAAGTCTGAAAACAAGCAGAAGGAGAAGGCGAGTTGGAAGTCACAAGTAAGAAAACATCCCAACATGATCCCCAAAGCACCCTATGGATTCACTTCATCTGGGTCTACCATAAGCACCAAGCACGGCCCAGCATCCTGCTGTGTCCTGATGGAGAGTGACGATGTAAGCTTTCAGGGTGACAGGTTCTTCTGTTTGCCAGCATATGGTGAAGTTTGAAGAGTGGGGAAAGAGAGGTACGGGGTCTATGAGTAACAAGTGTCCAGAGCTGTCCTCAGCTTCCCTAGTGGCATCCTCCTGCGAGGTCCACCATTCTCCTCCTCCTCCTCTACTTGACTGGGATGTGAATGCTCATCCTGAAAGGCCTTGTCGCTCTGAGACCAAAGACAGCAGAGTGTCAGGGCTCATTTTTCACTGGGAATGACTTCATCTCTGGCTATCAGGAGGTTGCCTGGTTTGCTATTAAGAAAATATGAGCTGGGGATGTACCTCAGTGGCAGAGCACTTTCTTAGCGTGGGTGAGGCCCAGGCTCATCCTCAGCCTCACGGTCAAGCAGTCAGTCTCCAAGCAATCAGCAAAACCTGATGTGCTTCTGTCTTATGTCGACAACTCCCTTAGGAATGCCCCTGTTACCTGTTATTGCCTTCCCTTCTGTTTCATTTCTTCCTCCCTCACTACTGGTATACCCCTTAACTTTTCAGAATGAAAAATTTATTATTGCATGAATCTTTGATGAATTTCTTCATGTTGAACTGGAGTGTAATAAGTGAGTGGTCATCTGTCTGAATAAGCTTATCATCCTAGTCCCCAGGAAAATGAAAACTCTCTTACACTTGATGTCCCAGCCTTATAATCTTGGTACAAGTGGCATGTTTATTGACTGATGTCAGTTGTAGGTGCCCCAGTAGAGAGAGAAGCTCACCAAGATACTAAGCCTTCATTTTCTGAAGGTGCAGAGGGGTACAGCCTTCTCAGGATAGACAGACACCCAGCTAGCTCACTCTAGTTAATTTATTCAAACATTATACAAGATTAATTGGGACTGGGAAAGGTTCCAGCTACCAGTTGTTCTTGCTGCCCATAGAGAAAATGAGCCACACACATTTTGGTCCTTTTGATCATGGCTAAGAACTCCAAGTTTGCCAGGAGTGTCTTAGGACCAAGGTTGGTACAGCTGCAAGCTCTCAAGTAACTGACATCAGTCAATAAACATGCCACTTGTACCAAGATTAAAAGGTTGGGGCATCAAGTGTAGATTCTCTAGAGAGACAACATTTCTTCAAGGTTCAAACAGTCTCAAAACAATTTTTCAACATCTACTGATTGACCCAAACATAGCAAAGGTTTTGCTGAAACATTTCACTCAAAGCCAGACACAAAGGCTTTGCTCTATGTATCACTACAGATGTCAGCAATGTCAGAGGTTAGGAGAGGAGACCAAAGAGGTTTAATTCCCTATTAAGAAGACTCCTTTGTCAAGCTTTATCTAAATTCCTTGTAGAAGCTAGCAAATACCACAAGCAATTCTTTTTTCTTATTCTGGTTGAGTTGTTAAAAAAGAATTGACTGTGTTCTTTTTTTTTTTCGAAATCTTGATGTCTGAATCATGGTGTTTTCCTTCCTGCACTTTGTCACTCTTACATTGCAATGTTTATTTTATAAAATTAACACACACTATCTCAAAGTTCACAGCCAGAGAAAGGGTATAGCTGAGAATACTAAAATGAAAACTTTTACATAAATATATTGTTCCTGATATATAGCTATGAATGAGCATGTCTTTTTCCTGTGACAAACTAGACAGACTAACAAAATAGTAATTGTTACTTACTTCTGATTTGAGAAAAGCAAGTGAAATCCATTTGTAATTTGATAAATGTATTTAAAATTAAAGACATGAATACTAATTTTGTTTCCTTCAGCTTCTATACACACTTTGAGGTACAGTCCTTTGCATGCATTCATGATACATTTCTCAGCAAGATGAGAAGGTTATTTACTCATCTATGATCTATGGAGAATGTAAATGCTTAAAAGAGTTTTTGCCATATTCTTAGAGTTATTTCTCTTGAAAAAGGTTCTACTGTACATGTAAACTCTACACTACTTTATGTATTTTCTGTATTGGTTACTTTTGTGGCAGTTATCATAAGAAACATTAGATATTAGTCATTTCTATCTATCGAACATTTTAAGGAACTTGTGTTTAAGACAAACCTTTTTATCCTCTTCATCTTCAGGCAAATGTTCTGTATGTAACTGTTTTTTATGACTAAGAATGCAAATACGGGGTTGTGGGGGGAGGGGCGTGTCTTTAATCCCAGCACTTGAGAGGCAGAGGCAGAGAGGCAAGCAGATCTCTATGAGTTTGAGGCCAACCTGATCTACAGAACAAGCTCTAGGACAGCCAGGGTTATGAAGAGATTCCTTGCCTCAAATAAATAAATAAATAAATAAATCCAAAGAAAAACCAAAACCAGAAAGAAAAAAGAAAAGCAAGACAACACCAACAAGGCAAATGTTTTAATCCTCCCCTTCTCGTTATACTGGGCCCAGGCTCCATTCCAAGAACTTCGTCCCCTGAAGTAGTGTCTCCTTTCTTCTTGGAACAGCATACCCCTCTGTTCCCTGGGCACCAAGACTTTCTTTTAAAGATTAGTCACTTGCAAAAGACTATGAGGTCTAGACAGAGGGCTGGGCACTAAGGGCCCCACCTCCAGCAGCCACACCCCTGCTGAATGTTTCATGCACCAGCAGCCAGAGGTCAGATGTTCAGCCATTTCAGATTTAAATAATGACTAAGTTCATGTTAGTGCTTGTATTAATTAGGTTCCTGGATCTTGTCAGCACACTCAGGAAGCAAGGGACTTTTCTCTCTTCCATACAGCGTTATCTGGCCTTTTCACCGAAATGCGTGTGCTTTAACCCCACTCACTGTGATGGTGACTTAAAGATAATACAGAATTACAATAAAGACATCTGCAATTTTAAAAACCTCCATATAAGGTGTATGTATACTGCTGGCATGTATTTGTCAATATAGGGTGTTCGTTAAGAAAGCATCTGTGTTGTTAGATTAATCTCTATGAAATCCAAGTTAGAACCCAATTTTATTAAGGAAAAGTTAGTTTTTACAAACTGCACTTGTAATATTTAATTAAATGTAATAAAATTGCAAAAATTAAATTAGATGAAGACAAGTAAGGTGGTTAGCATTGGTCTTCCTGCTTGTAACGGTATTTGCTAAATACCATTAGTGTGACCATTATGTTTGTCTTTTGAATCTGTTTTATTTTTCTATACTTTTCCTTATCTAGACTTGATATATACGATGCATTTACATCTTTACTTTACAGTTCTTCTCTACAAAATAAGCACCAAGGAGTCAGGGAACTTGCAGTTGTTCTCCAGGGCTAGGAGCAACACAGTACTTAACAAATGTGATTGAGTGAGTAAATGATATGGCTCTCAGCACCATGCATCACGTTTAGGGAGTCAAATCAGTTGTCCAGAGGAGCAAGTGAGCAGAGTTGAAGACCGACTAGAAACACAAACAGAAAATGAGCAACAGCTCACCTATAGCTATCAAAGGCAACTTTTGGAAACTGGTCCTTGGCCTTCTAACTTGTTTTTGAATCAGAGTCTCTGTCTTGTTTTTGACACAGTGTATGCCAGGGTAACGAGCTCTTGAATTTCCTGGTGATTCTCCTGTTTCTGCCTCCCATCTCACCACATGAATTATAGATGAATACGTTTTACAGATGCGTACAAATTACAGATCTGGCTTTTTGTGTGGGTTCCCTGGTTGAACTAAGGTGCTCGGGCTTCAGAGGAAAGAGCTTTTACTCAGGGAGTTATGTCCCTGACCAGAAAAAAAAAATCTTTCTTTCTACATTCTTAATTTTACAAATGACATTACCAAATTAGACAGACAAGTAACATTTTGATAGGAAAAAGACAAGCAACTTTTAACTAAATTTTGCTTCTTGGGTTAACTCTTTCATTTTTTTTTTAAATGTTCAGATCCTGTATAGAGGGAAGTTTTTGATTTTTTTTAGGCTGTTATATGAGAGGGAAATAAAGAAAAAGAGAAAGAGAAAGAGAGAGAGAGAGAGAAAGAGAAAGAGAAAGAGAAAGAGAAAGAGAAAGAGAAAGAGAAAGAGAGAGAGAAGCCAGGCAGCTCTTGGGAGGCAGAGGCAGGCAGATTTCAGAGTTCAAGGCCAGCCTGGTCTACAGAGTGAGTTCCAGGACAGCCAGGGCTACACAGAGAAACCCTGTATGGGGGGGTGGGGGGGAAGGAAGAGAGAGAGAGAGAGAGAAAGGAAGGAAGGAGTACTCTAGAATAAAGCACAATAAAATTTGCCTTCTAAATTCTAAATGATAAACTGCATTTAACAAAAAATGGTTTGACTTTCCTAAATTACAGTGATTTTTACTAACTTCAGGTTCCTAGTGCCATGGGATTGCTAAATCTATTGGCCTGTTTTTCTGCCAAATCAACTGACATTTTTCTTAACTCTTTAGCCAGCCCCTAGTGGTTGGTGACATGAATCTGTCTAGCTCACTCCTGGGACTTCAGAATTCTGGAAATGTTTGGTGATGTTAGGAAACAGGACATTATTGCCACATCATTTGTTTGTCAGTCTGTCCACAAGCCTAATAACTTCCCCTTTAGCAAACCAAGCCCTAAACAGAAAAAATGTCACGTATTGTAAGAACCCCCCCCCCCCACTTAAGGGAGGACCTCCCTCAAGCCTCAGGAATTTGCAGCCACCCAATAACTCACAAGACACCATTCTTGATGCAACAACAAAAGGTATATTTCGGGATCAGTCAACTGATGGTCAATTCGTAACCCATGCAGAGGCAGAGGAATTGACAAGACCACCTGGTCAGGGGCAGTCTTATATAGGAGAACCCACAAATGGGGGAGGGGGTGAAGGGATAACCAAGGAAACATAACATAAAAACAGTGGAAAGTCAGCTAGTTCCTGGAACCACCCAAATGACTTGCATCTTTCTTTGTGGTCAGGAATGTGTCTTCCTGTTTTGGGCCTTCCCCTGCTTTGGGTTCTCTTCCCTGAGGTCTAAGGAATGTTAATTAGCCCCTCCCTTCCTCTCTTGAATGTTAATCCATCAAGTGTCTTCTGACTCAGGGATAATGTACCCCTCTGGGAATATAGAATGTATCCCGGGGCAGAGAAGGCCTAAAGTCTTATATTTAGTTCCGCATTCTTGGAACTAGTGAACCAGCATTCTTTTGTTCATGTCTAAGGGTCATAAAAACCTTCTATACTTTTTCATAAATTTTCTATCTTTTGGTATCAAAGAGTTGCACAGGCTGAAGGCAAAGAATACATAGAATGAGAGTTTACACTAATGTTATAGTCAAGGAGACTGAGAAGAGGAACCCTGTAAAAGAGAAGAATTTCCCATTCAGACTCCAAGGGTATAAAACAAAGAAAATCTTCAGGAATATCAACCCCATTCCAGAGCAGGCTTGTGTCCAGGAGTTAAGATAGAAAACAAACTTCACAGTGGCGGGGATGGAGGATTGCTCGTTTGTTTCATTTGGCAATTTTTTCTTACTGGTTTTTTGTTTGTTATTTTTGTTGTTGGTTTTTTTTTGTTTTGTTTTGTTTTGTTTTGTTTTGTTTTGTTTTGTTTTGTTTTGTTTTGTTTTTCGAGACAAGGTTTCTCTGTGTAGCCCTGGCTGTCCTGGAACTCACTCTGTAGACCAGGCTGGCCTCAAACTCAGAAATCCACCTGCCTCTGCCTCCCAAGTGCTGGGATTAAAGGTGTGTGCCACCACCGCCCGGCTGTTTGTTTTGATTTTTATTTTGTTATTTGTTGTTGTTTGCTTGCTTTGCTTTGTTTTTTGTTTGTTTGTTTGTTAGGTTGTTTTTTTTTTTTTTTTTTGAGAGACAGGACATAAAGTTGGGTGTGTAGAGAGGTAGGGAGGATTATGGGAGGAGTGAGGGGAGAGAAAAAAAGTGATCAAAATATTCAGGATTGCCTAAGAAACAGTTGAAGAAGTTGGACGACTTTCCAGTTCAAGGAATCCAATCACCTCCCCTGAGAAATGTGCTGAGTGTGTCACAGTGGAGAGACCAGGATGGAAGACACTAGTGCACATGTGAGGAAGGAGCTGACTTGGGACAAGGGAGGACAAACTGGGAACACAGAAGCTGGAAACCATTCGCACCTAATAGTACAATCAATAAAGAGACGAAGACCTTGGCAGCCAGAAGCAGAAGTGAGACCAAACATGGCTGCTCAATGCAGATTTGTTTGTTAGAGATTGGGAAAGTATAGAACATGAGAAAACAGATTCTATGAAAAAATCATTCATATGCTGCAACTTAGGCTTGGTACTGGGAGGCATGTGAACCAATGTTTGACAGAATTAAAAAAATTGGAGTAGTGAGGGAAGTATATTGATAGTGATTCACAGAAGAATTATACCCAGGACTCAAATAGCATGTAAACGAAGAATGTTTTATTCTGCAGATATCCAGCATGTTGGAGTCTCCCATTACCAGAATAGAGAGACAACCAAGTGAGCTTACAGGTCTGATGTAAAGCACATTAAGGAAGTCCGGGGTAGGAGACCTCTCTCTTAATCTGTTGGGTCCATCTCTATGGACATTCCATTACAGGAGTGTGGTGGCTGGAAACTTCCTGGGGAGGTCTGGAAACTGCTGCTTAACCCACTGTTCTTGCCTCAGGCTAGGTGAGGCCTGATTTGTCTAGAATTGCCCAGTTCTTAGTAACAGACATTTAGGCCTAAGTCACCTTAACTGCTCATTTGAAGCCTGTCATGGAATCAGCCTAGCCTTCCTTCTCAATACAGAATATTGAACTGTTAAGGTAGTAAGTTTGTGTAAAAACAGAAGACGGTGGTAGAAATGTCAGTGACAATACTGGGGACATTAACAAAGTACACACTAGGGCTGTATCTCAATGACTGAAAGAAAACTTTGCTCCAAATTGAATTTCTGCATGATGGGAAAGTACTTCCAGACAGTTTTGGGCCAGGAAATTCCCAGATCATATTTGTCCTGTGCTGAAGGACCCTGGCATGCTGATGTCTGCTCATTCCCGAAGTTTGTTAAATGTTACCTATTGACACTTTGCTTATAATAATGATCTCCATCCTAAACTAAGCCCCCAGGGGAGCCCATGCAACTATCCACCTCTGCAGTCCAAGAAAAGAGAGGGCCATACACTTCCCCCGACACAGCAGGGGTTTGGATCTGTCAACAGGATGCAGCTTAACTGATCTCTGACACCACACCAACTATCCAGGAGCCTGGAAGCATTGTTAGTTAAAGTTGCCATTGAACCCTAGAAGCAGTGTCTTGGAAATCTAGCAAGTGCTGTTGGCTTTACTCAAGAAGAAATGAAGCACTAGTTTGTCAAATGTCAGCTTTCCTTGCAGAAGGCCTGATGACCTAACAACATCCTAATAGGCCTTGCCTATTAAATATTATACTATCTCTAGCACTAGCTGTGCTGGCTAATTTTATGTTAACTTGACATAAGGAATATCTGAGAGAAGAAAATTTCAATTGAGAGAGTGCCTCCATAATAACAGGCTCAAAGCTGATAAGCTGGTAGGGCATTTTCTTAATTAGTGATTGATTTGGGTGATGGTGGGAAGCCCGTCATGGGTGGTGCCATCCCCAGGGCTTGTGGTCCTAGATGGTATTAGAAAGCAGGATGAGCACATCACGAAAAGCAAGTCAATAAGCAGCTCTCCTCCATGGCCACTGCAACAGCTTCTGCCTTCCGGTTCCTGCCTCCAGGTTCCTGCCCCATCTGAGTTCCTGTCCTGACTTCTTTACTCCCCAACTCACTTTTGGTCATGGTGTTTTATAGGCACAATAGTAACCTAAACTAAGACAGTACCTGAGGACCAAATATTGTACCCAAAGTGTAGAGTGAAAAATTATGAAAATCATTTTTATAGAATATAAGTATACAGATTCTTCTTAAGTTCTTCTAGGGACAAGGGAATTTTCTTTGAAACAAGCCAGGCCAGTTTTGGGAACTGGCTGTAAAGAATGGAAATCATTCAGGTGGAGAAACATAATGACCGGGCTGTGGCTCTGTGGCTGAGCAAGTGAGAAATAGTTAATAAATAGCTGGAAATTGACAGGGTAGGGCACAGTGACGATAAAACCACATTTTTGAGAAGAATGGGTGTACAGAGTAATTCTTCACAACTATAAACCATTCAGGGTGGGTTTCTCTGGAATGTTTCACTATTCTTATGTTATGTATACTTGGCAACCCCTCATCCCCTCCTCCCTCCCCTGGTTTGTGGTTTTCTGCTTTAAAAGACCCCTTAGCCCATCACTCTTGGCCAAACCCTGCTCTTGAGAGAGAGCTCGTGGTTTGACCGCCGGCCAATTTCCCTAATAAAGCCTCTGCTGCTTGCATCCAGGTACAGTGTCTTGGAGTGTATGGGGGGGTCGCGTCTTCCCGAGACTTGAGTGAGGGTCTCTCTAATTTGGGGGTCTTCAAAAGCACTACCCAAGGACCAAGTCTTTGATCACAATGGGCCCTTAGAGAATGCAATTAAGCCATTAACCAATACCTAAAACAAAGCTAAGACAGTCTCTGGGGGTAGACAATGCCACACCTATTGTTTTGCTGTGTGTCTTGCAGTCAGAGCTTAGGTCTTTTGAGAGAACAGAAGTGGAGTGGACAACAAAGTCAGGATTTATCGAGAATTCCAAGAATGATCTAAGGCAGGTTCCTTAAAGAAGAAAGGAAGGGGTTAGTTATGGTTGGGCAAGGATCATGAGGTAGATCCAGGATTGGTAAAAGACCACGGTGAGGATTTGAGGCAAGAGATTAAGATGATCTTAGACGCAAGCCAGCTTTAGATGGTTTCTAAAGGTCAACTGTGTTACTTTCCTGTGGTTTCTGTGACAGCACAGCACAAACTGGGAGTTATATGCAGAAAGAAAACAAATGATTCAACTTATTAGGTCAGAGGTCCTAATATGGAGGAATCAGTAGGATTCCATTGGAGGGACAGTACCATTTCTTTGTGTTCCTCAGCTTCTAGAGATGGCCCATATCCCAGGCTCACAGCCATTTCCTCAGTCAGCTTCTGCTTCTGTCATTCTATCTCCTGCTTTCTGCTCGCAGTGACTCTAAGAATTGCCTGGGGCCCATCCACACAGTCCCGGGAATGTCACTCCATTTCAAGATCTTTAACCTAAGTATATCTGATCAAAGTTCCTTCTGCCATAAAAGCCTCTAAGCTCACTGTGCAGAGGAAGACTACAAAGTACTACACCTAAACATGGCACTTTTGTGAGAGGTTTAGTTTGAGCTGAAGGCCATTAAAATAAGGGGACAGGAGGAGAGCACTCTGTCCTCCCCCTCTGTGCCACACAGCAGACTATAAATTTCCAGGTGCCCCATATGCGTAACACTTCTAATATTAGGAAAGGGGTACAATGCTACCACCAAAGATGCAAAAGAAGCTGAGGGTGAACTGAGGCAGGGCAGTGCTTAAGGCCTTTCTCCATTCACAGCTGTAAACCTGACATTTCTAGAAAGTTCACTCCACCTCTCATTTACAGAAAAGGACACAGACAATGCCCTCAGGTGATTCTGGTGGTTTCTGGCTTTTCCTTTATCAGATTGAAATTCCATCTGAACCATCTCTGAGCCTCCAGCCAGATCTCTCACAGAACAGGGAAAGAGGGGGAGAGGTGGGTTCACATTGTAACTGGAGAACCACCACAATGCTGTACTTGGCCAATGCTAAGACAATGAATTGCTTACTGTTTCTTGAAGAGCCCAAACCACACTTGGCTCAGTCCTGTGTTAAAATACCTTTAATAAAATGTCCAGCTCATCTTTGCTTCAGTGAGTCCTAAAATGACATACACAGTTGAATCTTGGTTTGACTTGGGTCGAGGCCCCTAAAAGTCTAGGGGAACCCTTCAGGCTGGTGAGGGTGGCAGTGTGAACCTGTGTGTCACTGTTGACATAACACAAGCCATTGTTTTCTATGGTTTCCCCATTATCTAACCTTTCCACACGCAGTCTTTGGAAACCCAATGTACTTTCAGTCATCTTCTCTTGCTACTTTGAGGGAGAACTCCTGGAAAGAAACTGTCTACAGAGACTGACTGACTAACTGCACAGTCTGTGGGGAGATTGGAGTGTTGATGGTCCAATGGCTACTTAGTTTATCTTAGATTTGCTTTAGTCATATCCCCTAACAGTCAATCCTTGCCCAACTCCATGTCAACTCCTATGACTAACAGATAAAAACCCTTTGGAATCTATTAACTTAGTAGGCCCCTAGCTTGCACCAACTCAAAAGCTAAGAATGTCATCCGACAACATCTGATGACTTATAGAAAGAACAACCTCCAGTCTCGCTGTGACTGCCTCCCTAACGTGACCTCTAGTCTCGCTGTGACTGCCTCTCTAACGTGACCTCCAGTCTCACTGTGACTGCCTCCCTAACGTGACCTCCAGTCTCACTGTGACTGCCTCCCTAACGTGACCTCCAGTCTC